>CP136057.1:371176851-372376851 GCA_032464435.1 Aegilops umbellulata
TCTTCTTTTCCCAATTGCCGCACCGGAAACAGGGGCACCAGGTTTTCTTCTAGCCATTTGCAAATGCGGCTTGCAAAACCCCCTTGGTTTTTGTGAACCATTCAGCGCTCCATTTGTTCTGACCAGTGTGACCGGTATACATCCACGCACAGTCACTCATCTTGACCTTCAGCGCTACTGGACACACAACAATTATATATGTAATTCACCATGTATATATTCATCAGTTGATCTATCCGGGGAAAAATATGAATGTGTACATGCAGCCGCTTAAGGACGAATTGCAAGAAGCCTGGGATAATGGGTTCAAGACATACGACGCCTTTAGCAAACGGAACTTCATAATGCGTGTCTGGTACATGTACTCGACGCATGACTTGCCGGCGTATGCGCTATTCGTTGGCTGGTGTGTGCATGGAAGGTTCCCGTGCCCCACATGCAAGGGAGCTCTTGAGTTTCGTTGGCTTTAGGCCGGTCGCAAGTTTTGTTGCTTCGACATGTATAGACAGTTCCTGGATCCTCGCCATAAGTTCAGGAAAGACAAGAAGAACTTCATCAGGAGTAGAGTTGTAAAAAACTCTGCACCACCTGCATTGACAGGCCAACAGACCCTGGATCAGTTAAATGCTCTCGAGCCAGATCCACAACGTCCAGGGTACTTCAAGGGGTATAATACTAAGCACGCGTGGACTCACAAAACATGCTTATGGGATCTGCCTTACTTCAAAGACCTCCTTTGCCCACACAACATCGACGTGATGCACACTGAGAAGAATATCGCCGAGGCACTTTTTGGTACATTGTTCGGCATAGATGGGAAGTCAAAGGATAATACTAAGGCTAGAGTCGATCTGGAGGCGCTATGTGATAGGCCGTTACAAAACATGAAAGAACCGAAAGGAAAGCAGAACTGGACGAAGCCAAAGGCATGGTTCAATCTTGGAAGGCCAGCTATGAGGGAAATTATCTTGTGGGTGCAACAGCGGTTGATGTTCCCCGATGGGTATGCAACGAATCTAAAGAGGGGAGCGAATTTTGATAAACTGAAGATATTTGGTCTCAAGAGTCATGATTGGCACATATGGATTGAGCGGGTAATGCCGGTGATGTTGCGTGTCTTCATCCCTGAGGATGAATGGCTAGTACTGGCAGAACTCAGCTATTTCTTCCTGTTCTTTGTGTGAAAGAACTATCGCCTGGCATGCTAGAAGAAATGGAAGAGTTGGCGCCGGAGTTGATCTGCACGTTAGAGAAGATCTTTCCACCGGGCTTCTTTAATCCAATGCAGCATTTGATTTTGCATCTCCCTACCGAGGCAAGATTGGGGGGGCGTGCAAAATCGTTGGTGCTACCCAACTGAGAGGATGCAGAAGACGCTTTGAGAAAAATGTAAAAATAAACGTAGAATTGAAGCATCGATGGCTGAGGCATTCATCACAGAGGAGGCGGCAAACTTCGTAACAACGCACTACGAAGCCAAAAATTGTCATTTGCATAATCCGAAGCCTCGGTACAATGCTGACGACCCTAAAAAGGGTGGATCCAACCTCAGCCTATTCAAAGGGAATCTCGCACCAGCTAGTGTTTCACATCCAGTATCTTTGGATAACGAAGAATGGCGGACCATTTCGTTGTATATCTTCAACAACCTGATAGAAGTGCGGCCGTACATCGAGTAAGTTCTCGGTACATTGTTTCGCAACTTCTATTTCCTTTGAACTGCTCTTATTCCTGGATATGTCATACAGTCGATACGTCGCCGTATTCTCATATGGAGCGGAGATCCAAAAGGATTCCGTCGAAGAGTATGAGCTTCTCGCAAAGCAAGGAGGCGGCTATCCCGGTTTCATCTCTTGGTTCAAATAAACGGTAATTTCTATTAGACAATTTCATTTCATTCGCTAAGTTGTGTGTAATGCAACAATCCTTTCATATTAAACTTGTAGGCTAATTCAGAGTCTATGGACGCCGAATTGAGACAAGTCGCTAATGGTTTTGACTATAAGGTCCGTTCGTTTGACAAGTACGACATCAACGGGTATCGCTTTCGTACCTATGGCAAAGATCTATCTATGGCAGACCGAAAGTCTACAAATTGTTGTGTATCTGCTATCGCCGAAGGAGGTACCGAGTATTATGGGAGAGTTGAAGCAATTTATGAACTTCTGTTCTATGGTGAAAACCCACCGAATGTCGTAGTCTTCAAATGTTATTGGTTTCAGCCGAAGGAGACTAGAAGGACTCATGAACATATAGGGCTAGTTGAAATCAACCAAAGCACCCATTTAGATGTTCCTGATGTCTATATTACGGCTCAACAGGCGACCCAAGTATTCTATCTACCGTGGGCCTGCCAAACTAATCCAAATCTGAAAGGTTGGGATGTCATTTATGAAGTGCCGCCACGTGCTAGACATTCTTCCCCAAAGGAAGAGGATTATGAACCTCACATTAACCCAGACACATATTAAGGAGAATTCTTCCAAGAGACACGTCTTTCCAAAAAGCGTTTCAAGAACCGCTATACTTCACCCCAAAACATTGAAGTAGACAGTGACAATGAATCCGACATCACCCTAGAGGAGGAACAAGAAGAGCCGGAACAAGAAGAGGTTACTGCTGCGGATGACCTGTCAATGCTTGATCGATTACGTCAAGGTGGCCTTGCACATGTTGATGCCAATGAACCCTATGAGCCCATCATTGATTATAGTGATGATGATGATTATGCATTTATTGATGATACTGATCGAGATTATTAGTAGTGTCAGGTATTCAATTTTTTAATGTTGTACTTGATGATGATACACTTAAGTGATATACATATTATTATTCATGTCGGTACCTTTTTTTTATGTTGTACTAATTTCGTTTATTCTTTGTCATGGCAGGTGTTGAAAGATGGTGGGCGCTGGTCGGGAGCGCGCCGAGGCCCCTTCTTCGTCGGCGCGTGGTGCGAGGTCTTCCATTCCACACACACCTCTCCGCCGAGCGTTGCTGGATAGTATGGTGAAACCGCCGGGCCCTTCTTCATCGACCGTGGTGCCCTGCAGGGGACGAGGTAAGAAGAAGAGAGGAGGTGGAGCACGTGGTCGCAGGAGAGGAGGTAGGGTGACTCTTACGGCGCCTTCCTCGCCGCCGCCCCCAGCTATTTCATCCGAGCACGTGACTGCTAGGGTGGACTCGTCTGACGAGGAGGCTGCACGGACTCCGGCCCACGAGCCTCCGGTCCACGGGTCTTCGGCCCATGAGACCCCGGAGGAGCACACGTCTGGATGGGGTAATTGGTCGGGTCAGCCTGAGGAGCCGAGTGGCCATGCTGATGATGGCGGGGAGCTGAGTGGCCATGCTGATGATGGCGAGGAGCCGACTGATGAGGAGGGGGAGGAGGGGGGCAACGTCTACCAGCGTGGTGCTACACGGCTCCCGTCCGTGCCGGTGACCCACGAGCAGAGGTGGTTGATTTTCCCTGATGGGGAGAGGTAAGTGCATTTAATCTTTTTGTACCTTCTGCATTCATGTTTTTTCAAATAACTGATGTGTTGGCCTTGTCATGTTGCAGGGGTTGGGACCACCATGAAAGTGTCCGTCGGCCCAACTCCGTCCTTGGAGTTCTGATTCGGCAAAACTTCCCGGGGTTTGTCATGTTGCCTGGTGAGGGTCGGCTTCCAGAGGTTGGATTGACTTGGAAGCACTACTTGGTTGCCCCGGCCCCGCCGGGTGAGATTATCGACGGTGTCTTGTGCAAGACGAGGGCAGACGTGGTGATCAGAAAGTTCTGGGTAATTGCTCCTTTACACAATTAAAAATCTTCAACTAGCTAGTTATTAATTGTACTAATCAATATTGTCTCATTTGATTGCAGACATTCTACAGGTGTGAGGAGGGATACGAGGAGGAGGCGGCAGATGTTATCCACAAGGAGTGCAAGCGCCTACTTCAGAACTTACGGCATGAGGTTCGGGTGCAGGCTATTCGAGACTACTACGCCGGGCGTGGTATCAAGAAGCCCAAGCAGGAGTGTCGCGATAAGTTCTTGAGTAAGGAGAAGTACATGAAGGTAATTCTTAAGGGCTTGTACTTACTTCCTTCATTTAGTAATTCATAGCCGTAGCGCTCAAGTTTCTATTTGCTAACTTAGGCCCCTCCTAGATGGTGTGCGGATCGGATGGATTGTTGGGAGGTGTTGGTCAATGCGTGGTGCTCAAAAGAATGGCTGGCCACCCACAAAGAGGCCAAGGACAAACGTGCCCAAATGGAAGGTGTGCCACACCACCAAGGCAGCTCCAACTTATTTCAGTACGGGCGGAACTGGGTATGTGGTTTGCTTCATGATTCATGCAATTCATTCATCATGCTAGCTTTAGCCCTTTAATTACTAATTTACTTTGTTTCTCTCTTTCAGGCACGCTACAATAAGGCGGATAAGGTGCTAGAGGTGTACGACCTGTATGCCATGGCCCACACTGGCCCTTACAAGAAAGTCAAGGCATTCTCTGCGTCTGACATCGATGATCCAAAGAACTTCACCAACATCTCCGCCCACGACAAGCTCGTGCAATATAGAGATCCGGGGAAGGCGAGGAAAGGGGAGGACTTTAACCCGAGCCAGGGTCCCATTGATACAGAGCTGCTGATGATATCTGGTGGCGGGAGGTCCCATGGCTCCATAGCCATGGGAGATGGACTTATCTGTTGTCCTAGCACTCTCCCGGAGATCAAGGCGCGCCAGTCGAGCTCCGCTCCTGAGATAAGGCCTCGTGAACGGCCAGTCCAATTCGCCTTCAAGGTTAGTTATACGTACTCAGCTATCTTTCTCCATTACATTGTGTGCGCTTCCATCAATGATTACAAATGGTCATGTGAGTGGTGTTGCAGGCTGCTATACAGAGTGAGAGAGATAGAACGGAGAAACTTCTGGCGAAGGCGGCGGAGAGGCAGCGGGAGTTGGAGGAGAGGACGACAAAGATGTTGGAGGAGGAGAGGGCACGGAATGACATGCAGGAAAGGACCATGTACGAGCTCCTTGTGGTAAGTTTCTTATGTAGATTACTTGCTAGTCTTAACATTTGAATCTCATTACTAACTAGTATGACTCTGTTGTGAAAACCAAATGTGTAGTCTGTGTGCGAGAAGTCCGGTCAGACCGCTCCGCCGATGCCAGTGATTGCTCCTGGGAGCACGGTGAGTTTAATTTGAATGGACATTACTTGCTAGTCTTAACATTTGAGTGCCATAATGCTAACGAGACATTGGAAATGATCTTTGGTGCAGCTTAACTCCAGAAACGCATCGCACGATCCTTCTCCAGCTACCGGCGCGAGCCAGCCCGCTCCTACACCTCCGTGACCATGGTAAGTTTCTCTAGTGTTTTGCTTAACTAATGCATAAAGACCTAGACTTAGCTTTATTTCCTCCAATATGCTTACCATAATGACTTAGAGTTAGCTTCTTTTCCTCCAAAATGACTTAATAAGCTTACTGACCTCATAAACCATCCATTTTACCTAAGTTAGCTCTAAAACGATATGTACTTGGCTTACTTATGTCAAAAATTGCATAATTAACTTAGTTAGCTCATAAACAATCCATTTTACCAAAGTTAGCTCTAAAATGACTCATTTTACCTTAGTTAGCTTATAAGTGATCCAATTTATCCAAGTTAGCTCTAAAATGACCCATTTTATGTAGATTAGCTCCTAAATGATCCATTTTACCTACGTTAGCTTTAAAATGACCCATTTCACCTAGGTTAGCTCCAAAATGACCCATTTCACCTAGGTTAGCTCCAAAATGACCCATCTTACCTAGGTTAGCTTATAAATGATCCAGTTTATCCAAGTTAGCTCCAAAATGACCCAATTTACCTAGAGTAGCTCCTAAACGATCCATTTCACCTAAGTTAGCTAAAAATGATCCATTTCACCTAAATTAGCTCTTAAATGATCCATTTCACCTAAGTTAGCTAAAAAACGATCCATTTCACCTTAGTTAGCTCAAAAATGTGGCATTTCACCTTAGTTAGCTCATAAACGACCCATTTCAACTAAGTTAGCTAAAAAACGATCCATTTGACCTTAGTTAGCTCAAAAATGATCCATTTCACCTTAGTTAGCTCAAAAACGATCCATTTCACCTTAGTTAGCTCAAAAACGATGCCTTTCACCTTAGTTAGTTCATAAATGACCCATTTCAACTAAGTTAGCTCATAAATGATCCATTTCAACTAAGTTAGCTCATAAACAACCCATTTCAACTTAGTTGGCTCATAAATGATCCATTCCACCTAAGTTAGCTCATAAATGATCCATTCCACCTAAGTTAGGTCATAAATGACATATACTTCTTGTTCTAGTCTTCTTCTTGTTCTATTCACCTATTTCTAACTTTCTTATTTACCATTTTGCAGATTTCACTCAATTCATGGAAGCTAGCTTGCTATGATGGAGTGCTTGCTTTTTCTTTGCTAAAACTTTGCATTGTATCTAGCTTGCTATGATAGAACTTGCTATGTTGATGAAACTTTGCTATGTAATATGTATATGGAACAATATGTATGGATGGAACTTGATGGAACTTGCTATGTTGATGAAACTTTGCTATGTCATATGTATATGGAATTATGTGCTGGATATGTGATATGTTTGTTGTTAAATATATCTATACATGTCATATATATTTGCTGTGAAAATTGTTGGATTAAGAAAAAATAGAAAAAAGAGACAATATGCACGCTCTTTGCCGTCTGCCACCAACGGCAAAGGGCTCTTTGCCATCAGCAACGGACGGCAAAGAGGCCACATGGCAGGCAACTGTGCTTCCTGCGAGGCTGACCAATTTGGTCAGTTTGCCTACAGTGGCTGACGGCAAAGGCTTTGCCGTCGGCGGCGGACGACAAAGATTAAAAACTTTGCCTACAGTGGCGGACGGCAAAGGCCTGCCGTGTAGTGACATCGGCTGACATCATTCGGCGGATGGAAAAGGCCTTCCGAAGTTTGCCGTCAGCAGCGAACGACAAAGGCCTGCCATTAACCACCTAACGGAGTAACAGCGCATTTATTGCCGTCTGCACTCTTTGCCGTCCGCGGCTGATGGCAAAGGCTCCTTTGCCGTCAGCCGCCCGAAGCAGACGGCAAAATACCTCTTTGTCGAACCTTACTTTGTCGTCACCTTTTGCCGTCCGCGGCGGACGGCAAAGACCTTTGCCGTCAGTCATCCATGCCTTTGCCGTCTGCCGTGGCAGATGGCAAAGTAGCTGATTCCTGTAGTGATGAGGCAGTTTGGATGAGATTGCCTTAACAACCAACCCAGTATTACACAGGAACGTGCTTTTGGCACTGTTAGTGGACAGGTACTGACCCACTGCAGCAAGAGGTGACATTGCGGTTATAGTTGCCTCGTCAGCTTCAAAATGTGGCGGTTCCACCATTTTTTTCATAACTTGCTGAAAAGTTTAGTTTTTACATTAGTAGTACCAGAACAGAAGATATTAAGGAGGCAGCAAAACCAAACAAAATAGCTTTGGTCTATATACAGAACTTATTCTGGTGAACCCATGTAAAATATTAGTTGTATTTTACTGCAAAGTACATAATAAAACCAGGTTCTAAACATATGACCATGTACCATGGCTAATGTATTGTCTATTTCTTCACATTGTATGACAGCTAAGGATAAAGAGACAAAGTTTATAATATGGTAAGCATAGTATGACATCATTCATATCACAAAACAACTGAGAACAGACAAACATGCAATTGTAACATTGTGTGGGCAAGTCAAGCACGGAACTAGATTACAAGTCAAGATCAAAGGAACATCACTCCTCTCTTTTAAACCTTGTAAGGTGTAATGATACGCTAAGACAATTGTGTATAAAATTGAAAAGAGTAATAGACATTGGCTGCAAACCATGCAGTTCAAGGCACAAGTCAGAGTAAGTAGTAGTTAAAAGGCATGAGGATTAAGGACTTACAACAGCGGCTTTGACTAGTGTAGTCATGCCCTTCGTCTTGCTGGTGTGACAGTCCTTGAAGATTTCCAGAGCATTTGTTCGGGTACTTTTTGGTCCTTGCGGTCTTTCCTCTGCATTTGGAACAAGTAAATATAGATCTGATAATATGGTACAGTGAAAAGAGTGAAACAATAGCTAATTACAAGAGCCTCACAGTGTGCAATATAGCTACGAGACCCTGTCGTGTGTTGGAATTTCACTTTTGTACGGTTGGCCTTGTTCTTTGAACAGTTCACCTACAAGAAGATAGATTTGTGTGGCACATGCGTAACTAGGACTTCAACATGTGATCTGATCACATATATATAATGTACCTGATACTTCGGATCAGACCAGTGTTTAACGAGGCCTCTCTAGTCTTCATCCGATATATTTTCCACTGGAGATGTTTGGGCAAGTTCACTATTAGCCTTGCCTTAAAAGTGAGTTTTCCTCAAGTTATACCGAGACTGTCGCAGAGCAGACTTGAAAACATGGGTGCAAGCTTGTACGGTTGCATCATCTTGGCTATCCAACTTGAACCTCATCTGTTGAAAATTATGGGAGTATCATTATCAGCAACCAAGAAAGGATTGGACTGAGCAAGACGATATTACTAGTTTCCATACATAACCATACTTACAGATAAATGGTCGAGGAAGGTGTTGAACTGGGTTTCGTCTTTGTCATTCCTGTACCGAATCCATGTTAGGAGGATACATACATGACACCTAACGGCAACCGCTGCCTCTGATACTAACTTGGCTGACTCTGTAGCATCACATGGCCTTTTTAAACCTGCCTCAAAACGGATCTCCATTCTTCCTCCTCTAGATTTAGTTAACCTATCGAGCATTATCCCTGATGTTTGTTTCCTCTTGCGCCTAGGTGCTAGTCCAACAACGAACATAGGAAGTGTTAGTGTACATCAAACTGTGAGACTACATATAAAGAAGCATGCAACTCTAACTTGACTCCAGCAACTACCTTATTGCTGCTGAAGCTCACAAAGTTCATCTCATCTTGCCAACCCATATTGTGTCAAGAGTGCTTCGGAAGTAGTGTCAGGTGGCAAGGGAGCTTGGGAACGTGCTGCTAGCTGAGTTAACCAACAAGTAAATGGTGCAGATGGTGGTACTGTGGAAGGTGTTGCCACAACTAGGGCTGTCTCTGCTTGTTTGGTGGAAGCTATTTGTTTCTGTTTGGCTTGTTCTGCAGCTCGTGTAGGACGGGATACCCTGTCGGTACAATTTTCCGCTGGACTTTGACCTTCTATTGCACCATCAGTACCATCAGAATCTGCAGGGTTCTTCCGCTTCCCTTTCCTTGTCGTTGTGTGTTGCTGCCTCTTTCTTTGTGCCATGTTAAGTCAAGCCGACAAGAAAAATGAACAACAATTTAGTTCTTCAGAACAAATTGATACGTGATACAGACGAACTGAACTTTGATGTTAGACAACCACATGATAGGAGGATGTAATATGTACGAAAAACAGGACGGCATGAGATAACCAGAACTATGATGTGTAAACTAAGCAGAAGACATTTCACTAAATTAGAAGCAATGCAATGGAAGGTAGACACCATATGAAAGATGCTACAAATATCGCTCTGCCAAGTTAACAATATCACAATGCCAAGCGAGAGAAAGCACCTCGGATGCCGGCTTCGCCGGAAGACCGCCATCAGTTAGTCCCTGCCTTATTTTTTCCTTCCTCTTTCTTAATTGTATTACCTTTTCAAGTCAAACCCAAAAATGAATAAAAATTTGTTTTTCAGAACTCATTGATGCAGGATGCTGACGATCACTACTTTAATGTAAGGCGACTGCATGATAGGAGGATTGAATGTGTAAGAAAAAAGGACATCATTGCATATTCACAGCTATGATGTGTAAACTAAGGAGAAGGCATTTCAACAAATTAGAAGCAATCAAAGCTAGACACCATATCAAAGATGCAACGAATATCACTCTACCAAGTTAAAACAGTCTCATCATAAGTGCCATTTGAACAAATTAGAAGTAATACAAGCTAGAAAAGAATGCGAGATGTAACCTATATCACACTCCCATGTCAAATGTGTCTTGTGATAAGTGATTGTTGCAGGTTACACAACAGTAGTACTTTGATGTAAGAACATGGTGTGATAGACATATATTGTATGTTCTAGAAACAGGAACACGTGTCTTAGTCACAAGTATAATGTGTAAAGTAAGAAGATGAAATTCAACAAAATTAGAAGCATTACAAGCTAGACATCATACATAACATGCAACCACATATAACAGTGCCAAGTTAGAGGGAGCACTTGTGATGGTGCACTAGAGGAGACGTGTGTGTTGTCTTGGAAATCATCTTGGGGGGATGGAGGAGTAGAATCTGTAGAGGCCCTCCGTTTGGAGAGCACCTTCATCTGCTGCCTTGCTAACTTCCTTCTGCTTTATTGATTTTGAATTCTCAAGTAAAACCGACAAGAAAAAGCAAAAAAATCACTCTACAGAACTCATTCGTGCATGATACTAACAATCACTACTTTGATGTAAGGCGAACACATGATTCCAGGATGGAACAATACAAAAAATAGGACGGCATGGCATATTCACAACAGTTTGTGTAAACTAAGCATAAACCATTTCAACAAATAAGAAGCAATGCAAGCTAGAAACCACATGAAAGGTGCAACCAATATGACTCTGCCAAGTTAAAAGTGTCCCATCATAAATGGCATTTCAACAGATTAGAAGCATCGCATGCTATAAATCATATGAAAGATGCAACTAATATCACACTGCATATACTGAAGGTGTCTCATCATATTGATTTATGTGGGATACAAAAAATAGTTTTATGTAAGGACATGCTTAATAGACAGATGTACTATGTACTAAAAACAGGAAGGCATGTCACATTAACAGGTATAATGTATAAACTAAGCAGAATAACACATGCAATTTAACCAGATTAGAAGAATTACAATCTAGACACCATATGCAACATGCAACACATATCACGCTGCCAAGTTAGAGCAAGCACCTGCGATGCTAGTGTAGGGGAAATGTGGTAATCAACTATAGAGCTACGTTCACTATCTTCATCTAGCCTTGCTGTTTCTTGAGAATCATGTGGGAAGGATGACGCTGCATTCTTTAAATGAGGATCTTTTATCATAGTAGTCCACTGGCCTGACTGCGTCATCAAAAGTGATTGATGAGGGATACACAAGAACATTAGTTTGATGTAAGAACATGGTTAATAGACAGATGTAGTAGTATGTACCGAAAACAGGAAGGCGTGTCATATTCAAAGGTATAGTGTGTAAGCTAAGAAGATGCAATTTAACCAAATTGGAAGCAATACAAGCTAGACATCTGGCTGGAGTGGTGAGCATGATCATCTAGGACCTGAGAGCCTGGTGGGAGGCGGGCTGCTTTGCCACCATCTTGGCTTTTTAGTTGGCTTCCAGGTGATGCATGTCTGCGTTGGGCTTGTCACTGGCTCGGCTGGTGCCCTAACTAGCTATTTGTCTTCTGGTGCTCCCGGGATGGTGGTTCATGTAAAAAAATATCTTTCCTTATCTTGATAAAGACCAACTTCGGCCTTTTGAATACAAGCTAGACGCCATATGCAACATGCAACCACATATGACACCATGAAGTTAAAGCAAGCACCTGGGATGGTGGTTCACGGCGAGCGAGATCATCAACTCCAGAGCTACGTTCCCCGTCTCCATCTGCTGACACTACACCCTTTAAAGTCTTGAAACGTGTCTGGCCTAGCCGCGTACCACGCTGGAGCGACTTCTCTCTTCTCTTTTCTTCTTCTGTCAAGGCAGGGTCTGAAATACCCTTGCATAAAAACACAATAGTGAGAGTATGGGTGAAGTGTGTGCAGAACTAGTGCACTGTAAAAGTAGCAGATAGCAGGTGGCTGAAAAATAAATGACATGAGACATATGATAGCTCTACAACATTGCATGGCAAACAAAATTAGATTCTACTCCGTACGATTTTGTAATATATGAGCACAGGAAATCCAGGTACTCCTCCAGCACACCACCACATGTGGTCCTATCAAGATAACAATCGACCGAAAATAAATAGGTCAGTCGATTTTTCTATGAACCGTCCGATCTATAAGGAACGGGTAGATGGACTTCGTCTACCTCCCGCCAGTCACTGTTGACGATATTTGTCGAACCGCCAGCAACCACCGGCCCAGAATCTTGCCTCCGCCGCCCCGCCCTCCCCTCGACCTCATGCTACCTCTTGAGCACTGCATTGGTTTTCCCTTAAAGAGGAAAGGGTGATGCAGTAAAGTAGCATAAGTATTTCCCTCAGTTTTTGAGAACCAAGGTATCAATCCAGTAGGAGATCATGCACGAGTCCCTCACACCTACACAAACAAATAAGAACCTCGCAACCAACGCGATAAAGGGGTTGTCAATCCCTCAACGGTCACTTACGAGAGTGAGATCTGATAGATATGATAAGATAATATTTTTGGTATTTTTATGATAAAGAGAAATAAGGATGCAAAGTAAAATAAAAGGCAATAAAAATAACTAAGTATTGGAAGATTAATATGATGGAAGATAGACCCGGGAGCCATAGGTTTCACTAGTGGCTTCTCTCAAGAGCCTATGTATTACAGTGGGTAAACGAATTACTGTCGAGCAATTGATAGAATTGAGCATAGTTATGAGAATATCTAGGTATGATCATGTATATAGGCATCACGTCCGCGACAAGTAGACCGAAACGATTCTGCATCTACTACTATTACTCCACACATCGACCGCTATCCAGCATGCATCTAGAGTATTAAGTTCATAAGAACAGAGTAATGATTTAAGTAAGATGACATGATGTAGATGGATAAAATCATGCAATATGATATAAACCCCATCTTTTTATCCTAGATGGCAACAACACAATACGTGTCGTTTCCCTTTCTGTCACTAGGATCAAGCACCGCAAGATTGAACCCAGAGCTTAGCACTTCTCCTATTGGAAGAAAGATCAATCTAGTAGGCCAAACCAAACTGATAATCGAAGAGACTTGCAAAGATAACCAATCATACATAAAAGAATTCAGAGGAGATTCAAATATTGTTCATAGATAATCTTGATCATAAAGCCACAATTCATTGGATCTTGATAAACACACCGCAAAAGAAGATCTCATCGAATAGATCTCCAAGAGAATCGAGGAGAACTTGGTATTGAGATCCAAAGAGAGAGAAGAAGCCATCTAGCTAATAACTATGGACCCGAAGGTCTGAGGTAAACTACTCACACATCATCGGAGAGGCTATGGTGTTGATGTAGAAGCCCTACATGATCAATGCCCCCTCCGACGGAGCGCCAGAAAAGGCCCCAAGATGGGATCTCACGGGTACAGAAGGTTGCGGCGGTGGAAATAGGTTTTTGGCTCCGTCTCTAATAGTTTGGGGGTACGTAGATATATATAGGAGGAAGAAGTACGTCGGTGGAGCAACGTGGGCCCCACGAGGGTGGAGGGCGCGCCTGGGGGGGTAGGTGCGCCCCCTGCCTCGTGCTCTCCTTATTGATTGCTTTGCGTAGACTCCAAGTCCTCTGGATCACGTTTCTTCCGAAAATCACGTTCCCGAAGGTTTCATTCCGTTTGGACTCCGTTTGATATTCTTTTCCTTCGAAACACTGAAATAGGCAAAAAAAACAGCAATTCGGGCTAGGCCTCTGGTTAATAGGTTAGTCCCAAAAATAATATAAAAGTGCATAATAAAGCCCATTAAACATCCAAAACAAAATATAATATAGCATGGAACAATAAAAAATTATAGATACGTTGGAGACGTATCACCTCACACCACCGCCGTGCTTGGCAGCACCCCTAGGCCATCCCTTTAATCCGGGTGGACCTCCAGATCGGGCGCCAGCAGCTCTAGGCCCCACACGCCCCTAAGATAAACACCGATGCGCTGCTTCCCCGGCGTAATAGCCGGACTAGCGCCTGTTACTCCGGGGAATGATTCCGTTTATTGGGAATCAATTGACCAGGAATTGAAATCCAGGAGGGCGACGGACCTCTAGCTAAGGTGAAATAGTATATGAGGAGAAACCTTGTGCATCGTGAGTTACTAGGAAATCTAGTATCAAGAAGAAGAGGTCAACTAGTGTCTTCGGCGGGATGAATACCGTGCAAGAAGACACATAAAATTTGCATGAATAAGGGAAGAGGAGTACCATTTTCGGTCGCCGGCGTGGTCTCCTTCACATGTCGCGGCGATCTTCTTCTTTTTGCCGAGGAAACTGATGTTTCGAAGGAGGGTGCAGGCTTGGATGAACCCATGGCCAAATTGTTGACTGTGTTGTCGTGGTCGTATGTAGGCGGAGGGGAAGCAGATCCGAGGCGGCGAAGGACGGCGTAGCAGGAACAACTCCGGTGTGGTGGACAATGGCGAAGTTGGAGCGGCAGCTGTGAGGCGCAGGACGGCGTGGTTGAACTGGCTCGGGTACGGACGACTCGGCCTCGGCTTCAACTACTAGCCATGGAGGGCGTTGCAGTTGAGGTTGCGGTGGACGACGACGTCGGGGTATCGGCTCCGGCGTGATGGAGGAGGGCGGCGGTTGATGGGTGGGATGGGGTGGCAGACGTAGGACGCCAGGGTTTCGCGGCTGATGGAGAGGTAGTTTTGGCGCCCACGGAGTACGAATGGGGAATCAGACGGGGGGCGGGAGGCGGGGGGAGCTAAGGGAGATCCATGTTTTGGTCTGGGACGCGCTTGTTTTTGGCTTTTTTGAATAGATGGGACGCGCTTGTTTGAAATTTGGAGAAAGTACAAACTTTACCCCCCTCTTAAATTTCAGACCTACTGCGGGTCGGGGGTAGGATGGTAATCCCAGGTGTCCCAAATAGTGGGCGGGAACAATTTTGGTCGCGCGCAGGTGAGCTTAGGCGACCATTGTGTATGAATGTTTTTCGGAGGCGGTTGCATGGCATCTAGATGAAGCTACAAACCTACCCTGGTTTAGACCTTTGGACGTCGGGCCGGTAGGTTTCACGGGCGGAGTTAGAAAAGTAATTTCCTTCTACTACCAAACATTGGTCTCACGCGGTTTCGGGCGAGTAGAGGCTCTTTTGGCGCTTCGTTTGAAATTTTGAAACAGAAGCATTCACATTTAGAGTACTCTTGAACTTTGAGGATTGACCTAAATAGACAACCTTAAATTTGACCTTGTATGTTTGAAAACCTCATTAAATTATCCGCTTCTTTTTGAATTATGTTTCCGGTTAATACAATTCTAGCATGAATAATAAACTTTTATCATGATATGTAAGGAAATAAATAATCACTTTATTATTGCCTCTAGGGCATATTTCCTTCAGTCTCCCACTTGCACTAGAGTCAATAATCTAGTTCACATCGCCATGTGATTTATCAGCAATAGTTCACATCAATATGTGACCAACACCCAAAGGGTTTACTAGATTCAGTAATCTAGTTCACATCGCTATGTGATTAACACCCAAAGAGTACTACGGTGTGATCATGTTTTGCTTGTGAGAGAAGTTTAGTCAACGGGTCTGCCACATTCAGATCCGTTATGTATTTTGCAATTTTCTATGTCTACAATGCTCTGCACGGAGCTACTTTAGCTAATTGCTCCCACTTTCAATATGTATCTAGATTGAGACTTAGAGTCATCTAGATTAGTGTCAAAACTTGCATCGACGTAACCTTTTACGACGAACCTTTTTGTCACATCCATAATCGAGAAACATATCCTTATTCCACTAAGGATAATTTTGACCGCTTGTCCAGTGATCTACTCCTAGATCACTATTGTACTCCCTTGCCAAACTCAGTGGTAGGGTATGCAATAGATCTGGTACACAGCATGGCATACTTTATAGAACCTATGGCTGAGGCATAGGGAATGACTTTTATTCTCTTTCTATCTTCTGCCGTGGTCGGGCTTTGAGTCTTACTCAATTTCACACCTTGTAATACAGGCAAGAACTCTTTCTTTGACTGTTCCATTTTGAACTACTTCAAAATCTTTTCAAGGTATGTACTTATTGAAGAACTTATCAAGCGTCTTGATCTATCTCTATAGATCTTGATGCTCAATATGTAAGCAGCTTCACCGAGGTCCTTCTTCGAAAAACTCCTTTCAAATACTCCTTTATGCTTCACAGAATAATTCTACATTATTTCCGATCAATAATATGTCATTTACATATACTTATCAGAAATGTTGTAGTGCTCCCACTCACTTTCTTGTAAATACAGGCTTCTCCAAAAGTCTGTACAAACCCAAATTCTTTTATCACACTATCAAAGCGTTTATTCCAACTCCGAGATGCTTGCACCAGTCCATAAATGGATCGCTGGAGCTTGCATACTTTGTTAGCTCCCTTTGGATCGATAAAACCTTCTGGTTGCATCATATACAACTCTTCTTCCAGAAATCCATTTAGGAATGCAGTTTTTACATCCATTTGCCAAATTTCATAATCATAAAATGCAGCAATTGCTAACATGATTCGGACAGACTTAAGCATCGCTACGGGTGAGAAGGTCTCATCGTAGTCAATCCCTTGAACTTGTCGGAAACCCTTTGCGACAAGTCGAGCTTTGTAGACAGTAACATTACCGTCAGCGTCAGTCTTCTTCTTAAAGATCCACTTGTTTTCTATTGCTTGCCGACCCTCGGGCAAGTCAACCAAAGTCCACACTTTGTTTTCATACATGGATCCCATCTCAGATTTCATGGCTTCAAGCCACTTTGCGGAATCTGGGCTCACCATCGCTTATTCATAGTTCGTAGGTTCATCATGATCAAGTAGCATGACTTCCAGAACAGGATTACCGTACCACTCTGGTGCGGATCTTACTCTGGTTGACCTACGAGGTTCTGTAGTAACTTGATCTGAAGCCTCATGATCAACATCATCAACTTCCTCACTATTTGGTGTAGATGTCTCAGAAACCGGTTTCTGAGATAAGCTACTTTCCAATAAGGGAGAAGGTACAATTACCTTATCAAGTTTTCTACTTTCCTCCCACTCACTTCTTTCGAGAGAAACTCCTTCTCTAGAAAGGATCCATTCTTAGCAACAAATGTCTTGCCTTTGGATCTGTGATAGAAGGTGTACCCAACAATTTCCTTTGGGTATCCTATGAAGACATATTTCTCCGATTTGGGTTTGAGCTTATCAGGATGGAACTTTTTCATATAAGCATCACAACCCCAAACTTTAAGAAACGACAACTTTGGTTTCTTGCTAAACCACAGTTCATATTGTGTCGTTCTCAACGGACTTAGATGGTGCCCCTTTTAACGTGAATGCAGCTGTCTCTAATGCATGATCCCAAAACGATATTGGTAAATCGGTAAGAAACATCATAGATTGTACTATATCCAATAAAGTATGGTTATGACGTTCGGACACACCATTATGCTGTGGTGTTCCAGGTGGCATGAATTTGTGGAACTATTCCACACGGTTTTAACTGAAGGCCAAAACTCGTAACTCAAATATTTTTCTCCGTGATCAGATTGTAGAAACCTTATTTTCTTGTCACGATGATTTTCCACTTCACTCTAAAATTCTTTGAACTTTTCAAATGTTTTAGACTTATGTTTCATCAAGTAGATATACCCATATCTGCTCAAATCATCTGTGAAGGTTAGAAAATAATGATACTTGTCGCGAGCCTTAATATTCATCGGACCATATACATCAGTATGTATGATTTCCAACAAATCTGTTGCTTGCTCCATTGTTTCGGAGAACGGCGTTTTAGTCATCTTGCCCAAGAGGCATGGTTCGCAAGCATCAAGTGATTCATAATCAAGTGATTCCAAAATCCCATCAGCATGGAGTTTCTTCATGCGCTTTACACCAATATGATCTAAACGGCAGTGCCACAAATAGGTTGCACTATCATTATTAACTTCGCATCCTTTTGGTTTCAATATCATGAATATGTGTATCACTGCGATCGAGATCCAATGAACTATTTTCATTGGTGTGTATGACCATAGAAGGTTTTATTCATGTAAACAGAACAACAATTGTTCTCTAACTTAAATGAATAACTGTATTGCAATTAACATGATCAAATCATATTCATGCTCAACGCAAACACCAAATAACACTTATTTAGTTTCAACACTAATCCCGAAAGTACAGGGAGTGTGTGATGATGATCATATCAATCTTGGAACCACTTCCAACACACATCGTCACCTTGCCCTTTAACTAGTCTTTGTTCATTCTGCAACTCCCGTTTCGAGTTACTAAATTTTAGCAACTGAACTAGTACCAAATACTAAGGGGTTGCTATGAACACTAGTAAAGTACACATCAATAACATGTATATCAAATATACTTATGTTCACTTTGCCATCCTTCTTATCCGCCAATCACTTGGGGTAGTTCCGCTTCCAGTGACCAGTCCCTTTGCAGTAGAAGCACTTAGTCTCAGGCTTAGGACCATACTTGGGCTTTTTCACTTGAGCAGCAACTTGCTTGCCGTTCTTCTTGAAGTTGCCCTTCTTTCCTTTTGCCCTTTTCTTGAAACTAGTGATCTTGTCAACCATCAACACTTGATGTTTTTCTTTGATTTCTACCTTCGCTGATTTTAGCATCGCGAAGAGCTTGGGAATATTTTCCGTTATCCCTTGCATATTATAGTTCATCACGAAGTTCTACTAACTTGGTGATGGTGACTAGAGAATTCTGTCAATCACTATCTTATCTGGAAGATTAACTCCCACTTGATTCAAGCGATTGTAGTACCCAGACAATCTGAGCATATGCTCACTAGTTGAGCGATTCTCCTCCATCTTTTAGCTATAGAACTTGTTGGAGACTTCATATCTCTCAACTCGGGTATTTGCTTGAAATATTAACTTCAACTCCTAGAACATCTCATATGCTCCATGACGTTCAAAACGTCTTTGAAGTCCCGATTCTAAGCAGTTGAGCATGGTGCACTAAACTATTAAGTAGTCATCATATTGAGCTAGCAAAACGTTCATAATGTCTGCATCTGCTCCTGCAATAGGTCCGTCACCTAGCGGTGCATCAAGGACATAATTCTTCTGTGCAGCAATGAGGATAAACCTCAGATCACGGATCCAATCCGCATCATTGCTAATAACATTTTTCAACACAATTTTCTCTAGGAACATATCAAAATAAACATAGGGAAGTAACAACGCGAGCTATTGATCTACAACATAGATATGCTAATACTACCAGGACTAAGTTCATGATAAATTAAAGTTCAATTAATCATATTACTTAAGAACTCCCACTTAGATAGACATCCCTCTAATCCTCTAAGTGATCACGTGATCCAAATCAACTAAACCATGTCCGATCATCACGTGAGATGGAGTAGTTTCAATGGTGAACATCACTATGTTGATCATATCTACTATATGATTCACGCTCGACCTTTCGGTCTCCGTGTTCCGAGGCCATATCTGTTATATGCTAGGCTCGTCAAGTATAACCTGAGTATTCCGCGTGTGCAACTGTTTTGCACCCGTTGTATTTGAACGTAGAGCCTATCACACCCGATCATCACGTGGTGTCTCAGCACGAAGAACTTTCGCAACGGTGCATACTCAGGGAGAACACTTCTTGATAATTAGTGAGAGATCATCTTATAATGCTACCGTCAATCAAAGCAAGATAAGATGCATAAAAGATAAACATCACATGCAATCAATATAAGTGATATGATATGGCCATCATCATCTCGTGCTTGTGATCTCCATCTTCGAAGCACCGTCATGATCACCATCGTCACCGGCGCGACACCTTGATCTCCATCGTAGCATCGTTGTCGTCTCGCCAATCTTATGCTTCCATGACTATCACTACCGCTTAGTAATAAAGTAAAGCATTACATCGCGATTGCATTGCATACAATAAAGCGACAACCATATGGCTCCTGCCAGTTGCCGATAACTCGGTTACAAAACATGATCATCTCATACAATAAAATTTAGCATCATGTCTTGACCATATCACATCACAACATGCCCTGCAAAAACAAGTTAGACGTCCTCTACTTTGTTTGTTGCAAGTTTTACGTGGCTGCTACGGGCTTAAGCAAGAACTCATCTTACCTACGCATCAAAACCACAACGATAGTTCATCAAATAGACTCCGTTTTAACCTTCTCAAGGACCGAGCGTAGCCACACTTGGTTCAACTAAAGTTGGTGAGATGTCTCCCGCAAGCCATCTGTGTGCAAAGCACGTCGAGGGAACCGGTCTCGCGTAAGCGTACGCGTAAGGTTGGTCCGGGTCATCTCATCCAACAATACCGCTGAACCAAAGTATGACATGCTGGTAGGCAGTATGACTTGTATCGTCCACAACTCACTTGTGTTCTACTCGTGCATATAACATCAAACCATAAAAACCTAGGCTCTGATACCACTGTTGGGGAACGTAGTAATTTCAAAATTTTCCTACGCACACGCAAGATCATGGTGATGCATAGCAACGAGAGGGGAGAGTGTTGTCTACGTACCCTCGTAGACCGAAGCGGAAGCGATCACAACGTAGAGGAAGTAGTCGTACGATCTCCTCGCGATCCAACCGATCCCGACGTCGTTACTCCGGCGCCCCCGAGTTCTTGGCACACGTACAGCTCGATGACGCTCCTCGGGCTCCGATCCAGCAAAGCTCCGGGGAGAGAGTTCCGTCAGCAGGGCTTCGCCTAAGCGCTGCAACAATACGACCGAGGTGGAATATGGTGGAGGGGGGCACCGCACACGGCTAAGGAACGATCTCAAGGATCAACTTGTGTGTCATGGGGTGCCCCCTGCCCCCGTATATAAAGGAGCAAGGGAGGGGGTGGCCGGCCTAGGGTTTGGCGCGCCAGGGTGTGGAGTCCTACTAGGTTTCCAAGTCCTAGTAGGAGTCCACCAAGAGGGGAGGAAGGGAGAAGGAATAGGAGGAGAAGGAAAGGTGGCCGGCCCCCTTTTCCCTAGTCCAATTCGGACTAGAGGGAAGGGGGGCGCAGCAGCCTTTTTCCTCTTCCCACTAAAGCCCATCAAGGCCCATTACTTCTCCCGTGATCCCGTAACTCCCCGATACTCCCGAAAATACCCGGATCACTCAGAACCTTTCCGATGCCCGAATATAGTCGTCCAATATATCGATCTTTACGTCTCGACCATTTCGAGACTCCTCGTCATGTCCCCGATCTCATCCGGGACTCCGAACTCCTTCGGTACATCAAAACTCATAAACTCATAATATAACTGTCATCGAAACCTTAAGCGTGCGGACCCTACGGTTCGAGAACAATGTAGACATGACCGAGACACGTCTCCGGTCAATAACCAATAGCGGGACCTGGATGCCCATATTGGCTCCTACATATTCTACGAAGATCTTTATCGGTCAGACCGCATAACAACATACGTTGTTCCCTTTGTCATCGGTATGTTACTTGCCCGAGATTCGATCGTCGGTATCCAATACCTAGTTCAATCTCGTTACCGGCAAGTCTGTTTACTCGTTCCGTAATACATCATCTCGCAACTAACTCATTGGTTGCAATGCTTGCAAGGCTTTATGTGATGTGCATTACCGAGAAGGCCCTGAGATACCTCTCCGACATTCGGAGTGACAAATCCTAATCTCGAAATACGCCAACCCAACAAATACTTTCGGAGACACCTATAGAGCACCTTTATAATCACTCAGTTACGTTGTGACGTTTGGTAGCACACAAAGTGTTCCTACGGTAAACGGGAGTTGCATAATCTCATAGTTAAAGGAACATGTATAAGTCATGGATAAAAGCAATAGCAACATACTAAACGATCGGGTGCTATGCTAATGGAATGGGTCATGTCAATCAGATCATTCAACTAATGATGTGATCTCGTTAATCAAATAACAACTCTTTGTTCATGGTTAGGAAACATAACCATCTTTGATTAATGAGCTAGTCAAGTAGAGGCATACTAGTGACACTCTGTTTGTCTATGTATTCACACATGTATTATGTTTCCGGTTAATACAATTCTAGCATGAATAATAAACTTTTATCATGATATGTAAGGAAATAAATAATCACTTTATTATTGCCTCTAGGGCATATTTCCTTCACTAAAAAGCCCTCTCTTCATGTTTATTTCGCATACAACATTCCTTTTTAATAAAGTGTGGCCAAAACAATATTTTAGAATTTCTACATATATACAACATTACAAAGTTATATGGAGGAGTATGAATGTTAATTTGCATTGCATGGTGCCCAAAATGATATTTATTCCACACTGTGAGTTTTTATATTTTTATACTATATATAAAGTTAGTCATAATAAAGAGAAACGAAGAGCATCTCTCTCCCCATCGCATACACCCCCTCTACGCCCCTTTCACGTACACACACAAACTATCTCCAGGTCCTCTAAAAGTAAGTCCCCAGCATACTCACGCATGTTTCATCTTTCTCTCGCGATATATACAGTGACGATCATTGTATTTGGAGCGAAAGCACGATACGTACATTGGACTTCAGAATCCACTCATTATGGTCACCATCTATGTTTTGTGGTTATTATACAGTCACGGGCTCGCCGTACAGCTATGTATTTGCTCAAGACATGACTAGTTGACCAGTTAAATGCTCCACGTGGCACCTCTAGTGTTGCATCACATTATCTCACTACCATTGGGCCCACCTGTCGGCTTGTGTCTACTCTTCTATCTACATCTCTACTCTTATAAAAAACTGAGTTGGTGATGATGGTGTGCCTGCCATCCTGCAATATGGACCGTCTGATCTATATCTGACGGATAGAAAGCAAACTATGACAATTTTGCAAAAACATACTCGCACCCCTCTCCACATTTGCAGATAAGGACTTCTCTCATTCATCTTCGTCTCCCATGAGACAAACAGCTCGTATAGATGCCCATGCGTTGCACGAAACATCAAGATCTTGTGGGAGAAAGGGATGAACGAGGGAAGGCCTTATCTGCAAATGTGGAGATGAGTGCGGGTAAATTGCCGTAGTTTCCCTCTTATCCGTTAGATATAGATCGGACGGCCTATATTGCAGGATGGCACGCACACCATCATCACCGGCTATGCTTTTTATAAGAGTAGAGATAAAAATAGAGTTGGTGATGATGGTGTGCTTGACATCCTGCAATATAGGTCGTTCGATTTATATCTGACGGATAGGAAGGAAACTATGGCAGTTTTGCAAAAAGATACCCACACCCCTCTCCACATTTGCAAATAAGGCCTTCCCTCGTTCATCCTTTTCTCTCACAAGATAAACTAGTCATACAAATGCATCTTGATGTTACGTGCAACGCATGGGCATCTTGCTAGTAAGAATGAAAACAAACGACAAAAAAATATTGGACGGTGGTTCGAAGTCATGACCGCAGGCACAACGGACAAGGTGGCCTTGTATTGGTATGTTGAGCCGTCTGTTTTAACACACAGGAGCTGGTGTGGTGATTATACACACACGCACGCATGCACACGAACTGCATGTACGCAACACTCACATGAACACATGCAGCCACGCACGCACACAACACTCACACGTACACACGCAGCCATGCACGCACGCAACACTCACATGCACACACGCACGCATGCATGCACACACCACACGACCAATACACACTCTCACGCTCAAGTGCTCAACCTACACGTGCATGCGCACACATCAGGCCGTGACAGACACATACACAAACAGGTGATTCCCGCTCACGGGTTGGAGTCTTGTCACGCCTGCATAAATTTGGGTTTATCTGACCTTTTTCTATTGTGAACTAACATGTGGGACCTACAAGGAACATGGTCAATTTAACTAGTCAGCATGGTGCCACGCAGACTATTTGGCCAGTCAACAGAGTGCAATCTGATGTTGAACGGTGAGCAAGTGACCGTATAATCACAACATATATAGTGACCGTAATGAGCGTATTCTGAAGTTCGGTGACCGTATTATGCTTTTCTCTCTGTAGGCCCTCAAAAACTACATCTCTACATGTTATCGCATGTTTCATCTAACAACTATGCAATACAGCACTACTACTACACTCTAACACAATAAATCATATGTGTTTTTAGTTTTACTAGATATCATATTGTTACTTAATTATTCAGTTTGCATACTTAAAATTGCCTCTGAAATGTATGGCCAGTATCATCTACCGCGCGGGAAAAATCCCGCCCTTTCCTGCTTAATCGGGTTTGTATCGATGGATCGTGCGAAACAGCAAAATTATAATACTATACAGTACAAGTGACAGTTCACGGGGCCGCCATGTCTTGTACTCCTCCCTCGTAAGAGTGGAGCACTCACTTCCATAAATGTTCTAGTCCCGTTCGCCGACATGTGGGACATCATGCGGGTCCACATGCCATACCGAAATAGAGTGCAGAGCGGCAGGGGTGAAGCACCCCAGTCATGGCGCCGGCGTAGTAATGAGCAATGAGGCGTCAAATCACAAAGTTGCACCTTTCCCGCAGTTAAGTTGGTGGGACAAAGTAATAATGCTAATAAAAGAAGTTGGAGGGACGAAGCAACCATCATTTCACTCGTTGCTGAATCCTCTTCTCTCTCATCTTCTTCAAGTTAACCACGTGTTGCTTCTGCCATTGTTCTGCCTCATGTGGGACGTGTATCGGCTTGGTAAAGCACTGACACATGGGACCACATGTTAGCAAACCGTCAGGCCAACGTCCTTTAAAAATAAGAAACCTCCCTCGCCATCCGTGTGGCAAAATCACCTCCTTTTTACTAATCTTGATTCTATAATTTTTTAGATCAATATAATTGAGATTTGTATAGATAGCACACAGGAGAAAAACCAAGTGGTACGGTTAAGGGCATCCACAATGTGTAGCGAAATGTGAAAATAGCTGTTGGCATCGATAGGAACCATTGTGGACGGTGCTGCCAAAGCCAAAAAGATGGAAGCGAAGCTCCCTGATTGATTGATTGAAGGAATAGAAAAATGCAACGTTTCTCCTCTTGCTCTCGTGCTTGGACGCACGTACAGTATAGAGCACATAGTCTACTCCCCTGTCCCTTCTATCACAAATCACAAAGCATTGAGGCATCAAATCACAAAGCACGAACGAAGCAACCATCATTTCACTCTTCGCTGACTCCGCTTCTCCATCGTCTTCTTCGAGGAACCACCTCACCGCACTAAGCTGGATGGACGACGCTATTGTGTACTAGTAGTACTAGTGCATTTATGCGTCCTTTGGTTCAATGGACTTCCTGGATGCAAATAAGGCGGTTGTCTCGGCTTGCAGGCGGCACTTGCAAACGACTTACCATGGTCTCCCTCAACGGTGTTCTCCGTCGAATGCACTTCGCCAAACCACAACGTTCGAGATATCGTTGACGTCACCACAATGGGGAAGGAAGTCAAATAGTTACTACCTCCACTTTTTTGTACACAAGGCTAGTATATCCAAATTACAATTTGCAAAAGGCCACTAACACTAATCGAGGCAAATTGATGGGGTTTGCCTCGTACTAGCAACCAAGGACATTAATATACCCTTGCATGCATGCAGAAGTGAGAAGGTTGGTCTGCATGGCGCTGCATTAATCAAGCGATGAGGAGTGAGATGGTTAGCTCTTTGGGCTTTGGAGAAAAAATACGCATTAATTGACATGTCAAACAAGGATTTGTATCGATTAATCCCGCGAAGGAAAATCCCGCCTTTCTTTATTAACACTAGCACTCCTAGTACATACGTACTTATCCTGTTTGGGTCTATGCCTTGCATTGCCATACTTCGCCACACATTTTTGCCAAGCTTGCCTAAAGTTTTCAAAATGAAAAGGAGGTGCACTTGCGCACGGCAGTCGCAGTCGCACTGCACCCTCGCACGGTCGCTCCGTACCCTCACACAGTCGCTCCTGCATGCCGCGAACCCAACCAAGGGAACGCACCCCTCACTGACACATGCTACCGCATGTGAACAAACCAAACTCAGCCATCCTACCACTGACACATAATTTTTGTTCATACAGTATGTTTATCCAACCGCATATTGGGGAGGATCCGTACGCCCTATGCGGTGGTCTGTTGGGGAAGAAGAAGAGGTGAGGAAGAAGGGTTAGGAGACGTAGGATATTCATCCAACCGCCTGAAATGGTAGAATGACCCAAATGATGAAAGTCAGGCGACTTGCATAACAATATATGTTTTTACACAGGAAAAGATCCCTAAAAACAACAACATAAAGAAAAACTATCACTGCTCGCGGAACGAGATGGCCTCGTCATCTTTGGCTGCGGGCACAAAACAACCATAGTTGCCGACGTGTGTCTCCGCACCATGGTTGTCCTCAGCCTCCAGCTACTCATTCACGCGGAGCGTGCAGGCGCTCTGCACGGATGAGAGCACCTCCAGGTTCAAGTCGAGGAAGTCCGGTTCTGCCTGTAGGAGGGCCTCGATGGCAGCGGCATCCACGCGATCCACGTCGAGTTGAGCCTCCGCCGCCCAGTTCAAGTCAAGGACGTCCGGTTCCGCCTGCAGGAGGGCCTCGATGGCAGCGGCATCCGCGCGCTCCGTGTCGAGTTGAGCCTCTGCCGCCCGGTTCAAGTCGAGGATGTCCGGTTCCGCCTGCAGGAGGGCCTCGATGGCAGCGGCATCCGCACGCTCCGCCTCAAGTTGAGCCTTCGCCGCCCGGTTCACATCCACGACATCCGGTTCTGCCTGCAGGAGAGCCTCGATGGCAGCGGCATGCGCACGCTCCGCGTTGAGTTGAGCCTCTGCCTCCTGGTCCTCCTTTACTATCGCCAGGTTGAACCATTGGTCCGCTTGCACCATGGGGGACCCGAACGCCGTCACGAAGTCGACGTCCATCGTCTCATATCCATCGGGGGCCTTCTGCGCCACGACCTCCGCCATGAACATTGGATCGGCTTCCTCCTCCTCGTAGCTTGGCTCTAGAGAACTTGGGGATTGGCAAGCCGCAAAGCAAGCTTGGGAACGGAGGTATGTGGCAACAACCACCACCGCGATTTCTGCGCGGCGCTCCGGCGTGAGCATCTTGTAGTACGTGATCTTTCGGCACACCATGGCTTTCCGGCGAACTAGGGGATGCTTGATGCGGGCTAGGGGATCGAAAGGTGGGGGAATGGGCTGGAGAGGAGGTGTGGTTTTGGGGCAGTGGCTAGCGTAGGCCGAGCAGTGAAGGTTCTGGTGTGAATAGTGGTTCCGCTGACGACCGGTCAATCGGTTTTGACTGTACACCGCTCTTGTCGCGTTCGCGTTGCACCCCGGCACGCTAGGCCCTCCAGTTCGCTCACCGAATGGAATGCACTTCGTCTTACGTTTTCGCTCACTTGTCGGACCTAGTTGAGAGCAAACTGACGTCTCTCCCCCTCCCCCGCCCGCGTCATTTATACTACCACTCCCTCCGTTTTATGCAGAGTAAATAAAAACAGAGGGAGTATACTACGGATGAGGATCCCCTGACATGGCCGAACCCATTGAGTAACTAACATGCGGGGCCTAGCAAGCATGGGGTCCGCCAGTAAGTGAACGAAAGAGAGGGTAAGGCAGGGATACCTACGTCAGAGGATCCACTTCCACTACTACTCCCTCCTTCCATCTACAGGGCCTAATGCGTTTTTCGAGGCTAACTTTGACCAAATGTTAGAGTAATAATATATGACATGCAACTTACACAAAGCATATGGTCAAATTCGTATGTGAAAGGAGCTTCCAATGATATAATTTCACATTATACATCTCATGTACTATTAATCTTGTCAATAGTCAATGGCGGTTTTGAAAAACGCATTAGAGCATGGTTAATAATATAGCCAGCCGATGGCTATAAGGAACTGCCATGTCATCTATAGCCATCGTCTATATGCACTCATACAGTAGTGTGGGCTATAAGGTTGGCTATTTCCCGCAAACAATATAAGGTTGGCTAGTACTTTTTTCCATCTCCTCTCTATCTCTTTCTTCATATTTATTGTATTTAACTAGAAATGTGTATATAGCTAGGCTCTTGCATGCGAGCTCACTCCCCTTACTTTTTCACATCTCTCTCCTATAAATGGAAGGAGGGAGTACTATGAGCACTGCATACTCTACTATAGAAGTTGTCAGTACTCCACTAGTACTATTGGACAGGGAACTTAAAAAAGTTACTATTGGACTGGCTATACGTGGTGAAATCCTAGTAGGAAGAGCATGCGCGAGAACAAGCACATTCACGTGGTTGAAAACAAATTGGAAACCATGTATGTTTGAATACAAATCTAGGAGTACGTACGAATCTAACAATACTGATTGGGCGTTGTTCAATGTTGATACTTTTTTTCTGTAAGTTTGATCAAAGTAGAGATACTTTGACTACACATAAAACTTATATGTAAACTAGAAAGGATCGGCCGGAGTATATTGTACGTTCAAGAGCGAAACGAACATTGAATACCCTTTATATATGATTTGTGGTTGCTATGATCACCGGTTCAAAATTTTGAATCCGCCTTAGGTATCACACATGCACCCACTCGTTCTCTCTCGATTTCATCTCGGGGTCCGGAGAACATTGAATACCCTTTATATATGATTTGTGAATACGTTTGTCTCACTTATGAACATACAATATACTCCCTCTGATCCCCACAGACCCCCTCCCCCCCCCCCCCCCCCGCCGGTCATTTCTATCATAGAAACAGAGCAAACCTTTATCTCCTTGCACGACACGCAATTGATCTCTCAACATCAATCAATCTCGTCAAGATGTGTCGGGGCATGAACCGAATGGGATGTCAAAACTAAGACGGGAAGTGACACGTAGTGGAGGCAAAGTGAAACTTTAAACGAAACATTTGTTTGTATGCATGTCGGATAAATTACAACATTGGAAATACAACCATGGTCTAGGCCCACATGCGAATGATACTCGGCGGAATGTTCAAATGAGGCATGCGGGAGCGACACGCTCATCGTTGCTTTACACGGTCGGTTTCAGTGTGCCGAAGGTGGCGTTAGCGTTGTGGCACGACCAGCAGATCAACACCCGGCTCGTCGAGGATGCACGAGGCGCCGAAGTGCACGCGCGCTGCGACGCGTCCGCGGAGTGGTGTAGCGCGGCCAACTGCATCCCCAGGACCTGAGACCATGCCGGGTCATCTTGCTTTTTCACTGACATGTGGGGCGCATGTGAGCAGAGGGCATCTCCAACGTTGCCACGACCGCAGCTGACTACCCTGGCACACCAAAAACCCTCGTCCCTCACACCGTTGCACGGCGCGTTCCCAGCCGGCGCCAACTGCCCGCATTCATGTCGTCCATCTGTATGCGGTTGTTAAGAGGCTTGGTGCCCGAGGAACCAACTCCGGCAACTTAATGATGCACCCGGACGCTTGGCCTCACCAGAATGCGCTACTTAAAGCGGCAACGCCCAGCTAACCTCCACACCATAGCGCATCGTCCTGCTACCTGTCACCACATCTGCCATGACCGCGAGCGCGAACGCTCTGCAGGAGAGCTTGTCTTTGGGGATGAAGATCAAGGTCGCCGCCCTCGCTCAAGTCACCGCTCGCGACGCAATAGCGGCGTAGCCGGACGCGGATGCGACCGCACAAGCGGTGGCCACGCTGGCGGCCGATGACGGGAGCACCGTCAGCCACGCGTCCTACTTGCCGCCATCCAACGTCCGGCACCGCCGAGGTCGGGGACTCCTCCGAGGATGAGTAGGGCATGGGAGGCGGCAGGGCATGGTGTGCCAATTGGCCGGTCTGTTTCCCGTGTTCTACTCTTCCTCGCCGGAGACCGCACCTTCACTTCACGGGTCTTGAACCCCGCCCCCGTACATGGAGATCGCAGATGGAGGACGTCGGTCGCCACCGTAGAATAGGTTTAGGGTCGGGTTTCTTTCATTTTTCTGTCCTATAAAAGTTTGAAATGTAATGAAAATCTGTCGTGTTTGCATTAATCACGGCCGGTGTATATGAACTTTCACAATAATATAGTATATTATAGGAGTACTAGCAAGATGCCCGTGCGTTGCACGGAACAACAAGATCTTGTGGGAGAAAAGGATGAACGAGGGAAGGCCTTATCTGCAAATGTGGAGAGGAGTGCGGGTAAATTGTCATAGTTTCCTTCCTATCCGTTAGATATAGATCGGACGGCCTATGTTGCAGAATGGCAGGCACACCATCATCACCAACTCTGCTTTTTATTGAACTGAGACAAAGCTAACATGCGAAGTAAATAAACACATAGTCTACATACACAATTTATCTTAGGCACTCCAATAGTACGTCCACTACACATTCACGCATTTCACATCTTTCTACATCTACGGGAACCTACAAAAGGGTTAACGTAAATTGCCTCTCTCTCTCCTCCCTGATTTTCATGGTGGTGGGCCCCTTCCTCCACCAATCTACAATCAACAGCTCACACATTTCACATTATGTTAATTACGTAACTGGGATTACATAGGTGTAGCATTACTCATCCTAAAAAACCCAACTAAGCCAACCTCCCAGCATATCGCGCGGGAAAAGACCCGGCCGCGCCGTTTTAGTCAGGATTACCGGATTACTACTAGTAGTATCGATGGATCGCGCGAAGCCCCAAGTTTTTTTTTCTTTAGGGGGTGAAGCACCTAGTTTAAAAGTAAAAAAGGCGGTACACTCATAGCACCCCTGTCGCGGTCGCATTGCACCCCACACACGTTCGGTCCTACACACGGCTCACGCAAATATCGGCTTGCCTCTTCACCGACACGTGGGACTGCACTTGGAGAAACCGACCATGCGCCAAACTCCGCCTGCCCACAGTGCGAAAATCACCCCCCCAAAAAAAATTCCCCCCAAATCCCAAATTCAACCGCCCTTCGGCCAACTAACAAATAATATTCCCCAAACCCCCTCCCCCGTCCCCCTCCACTCCATTCTCTCCGCCAAAGCCACCCTCCCCACCGCGTCGATACATCGGCGCCGCGGTTCGTCGAGGGGACGCACGACTATCCTCTCTCTCCCACAATACGCTCTCGTAGGTTGTCGTCCTCTAGCCGCGCCACCACCGCTGGCGACGTTCTTGTGGAGGCGCACGGCGGTCAGCGCTGCCACCGCTGGCGACATTCGTGTGGAGACGCACGGCGGTCAGCTTCTCCTACGGTACGCGCATTCTAGACTGAGGCCCCGTGCATGTTGGTGTAGCGCTGAATGTTAGCTGATAGACACTGTTAATCTCACTGTTTGCCGAAGTAGTTTACAGACAATATGATCTGCTTAAGAAGCTTCCTTGCCATGTTCTGCACTCAATCTGCTTAGCTGAGATGGCATGCCAAGCCTGATTAGTTGCTAAAATATCCTGCCATATATTTATTGTGACGTAGATTGCCATGGTCTAGTAGCCAATCTGTTAGGTGAAATAGCTGTACACCGTTTTATACTCGATCTTTGTTGCTGCGATGGCCTTCGATAGTTCGATGGCTGTGTGCTCGGCCTCCTTGACTGCTGAAACGGCCTACCATAATTGAGAACTCAAATCTTTTTGCTGAATTAGCTTTACATATATCACGTTACTTAGATCTACTCGTCCAAATATCTTGCCATAGCTTTAAACATCGACCTAGGTATTTTTTTCTGGACTTCATAAAAAAGCATATATATTTTAGCTGTAATATCTAGTAGAAGAACTAATTTGTGTGTCTAACAGATGGACAGGACTTGGATAACTTCTGCTCGAAGATTCTCCGCTGCATATGTCGAGGGGGTTGAAAATTTCATGAACTTTATCAGAGCTGAATACGATGGTTCGAAATCAGATGTGCTCTGCCCGTGTAGCAGTTGTATGAATTCAATTACAAGACCCCAGTCAACTGTGCAAAATCATCTACACTTGTATGGGATGTCGGTCACATATACTAGGTGGGTTCATCATGGTGAAGCTGTGAATGTCAATGTTACTGACTACGCGGAAGCAGCAGATCACCATCTTGATCTGCCTGATGCTTAGGTGGAAGAGGAGGAGGTGGTGGTGGTGGCGGAGCCAGTGAGTTTGACCAACGTTGAAACAATGCTACGAAATGCTCGTGCATTTCGTGAAATTTCACCTGCAGAAGAAAAATGGTGGGCCCGCATGTTGGAACAATGCAACGTGGCTGTCACCCCAGGAAATAAGCTGTCAGTATTCTCAGCTATGGTCACCTTTCTTCAGGTGAAGACATCTAAGCGGATGACCAACAAATCATTCGATGCAATGTTGGTTGCTTTCCGCAAATCTTTCCCAGATGCGTCTGAGCTACCACACACCTACAGTGAAATGAAGAATTTCCTCCGTGCAGTTGGAATTGGATATGATATGATCCATGTTTGTAAGAATAATTGTGTTCTGTTCCGGAAGGATTATGCCAACTTAAGTGAATGCCCGAAATGCAAATCATCAAGATGGAAAGATGGCGATGCTGTGAAGAGGATTCCTCATAATGTTCTGAGACATTTTCCAATTACACCAAGATTGCAGAGGTTGTATCATGATGCTGAAACAAGAGAGGATGCACTGTGGCATTCTAGGAACCAGGAGTACAGAGATCAGAATGTAATGAGCCATCCATCTCATGGTAGTGAGTGGCAAAGCTTCAATCAGAAACACAAAAAGTTTGCTGCTGACCCGAGAAACATTAGACTTGGCTTAGCTTCAGATGGATTTAACCCATTGGGCCACCAGAGCGCCACATATAGCATGTGGCCAGTTCTTGTTATCCCTTACAACATGCCTCCAAATGTCTGCACCAAAGGATCAAACTACATGATGGCCTTGCTCATCCCAGGTCCAAAAAGTCCTGGAAAGGATTTTGATTTATTCATGGAGCCTCTTGTGGAGGAACTTCAACAGCTATGGAGGGGTGTTCCACTCGAGACCTATATAGCAGCCCACCAGCTGATTTCTTTCTGCGTGCTGCTATAATTTGGTGCATCCATGATTATCCGGCTTTGGGCACTATATCAGGGCGAACAACACATGGTTACAATGCATGTGTTCGCTGTGACAGGAATCCGCTGTCATACGCAATACTTAGCAAGATCTGTTACATTGGACACTGCCGTTTCCTTGCCAAGGACAAGCCGCATCCTACAAAATACCGAAGACATGTGTTCAATGCAAAGCATGAAAACCATGATGCGCCAAAGAGGCTCACTGCTGATGAGTTGCAAGTGAAATTAGAGAAGGTCAGGCATATTACACCAAGAAACCATCCTGGTAATGGTAGTGGGAAAAGAAAGCATGTCAGCACACAAGAGAATTATTGTTTACCCGCAGGTCCACTTTGTGGGACTTGGAGTATTGGAAAGATTTGGATCTGCGGCATAATCCCGATGCGATGCACATCAAGAAAAATATATGTGCCAGCATTATCGGCACACTTCTTAATATTGAAGGCAAGACGAAAGATACCTTAAAATCTAGGATTGATTTGACACACCTGGGTATCAGAAGGGATTTGCAGGTGCAAAATGAAGGTAAACCACGGGATATGGCACCAGCTGTGTACATCTTGGACAAGGTAAAAAGAAAAGAATTCTGCGAGGTCCTGTCACGTGTGAGATTCCCACATGGATTTTATTCCAACCCTGAAAGGAGAGTCAGTGCAGATGGAAACAAGGTACAAGGGTTGAAAACTCATGACTGCTACGTCCTACTTCAAAGGGGTTTACCTATTATCCTTAGAGGATTGGGCCGCCCTGACTTATACAGAGCAGTCGCAGAGTTGGGACAATTCTTCAGGGAACTCTGCAGTAGAAATATTAGGATAGATGCTTTGGAGCGTCCTAGAGACAAGATACCAACTATCCTATGCGACCTTGAGAAGATATATCCTCCAGCCTTCTTTGATGTGATGGTGCATTTGACTGTTCATCTACCTGATGAGGCACTACTTAGAGGTCCAGTACAGTATGGCCGGATGTACCCTATTGAAAGGCGGCTAGGCACTTTCAAGGGCTATGTGAGGAACATAGCTAGACCTGAGGGTTCCATTGCAGAGGCCTACATTGCTACAGAAGCGTTGACATTCTGCTCAAAATACATTGAAACACCTGATCAGCTTAGCAAAGAGGTGGGTGAAGACAATCCCGGGCTCAATGTTTTCAATTATTCTGTTCGAGTTACAGGGAAGAGTCGACAAGAGGACAAACCTAAAGATTTGGACAAAATGGTTTGGTATGTGTTGAATAACTGTCCTGAGATACTACCTTATATCAAGTAAGTGCTAAGTACTGCAGCTTATACATCGTAATCTACTAAACTTGCAGCACATTCTTATATATTTAGATGTTTGACGCGATCACTATGTTGTGCAGCATCTACAAAAAGGAGTTACTGCCGCAGAAACCAAGAAACATTGACAAACTGGTTATGGCAGGATTTGGGAAATGGTTCAAGCGCCATGTAAGCTTTTGAATTGCACTGTCAGTTTTTTTAATATAATGAGTACATAAGATGATCAGCTTGTCTATTTTCTAAACATAGGTTAAGAAGGTGCAGGAGGATGGGCAGGCAGTTGATGATGCCCTTTACGCACTAGCAATGGGTCCTGATACTCAGGTAAGACATTATGAATCTTGCGTTGTTGGAGATGTGAGCTACCACACCCTTGCACGCGACGAAGGCAAGAAGACACAAAACAGTGCCATCATGAGCACGGATACGTACGACAGAGTGACAACTGAAATGTATGCTAACATAACAGACATTGTTTAGTTGTAGTATATCTCCAGTTTCGAGGATCATCGGTGTGTAGTTCTGTTGTGCTGTCGTTGGTATAACCTATTTTCCAGGATCGCAAAACCCAGAGATGATGATTATTTCAAATCCATCAATGTCAAGGCAGCATACCAGACCAACGAGCCTTTTATTTTGGCAAATCAAGCAACACAGGTATTTTTTCTGGAAGACACATTTGCACGTAGCGATGACTGGAGAGTATTGCAAAGGTTTGAGCGGAGGGATTTGTTTAATGAAGTTGCACAACAAGATGATGCTTACACCGCTCCTGATGTACAAGATTCCACAATGTTCCTAATATCTTTGATAACCATCACGTCAATGACGCTGGCGAAAAGATTTCCTTTCATGTTGTAGACATACAAGAGTTGATCAAGAAGAAGCCAACGTTCGAGGATATTGAGGATGAAGAAGAAGATGACACTCTGGGGAACTATAATTCAGACTGATACACATGGCAAAGATGTTGACGCTGCTGCTGCGGATGATGATTAGATTGCTTTTGTCGTATTTGCCTGTCAGAAGACGTTTTTTTATCTACTATGTGAAATTGTGTTGGCTATGACAACTGAAACCTGTTGAACGTGTTGTTTAGTATTTTGTTGTTAGAACATCACTTGTTATGTATGTTGATTTGTGCTTGGTGATTGTATGACGAGTAAAACATCATGACATTGTTGTTTAGTTGTACTCATATTTGGTGTGAAACTTGAATTTGATGACATAGTTTGTTGTTGGACTGCAATTTGCTCGACGTCTTCGAATGGGAACAAAGCTGACCCGACAGGGCCTCTACTAATTTATTTATTTATTACCAAAAGGGCCTCTGCTATTTATTTATTTATGAGCAAAAGGGGATACCCCCCCCCCCAATTTCCGTTAATAGAAATCATTAGATGTTCACAACACTATGCCCAGACTACTACACATGTTTCATTCATTACTAGTTTCAGCAAAGTGCTCATGTCATAGCCACTGAATACATCACGAGTGCTACATACACTGCAAATAAAGAGACAATCATCCTACAGAGCACATCGTTTTTGCCCATTATCTTCACAAGCTCTTTCATCTCCTCATTGTTGTCAAGGCTGTTCAGCAGCTGTTGCTTGGCCATGATTAGAGGAACTGCATCTTTAACCTTCTGCTCTGCATCTTCCTCTTCTGTCGTTCCTTCAGTTGCTTGTCCAACACCCCAACCTGCTAGAATTGGGATTCCTCGGCTAACCAAATAATCAGCGTAGTTGCATTCACCCGCATCAGCAACTTCCCAGAAATACAAATCACACGAATCTTCCCTTTTCTGCACGAATCAAATTGGAAGATCATCAACCTAAAAAACCCAGCAACTGAAAGCAGCAGAACAACACTTAAACATTTTTTACCGCATGATTCGGGCATTTGTAGAAGACTCGCCCAGGGTTGAGGATTGTGGTTGAGATGCGACGGATAACTCTGCGTGATTTGCAGCAGTGGCACCACACCAACGGCAGCGGGTTGCAATGAGCAACCGGCTGCGGTGCGTGTGTCGGGCGGGGTGTGATGAGACCCACAGGCGATGGTACAGGTGGCGACTTGGCGCATATCTGGTTGTTCCCGGCTGAAGAGCAGGTGGACGAGCAGCCATCGGACCTGGTTGCTGCGGCTAGATGTCAGGACCGGGTTTTCGGGATATAATTTCCCAGAAAATGGCCCTTGTGCTCTTCAGCCCCAGGATTACTGTTAGCTGATGAGGCACCAACTTGATACAGAAATTCCAAGCAAAGTACATAATATGTAGTACAAGACCATTCTGGCCTATGAGTACAACAATTGGTTTTCTAGTGGCTGAAGGCGGAAGCGGTTTGCGGGTCACCAGCGTCTATGGGACTCCATTTCCCACAGGAACAGCTGACCAGGATAACTCCTATCTTCGCGAGGCTGCTATCTCCATTGCGTAGGTTCCGGGGCTGTCAACACAACGCTCCTCTCCACGTAAGAAATCTGGCCAAGACAATAGCCAGGGACAAGCCAGTGAGTACTTTGAATGTACCCGCAAACATTATGAACGCAGGTATAATATAGCCACTGATAATCATGCTTTGAAATAGTCTATGATTACTTCGTCGGTTATGAAATAAGGTTCATGATGCACGCAAGTAGATCATTTAAGTAAATCATGAGTAAACAATCAGGGTGTAGAAATGAAAAGCACCGATCGGGTGTCTGAAGCGACGCCTCGAAAGGATAATAATATGAAGCATGCCTCAGTCGGGCGTCTGAGCGACACCACAGAAAGGGCTTATAATAAAAGGAATAACAAGCATGCCACAGTCGGGCGTCTGTGTGACACCACATAAAGGGCTTATAAGTAAATGAAATAACAAGCATGCCACAGTCGGGCATCTGAGCGACACCACATAAAGGGCTTATAAGTAAATAAAATAACAAGCATGCCATAGTCGGGCGTCTGAGCGACACCACATAAAGGGCTTATAAGTACAATCACAGTGAGTATCCGGGAGGTAGAACCTTCCCAGGGATACTCAATAATTCAAATAACATAAATGGTTACTCCTTAATAATAATAATCATAGTCGTCATACGTCACAAGTCATGATCAATGTCCTGGTTTAGTAGTTTCTCCTCCGAAGACTGACACTAAGACCGACACTTGACCCATTCCAGACTGTAGTCCTTAACCATGGACACGGCTATTCGAATAGGTTTAATATCTCTGCAGAGGGTGTACTCTTTACCCACGAGTAACGGATTTCTTTAGTCCATCGGAACTAATTCCGTCTACGGTCTTTTAGTCAAAACACGCCTGACTTGCACACACCAGCTTAACTTTACTTGTGTCTGGAATCACCCATGACACCTGTTAAGCAAAACTCTAAGTGGGGAGGCTACAACCTCGCGTAGCATGGGATCAAATTTCTATCGCGCGCTCTAAGGGGTGCCCCCCTCTCGGTCCCAACCGGAAACACCCATGCCCCCGGACCAGGTGGCATGCCTACCGGATGCAGCCGGTATCTTCCACCATGGCCTCTCTGTACGGTGTGTGCTAAGACAGGGGTTGACAACTTACTGAACCGTACCCTACCTACGGCAGGGACAAGTGGCAGCACAAAAACAAGTGTGGGGGTTACTGGAACAAGACTCGATCTACGGCCGACTCAGGAGGCTTAAGTATTTCCTGCATGGTTAGCTCAAGAATAATATTTCACATCCATCAGACACAACCACCACTCATCATACCTCCCCCTGCCCCACCGGTCATAACCGTCTCAACGAGGGACAAGCTCGTGTCTATCCAAGACAGAGACTTTCCCGGACCCTTCCCAGACCCTTCCCGGTAGGCATGAGAAGCATAAGAGGGTGATTGCTATCACAAGCATATCTAGTTTCAACAGCAAGAATTTTCATTATGCACTCAAGGCGTATGATCATACCGTCACATAAAAATAACTAATGCTTCATGTCGAGGTGGTGTTATAACCGTATCAATCAACCCACAAAATATTATGCCAGGGTTCAGAATGCTTGCCTTCAAGTTGTGGAGAGACAGGGTGCATTCCAAAACTTTGAAAGTTTTCTTCTCTCTCCAACACATCCTATTTTTGGAAATATTCAAATTAACACATAGTTTAAAAACAGTACAAAAAATTTGCTTGGAAAATTTTGAAATAAATATGAAAATAAACTAGACAATATTTGAGAAACAAGAGAAAAAGAATCACATCATTTGGATTTATATTTTAAAAGTTATAGTCAGTCAAAGTTTTGGTCAAATTCTGTTTTTTAATAAAACAGAAAAAGAAAACGTTTCAAGTAAGAATACGCTTTCGGGCAGAGGAGACGTACTTTGGTCGATTGCGCTTTCACTTAAAACACGCGGGCCGGGGCTGGGTCGCTGACAGTGGGTCCAGAGGCCCCACTGGTCAGGTTTGACCAGTCACCGCGCCTCTTCTCCCTCCTCTCTCCGAGAGGGGCGGGGCTCCGGCAATGCTCGCCAGCGAACGGCGGCACCGTTTGAGAAATCGAAGCCATCCGCAGGCTCAGGGGGTCGAGGCGGTCCTATCGATGGTCGCTACGGTCCCTGGGGTGGACGGAGTCGCCGGCGGCAAGCTCCGCAGCGGACGGTGGCCGTCGGGCAGAGTTGGTTCTTGCCTCCTGTGGCTCCTGATCAAAATTGAGCAGGGGGATGGATTCACGAGACAAAGGGAAGGCTTCTGGTGAAGAGAGTGGAGAGGGGGAGGCCCTGGTGGCGCCGGAATGGTCGGGACAGTGGCGGCGACTGTGGTTGCCGGAGATGAGGAAGACGACCTCTCTGGCCTTTCTACTGCTGCGGGAGGATAAGTGAGGGAGTGAGAGAGGCTGCTTGAGGCTTAGACGAGCTCGGGGGGTCCTTAAATAGCGATCGGGGTCGGTCCTGATGGTGGCCGTGGATAAGATCGCCGGCGACCGCCATTCTGTAGCCGCAGAGGGACATGGCGGCGATGAGTGCTTGCGGACAAGCTTGTGGATGAGTCTGAGCCGCTCAAGGGGGCAGCTGGTGAGCGCTGGTGGCTCGGGCGGCGCCGTCGACGGAAGAGGCTACTGTGGCCGCCCGCTAGCCACCGTGGCTGACCTGACGGCGGCGCTGTAGGGCGCCAGGGGGAGCTTGGATGGTTCTTGCAAGCGGATGAGGTCGGGCGCGGCTCTGCGGGTGAGCAAGGGCCAGGGGCGCGACGCGGCGGCTCGGGTGCACGCGCGTGCAAAACGCACGCTCTGGGCGCGCCCAGTGCACGCACACAATGTGTTTGCTGAAATGCCAGCGTGTGCTAGAGGGCATAGGGGAGGTTGGGGATTAGCAGGCCTGGGTTAGGGTTAGCTAGGAGCTTAGTGGACATGCCAGTATGTACAGAGGGGCAAGATCACAGTGCAAAACAAAAATCATGCCAAAACTAGACATGCACACCAGGTGTTTGACAGAATGCCAATGGCATCTAGGCAATTCTTGGGGTGGCCCAAATCTCCAGATCAGAGTCTCTTTGGATGAATAAGAGAGTGGTGAGGTTAGTTTGTCAAAAGCAGAAACTTGTCAGTTCAAGTCTGTGAGAGAACTGATTTTGGACTGAAAGGGAAAGGCACCATTGCATGAACTTAAAATCCTCCAATGAGTCCTCTCTCCTGGACTTAAGGGTTTTGTAGGATGGGCTATAAGTAGGAAAAGGAATCATAGCAAAAAGGGCAAGTTAAATGATGGTTGCTGTACAAATCACCATGCTGGACCAGAATGAAAAAGAGGTTGATTCACTCAAATTTTTCAAAGAACATAAAAGGGTTTTTGCATAAAGTGGAATAATATACTCCTATGAACATCCCATAATTTTGGTGGTGGATAGAAAGAAATATTTAAATGGGTTGTAGTGCAAAATTGCCCACTGGACCAGATTTGAAAAATTGGTGTAGAGCTCAAAATATTAAATGAGTGAAATATATTTTTGCATAAAAGTGATTTAAAAACATCACATGACACCTCCAAATTTTGGTGAAAATATTAAATAAATTTATCAAGTGGTTGTAGTTCAAAAAAGGGCTCCAAAACTAATGGAAAATCATTTTAGGGAATAAAGCTCAAAGAGAATTGATTATAGAATTAAATTCCACTGATAATAGGAATGTTTTCCTTGGAAGGGCAAACAAGTCCAACAACATATTTGGAAAGTTTTTCATTTGAGGTAAAAACTCCATAATAATAAGGAAAAGAATGGCTCTGAAATCCACAGAAAAGTCCAGAAAATAAAAGTTTAAATTTCCTGGCAAAATTTTAATTAATAAAACAAGGAAAAAAATTTGGGGTCTCACAACACTACCCCCCTTAAGAAAAAATCTCATCCTCGAGATTTGCTAAGGGCTGTTTTAAAAAAAATGATACTCCCATTAGTTGAAACCAAGAGTTTACTCATAGCACAAACTTAGGGTACAAACATAAGCTGCAACACACAAATAAACATAGCTATGATGTTTACAATGAAAATGGTAAAAGGACAGGATCCCGAGAAAACGTCTCTGGTACTGGGGCATACTCTTCTTCTATCGGGGGAAGCGGGTTGACCAGTCGATGGACGCGTCTCTCCTGGTCGGGCCTCAGTGGTCTGCCGATGGCGATCTGAGGATTTAAATCAGCGAGGCTCTGGAGATAACCCATCACTCGCTGGGTCAAACGTTCTTGAGCGATGACATAATGGACAAGGTTGGCCAGTACTGGGTCTCTCTCAATTCATCCACCTGGAAAGGATGCTACTTCTTCGGGTGCTGCACGGCTCGGAAAGTAATAATACCCTCGTTCGCTGGCATAGGTTACCGCGAATCAAAGGCGAACAATCGCTTCATGTGCAGCCGTTCTATGGCCATCTGCGGAGTCGGCATAGATTTCCCCAGGAAGGAGACTTCCGTGGGGTCTTGATTTGAGTTTACGGGAGGGATGTGCACTACTGCCCAATATTTCAAGGTGGATGAGGTGATCCTCGATTTGAACAACTCGTACTGGGGTGGCTGGGTAGAACCCATGGTACTGCAGGTAAAGTCCCACAATATTTTAACAAAGCTACCCGGGGTCGCATCTGGGGTTCTCAGATAAATGCTAGGGCTTGGCATGGCGAAGGAATGGTTGTGAGGGTTGTGCACAAGGTGAGGGGTACTTGGCAAGGTCACAAGGTGGCCATTTATATAGCCTCCAGGCTGGGTTATTTACCACGGTGAGGGGCACTAGTTTGCCGGTTCTGCTCTCATGGGGTCGGGGTCAAAGCCACAGATACTCACATCTCGCCAAAGCGACACATTACTGTGGGTGTCGTCGGGGTTGGTTTTTGGTAGCTACGCCCGAAAATAAAAAAATGCACCCATACATCAACACAGCTACTATTTAAATTAGGGGCGCACATGCAGATAACATTGTGGCGATACGAGATTACGTAATTATAGGGTGAGGCCATACTAAGACTCGGTACTACTCGAGTGACTTAGTCTACCTCGTTCATATCTAAGCGGGCGTGCCTTGTGGACGTCGAGGCTTCTCCATTGGCTTCACCGTCGGGGTTAGCCGGAGGGGGTTGAGGAACTGCAGGGTCGGGGTAGCGATGATGACCATCGCGGGGATTGTTGGCCACAATCCCGTTGGAGTGGGTTCCCAAAAGGCGATGAAGCACTTCTGGGGTCATCAAAGCACCTTGGTTGATGGCTGGGGCTGACCTCAAGGTCTTGATCGGTTGTCCGAACAGCACGACTGGGTTGTCGATGTCGGGCTCATCTTCTCTTCTTGCTGGGGGTCGGTGAACCAGTTCTCCACGAGCTGCGATCAGATCTAGAGTGATTTGGTCGGACAGTCCCTCTAGTGCACTTACATAGCGCACCAGATGCAACAATGCAGGGTCTGTCTCGTGATCTCCGTTGGCAACCTGGGGTGGTCTACCATACCCGTCACGGCTGGGGTAGTAGTAGAAGGAGCGACAGTTAACTCTGGGTGACAAGTGCTGGAGTTGAACTATAGCTTCTCGAGCAGCTAGTTGGATGGCTTGCGGCTCAAAGGAAGTTGTCCTTCCGGTGAACCTGTAGGGGCGTTCTGGTGATAGACCCCTACCATAGACGTGCACAGTGGCCCAGAACTGATGGCTTTCACCGCTCATGGGCCCTTGGTACACAACATATTCTGGGGGCTCTTCTAATGCAAAGGCACGGCGGGTGAGGTTTGCTAGCACGGTCACAAAACCTCCAAGATTGGTTGTTGTGGTCTCATTGTGAACAATGGGGCTAGGCATTCTAGCTCGGTTTGGGGGTAGAGGCTGTGATGTGTTGGGCTAAGGCGAGCGTGCCCTTTTTATAGAAAAAAGGGGACAGAGTCTTCCTTCGCACGCTTGCGAAAAAGACTATTTAGGGGCCGGTCACTGGCGCGTGATCGACAGGCTAGGCTGATAGGTTGGGCACCGACTGCCAAAAGGTGTCGGGTCACTGTGTGGCTATCTTACACGAGAAGCTTGGCCGAGGTTTGGTTAAGTTCTGGTGGGTTGGTTTACCTAGGTTTTTCGACCCAGCTAAGATAGGATTAGCCAATGGTCAGCCTGGCTCTGATACCAAGTTTGTCAGGACCGGGTTTTCGGGATATAATTTCCAAGAAGATGGCCCTTATGCTCATCAGCCCCAGGATTACTGTTAGCTGATGAGGCACCAACTTGATACAGAAATTCCAAGCAAAGTACATAATATGTAGTACAAGACCATTCTGGCCTATGAGTACAACAATTGGTTTTCTAGTGGCTGAAGGCGGAAGCGGTTTGCGGGTCACCAGCGTCTATGGGACTCCATTTCCCACAGGAACAGCTGACCAGGATAACTCCTATCTTCGCGAGGCTGCTATCTCCATTGTGTAGGTTCCGGGGCTGTCATCACAACGCTCCTCTCCACGCAAGAAATCTGGCCAAGACAATAGCCAGGGACAAGCCAGTGAGTACTTTGAATGTACTCGCAAACATTATGAACGCAGGTATAATATAGCCATTGATAATCATGCTTTGAAATAGTCTATGATTACTTCGTCAGTTACGAAATAAGGTTCATGATGCACGCAAGTAGATCATTTAAGTAAATCATGAGTAAACAATCAGGGTGTAGAAATGAAAAGCAACGATCGGGTGTCTGAAGCAACGCCTCGAAAGGATAATAATATGAAGCATGCCTCAATCGGGCGTCTGAGCGACACCACAGAAAGGGCTTATAATAAAAGGAATAACAAGCATGCCACAGTCGAGCGTCTGTGCGACACCACATAAAGGGCTTATAAGTAAATGAAATAACAAGCATGCCACAGTCGGACGTCTGAGCGACACCACATAAAGGGCTTATAAGTAAATAAAATAACAAGCATGCCACAGTCGGGCGTCTGAGCGACACCACATAAAGGGCTTATAAGTACAATCACAGTGAGTATCCGGGAGGTAGAACCGTCCCAGGGATACTCAGTAATTCAAATAACATAAATGGTTAGTCCTTAATAATAATAATCATAGTCGTCATACGTCACAAGTCATGATCAATGTCCTGGTTTAGTAGTTTCTCCTCCGAAGACCGACACTAAGACCGACACTTGACCCATTCCAGACTGTAGTCATTAACCATGGACACGAATATTCGAATAGGTTTAATATCTCTGCAGAGGGTGTACTCTTTACCCACGAGTAACGGATTTATTTAGTCCATCGGAACTAATTCCGTCTACGGTCTTTTAGTCGAAACACGCCTGACTTGCACACACCAGCTTAACTTTACTCGTGTCTGGAATCACCCATGACACCTGTTAAGCAAAACTCTAAGTGGGGACGCTACAACCTCGCGTAGCATGGGATCAAATTTCTATCGCGCGCTCTAAGTGGTGCCCCCCTCTTGGTCCCAACCGGAAACACCCATGCCCCCGGACCAGGTGGCATGCCTACCAGATGCAGCCGGTATCTTCCACCATGGCCTCTATTTACGGTGTGTGCTAAGACAGGGGTTGACAACTTACTGAACCGTACCCTACCTACGGCAGGGACAAGTGGCAGCACAAAAACAAGTGTGGGGGTTACTGGAACAAGACTCGATCTACGGCCGACTCAGGAGGCTTAAGTATTTCCTGCATGGTTAGCTCAAGAATAATATTTCACATCCATCAGACACAACCACCACTCATCATACCTCCCCCTGCCCCACCGGTCATAACCATCTCGACGAGGGACAAGCTCGTGTCTACCCAAGACAGAGACTTTCCCAGACCCTTCCCGGTAGGCATGAGAGGCATAAGTGGGTGATTGCTATCACAAGCATATCTAGTTCCAACAGCAAGAATTTTCATTATGCACTCAAGGCGTATGATCATATCATCACATAAAAATAACTAATGCTTCATGTCGAGGTGGTATTATAACCGTATCAATCAACCCACAAAATATTATGCCAGGGTTCAGAATGCTTGCCTCAAGTTGTGGAGAGATAGGGTGCATTCCAAAACTTTGAAAGTTTTCTTCTCTCTCCAACACATCCTATTTTTGGAAATATTCAAATTAACACATAGTTTAAAAACAGTACAAAAAAGTTTCTTGGAAAATTTTGAAATAAATATGAAAATAAACTAGACAGTATTTGAGAAACAAGAGAAAAAGAATCACATCATTTGGATTTATATTTTAAAAGTTATAGTCAGTCAAAGTTTTGGTCAAATTCTGTTTTTTAATAAAACAGAAAAGAAAACGTTTCAAGTAAGAATACGCTTTCGGGCAGAGGAGACGTACTTTGGTCGATTGCGCTTTCACTTAAAACACGTGGGCCGGGGCTGGGTCGCTGACAGTAGGTCCAGAGGCCCCACTGGTCAGGTTTGACCAGTCGCCGCGCCTCTTCTCCCTCCTCTGTCCGAGCGGGGCAGGGCTCCGGCGATGCTCGCCGGCGAACGGCGGCACCATTTGAGAAACCGAAGCCATCTGCGGGCTCAGGGGGTCAAGGCGGTCCTATCGGTGGCCGCTACGGTCCCTGGAGTGGACGGAGTCGCCAGCGGCGAGCTCCGCAGCGGACGGTGGCCGTCGGGCAGAGTGGGTTCTTGCCTCCGGTGGCTCCTGATCAAAATTGAGCAGGGGGATGGATTCACGAGAGGAAGAGAAGGCTTCTGGTGAAGAGAGTGGATAGGGGGAGGCCCTGGTGGCGCTGGAATGGTCGGGACAGTGGCGGCGGCTGTGGTTGCCGGAGATGAGGAAGACGACCTCTCTGGCCTTTCTACTGCTACGGGAGGATCAGCGAGGGAGTGAGAGAGGTTGCTTGAGGCTTAGACGAGCTCGGGGGGGTCCTTAAATAGCGATCGGGGTCGGTCCCGATGGTGGCCGTGGATAAGATCGCCGGCGACCGCCATTCTGTAGCCGCAGAGGGAGGTGGCGGCGACGAGTGCTTGCGGACAAGCTTGTGGATGAGTATGAGCCGCTCAAGGGGGAAGCTGGCGAGCGCTGGTGGCTCGGGCGGCGCCGTCCACGGCATAGGCTGCTGTGGCCGCCTGCTAGCCGCCGTGCCCGACCTGACGGCGGCGCTGTAGGGTGCCAGGGGGAGCTTGGATGGTTCTTGCAAGCAGATGAGGTCGGGCGCGGCTCTGCGGGCGAGCAAGGGCCAGGGGCGCGACGCGGCGGCTCGGGTGCACGCGCGTGCAAAACACACGCTCTGGGCACGCCCAGTGCACGCACACAATGTGTTTGTTGAAATGCCAGCGTGTGCTAGAGGGCATAGGGGAGGCTGGGGATTAGCAGGAATGTGTTAGGGTTAGCTAGGAGCTTAGTGGACATGCGTGTATGTACAGAGGGGCAAGATCACAGTGCAAAACAAAAATCATGCCAAAACTAGACATGCACACCAGGTGTTTGACAGAATGCCAATGGCATCTAGGCAATTCTTGGGGTGGCCCAAATCTCCAGATCAGAGTCTCTTTGGATGAATAAGAGAGTGGTGAGATTAGTTTGTCAAAAGCAGAAACTTGTAAGTTCAAGTTTGTGAGAAAACTGATTTTGGACAGAAAGGGAAAGGCGCCATTGCATGAACTTAAAATCCTCCAATGAGTCCACTCTCCTGGACTTAAGGGTGTTGCAGGATGGGCTATAAGTAGGAAAAGGAATCATAGCAAAAAGGGCAAGTTAAATGATGGTTGCTGTACAAATCACCATGCTGGACCAGAATGAAAAAGAGGTTGATTCACTCAAAACTTTCAAAGAACATAAAAGGGGTTTTGCATAAATTTGAATAATATACTCCTATGAACATCCCATAATTTTGGTGGAGGATAAAAAGAAATATTTAAATGGGTTGTAGTGCAAAATTGCCCACTCGACTAGATTTGAAAAATTGGTGTAGAGCTCAAAATATTAAATGAATGAAATATATTTTTGCATAAAAGTGATTTAAAAACATCACATGACACCTCCAAATTTTGGTGAAAATATTAAATAAATTTATCAAGTGGTTGTAGTTCAAAAAAGGGCTCCAAAACTAATGGAAAATCATTTAAGGAATAAAGCTCAGAGAGAATTATTATACAATTAAATTCCACTGATAATAGGAATGTTTTCCTTGGAAGGGCAAACAAGTCCAATAACATATTTGGAAAGTTTTTCATTTGAGGTAAAAACTCCATAATAATAAGGAAAAGAATGGCTCTGAAATCCACAGAAAAGTCAAGAATATAAAAGTTTAAATTTCCTGGCAAAATTTTAATTAATAAAACAAGGAAATTTTTTTGGGGTGTCACACCAGAGCTTCTGATGCTAGGCAGAGTAAGTAGAGAAGAGGAGAAGCAAACGTTGTATATGTCAGTTTCATTACTTGTAGAGTAGCATACACCATATATAGTCATAGTTTAGGTTTGGATTCGAACCAGCTACAGGAGCACATCTCTCTTTTATCTAAAACTCGGCAACGACTCTTTACTGGTACACTAGCTTGTTTTGTAGGCCTTCTCAAGTCTTTGATTTTATTTCTTTTTTTGCGAGGAAGGAAGGAGGACAAAACTGAGAGTTCCTGGGACTCGAACCCAAGGCCTCTCGGTTGAAAACCAAGGGTGCTAGTCACTTATGTGGCGAACGTTCCCTGGGAGGAGGACGGCAGAAGAATGCATTTTCCTCGCAGTTTTAGTTGCGATGCAAGATCGAACCGTCGCAGTTTCAGGAATGTTACCAGGCGAACGAGCCCAGTTTTTATTTTCTTCCTATATATAAAAATGTATGCTACTTGGTGTCGACTTAGTCAACAAACGATTGTGCCAACCTTGACCGTTGGATTGACATTCAACGTCTGTCGTGTTTCTTCAGTCTCTTCTTCCTCCAGCCACTGAAGCCGAACCAGCGCCAGCGGGACCGCCTGCTCCCGCCTCCCATGGCTGGCTGTGCTGCCGCGCATGCATCGTGGCCACATCGCACCCTAAAACTCTGCGCATCTTCCCCGGCTCTTGTTCGTTCTCGTCCGAGGCCTCACCATCGTCCTCCGCCTTGGTTCGCTCGCCGCGGCGCCACCCTCCGGTGTTGTCAACATGGTCAACAACCGAGAGGAATAAGGAGATGACTGTGCATGGTGAGGATGACAGTAGGGACCCAGCAGCGCGCGCATCAATTTTGTTTTTTTTATGGAGAACCGGAGAAGGGTATCAACTGGGTTGTGCGGGAGCTGTGGCCCATCTAGCCCAGGCTTTTATTTCATATGTTTAGCACATGACCAGCCTAGTTTGTTTTTCTCCTTTCTGAAAATGGATAGCCCAACTATTTTGTTTTTTGCAGAATAACCAACGTAGGCCTACTTGCTTTTCTACGCCCTGTTGGTCCGGAAATCTCTTAAGACGAGGATGGATGCATTTTCCCAGAAATTGGGCTATAAGTAATAAGAAATGGGCTATAAGTAATAATAAATGGGCTATAAAATGAAAAAATACAGGAAACAGGCAATTAGTTCCAAAATACTTTTTCTTTCGGATTTTGATATTTTAAATTTCATTATTTTTGTGCGGATAAAATTTCATTGGATTTAAATTAAGGTATGTTTAGTTTTAAAATTAATTTGAATCTAGCTAGAAATTTCGGGTTGTATGCTGTTTGGGACAGATTTGGAGGCTGACTTGTGGGTCTACTAGGTTGACGTGTACGGAAGGCTTTGCCAACTTAGTCCACAAACGATTCTAGCAGCAGTGACCGTTGGATGTTAATCCAACGGCCGTGCTGCTTCTTCAATATCTGATCTTCTTGCTCCAGCCGCCCAAACCAGCGCCGGTGGTACTACCTGCTCCCGCCTCCCGTGGCTGGCTGTGCTGCCGCACAGGCCGCACCGCCCCACCATACTCCATTGCTGGCCAGGCCATTCCTCTACTCACTCACACCTCTTGTTATTTTCTGGCGACGACAGCCGGACCAGTAAACCCTCGTACTCCCCACCGCGTGGGCAACCACTACCAAGTCTTCCCCAGCTCCGTGTCGTTCCCTTCCTAGGCCTCACCGTCATCCACCGCCCTGGTGCTCTTGGCGCGGCGTGGTCAATGTGGTCAACGAACGACATCCATCGGACGTGGACTGTACATGGAGAGGCTGACAGCTGGGTCCACGGCCGCACATAAGGAAATGCCTCCTTATTACGCGCAAAATAATGATTCCTCCACCTGAAATCTGGGACCCACCGGAAGGGCCTCTGTATTCCACGAAAAAATGTTCCCCCCGCTGACAGGTCGGACCACCAGTTATATCTTCGCACGCAAGGAAGTGCCTCCTTATTACATACAAAAAATGAATACTCCCCCTGCTAGCTGGGACCCACCATAGTGGGAGGCTGAATTGTGGGACTACTAAGATGACGGGGACGGAGGGCTTTGTCAACTTAGTAAATATGAACGATTCTAGCTCCAGTGACCGTACAATGTCCATCCAACGGCCATAGTGCTTCTTCAACCTCTGGTCTTCTTGCTCCAGCCGCCCAAACAAGCATCGGTCGCGCCGCCGGCTCCTACCTCTCGTGTCCGGCTGTGCTGCCACCGCTGGCCATGCCATTCCTCTATACTCACCCACACCTCCTGTTATTCTCCGGCGGAGGCAGCCTCACACCGCAGCCGAAGCAGTCAACCCACGTACTCCCCTTCGCATGGGCATCCACTCGTGCGTCTTCCCCAGCTCCGCGTCGTCCCCTTCCTAGGCCTCACCGTCGTCCACTGCCCTGGTGCTCTCGGCACGGCGTGGTCAATGTGGTCAACGAACAACTTCCATCGGAAGAGTACTGTACGTTGAGAGGCTGACAGCTGGGTCCACGGCCGCAGCAAGAAAGTGCCTCCTTATTACGCAGAAAATAATGATACCTCCACTTGGCAACAGGGACCCACCGGACGGGCCATCGTATTTCACGGAAAAACGTTTCCTCCCTGACTGCTGGGACCCACCAGCTACATCTTCGCACGCAAGGAAGTGCCTGACAGTCGGGACCCACCCGGTCGAAGCGTACGTAGCATTGTCATTCTCGTCGCAAACGTGTACGTACAAACGATCGGTCTGTCTACAGGCTGCAGCGATGAACCGTGGCCGTGTAAGGAAGGGTACATGTCATAGTAGAGGCGCGCACGTAGCATGTGCACGTACATATAGCGGTCAGGGTGCAAGAAAGTAAATACGGCCACGACGTACATACGGGCGGTGTCTCGAATGCCTACTCGCGCATACGTACGGCCATGGCTCGTGTACATGGCTGGGTCAGAACGTAGAAGCTACGCCATCGTCGGGTTCATGGGGAGGCAACCGGCTGGGTCAGAACGGAATGTGTCATCATGTTCATCGGGAGCCAACCGGCTTGGACAGAACAGGCGATGGAAACGAGGCCTGGCGTACCGCAGAACGGAGGAAACGACCTTGTGTTCGACCGGCCACGGTGGAAAAGGGATCCTGTTCATCGGGAGGGGTCTGGCGTACCGCAAAACGGAGGAAACGGACCTCCTACGGTGGAAACAGGGTCCTGTTGATCGGGAGGGGTGTGGCGTATCGCAAAATGGAGGAAACTGACTTGTGTTGGAGCGCTAGGGTCGAAACGGGGGTCCTGTTCATCGGGAGGGGTGTGGCGTACCGCAAAACGGGACTCCACGGGACGTTGTTCATCAACACCGGGGACCTCCTCCAACCTCCACGGGCTACTGTTCATCCACCGTCGACCTCCTCCAGCCTCCACCTGCGATTGTTCATCCACGGGCTCCTGTTCATCCAGCCTCTGCCGCACGCTCCTCCACCGGCTACTATGCAACCAGCCCTCTCCACGGGGTCCTATTCAACCACCCCTCCACGGGCTACTATTCATCCAACCCTCCACGGGGTCATTTTGTTCATCCAGCCCTCCACGGGGTCCTGTTCATCCACCGGCTCGATCGATCGGGGTACTGTTCATCCAACGGCAACGACCTCTACTACCACGGGTTCCTGTTCATCCAACCCCCACCAGGAACTGTTCATCCAAACCCTGCCAACAACACTCACTGTTCATCCAGAGGCAGCATCGATCGGCTTCAGTTAGCAGTAGTAGCGAAGGAATCACTCGGGTTTAGTTAACAGCAAGGGATCGATCAATCGCTCAGGTTCAGTAACGCGTAGCCTGCAGTGCAATCACTCGGGTTCAGTTAGAGCCCAACGCCTCGCTCGGGTTCAGTTAGAGCGCAACGCCTCGCACACATGCGCGTACGTACGACAGAAACGTGCATCGCTCGGCCCCCGACCACCCACCGTAACCGGGAACTCCCCTGATATTTTCCTCGCCCTCGCTTCTACCATGGTTTTCTCCATCATGGACGGCCCAAAGAATGTCATGCAGCTGCGTCTCCGGCCCGCCCAGGATGAAAAGCCCATTTTATGTCATGATTTTTTGTCATAGAAGTAGGCGCCCACCACATCTATGATGATACCAGGTTTCGTCACAATTATCGTCATAGAAGTGTCATAAGCATGACATAAATTTTTTTCATTCGGCCCAAAATGTCACATATGTGTCTTTTTTTGTAGTGTGATCAGCAGCATCACTCCACACAAAGTGATCTGTTTTCTTCATCATCTAGTATAGAGGGATAGCTTTTTCTCCCAACCGGCTTATGAACCAGCTTAAGGCCGCAATACGACCCGCCAGACGCCGAACATCGTTGATACACGCCGGCTTAGCCAAGGAGTAATCGCCTTGATCTTTTTCGGGTTAGCTTCAATGCCTCTTTCAGAAACCAAAAAACCCAACAGCTTGCCTGCTGGTACACGAAAGACACATTTGGCCGGGTTAAGCATCATCTTGTAGACCCGGAGATTGTCAAAGGTTTCTTTCAAATCATCTATCAAGGTCTCTTTCTTCCTTGATTTCACCACAATATCATCCACATAAACATGAACATTGCGCCCAATCTGATCGTGAAGGCAGTTTTGCACAAACTGCTGGTAAGTCGCCTGGACACTCTTGAGCCCAAATGGCATAGACACATAACAAAAGGAGTGATGAAGGTTGTCTTCTCCTGGTCCTTAACTGCCATCTTGATCTGATGATAGCCCGAATAAGCATCCAAAAAACTCAAGCGCTCACAACCCGCGTAGCATCAATAATCTGATCAATATGAGGGAGAGCAAAAGGATCAGCCGGGCAGGCCTTATTAAGGTCTGTATAATCCACGCACATGTGCCAAGTGCCATTCTTCTTAAGTACCAGCACCGGGTTAGCTAACCATTCAGGATGAAAAACTTCAACAATGAACCCAGCTGCCAAGAGCCAAGCCACTTCTTCACCAATGGCCTTACGCCTCTCTTCATTAAAGCGATGAAGGAATTGCTTGACCGATTTAAACTTCGGATCAATATTGAGAGTGTGCTTAGCGAGTTCCCTCAGTACACCTCGCATGTCTGAAGGTTTCCATGCAAAGATGTCCCGGTTCTCATGGATGAACTCGATGAGCGTGCTTTCCAATTTTGGATCCAGATTAGCACTGATGCTGAACTGCTTGGATGAATCGCCAGGAACAAAATCAACCAATTTAGTGTCATCCGCCGACTTAAACTTCAACAGAGGATCATGCTTTGTAGTTGGCTTCTTCAAAGGTGTCATATCCGTCAGATCAACATTGTCTTTATTAAACTTCAACTCCTCAGTTGCACAAACAAACTCAGCATAAGAAGCATCGCCTTCTTCACATTCCAAGGCTATCTTCCTGTTGCCGTGCACAGTGATAGTACCCTTATGACCCGGCATCTTAAGTTGTAGATAACCATAACAAGGTCTTGCCATGAACTTAGCATAAGCTGGCCGCCCAAACAAAGCGTGATAAGGGCTCTTAATCTTGACCACCTCAAAGGTCAAAGTCTCGACTCTGGAATCATGATCATCACCAAAAGCCACTTCCAAAGCCTTCTTACCCACTGGATATGCCGATTTACCAGGCACCACACCATGAAAAACAGTGTTGGACGGCTTAAGATCCTTGTCAATCAAACTCATACGACGAAAAGTTTCGTAGTAAAGGATATTGATGCTGCTACCTCCATCCATGAGTACCTTAGTGAACATGTACCCTCCAACCTAGGGTGCAACCACCAAAGCCAACTGACCCGTATTGTCAACCCGGGGCGGGTGATCCTCACGACTCCAAAGAATAGGATGTTCAGACCATCTCAAGAAACGGGGAACCGCCGGCTCAACTGCGTTCACCGACTTTTTATGAAGCTTCTGATCTCGTTTGCATAAAATTGTGGTGAAGACATGATATTGTCCACTATTCAGCCGCTTCGGATTACTCTAATAACCAGATTGCTGTTGCTGATTCCCTTGACCAGACTGTTGATTGAAACCACCTTGACTGCCTTGGCCCGGCAAACCAAAATTTGAGCCGCCACCACCAAAGCCAGGCCTGTGAGATCCGGGTCCTGAACCGCCATTTGGCCCGTGATTATTCTGAAAAAAATGGAATTCCTATACTCCTTCATAATGAAGCATTCCTTCCACAGATGATTGGTCGGCTTCTCGTGCGTACCATGCTTTGGGCAAGGCTGATTCATCATCGCCTCCAGGTTGAATTTTGGCCCACCAAGCCGGGGCGGCTTTCCCTTCTTGCGCTGATTATTGCTCTGCGTATTGGTGTTGGCCACAAAGTCTAAACCGCCCTCAGCTTTACGCTTACCATTCCCACCGTGACCCGCCGTGTTATGTTGTTGTCCCTTCACACTGCCACTCTTCTTCCCCTTACCCATCTTCTCATCATCAGAGTCGGGGTCTTTGGTACTATCAGAGTTGGCGTATTTGATGAGAGCCGCCATGAGCTCCCCCATGTCATTGCAGTGGCGTTTAAGCCGCCCCAATTTCTGCTTAAGGGGGAGAAAACGACAATTCTTCTCCAACATTAGGACTGCTGAACCGGCATTGATACTGTCCAATGAATGTATAACAACTGATACTCGGTGCACCCAATTGGTTGTTGACTCACCCTCGCCTTGGACACAAGAATCTAAATCCAGGATCGACGTAGGCTGCTTGCACGTGTCTTTAAAATTTTGGATGAAACGAGCTTTCAACTCTGCCCATAATCTAATGGAGTTAGCGGGCAGCCCCTTCAACCAAGTACGAGCCGGCCCATCCAACATCATGGTCATATACTTAGCACACGCAGCATCACTAACATCCAGCATCTCCATGGCCATCTCATAGCTCTCGATCCAAGCCTCAGGGGGCTGATCCACCGTGTAATTAGGCACCTTGCGAGACCCCTTGAAATCCTTAGGTAAATGCTCGTTACGCAGAGGCGGCACTAAATATGGCACACCCAAGGTTCTAGAAGTCACTCCTGCTTCCACTGATGTTGATGGATAAACCGGAGATTGTTGTTGAGCCGCCAGCTGAGCCGCCAGCTCAGCCTCCCTACGCGCTCTGCCCTGATCCACCAAGGTCTGAGCATCAACTCCACCGCGCGTCGGGTCATGCCCACGAGGTTGGTTACGGCGTTGTTCACTGCTTGAAACTGCAAGCGAGTCAATATGCCGGCTATAACTCCGGCTTGGCCGAGGGGTTGAGTGAATCCTTTCACGACTATACGAATAAGCTGCCTACTGGTCCAGCGCCGTTTGAAGAAGTTCTCTAGCCCTCCGTGTCTCCATCACAGTCAGAGACTCGCCTTCAACTGGTAGAGCCGCCAATCACGTTGCCGCAGTAATCATATTATCCAAAGGGTTAGAATAATGACCCGACGGTGTCGGAACGTGCTAAGGTGGAGTATTATTCAAGCGAGGTGGATCCATCGCATGCGGCTGAACCGACGCTCCAGTCACAGGTGCTTCGACCGCCCGGTTGACCACCGACGGGTCATTGGTCCCTACTCCGGGCGTGTTAAAGAGGTTCCCCGCATCATAAACCGGGGGTAAACGACTCTGGTGCCTCCTCCTCATGATCTCGATTGAAGTGTTTTGATCCAAGGTGAGCCGGAAAGAGTCTGCCTGAATCCGTTGTGCCTGGGCGTCCAAAGCAGCTCGCTCCGTAGCCATCCTAGCATTCTCAGCCGCCAACTCTTCCTTGGCTTGAGCTATCTCATCTCGTAGCTTTGCCACATCCACCTTGTGTTGTTCCTGGTTGTCCGGGGTCACCTCCACCCCCATAAAAGTGGCCAAAGCCTCCAATAACTCTGTCAGAGCTTGAGCTAGCGGGCATGCAGTGCCGCTGGCATCAGCCGTCGCTGCAGCAGTTGAGCTAGAGTTCATAGCCGCGGCGGTTGTCGAACCGAGCGCCGGCTGTGTACCGGCCATGAAGATCGCAACCCTGTTCGGCGGCTCATAGGGGTCCGGAATACTATCGCCATCGGAACAGCCCCCAAGCTGGCCGTGTTGGACCTGATACATTGAATTGGTCTCGCATGTGGACGATTCACCATCAGAGTAGATGGCTGTCTCACCACCAGATACAGATCCTTCCTCAACTTCCACCTCATGAATGAAACCAACAAAGGCATGCTTCACGGCGGGTTGAACCCGGGCGGGTCGTGCATGCTGAGCTGTCTTGATGATGTCGGCGCAGGTGTCCGGCTGAGGGCCCGGTTCGCCGATCTTGCCGATGAAGACGTGGATTCCGCCGAAGGAGACCCGGTACCCGTACTCAATTGAGCCGGCCTCGGAGACCCAACCTGCATCGTCGATGTAGAGCTTGCCGCGACGACTCTTGGTCATCCGGCCCATGGCGTATCCCTTGATCCCTTCGAAGTTGCCCTTCAATAACTCAAAACCACCGTGCGCGAGCCCCATGGTGGGCGGCAACTGTCGTGGACTTGACAGGGCAGATGTCCTAGAGGAAGGACTTAGTCGTGGAGCCATCGCAACTAGGTTAGCTTAAAGGGGTTAATCGGGACAAAGGACACATAGAGTTTATACTTGTTCGTCCCCTTGCGGTGAAGGTAAAGGCCTACTCCAGTTTGGGATTGTATTGCTTGGGTTTCGATTGCCAGGGAGAGAATACGCTTGACCTAGTTCTTGATCTGTTGTTTCTTGTCCTAAACCATCGTCGGGTCATCCGTTTATATACACAGGTTGACGCCCGGCAGCTCACGGAGTCCCGGCCGGCTCATACACAACGTGTCCAACTCGGTGACTAACTACGATTGCCTTACAAAACAAGTCATACACATATGCCGGTTCATCCTCTTGGGCCTCAAGTCGCCTCTGGATCTTGTGCCGTCAATGGGCTTGTATGAGCCGCCATCTTCATTGATAAGTCGCCAGTGGTATGACCCGGCCCCTCCTGGGCGGTTCATACCCAATAGTTATATCCCCAACACCTAGTATCCACTATGTTCTAAGATTGATATTGCTATGACTTTGCCATGCTTAATGCTTGTCACTTTGGGCCTGGGTGCCATGATTTCAGATCTGAACCGTTTATGTTATCACCATTATATCCATGTTCTAGATCCGATCTTGCAAGTTATAGTCACCTACTACGTGTTAATGATCCGGCAACCCCGGAGTGACAATAGTCAGGACCACTCCCGATGATGATCGTAGTTTGAGGAGTTCATGTATTCACCATGTGTTAATGCTTTGTTCCGATTCTCTATTAAAAGGAGGCCTTAATATCCCTTAGTTTCCAATAGGACCCTGCTGCCACGGGAGGGTAGGACAAAAGATGTCATGCAGGTTCTTTCCATAAGCACGCATGACTATTTACGGAATACATGCCTACATTATATTGATGAACTGGAGCTAGTGTCGTATCGCCCTAGGTTATAACTGTCTCATGATGAATATCATCCAACAAGTCACCGATCCAATGCCTACGAATTTATCTTATATTGTTCTTGCTAAGTTGCTACTGCTATCATCACTATTGCACTTGCTACAAAACTACTGCTATCACTGTTACAGTTACTGTTACTGCTGTCACTATTATCAAAACTATCATATTACTTTATACTGATCACGTTGCTGCAGATAATTAATCTCCAGGTGTGGTTGAATTGACAACTCAGGTGCTAATACCTTCAAATATTCTTTGGCTCCCCTTGTGTCGAATCTATAAATTTGGGTTGAATACTCTACCCTCGAAAACTATTGCGATCCCCTATACTTGTGGGTCATCACTGTTCGTCATCAACGCCGACCACCGCGCCTCGGTTTTCTCTTCCCACAGGGCGGCCGGGTCTGGGCGTCGATGAGGCAATGCTCGATGGAATCTTGCACACGCGCGGTAGTCGACTCGGTGTGTTTCCCCTTCTTGGCCCCTTTGTTGCCGTCAGGGAGCACATCGGCCGCGCCCGACGTCGGCGTGTCCGTCTTGTACGTCTCCTTGGCCTTGGCGAGGGTGCGCCGGACATCCGCCCACTTCTCGCACTTCTTGATCCGCTTGAATACGTGGAGGTACTTGAAATCTTGGTCGCTGTTGTCCTGGCGAAACATGGCGAACATCCACACCAGCTGCGCCGAGCAACAATAGTCGACGGCGCACACGGCGAAATGAAAAGGGAGAGACCGGCATGCCATACCTTATCCTTGATGTTGGCTCCGCTCTCCGGGCGAGCCGCAATCTCCTCGACGATCCCACGCCATTTGTTGCATGCCGTTTGGATGAGCCCCCAATGGTTTGCCATTGCCTTCGACCCGCGCTCCATGTAGGCGCCTTTGAAGTAGGAGTCGACGAGCTTGCGCTCGCCGAACTCGGCCTTGATGCGCTCCCAATACGTGTCAACGCTCTAGTTCGTGCCGGTGATCGGGTCGAGGCAGACGACTTTCCATGCTTCGGCAAGACACTCGTCCTCCTTGGACGCCCACTTGATGCGCGGCTCGCCGGTCCTGGCCGCCCGCTTGTTCTTCTTCCCTTTCCTCGCCGGAGCGGGTGCCGGCTCCTCCCCCTCCTCTGGCTCCTCCTCGCCGTAGTCGAGCTCGCCGTCCATGTCGCCGTTGAGGTCCATTGTGTCGTCTTCGGCAGTGAACCCGGGGGAGGCGGAGGCGGCCGAGCCGGTCATGATGATGTCGTCCATGTCGGCCTCCATCGCGTCGGTGTCGTCGAGATGCGACGAGGAGGCTTGTGAGAAGAGCAGGGTGCCACGGCGGAGAGGTGGCATCGGGGAAGCTGCGTAGGCGGGCGGCGAGTAGGTGTACGGAGGGTACTGCACGCCGGCGAAGGCGGGCGAGGACGTGCTCTGGGCCGGGTGACCATGGGGGAAGGTGATGTTGGGTTGAACCCACCGTGCGCGTCGCTGTTGACGTAGCCAGGCGGCGGCGTGTAGCCCCAAGGTTGTGGCGACGACGAGAAGCCGGACAGAGACCCGACGCTTTGCTGGCTCCAGGGCGCATACGGGGCGTGGCCGCCGGGTGGATTCATCATCCCCGCGCGAGCCGCCTCGGCTTGTTCGGCCGAGCGCTCCGCCTGCTCTGCCACCGCCGCAGCCGCGAGCGCCGCCCTGTCCCAAGCCTTCTTGGCGCTCGCTCTGTTCCGTCTGTCGGTGGTGACAGCCTCCCTGTGCTGGAATTCCACCCTCCAATCGGCGTTAGACATGCCCGGGGGCTTGGACGGCGGCGCCCTCTGCTTGCTCTGCTTTGGCTGGGTGGCGGCAGCGGTGGCATCCGTCGCGGCGCGGGGGGCAACGTACTTCTTCGGCGGCATGGCGGCCAGCTGGGAGGGGAGGAGGAGGAGATTGGCGGGAGGAATGGAGAATGGGAGGGAAGCCGAGGGGGGAAAGCGGGAGGAAACGACAGGAAAAAGGCCTCCTCTCGCCGATAGAGCAGCTCCACGCCCCTTTTCGCTTCTGCCGGCGTCCCCAAGCGACTCCCGGACGCTTGGGTTTGGCTCGGGTTCGACCGCTGTTATTTCGGTCCAAACCGACGCTAAATGAGATCCTGATGGCGCGATTGGACCGATTTTCGAGCATCGGCGCTAAAAAATCGCCCTGGGGGGAGGGGGCTATTGAGGGCGCAGCTGGAGATGCTCTTAGCCCATAGCTTGCCTATGTGATACAAGTGCTTGAGTTTAACTAGCCTTCACCGCCCTGTCCTTATAGCAAATCCAACGGGCCGACCCAAACGGACGGCGCTTTTGTCCGTTTTTTGTTCGTTTGGGTCGGCCAAGCGGACACGGATGTCTGCTTTCGCGTTTGGGTCGGCGCGTGCGTCCAACACTGGCCCGACCCATTTTGACGGCGCTAGAAAAAATAACACATGCATATTAAAAAAACAACATTAATTAAACAGTAAAGCCGGCCACGAAGGCCGGCGAGAGTCAACACGTCCACATTTGCATTAAAAAAATAAAAACAACCTAAACAACGAGGTGGCACACTGCCCTAGGCGTCGTCGTCGTCGTCCTTGGGGTCCGTGATGTCGATGAGCGTCCGCGTCGGCCCAGCCCAGGGGAACGTCGTGTTCCAGAGCGCGCTCGGGATGTGCCGGCGTGGGAGGCTATGCGGCCGCCTGTGTAGGCGCGGCCTGGCGCGCCTCCTCCTCGGCCTCGCGCTGCTCCTCGTCGAGGTCGCGCTCGAGCATCTCGAGGTACTCGCCGTCGCGGCACTCCTCGGCCACCCGGATCTGGCGCAAGTGCTCGAGGTACGCCGGCTCCTGCGCCGGCGTCGCCCCCACCCAGACCAGCGGCGCGCGTACCCACTCGCGCACTACTCCCGTCCAGGAGTAGCGCTCGATGGGGGACGGCTCCGGCTCCGGCTCTGTCTTGACGAGGCATCGGGGAGGGGACGACGGGGCCATCGGCGGCACCACGCAGTCGCCCGCCGTGGAGAGGGCAAGTGCCTGCGCCATTGTCGCCTCGTACCGAGCCTCCTCTTCCTCCGCCGCCTCCACCCTGCGCCCCTCGTCCTCCTCGCTCTCCCGATAGACGGCCGCAAGGGCTGCCTGGTAGGTGTCCTCGGCCGCCAGGTCCTCCTCGCGGACGACGAGCGGCGGCGGCGGCTCGCTCCGGTCGACCTCGCGCACGCCCCGTCGCCTCGTCTCCTCGTGCTCGAAGGCGAACCATCTCGCCCAGTTGCGAGTCGGATGCGTAGGCGGCCTCGCGGCGCTGCTCCGGCGTCAGCAGCGCCCGTCGGCGCCGCACCTCCTCCGCGTGAGCCCTAGCCGTCCGCGGCCCCGCCGACACTGGGATCCTATCTGGATCCAGATGCCAATCGTGCGGCACGGTCACGTCGGGGTACGGCAGAGGCTGGCGGTGCTGCCAGTGCCACTCCGCCTGGTGCACTGACACGTTCACGCGCTGCCTCTGCCGGCGAGGCGCCGGCGCCGGCGGAGGCGGGAGGAACTCTGAGGGGAAAGGGTGGCGGGGGCCTTGCCCTTGGCCTTACTGTTACTGGTGCCATAGAAGAGCCCCATCTCGATGTGGTTGTGGTGGCTAGGGTTTGCCGGTGACGGGGGAGCAAAGCTTGCTAGATGTGGACGGCGAGTTTGGATGAGGACGGCCCCGCCGCACGGTCGGCTTAAAAAGGGACGAGCGCCGTTGCTGACGCGTGGGTCCGTGGTCATAAATTAAGCTGACCGTGTGGGCAGCGGGTAGTTAGACGGTCGCCATGTGGGGACATGGCGGACATCGAGAAGGCGCGCGTAGCGTCCGTTCGGCGTCCGCGCCGACGCATTTGGGGCGCAAATTTGGACCGCAAATGCGTCGGTGCGGACGTGATTTGGATTTGGATCGGTGCGTTGAGCCGCCACTTTTGTCCGCCCTGACTAAAATGTACGTAGACGGACGAAATGGGTCAGCCCTTTGAGTTGCTCTTAGCTAATCGACAAAGTTAAAATATCTCCTCCTTTGCAAAGATGCGCACCAAGTACTACCATCGATTCGAGTATGGAATATCTGGCTGGACGATGATCGCGCTGCCGTCGTGACCCGATGAGCTTCCGGAGAGCATTACTTCCACGACGGCGATATCGAAAAGGCATCACCACCTGCGTCCGTGCGATAGATATTTCGCTTCTTTTTCTGCGTGGCCGACGAGGCGCCAGCGAGCCCCGAGCAAACGCGCACGCGCGCGGCGGCCTCGGGAGAAAGCGCCACGATACGTCGAGACAGCTCACTGACGGGTAGGACCACGGGCCCGACGGCCCGCGCGTCAGTGTGCCAGGCGAAGCGGAAGGGCCTCAGCGCCTCCACGTAGCGCGTCTCCGCGCCTGTGGATCGCGACTCCCGGCGGGTGGTCTCCTGGGCAGCCACGACCTGCGGTTCCCAGCCGTGCGATCCTCGCGGGTTGGGTGGCTTGGATCGCCCCGCTAAAACCCAAACCCCATGGAACTTTCGGGCCAATAAATGACGTCTCCCGAAGCCGCGTCTTACATGAAACCCCGTCCTGTGCCGCAGAATCCCCGTTTGAGCCTCTTTCCTGCCGCGACTACGCCAATGCAAATTGGCGGGTGCTTGTATGAAACGCACGGGGCTTTGCAGGGGCTGATCCGTGAAATACCCGCGCTTTGTGCCGCCTTAAGACAAAAAAGTTCTCATGGTCCATACAAGCAAGTAGCAGCTGGGAGGAGGAGCCGTGGAAGAGGAGCAGAAGATAGGAGGAGAGGAGCAGCGGTAGCCTCGTCTTCCTCGGGATTGGGAGGGACGAGAGAGGCGGGGGGAGAATGCAGGAGCAGGGGGAGAGCTCGCGGCCTTCGAGCAGCGACAGGTCGTCCAGCTCCGGCAACCACATGGGGCACAAGGAAGGCAAGCTCTACAACTTCAATTCTCTCCTGCTGTAATGCTGTTTTAGCTCGATCGGTTCTTGAGACGAAGCTCTTGTGCGCTGTGCGTCCATTGGGCCGGGCTTCCGAAAGTTCCAATCATCTTGGGCACTTGCCAGAGATGCTCTATACTTTTCTACTAGAATTTTGGGTCGAATTTCACGTCATCTTTAACTGGGCATTTTGAGGAAAAAAGCTTTGCACTCATTCCTGCCGAGCGTTTGTGTTTGCAGAAAGACCGGTATCTCCAAAAGAACTACTCCCTCCGTTCCAAAATAGATGACTCAACTTTATACTAACTTAGTACAAAGTTGAGTCATCTATTTTGAAACGGAGGGAGTAGATTGGTGAACTGAGCTAAGCTGATCTTCGTTGGACTGCAGGGATGGAGAGCGACGACGAGATAGGGACGGTGCCGGAACTGGGCCTGGGGCCAAGCGGCGCGTCCACGTCCGGCAGGAGGGAAGCCGACGGGCCGGAGCGCGCCCAGTCCTCCACCGCGCAAGGCAGCGCGCGCCGTCGCGGACGCACCCCGGCCGACAAGGAGCACAAGCGCCTCAAGAGGTACGAGCCTCATGCTGCATACAATTCAGTTTGAGTTTCCGAATGTGGATAATGCCTCCCGTGTGCCCAATTCGTTGTCTGGATGGTAGATCGAGTACGGATGCCCATTCATGCATGTTTTGGATTCAATGCATGGTGGTCCTGAACTCCTGATGGTCCATACCGAAACCACGCCATGCATGTATAGGCCCCCTTTTGTTGAGTTTAGACAAACCAAGATTGCTCGTGGATCCAAGTTGGGAACGAAAATGATTTTCTTGTGGACCTTTCTTTTTCCTAGAGAGATCTCTTGTGGATCTAGATACGGATCAAATGTTGAGGTCTCTGAATAAATATTATGGTTGGCTTGGCCGTCTTCGCCTGGCTCTTGTGCTCGTGAAAGTTGGGTCACTTAGGGTCAGTGGAAGCGGCCATAATGGAGGACTTGTGCTTCTATTATTGTGGTCATTGCTCTCAGAAGTTGCAAGCTCCTTCGACGGGTGGTCAATGCTTTCATGCTTCTTTCTGGTCCTTAGTTGTACTTGTGTGGGTTCTAGTGTTATGTCTAGGTCGTTGGTTGCCAACGTTTGTGCCAGGATCCTTAGATTCTTCATCGTTGTTTAGCTTATGGTTTTGTTGTTGGGTCGTGCCATTTTTGGTGTTATGCGGTGTCTTCTATGGCGCTGTACTCTTCTTTCTATCTAATGAAATACATTTGGCTCTCCTGTATGTTTTGAAAAAAAATTACGGTTACCAATGCGATGCTCAGCTCAGCCTGATTGAGGTCGATAGACGAGTTTGTTGTAGCAAAAGAGATATCCTGAATTTAAAGGATATCATCTACGGTGGAATACATGCAGCTGGGCTAGGGGTAGAAAAGGATTTTTGACATATCAGTACTCCCTTTAGTTCCAAAAGATAGTTTGTAAGATTTTTTTTCAAGCTTTGTGAAGTTTAACCAATATTGTAGAAAAAAAAAGTACATTCATAATACAAAATAAGATCATTAGATATACCATGGAAGATATTTTTATACTGTAATATGTGCTATTATTAATGTCGACATTTTTTACGCTCTTTGACTTTGAAAAACACTTACTCCCTCCGTCTCATAATGTAAGACGTCTTTTAATACTAAACTAGTGTAAAAAAATATCTTACATTATGGGACGGAGGGAGTAGTACTTTAACGGAGGGACTACATGATACAAGGTGTATTGGTTTCATAATAGTATAAGATGTATTGGTTTCCGTGCAAGTCAACCATGTGAATATTTGACCAATATTATAGAATAAAATAACAACATCTGCAATCCTAATAGGTAAAATATGAAACTACTTTTCATGATGAATCAAATGATATAAATTTCGTATTATGGATATTGATATGTTTTTCAAAAAACTTGGTCAAACATGCACTTGTTTGACTTTTGAAAAAACAAATACACCTTACATAAAGGAACGGAGGTAGCGCTATCACCATCAGAGTCCTGCAACTCAGTAGGAATGTTTTAGTAGTTGCATTTACTGGCGCCCCTTAGAAAGTCCCCACCCCCGACACTCTTCTGCCCTCGCTGCCGCCAGAGGAAGTCGTCATGGAAGCCGAGTGGCTCCTAGTGCCCTCGCCATGGTTGCAGCGAGGTTCTTGCTTGCGCCGTTTTTGTGTGCGGGCTCCGGAAGCCGAGTGACTGCCTTGGGTGGTGAGACGCATCATCTTTGAGATGAGTGGTGCCCGTGGGTGCTGATCCTCCTTGGTTGTGCTCCTAGTGCGCACGTGCCAAACTGAAGGATATCACACTCACCCCTCTCCGACACACTCCACCCCGTGGGATCTGGTCCCTCGGTGGACGGTGGTTCTGGTTGGACTGGTGTGCTGCACCCTTATCCGTACCGTCCATCTTTGTGTTAGGATTTGTACTAGCCAACTAACTTACTACATGAAAATTCCGCTTTTTTGTTCTCTCAAACGAAACAACATATGGACGCCAAACTTTCCAGGTCAACAAAACGAAACAACATACCGTCCATGAAGTCGGTGTAGAAGTACTCCACGGCCGAATCCATCATGTTTGCTTCAAAGTGAACAGCAAAAATGTCAATAAATTTCACTATGGCATTTCGTCGAACACTTGTCGGGCATGGTGTCCACCATGGATGACGATGTATAAAGGCAGATGGTACCTGGCGCCGGACCAGGGGTGGAAGGGAGGCGTAGGCAAGTCGGCTGGGGCCCGGGTGGAGCATTTGAGGTCTAGCAAGGCTTGGGCCGCGGAGTGGGTAGTATAGCGACGACAACAGTCTTGGACTACGCGCATACACAGCAAGGGTGTAGGGACGGAGTGAGAAAAGTGGGGCTTCGAGTGGAGTTTTTGTGTGGGCCTGGGGTGTTGGAGTCCAATGTGGCGACCGTCCGGGCGCCCGCAAACCTCTCCTAGGTTTGCTTTCAGTTTGCGGGAATTCGGACTTGCAGACGTTTGATGGACGGTGTTGGAGGGCACTGTCCGAACAGCGCGGTCCGGACATCTATGGGCGGTTTGATGGACGACATTGGAGATGCCCTTAGTCCTATCAAATGGTGTTACCATAAATCATCAAAATCAATTAGGGTACTATGGAAGATGCGCTTTTCACCATCTCATGGGTATTGTGTGGATACAAGGGATTGCCAATCTCGTTGTAACCCTCCGTCCAACACCCCTCCCTCTCCAAACAATTGTGATCAAAGGTGGTGCGACAATGGCTGGATGTGGAGCAGTGAGATACTCAACCTTCTTCCGACGTTTTCTCTAGTGACATGGGTGAGCCTTGGGCCCTCTCAACACCGAGATCCGGCTAGCGAGAAAGCTTCAGCTAGCAGAGAGGTTGCTAGTGGTCACAGACTCGACAACAAGTATGTGCATACTCTCGGTGGGAACGTATGATCTCACCTCTTCAGCTAGGTCAACATGCGTGTGGCGTGCTCTTGTTGAAGGTGTTGACTGAAACCTCTCCTTCGGGGTTTATTCCCAAGTTTGATCTTTGGTTGGACCAGTCAACGTCGGAGCACGTACGACAATTCCTTCTTGAAGGCATTGTCCAGGACTAGCATACTTTTCATTGGACCTCCTACTTTTGTTGTCAGTGGTTTTTCCCCGGCGATTGATTGTGGGTAGCTGTGGGAGAACATGACCATCGCAAGGCCAATTCAAGTGGCTAGCCTCGGGATGCTTTTATTTCAATTTATGTAAGCTGAATTTGTTTGGCATCAATACTTGGCATTGCTTAGAATTATTAATAATTAATAATATATCACCATGTGCATCAATCTAGGGGTTATCCTCCTTTTTGGAAAAAATAAATCGTTAAGTGGTCTCCATTTATCCCAGCAATATTTTGCTGACATGAGTAACATTAGTGCCTTCCCTGTACAAATGTTATCTGTATAGTTGGAATTGTTAACCATAATATATCAACAAAAACTTTAATTAGGTGAGTTGTATTTCTATCATAATATTTATTTTCAGAACTAACATGAGATACTTACGTTGCCAATTATGGAGCAATTATCTATGTGTTCTGCTCAAATTTCTTTGTATTGGTGTTACATGAACATGATTATTATCTATGATGATTATTATTACTTTTTGAATATTAAGAAACAAGACTTTGTCTAAACCCTAAATATGTGCTTATTTGTGTGTCATTGACCTGTGAAGGTTGCTAAGGAACCGGGTATCAGCCCAGCAGGCAAGGGAGAGGAAGAAAGCTTATTTGGGCGATCTGGAGGTGAAGGTGAAGGACCTAGAGAAGAAGAATTATGAGCTGGAAGAGAGGCATTCCACCCTACAGAATGAGAACCAGATGCTCCGACAGGTACCATTGTCTTCTCGTTATTTTTCCTCTTCATTTGGGTGGTTCAGTTTTGTACACAGATTACCTCATATGTTTATCGGTAAGCCCAATTGACCTTGATCACAGTTCAGAAGGTCTCATAGCTTTGTTATAAAGTCTTCTTAAAAAAGCTTTGTTATGCAAGTCATTCACTTCTAAAAGATACCGAAAACCACTGTTTAAGATCAGTAGTCACTGCTGCTATACATGCAGTTCACATTCTGTTACTCCGGTATCGGATTCTCTATTTCATAAAAAGTTAGAATCATACCACCAAATGGAAACTCAAAAAATTCTGTTCGCCACGTACTGATTGCCACAAGTACTCTGACGATGGACAAAAAAAAAACATGTCCTGAACGAGCTGTTCGTTGTTCTGCAGATCCTGAAGAACACCACTGTGAGCAGAAGAGGGCCAAGTGAGGGTCAATAGCACAGAGGTTGTCAGGGTTGATTCACAGAATTTTCACAGCAGACAGTTCAATTCCAGTGAATCAAAGAGGCCCTAGGATCGAATATAGCCGCGTTGATCGATCCCAAAACACACCATGTCTGGAACTACTGGTTGGAAGCTTTCTGGCCAAAGGATAACCTAAAAAACCGGGGGCCTAAACCTGTGTAGATCTTCACAGATGTCCCCATCATACTCTATGAAGTTCAGCACCACGTGCTGTGCTTCGTTAATAATTTCGCAAAATTAGTTTTGGGTGATTTAACATATGATCTGTATCATTTTTTATGTATCTACAAGCACAATCCAAACATTTTATTGTTGGGCAATTTACTTTGTACTATTGGAAAATGCGCACGTCCGGTGTCGGATCAGACTATTTGTTTTGTTGAACTTGCTTCAATAAAGTGGCCGCATGCATCTTTCCGATGCAGAGGCCGGGGAAGTCCTCCTTTTCAAAAAAAAAATGTTGGCTCTTGCAGATTGATGACTCCTCGACGATATATGTCATATGGGTGAACAACTCAGCCCCTTCCATTAGCATCTTTCCTCTTGTTTTGATTCCAAGGAGTCCAAATTGATGGTGTGCGTTCGTTTTATATTGGTATGACACTGACGTGCACCACTGCCTTTTTCTCTTGTCTGTGCTTGCTGGTTTTGGAGGTGCTGCTATCATAATCTGGACCCGATCACCATTTTTCTTAGATAATCGCATTAGAAACGTTAAAGAAAAATTGAAAAGAAAGGTCAAACTTTCCGGCCCCTACATTCTCCGGTACACACAGCCATAAAACCTAATCAAATCCTCAGTGATCAAGTTGGCAGAAAGTTGCCATCTTTCGAACACAAAAGGAAAGGAGAACAGAGCACGGGACATTCAATCATTCCATTTTTTTTCTTTTTTGAAGTGTCAACAAAATCTTATTCTTTTTTTGAGATACATTCAAACTTATTCTGCTACTAATAACCCAGAGGAATATCTTCAAATTAATCAACCAGGCAAACAAACAACGGTGGTTGGCTCAAGCAGCAGAGAAGGAGAGTTTCATTTCTGAGAGAAAGGCCCAAGTTTGCCTTGGCCATTGTGGTGTGGTGCCCTGCAGCTGTGGACAGGGCCCACAACCACACACACCTGCCTTAAATCCAAGAGGTGATCCCCATTTACTAGTGTCACCATCTTCCTTCTCCTTCAGCTCCCCCCTTCTTCCTCCTCCTAGGCACGGGGCGCTACTGCAAAGAAGCTTGTAGAAGTTTTGTGATATCTGGGTGGTGAGTGTGTGCTTGTGGATTCTTGATTCTTTGCTCCAGGAACAGTCAGCCATGGATAGACGGATCCAAGCTCCTCTGGTGAGTCTTCCATCACGTTTACGCCCCCTCTTCCTTTTCTGCATAGGCGCCATGCTTAGATCGCCGGAGTTTTTCCTAGTTCTGAAATGTTTGGTGTTGTACGGATGCTTTTGGATAAATCCACCGTTCATCTGCTGGTCCATCAGCATGATTCGAAGTTGTTTCAGAATTTTGGATCAGAAAGAACCAAGCAAGTGATAGTATCTACTTGTATTGAAGTCTAGGAAGCAGTAGCTGCAAGTGTTTTTGAGCAACTAGACTTTCCTTCAAGAGAAATTTTTGTATTCAGAATCAGTACTCGAGCATCGCATATGCAAGAGAGAATTCTTTTGTCGATATTGTTGTACTCTTCTTTTTTTTTTCGAAAAGGGGATTCCCCGGCTTCTGCATCAGAAAGATGCATATGGCCAATTGTTGTACTCTTCTACTCCCTCCGTTCGTAAATATAAGTTTTTGGAGAGATTCCACTGTGGACCAGCAAAATGAGCAAGTAGCTGTTGTTTCGTGACACCATCGAGTGTTGTGTGTTCCTGTCTCATCACATCACTCTTGGCATTATCCAACATTCAACCCCTTTTAGGACAGGCAGTCGAGTGTCTTTAAAAAAAAGGACAGGCAGTCAAGACTTTAGTTCTAACCGGCACCGTTTCTTCCCTTTTGTCTTCTCTTTTTTGAGGTTAGTGGTCTGAGACTTGGACCCTCCCAATTCAAAAGGACTCGCTCAAAAATCACCTTGGAAAAGACACTCCAGCCTGAGTGGGTTAGGTTCGGAACTGCGTGTGCCCACCACTGAATGTAGAAAAGTTCTTTGTATGAAACCAAATTATGATGCATCTGATGAAGAGGCCAGAGTAATTCTCCTTTTTAAAAAAAACATATGAAACCAAATTATGATGCACATGTCAGAATATGCTAGGTGAAGTATTTTTTTTCGAACTTTTTTTTACAGTAGCTAGGTGGAGTAGTTTTTTTAAGGCAACCACATATTTCATTGGACAATCTGTTCACTATGGTCACTAGAAAAGACAAACATGCTTGTGAAAATAATGTAGTTCATGCTTTAGCACAAATGGGTAGATCATCTATTCGCATGGCCGTACGAAATTGGAGCTCTTTGCCAAAAGGATTGCAATGAACCACCTTTATTGAAATGAAATTAATATTTTTTCGCAAAAAACCAACTTTGCATAAAGAATTTCACAAGAAGTAAAATTACTATTTCACCCTTGAAGAAACTTGTGCCTCGGCAAAATGCAGTCCACAAATGTTTATTTTGATAAAGGTCTGCCGCGTCTAGTTACGCATTGACCAGAGAAATAAACGAGTAACGAGAGAAACATGTAAGTTAATTGCCATCCCTGTGAACGCGTGTTGAGAAATTTTGCACATTTTGAAGTATGGCTTGGCTCTTGGTTCACTCTTCCCCTGTTTGTTCAGCTTACTTACACTCATCCTGTCCTTTTGCTGGATAGGTCGATAGCTCGGCATGCTTGTGCAGAGCGGAGAGAGCCGCCGCCGTCGCCTCCACCGGCAGGCACGTCCCGAGATCCAGACCTTGCGTGCAGTCGAGCGTCAGAGCCTCCATCCACCCACTGAGCGAGAAGGGATCGTCGCGGGCTGACCGCCGAAGCGACGGGCAACGGCCGCTGCTCCCCGGCCTTCCCGACGACCTCGCCATCGCGTGCCTCATCCGCGTGCCGCGAGCTGATCACTGCAAGCTGAGGCTAGTGTGCAGGAGGTGGCTCCGCCTCCTCGCGGGCAACTACTTCTACGGCCTCCGCGGGAGGCTCGGGCTCGCCGAGCAATGGATGTACGCCTTCAAGTCCGATGGCGACGGGCGCGTGTCGTGGGACGTGCTCGACCCGGCGGCCGCGGCATGGCGCGCGATGCCGCCCGTGCCCGCTGAATACGCGGCCGCCGCCGGGTTCAGCTGCGCCGTTCTCGGCGGCTGCCACCTGTACCTGCTGGGCGGCAGGGACCCGCGAAGGGGCGCCATGCGGCGGGTGGTGTTCTACAGCGCCCGGAGCAACCGGTGGCACCGCGCGCCGGACATGCTGCGACGGCGCCACTGCTTCGGCGCGTGCGTCATGGGAAATCGCCTGTACGTCGCCGGCGGAGAGAGCGGCGGCGGCGGCATCAGGTCCGCGGAGGTCTTCGACCCGGCCAAGAACCGGTGGTCTTTCGTGTCCGACATGGCCCGGGCGCTAGTGCCGTTTGTCAGCGTGGTGCACAGCGGGAGGTGGTACGTCAAGGGGCTCGGCGCGGGGCGGCAGGTGCTCAGCCAGGTGTACACGCCGGAGACGGACAAGTGGTCGACGGTGGCAACGCTCGATAGCATGGTCACCGGCTGGAGAAGCCCCAGCGCTTGCATCGACGGCCGGCTCTACGCCGCTGACTGCAAGGACGGTTGCCGGCTCAGAGCCTACGACGAGGCTGCAGACGCGTGGAGTGGCTGCGCCTCAAGCGGGCACCACCTGGGGAGCTCGCACGCTCTCGAGGCGGTCGCAATGGTCACGCTTCGTGGCAAGCTCTGTGTCGTTCGAAACGACATGAGCGTGTCGGTCGTCGACGTCGCCGCCGGGGTAGGAAACCAGCCGTGGGAGACCCTCGTCGGCAAAGGGCAGATAAAGAGCTTCGTCAAGAACCTCCTGGCGAGCATTGCCGGCCGCGGCCTGGCCAAAAACCGCGTCCTCCATTGCCAAGTCCTTGAGGCTTAGAGGTGTTAGGTCCTAAGAAAAATATTTACTCGCTCCGTCACATAAGAGCATAGTACACCTAACTTTTTTTTAGCATCACACACGCACACCCTATCCCTATGAGCACCTCCGAGAGACTGAGCCGGCATGTCATTTTGAGATCCCACTGAAAGCACATCGCCGGAAATCCTGAAATAAATCTAGGAATAATGCAAGCATCAGAATTTGAACCCTGATGGGTTGGGGATACCACTGTCCACCTAACAAACTCAATCACAGGTTGATTCGTCATAGTACACCTAAGTGATGATATGATGTTGCCACATTATTTATAGCTAAACTTATAGCCGACAAATACAATAGTTTAAAGGACTGTGATATTTGGCACACGTGTGCCATATAAGCAAAACTGTCACACCTCTACTTTTTTCACTTTAAATACATGCATACATTAGTATTCTTTCTCCTTTCACGTGCATTTCTTCTTCTAATTATATGCATACACTAGAGGACAAAAACATTTTAGATTCTTTTTATTCCAAATTTTTTAAATGTTTTGTAGCTCAAACCGTCGGTCCGATGTAAAAACTGTTTTTACATAAAAGATTCGTCGCGACGAGATCTTCGAAACTAGATCCCATGTTGGCATGTTTCGATGACTTTTTTTTCAGCCAAAATTTATCACGCCTAGGCTACATAAGTTACCATGCTGTAGGATCGGAAGTATGTCTAGAGGGGGGGGGTGATTAGACTACTTGACCAAATAAAAACCACGCCTTTTCCCAATTTTAGTTCTTGGCAGATTTTAGCAACTTTAGGACAAGTCAAGCAATCATCACACAATTCAAGCAAGCATGCAAAGAGTATATAGGCAGTGAAAATAAAGCATGCAACTTGCAAGAATGTAAAGGGAAGGGTTTGGAGAATTCAAACGCTAATGGAGACACAGATGTTTTTCCCGTGGTTCGGATAGGTGGTGCTATCCTACATCCACGTTAGTGAAGACTTCAACCCACGAAGGGTAACGGTTGCGCGAGTCCACGGAGGGCTCCACCCACGAAGGGTCCACGAAGAAGCAACCTTGTCTATCCCACCATGGCCATCGCCCACGAAGGACTTGCCTCACTAGCGGTAGATCTTCACGAAGTAGGCGATCTCCTTGCCCTTACAAACTCCTTGGTTCAACTCCACAATCTTGTCGGAGGCTCCCAAGTGACACCTAGCCAATCTAGGAGACACCACTCTCCAAGAAGTAACAAATTGTGTGTTGATGATGAATTCCTTGCTCTTGTGCTTCAAATGATAGTCTCCCCAACACTCAACTCTCTCTCACATGATTTGGATTTGGTGGAAAGAAGATTTGAGTGGAAAGCAACTTGGGGAAGGCTAGAGATCAAGATTCATATGGTAGGAATGGAATATCTTGGTCTCAACACATGAGTAGGTGGTTCTCTCTCAGAACATATGAAGTGGAAGTGTAGGTGTGTTCTGATGGCTCTCTCCACGAATGAAGAGGAGGTGGAGGGGTATATATAGCCTCCACTTAAAATCCAACCGTTACACACAATCTACCAATCTCGGTGGGACCGAATCAATAAACTCGGTCGGACCGAAATGGTAAACCTAGTGACCGTTAGAGATTTTCGGTGGGACTGACATGCATCTCGGTAGGACCGATATGGTTAGGGTTTGGGCATAACGTAATCTCGGTGAGACCGATTACACAAACTCGATGAGACCGATTTGGTAATTAGCTAACCAGAGAGTTGGTCAGGCAAACTCGGTGGGACCGATTTGCTCTTTCGGTGAGACCGAAAAGTTACAAATGGGAAACAGAGAGTTTGCATTGCAATCTCGGTGGGACCGATCCGCTCTTTTGGTGAGACCAAAAAGTTACGAAAAGGAAACAGAGAGGTTGCAATCCCATCTCGGTGAGACCGAGATCCCTACCGGTAGAACCGATTTGCTAGGGTTTGGCAGTGGCTTATGACATATGAGAAACTCGGTGGCGCCGGATAGAAAGAATCGGTATGACCGAGTTTGGCTTGGGGTTTAGGTCATTTGTGGATATGGGAAAGTAGCTGAGGATTTTAGAGCATATCATTAAGCACATAAGGCAAAGAGCTCATTAAGCAACACCTCATCCCTCCTTGATAGTATTGGCTTTTCCTATAGACTCAATGTGATCTTGGATCACTAAAATGTAAAATGAAGAGTCTTGAGCTTTTGAGCTTGAGCCAATCCTTTGTCCTTAGTATTTTGAGGGTTTCACTTTCACCATCCATGCCATGCCAATCATTGAGCTTTCCTGAAATAATTGTCTTGGAATTGCATTAGCTCAATGAGCTATATGTTGTTATAAATTACCAAAACCACCTAGGGATAGTTGCACTTTCAATCTCCCCCTTTTTGGTAATTGATGACAACATATAGATCAAAGCTTCGACAAATGATAATAAGAATGAATTACATCGTCGCTTTGAGAAGTATGTGATAAGTAAGAGCTCCCCCTAAATTTGTGCATATTTAAAATTTGCTTTGGACTGCAAATGCACAAGAAATTAGAATCATGGGTTACTCTTCCATGTCACATACATCTTGGTGGAGCGCTCAAAATGATACATAATGAAATACATGCACTCATCACCAAGGCAAAAGTGAATGATCAAACATAAGATATATAAGATAATATCAAGCATGCATAAGTGTAGCTTATGATCAAACACATGATCATCAATGTCTCACAAGCATATCAAAGTATCTCAGCCAAAAGCAAACAATTGTATCAAAAACCACCAAATAAAACAAGAGAAAAAAACAACACTCTCTCTCTCTCGAAGCCTATGACCTATACATCTTCTCCCCCTTTGGCAACAAGTTACCAAAAAGTTCCTATAAAATGCATAGTGCTATATCGATGCTCAGGCTTGATCTTCAGGTGGTGGTGGAGTCTGGATCACTCCAAGGATGAAGGCTTCAGTTGATGCTGATGGAGTTGGAGCTGAGGTGGATGCTGGAGCAGGTTGGGTTGATGCTGCGGCTGGAGCTGAGGCGGTTGCTCTTGTGTCAGGGACTGGCACTGCACTAGACCTCTGAGCTCGTGGAACTCTAGCAAATGCATCTGTAGTTGTCTTCCCTCTCCTCTCATGCATGTCATCCTGGAGCTGATCTACCGCTGTCTGTATCTCTGTCACCTTGATGTCCAAGTCATAGAACTTCTGTTCTATGATTCTCTCTAGGCTTGCCTGGTTCCGAGTCAGGTTGGACAAACCTTTCTCAATCCGCAGGGTGGATGCAATCAGGTAACTGAGTTGCTCTTGCTTTGTCTTTAAGAAGTATTCTGATGCCTCCTCTTGAGTTGGCATCCTAGCAGCTTTCTCCTTTCTTGTCTTCTCCTTTTGTGCTTGGGCATGGGCTGAAGATGGTTCATCCATGTTCATCACAACTTCATTGTTTTCAAATTCAGGATGAATAGGAAGATGTTCCTTATCCAAAAGATATATGCCGGTGCCCATCTTGGAGTTGATCAGTTCTTGGATCTGAGGAGCATATCCACAGCTTCTCTTCTGGTCTGCTGCTGTCCTCTTGATTGTCTCAATCATCAGGCTCATGACCTTGAACTTCTGAGGCACATCAAATATATGAAGCAGGTTGATAGCATGGCCTCTGACCATCTTGTGATCTCCAGACTTGGGCAGCAGAGTGTGCCTTAAGATCCAGTTGATTGTTGGCAATCTTGACAGAAGATAATGTACAGATCCATACTTGAAAGTTTCAAGTGCCTTATCAGGGATCTCCTTGTACATGTTGATCATTGAGTTGTGGTCCATCTTCTTCTTGGAATAGACATCCAAGTCATCTTCACTCTCTTCTGGGGCATTGATCAGTTGAGCCCATTCTGCAACAGTTGATTGATACCTCGTACCTTCACACATCCAGACAATCCTCCCATCGGGGTAAAAGTGTGCTGTGGAGTAGAACTGCATGATAAGTTCCTCGTTCCACTTTGTGAGCTTTTGCCCAACAAAGTCTGCTACTCCACAAGCCTTGAAGCTGTCCTCCACTCCTGGGAAGTGCTCTTCATTGTCCTTGATATATTGCCAATCGACCCATTTCATGTCACAGACAATTGGCTTCTTATCCAACAGGATTGTCTCATAGAAGTCCTGTTGTTCCTTAGTATGGAACCTGTAGTCCACAGCAGTCCTTCTCCTGGTAGCATAAGGATCTTCTGCTCTCCACTTTCTCAATCCAGAGTCTCTCCTTATGTTCATATCCTCAGCCACAGGATGAGCATCATTGTGGTCTGGGATCTTGGGTTTCAATTTCCTTAAAACTTGCCCTTCTTCCTCTTCAGCAACATTAGGCACTGGGGCCTTGTTCTTCTCAGCAGCTGGAATATTTCTTGTATTCCTCTTGGGTTTTTGCTTTGGAGCTGTCTTGGGGGCTTCCTTGGGCTTGGATGCAGCTCCCCCTGATTTAATGGCATCACCCATCAGCTTGGGTGCCTTGGGTGCTGGTGCAGCACCTTCCTCTCTTTCTTCTCTACAGCAACAACTGGCTCCTTGGAAGTGGTTTTGTCAGGAATCTTAGTTGAGGCTCTGGCTTTTGGCATTGGCTTCCTGCCTGCTGGTTTTTTGACCTTCAAGCCTGGCTTGGTGCTCAGTCTTGAACTATGTTCCTTCTTGAGTTCAATTTTCTTGGAGGTAGCCTCCTCCTCTGCCACATAGTCTTCATCTTCAGAATCTGAAGTTCTTTTCCTTCTCTGTCTGGTGGCAGCCTTTGGCAGATTGCTTGGAGTGCTCCTGCTGCCATCATCTAAAGAACTTGAGGGACTAGTGCCCTCACTCATATGCACAGGCTGTTCTGACTGATTTTGGCTGTCACTCTGTTCTGACATGATTGACTAGCTGACTGCTGACTGCTGACCCTGTGAAGAGTTTATAGATGAGATAGAATGGATGAGCATCACAAAAGCAAAGATTTTTGCAAAAGAATGATTCAAAAACTTAGTTTTAGTTTCCCATAGAAAGCATTTCGGATCTACCGATTTCTAAACTCGGTGATACTGAAGCAGTATTTGGAACCTAAACTAGTGATCTCGGTCAGACCGAGTCACAGTTCGGTGGCACCGAGATTGCTAGGGTTTCACAAAGTTCAAAAATCGGTCACACCGATTAGTTACACTTGGTCAGACCGAGTTTCACTTGTGCTATGGCATAGGCCAAATCGGTGGGACCGAGTTTTTCAACTCGGTGGGTCCGAAATGGTTTCGGCGGAAACCTAACCCTAAAATTTTCGAATCAAACCTAATCTATGAGTTCTTTGACTAGATAGGAGTTTAACAATCGTGGCAAGAATCATGATAATCACAATGTGCTAGGAATCAGATTGAGGAATAGCACAAAGATCGAGTCCGTACCCCAGTTCGGCGGAGACTCGCTACGGCGGCAACGACGGAGGTTATTTCCGTTGACGGCGACGGAGACCAGCGACTGGAGGCTGCTGGCGGCGAGAAGACGATCCCGAGACCACGTCGGCAGAGCGAGCTATGGCGCGGGCGAAGAGGTTCGGAGAAATTTCTAAATTTTTGCCCGTGACTATATATAGCCCGACCCTGTCGGTGTGACCGAGCGAAACGACTCGGTGGCACCGAGATGCAAAACTGTATACAGTTATTGCAACTCGGTGTGACCGAATAGTTCAAGTCGGTTGCACCGAGATTGAAAACATAGATCAACTTGATGATCTCGGTAGGACCGAAAGTGGGGTATCGGTCAGACCGAGAATCACAAAGAGGTTTTGGAAGTTTAAGTCTATGACGAATCGGGGACTCCGAGTGCTCCTCACACAGAGTGGTTCGAATTTGAGTTGATCAATTTTGTGATGTAGCATGAATAGAGTTTGAGATGAGAAAAACATAGATAGCTAGAGGAGGTTCTTAGGCATTCTTGTCCATCCACTTGGCAAAAGAAAAGATAAACCCAATCAATCAAAACAACAAGTGGATGTCCTCGAATGAGTGAAATATGCATCCAGCATGCTCACACAATAAAATGGCAATAGAAATATGTGACAAAGTATGCACAACCAATTCTAGCATCTATCAAGCAATTGGCGATGACTAGGTCATCTATATATGAGTATATTGACTTAGGAGTCAAATGAGAACATTTGATCATAGGTCATACTCATCGTTTAAGCTCAAGTGGGGTTACCACTTTTACATAAAGCATTGTTGTGTTCACATCATTAGAGTTGCTTTAGCTCAAGTCTTAGAGTAAAGCTCCCCCTAGATGTGATATCCCCCCTTAAGAGGGATGAACTAACCTTGGGTTTTGTCGATGATGACTTCATGTAGATGTCGAAGATGTGGATGCTCAATATTGATGTAGATCACTTTGAGCTATCCTTTTGAGTGAATTGCACTTTCAATACCTACATGGGTTAGTTCCACAAGGAACAAGCAAGTATATCCATAGACATAGAGTGATGCACATTCAAGAAGATGTCTATGAAAGCTTTTAGATTACCTTGTCCCTTGACTTACCAACAAGAGGGTTTGTGACTCCTTGAACTAGTGCAAGATGTGGAAGTTGATTGCACTTGCTCTTGCCAAAATGATAAGAGTGAAGTATGTTGGCGGAGTCACCCTCAAGAGCTCTCTAGTTCGTCTTCTTTTGGATCCACACCATCTTGATGGGAATCCTTGGAGTTGTAGTCGTACTTGATGAAGTGGAACTTGAAGTAGTCTTGGGAATCCACTTGACTAAGGTCTTAGGAGCTTCTTCAAATGCATCTATTTCCTCTTGAAGCTTGTCCTTGCCTTTTTGCTCGTAGTCTTGTGGCGGAAGATCATCTTGAGTTTGTGTCCCCTTGAAAGAAGTTGGATCATACTTCTCTTGTTGAGGAACAAACTTTGTCTTGGGGTATTGGTATTCTTCCCACTCAACTCCATTGGCATTGAATTTTCGTTCAAAACCAACACCTTGATTCTTCCGGTGCCTTCCTTGCTTGCGTACAATCTCCTCGAATTGCTTACTTCCGGCAAGGCTTTTGTACACTCCTTTCTCTATGATTTCCTCCAATATGCTATTTTCTTGCTCAAGTGTAACTTGGCTAAGAGAATCATTAGTGGAATCAAGAGAACTACTAGAAGCAACAATATTGGATTTAACATGTTCATTGTTACTACTAGAGGAAGAATCTTTCTTGTTTTTGTTATTAGACTTGACTTGAGGCATGTAAGTGGATAAGAGTAAACGTTTGGCAATGTAAGAAGAACTTTTCTTGCGGAGATCATCATTGATTGCCTTTAAAAGCTCATGCTCTTGCTCAAGATTGAGCTTTTCAAAGCGTAACTTCTCATGAGCCCTTAAAAGTTCTCGATGATGTTAGAAGATAGTTTCATGAGCTAACTTGAGAGTGTTTAGTTCTTTAGTTAGAGCCTCAATTTTCTCCTTATCATTATCATTCGTTTTAGCATGATTAATTGACGTTTCATCATAGGATTCATCACTAGAGTTGTCAACAAGTAAATCATCATCGCCTAACAAGTCATCTTCATCACTATTAAAATCAACATACTCAGGATGAGTTACCTTAGGACCTTTGGCCATGAAGCATCTTCCAATTCCTTCATTGGGTGAATCAAATATGTCGTAGGAGTTGGTTGACACAAGTGCTAGTCCGGCAACACCTTCATCTTGAGTATATTCGGAGTCGGAGTGATAAGTTCTCTCGGAGTGGTTGTCGGAGCCGGATACCCATTCACCAACATGAGCTTGATGTCTTCGTTTTGTGTAGCTCCTTGATGATTTTTCCTTCCTTTCCGAATCCTTGCTTCTCCGTGAGTGTCTTCGTTCATAACGATCATCTCTACTCCTTCTCTCTCGTGATGGTGATTCCTCTCTTTTGCTTCTTCTTTTTGGAGAATCTTCTCTTCTTTTGTAGGGAGCCGTACACTCATTGGAGTAGTGTCCGGGTCTTCCACAATTGTAGCAGTTTCGCTCTCGACTAGAAGATCTTTTGTCATTGTAGGACCTTGACTTGGAGCTTCTATCTTTGCTTCTACTCTTGTAGAACTTGTTGAAGTTCTTCACCATTAAGCTCAGTTCTTCATTCAAGTTTTGTTTCTCACTTGATGATGTGGGGGCTTCACATGAGGCTTTATAAGCACCACTTGATTTGTTGTGAAGTTCCTCTTTGTCCTTGAGTGACATCTCATGAGCAACAATTCTTCCAATGACTTCCGTTGGCTTGAGATTTTTGTAATTGGGCATCATTTGGATCAATGTACACACGGTATCATATTTTCCATCCAAGGCTCTTAGGATCTTCTTGATGATGAATCTGTCAGTCATCTCTTCACTCCCTAAGCCGGCAATCTCATTTGTGATGAGAGCAAGCCTAGAGTACATTTCAGCGACACCTTCACCATCCTTCATTTTGAACTTGTCAAGTTGACTTTGAAGCACATCCAATTTAGAATCCTTGACGGAGTCGGTACCTTCGTGCATATCAATCAAAGTATCCCAAATTTCCTTTGCATTCTCAAGACGGCTGATTTTGTTGAATTCTTCGGGGCACAATCCGTTGAAGAGAATATCACAAGCTTGAGCGTTGTATTGCAGCATCTTCAACTCATCCGCGGTAGCTTCACGGTTTGGTTCTTTCCCGTCGAAGAAGTCACCTTGCAAACCAACACACACAATAGCCCAAACGGCAGGGTTATGTCCAAGAATATGCATTTTCATTTTATGCTTCCAACTAGCAAAGTTAGTACCATCAAAGTAAGGACCCCTACGGTGATAATTTCCCTCACTAGACGCCATACTCTCCTAGGTTGTGAAACCAAGGCTATGACCACCAAAAGCTATGGGAATTATAGCAAATGGAGACCAAGGCTCTGATACCACTTGTAGGATCGGAAGTATGTCTAGAGGGGGGGTGATTAGACTACTTGACCAAATAAAAACTACGCCTTTTCCCAATTTTAGTTCTTGGCAGATTTTAGCAACTTTAGGACAAGTTAAGCAATCATCACACAATTCAAGCAAGCATGCAAAGAGTATATAGGCAGCGGAAAGTAAACCATGCAACTTGCAAGAATGTAAAGGGAAGGGTTTGGAGAATTCAAACGCTAATGGAGACACGGATGTTTTTCCCGTGGTTCGGATAGGTGGTGCTATCCTACATCCACGTTAGTGGAGACTTCAACCCACGAAGGGTAACAGTTGCGCGAGTCCACGGAGGGCTCCATCCACGAAGGGTCCACGAAGAACCAACCTTGTCTATCCCACCATGGCCATCGCCCACGAAGGACTTGCCTCACTAGCGGTAGATCTTCACGAAGTAGGCGATCTCCTTGCCCTTACAAACTCCTTGGTTCAACTCCACAATCTTGTCAGAGGCTCCCAAGTGACACCTAGCCAATCTAGGAGACACCACTCTCCAAGAAGTAACAAATGGTGTGTTGATGATGAACTCCTTGCTCTTGTGCTTCAAATGATAGTCTCCCCAACACTCCACTCTCTCTCACATGATTTGGATTTGGTGGAAAGAAGATTTGAGTGGAAAGCAACTTGGGGAAGGCTAAAGATCAAGATTCATATGGTAGGAATGGAATATCTTGGTCTCAACACATGAGTAGGTGGTTCTCTCTCAGAACATATGAATTGGAAGTGTAGGTGTGTTCTGATGGCTCTCTCCACGAATGAAAAGGAGGTGGAGGGGTATATATAGCCTCCACTTAAAATCCAACTGTTACACACAATCTACCAATCTCGGTGGGACCGAATCAATAAACTCGGTCGGACCAAAATGGTAAACCTAGTGACCGTTAGAGATTTTCGGTGGGACTGACATGCATCTCGGTAGGACCGATATGGTTAGGGTTTGGGCATAACGTAATCTCGGTGAGACCGATTACACAAACTCGGTGAGACCGATTTGGTAATTAGCTAACCAGAGAGTTGGTCAGGCAAACTCGGTGGGACCGATTTGCTCTTTCGGTGAGACCGAAAAGTTACAAATGGGAAACGGAGAGTTTGCATTGCAATCTCGGTGGGACCGATCCGCTCTTTTTGTGAGACCGAAAAGTTACGAAAAGGAAACAGAGAGGTTGCAATCCCATCTCGGTGAGACCGAGATCCCTATCGGTAGAACCGATTTGCTAGGGTTTGGCAGTGGCTTATGACATATGAGAAACTCGGTGGCGCCGGATAGAAAGAATAGGTATGACCGAGTTTGGCTTGGGGTTTAGGTCATTTGTGGATATGGGAAAGTAGCTGAGGATTTTGGAGCATATCATTAAGCACATAAGGCAAAGAGCTCATTAAGCAACACCTCATCCCTCTTTGATAGTATTGGCTTTTCCTATAGACTCAATGTGATCTTGGATCACTAAAATGTAAAATGAAGAATCTTGAGCTTTTGAGCTTGAGCCAATCCTTTTTCCTTAGTATTTTGAGGGTTTCACTTTCACCATCCATGCCATGCCAATCATTGAGCTTTCCTGAAATAATTGTCTTGGAATTGCATTAGCTCAATGAGCTATATGTTGTTATAAATTACCAAAACCACCTAGGGATAGTTGCACTTTCAATCTCCCCCTTTTTGGTAATTGAAGACAACATATAGATCAAAGCTTCGACAAATGATAATAAGAATGAATTACATCGTCGCTTTGAGAAGTATGTGATAAGTAAGAGCTCCCCCTAAATTTGTGCATATTTAAAATTTGCTTTGGACTGCAAATACACAAGAAATTAGTATCATGGGTTACTCTTCCATGTCACATACATCTTGGTGGAGCGCTCAAAATGATACATAATGAAATACATGCACTAATCACCAAGGCAAAAGTGAATGATCAAACATAAGATATATAAGATAATATCAAGCATGCATAAGTGTAGCTTATGATCAAACACATGATCATCAATGTCTCACAAGCATATCAAAGTATCTCAGCCAAAAGCAAACAATTGTATCAAAAACCACCAAATAAAACAAGAGAAAAAAACAACACTCTCTCTCTCTCGAAGCCTATGACCTATACATCTTCTCCCCCTTTGGCAACAAGTTACCAAAAAGTTCCTATAAAATGCATAGTGCTATATCGATGCTCAGGCTTGATCTTCAGGTGGTGGTGGAGTCTGGATCACTCCAAGGATGAAGGCTTCAGTTGATGCTGATGGAGTTGGAGCTGAGGTGGATGCTGGAGCAGGTTGGGTTGATGCTGCGGCTGGAGCTGAGGCGGTTGCTCTTGTGTCAGGGACTGGCACTGCACTGGACCTCTGAGCTCGTGGAACTATAGCAAATGCATCTGTAGTTGTCTTCCCTCTCCTCTCATGCATGTCATCCTGGAGCTGCTCTACTGCTGTCTGTATCTCTGTCACCTTGATGTCCAAGTCATAGAACTTCTGTTCTACGATTCGCTCTAGGCTTGCCTGGTTCTGAGTCAGGTTGGCCAAACCTTTCTCAATCCGTAGGGTGGATGCAATCAGGTAACTGAGTTGCTCTTGCTTTGTCTTCAAGAAGTATTCTGATGCCTGCTCTTGAGTTGGCATCCTAGCAGCTTTCTCCTTTCTTGCCTTCTCCTTTTGTGCTTGGGCATGGGCTGAAGATGGTTCATCCATGTTCATCACAACTTCATTGTCTTCAAATTCAGGATGAATAGGAAGATGTTCCTTATCCAAAAGATATATGCCGGTGCCCATCTTGGAGTTGATCAGTTCTTGGATCTGAGGAGCATATCCACAGCTTCTCTTCTGGTCTGTTGCTGTCCTCTTGATTGTCTCAATCATCAGGCTCATGACCTTGAACTTCTGAGGCACATCAAATATATGAAGCAGGTTGATAGCATGGCCTCTGACCATCTTGTGATCTCCAGACTTGGGCAGCAGAGTGTGCCTTAAGATCGAGTTGATTGTTGGCAATCTTGACAGAAGATAATGTACAGATCCATACTTGAAAGTTTCAAGTGCCTTATCAGGGATCTCCTTGTACATGTTGATCATTGAGTTGTGGTCCATCTTCTTCTTGGAATAGACATCCAAGTCATCTTCACTCTCTTCTGGGGCATTGATCAGTTGAGCCCATTCTGCAACACTTGATTGGTACCTCGTACCTTCAGACATCCAGACAATCCTCCCATCAGGGTAAAAGTGTGCTGTGGAGTAGAACTGCATGATAAGTTCCTCGTTCCACTTTGTGAGATTTTGCCCAACAAAGTCTGCTACTCCACAAGCCTTGAAGCTGTCCTCCACTCCTGGGAAGTGCTCTTCATTGTCCTTGATATATTGCCAATCGACCCATTTCATGTCACAGACAATTGGCTTCTTATCCAACAGGATTGTCTCATAGAAGTCCTGTTGTTCCTTAGTATGGAACCTGTAGTCCACAGCAGTCCTTCTCCTGGTAGCATAAGGATCTTCTGCTCTCCACTTTCTCAATCCAGAGTCTCTCCTTATGTTCATATCCTCAGCCACAGGATGAGCATCATTGTGGTCTGGGATCTTGGGCTTCAATTTCCTCAAAACTTGCCCTTCTTCCTCTTCAGCAACATTAGGCACTGGGGCCTTGTTCTTCTCAGCAGCTGGAATATTTCTTGTATTCCTCTTGGGTTTTTGCTTTGGAGCTGTCTTGGGGGCTTCCTTGGGCTTGGATGCAGCTCCCCCTGATTTAATGGCATCACCCATCAGCTTGGGTGCCTTGGGTGCTGGTGCAGCACCTTCCTCTCTTTCTTTTCTACAGCAACAACTGGCTCCTTGGAAGTGGTTTTGTCAGGAATCTTAGTTGAGGCTCTGGCTTTTGGCATTGGCTTCCTGCCTGCTGGTCTTTTGACCTTCAAGCCTGGCTTGGTGCTCAGTCTTGAACTATGTTCCTTCTTGAGTTCAATTTTCTTGGAGGTAGCCTCCTCCTCTGCCACATAGTCTTCATCTTCAGAATCTGAAGTTCTTTTCCTTCTCTGTCTAGTGGCAGCCTTTGGCAGATTGCTTGGAGTGCTCCTGCTGCCATCATCTAAAGAACTTGAGGGACTAGTGCCCTCACTCATATGCACAGGCTGTTCTGACTGATTTTGGCTGTCACTCTGGTCTGACATGATTGACTAGCTGACTGCTGACCCTGTGAAGAGTTTATAGATGAGATAGAATGGATGAGCATCACAAAAGCAAAGATTTTTGCAAAAGAATGATTCAAAAACTTAGTTTTAGTTTCCCACAGAAAGCATTTCGGATCTACCGATTTCTAAACTCGGTGATACCGAAGCAGTATTTGGAACCTAAACTAGTGATCTCGGTCAGACCGAGTCACAGTTCGGTGGCACCGAGACTGCTAGGGTTTCACAAAGTTCAAAAATCGGTCACACCGATTAGTTACACTCGGTCAGACCGAGTTTCACTTGTGCTATGGCATAGGCCAAATCGGTGCGACCGAGTTTTTCAACTCAGTGGGTCCGAAATGGTTTCGGCGGAAACCTAACCCTAAAATTTTCGAATCAAACCTAATCTATGAGTTCTTTGACTGGATAGGAGTTTAACAATCGTGGCAAGAATCATGATAATCACAATGTGCTAGGAATCAGATTGAGGAATAGCACAAAGATCGAGTCCGTACCCCAGTTCGGCGGAGACTCGCTACGGCGGCAACGGCGGAGGTTATTTCCGTTGACGGCGACGGAGACCAGCGACTGGAGGCTGCTGGCGGCGAGAAGACGATCCGGAGACCACGTCGGCAGAGCGAGCTATGGCGCGGGCGAAGAGGTTCGGAGAAATTTCTAAATTTTTGCCCGTGACTATATATAGCCCGACCCTGTCGGTGTGACCGAGCGAAACGACTCGGTGGCACCGAGATGCAAAACTGTATACAGTTATTGCAACTCGGTGTGACCGAATAGTTCAAGTCGGTTGCACCGAGATTGAAAACATAGATCAACTTGATGATCTCGGTAGGACCGAAAGTGGGGTATCGGTCAGACCGAGAATCACAAAGAGGTTTTGGAAGTTTAAGTCTATGACGAATCGGGGACTCCGAGTGCTCCTCACACAGAGTGGTTCGAATTTGAGTTGATCAATTTTGTGATGTAGCATGAATAGAGTTTGAGATGAGAAAAACATAGATAGCTAGAGGAGGTTCTTAGGCATTCTTGTCCATCCACTTGGCAAAAGAAAAGATAAACCCAATCAATCAAAACAACAAGTGGATGTCCTCGAATGAGTGAAATATGCATCCAGCATGCTCACACAATAAAATGGCAATAGAAATATGTGACAAAGTATGCACAACCAATTCTAGCATCTATCAAGCAATTGGCGATGACTAGGTCATCTATATATGAGTATATTGACTTAGGAGTCAAATGAGAACATTTGATCATAGGTCATACTCATCGTTTAAGCTCAAGTGGGGTTACCACTTTTACATAAAGCATTGTTGTGTTCACATCATTAGAGTTGCTTTAGCTCAAGTCTTAGAGTAAAGCTCCCCCTAGATGTGATATCCCCCCTTAAGAGGGATGAACTAACCTTGGGTTTTGTCGATGATGACTTCATGTAGATGTCGAAGATGTGGATGCTCAATATTGATGTAGATCACTTTGAGCTATCCTTTTGAGTGAATTGCACTTTCAATACCTACATGGGTTAGTTCCACAAGGAACAAGCAAGTATATCCATAGACATAGAGTGATGCACATTCAAGAAGATGTCTATGAAAGCTTTTAGATTACCTTGTCCCTTGACTTACCAACAAGATGGTTTGTGACTCCTTGAACTAGTGCAAGATGTGGAAGTTGATTGCACTTGCTCTTGCCAAAATGATAAGAGTGAAGTATGTTGGCGGAGTCACCCTCAAGAGCTCTCTAGTTCGTCTTCTTTTGGATCCACACCATCTTGATGGGAATCCTTGGAGTTGTAGTCGTACTTGATGAAGTGGAACTTGAAGTAGTCTTGGGAATCCACTTGACTAAGGTCTTAGGAGCTTCTTCAAATGCATCTATTTCCTCTTGAAGCTTGTCCTTGCCTTTTTGCTCGTAGTCTTGTGGCGGAAGATCATTTTGAGTTTGTGTCCCCTTGAAAGAAGTTGGATCATACTTCTCTTGTTGAGGAACAAACTTTGTCTTGGGGTATTGGTATTCTTCCCACTCAACTCCATTGGCATTGAATTTTCGTTCAAAACCAACACCTTGATTCTTCCGGTGCCTTCCTTGCTTGCGTACAATCTCCTCGAATTGCTTACTTCCGACAAGGCTTTTGTACACTCCTTTCTCTATGATTTCCTCCAATATGCTATTTTCTTGCTCAAGTGTAACTTGGCTAAGAGAATCATTAGTGGAATCAAGAGAACTACTAGAAGCAACAATATTGGATTTAACATGTTCATTGTTACTACTAGAGGAAGAATCTTTCTTGTTTTTGTTATTAGACTTGACTTGAGGCATGTAAGTGGATAAGAGTAAACGTTTGGCAATGTAAGAAGAACTTTTCTTGCGGAGATCATCATTGATTGCCTTTAAAAGCTCATGCTCTTGCTCAAGATTGAGCTTTTCAAAGCGTAACTTCTCATGAGCCCTTAAAAGTTCTCGATGATGTTCGAAGATAGTTTCATGAGCTAACTTGAGAGTGTTTAGTTCTTTAGTTAGAGCCTCAATTTTCTCCTTATCATTATCATTCGTTTTAGCATGATTAATTGACGTTTCATCATAGGATTCATCACTAGAGTTGTCAACAAGTAAATCATCATCGCCTAACAAGTCATCTTCATCACTATTAAAATCAACATACTCAGGGTGAGTTACCTTAGGACCTTTGACCATGAAGCATCTTCCAATTCCTTCATTGGGTGAATCAAATATGTCGTAGGAGTTGGTTGACACAAGTGCTAGTCCGGCAACACCTTCATCTTGAGTATATTCGGAGTCGGAGTGATAAGTTCTCTCGGAGTGGTTGTTGGAGCCGGATACCCATTCACCAACATGAGCTTGATGTCTTCGTTTTGTGTAGCTCCTTGATGATTTTTCCTTCCTTTCCGAATCCTTGCTTCTCCGTGAGTGTCTTCGTTCATAAAGATCATCTCTACTCCTTCTCTCTCGTGATGGTGATTCCTCTCTTTTGCTTCTTCTTTTTGGAGAATCTTCTCTTCTTTTGTAGGGAGCCGTACACTCATTGGAGTAGTGTTCGGGTCTTCCACAATTGTAGCAGTTTCGCTCTCGACTAGAAGATCTTTTGTCATTGTAGGACCTTGACTTGGAGCTTCTATCTTTGCTTCTACTCTTGTAGAACTTGTTGAAGTTCTTCACCATTAAGCTCAGTTCTTCATTCAAGTTTTGTTTCTCACTTGATGATGTGGGGGCTTCACATGAGGCTTTATAAGCACCACTTGATTTGTTGTGAAGTTCCTCTTTGTCCTTGAGTGACATCTCATGAGCAACAATTCTTCCAATGACTTCCGTTGGCTTGAGATTTTTGTAATTGGGCATCATTTGGATCAATGTACACACGGCATCATATTTTCCATCCAAGGCTCTTAGGATCTTCTTGATGATGAATCTGTCAGTCATCTCTTCACTCCCTAAGCCGGCAATCTCATTTGTGATGAGAGCAAGCCTAGAGTACATTTCAGCGACACCTTCACCATCCTTCATTTTGAACTTGTCAAGTTGACTTTGAAGCACATCCAATTTAGAATCCTTGACGGAGTCGGTACCTTCGTGCATATCAATCAAAGTATCCCAAATTTCCTTTGCATTCTCAAGACGGCTGATTTTGTTGAATTCTTCGGGGCACAATCCGTTGAAGAGAATATCACAAGCTTGAGCGTTGTATTGCAGCATCTTCAACTCATCCGCCGTAGCTTCACGGTTTGGTTCTTTCCCGTCGAAGAAGTCACCTTGCAAACCAACACACACAATAGCCCAAACGGCGGGGTTATGTCCAAGAATATGCATTTTCATTTTATGCTTCCAACTAGCAAAGTTAGTACCATCAAAGTAAGGACCCCTACGGTGATAATTTCCCTCACTAGACGCCGTACTCTCCTAGGTTGTGAAAGCAAGGCTATGACCACCAAAAGCTATGGGAATTAAAGCAAATGGAGACCAAGGCTCTGATACCACTTGTAGGATCGGAAGTATGTCTAGAGGGGGGGGGTGATTAGACTACTTGACCAAATAAAAACTACGCCTTTTCCCAATTTTAGTTCTTGGCAGATTTTAGCAACTTTAGGACAAGTCAAGCAATCATCACACAATTCAAGCAAGCATGCAAAGAGTATATAGGCAGCGGAAAGTAAAGCATGCAACTTGCAAGAATGTAAAGGGAAGGGTTTGGAGAATTCAAACGCTAATGGAGACACGGATGTTTTTCCCGTGGTTCGGATAGGTGGTGCTATCCTACATCCACGTTAGTGGAGACTTCAACCCACGAAGGGTAACGGTTGCGCGAGTCCACGGAGGGCTCCATCCACGAAGGGTCCACGAAGAAGCAACCTTGTCTATTCCACCATGGCCATCGCCCACGAAGGACTTGCCTCACTAGCGGTAGATCTTCACGAAGTAGGCGATCTCCTTGCCCTTACAAACTCCTTGGTTCAACTCCACAATCTTGTCAGAGGCTCCCAAGTGACACCTATCCAATCTAGGAGACACCACTCTCCAAGAAGTAACAAATGGTGTGTTGATGATGAACTCCTTGCTCTTGTGCTTCAAATGATAGTCTCCCCAACACTCAACTCTCTCTCACATGATTTGGATTCGGTGGAAAGAAGATTTGAGTGAAAAGCAACTTGGGGAAGGCTAAAGATCAAGATTCATATGGTAGGAATGGAATATCTTGGTCTCAACACATGAGTAGGTGGTTCTCTCTTAGAACATATGAATTGGAAGTGTAGGTGTGTTCTGATGGCTCTCTCCACGAATGAAGAGGAGGTGGAGGGGTATATATAGTCTCCACTTAAAATCCAACCGTTACACACAATCTACCAATCTCGGTGGGACCGAATCAATAAACTCGGTCGGACCGAAATGGTAAACCTAGTGACCGTTAGAAATTTTCGGTGGGACTGACATGCATCTCGGTAGGACCGATATGGTTAGGGTTTACGTAATCTCGGTGAGACCGATTACACAAACTCGGTGAGACCGATTTGGTAATTAGCTAACCAGAGAGTTGGTCAGGCAAACTCGATGGGACCGATTTGCTCTTTCGGTGAGACCGAAAAGTTACAAATGGGAAACGGAGAGTTTGCATTGCAATCTCGATGGGACCGATCCGCTCTTTTGGTGAGACCGAAAAGTTACAAAAAGGAAACAGAGAGGTTGCAATCCCATCTCGGTGAGACCGAGATCCCTATCGGTAGAACCGATTTGCTAGGGTTTGGCAGTGGCTTATGACATATGAGAAACTCGGTGGCGCCGGATAGAAAGAATCGGTATGACCGAGTTTGGCTTGGGGTTTAGGTCATTTGTGGATATGGGAAAGTAGCTGAGGATTTTGGAGCATATCATTAAGCACATAAGGCAAAGAGCTCATTAAGCAACACCTCATCCCTCCTTGATAGTATTGGCTTTTCCTATAGACTCAATGTGATCTTGGATCACTAAAATGTAAAATGAAGAATCTTGAGCTTTTGAGTTTGAGCCAATCCTTTTTCCTTAGTATTTTGAGGGTTTCACTTTCACCATCCATGCCATGCCAATCATTGAGCTTTCCTGAAATAATTGTCTTGGAATTGCATTAGCTCAATGAGCTATATGTTGTTATAAATTACCAAAACCACCTAGGGATAGTTGCACTTTCAATCTCCCCCTTTTTGGTAATTGAAGACAACATATAGATCAAAGCTTCGACAAATGATAATAAGAATGAATTACATCGTCGCTTTGAGAAGTATGTGATAAGTAAGAGCTCCCCCTAAATTTGTGCATATTTAAAATTTGCTTTGGACTGCAAATACACAAGAAATTAGTATCATGGGTTACTCTTCCATGTCACATACATCTTGGTGGAGCGCTCAAAATGATACATAATGAAATACATGCACTCATCACCAAGGCAAAAGTGAATGATCAAACATAAGATATATAAGATAATATCAAGCATGCATAAGTGTAGCTTATGATCAAACACATGATCATCAATGTCTCACAAGCATATCAAAGTATCTCAGCCAAAAGCAAACAATTGTATCAAAAACCACCAAATAAAACAAGAGAAAAAAACAACACTCTCTCTCTCTCTCGAAGCCTATGATCTATACATCTTCTCCCCCTTTGGCAACAAGTTACCAAAAAGTTCCTAGAAAATGCATAGTGCTATATCGATGCTCAGGCTTGATCTTCAGGTGGTGGTGGAGTCTGGATCACTCCAAGGATGAAGGCTTCAGTTGATGCTGATGGAGTTGGAGCTGAGGTGGATGCTGGAGCAGGTTGGGTTGATGCTGCGGCTGGAGCTGAGGCGGTTGCTCTTGTGTTAGGGACTGGCACTGCACTGGACCTCTGAGCTCGTGGAACTATAGCAAATGCATCTGTAGTTGTCTTCCCTCTCCTCTCATGCATGTCATCCTGGAGCTGATCTACCGCTGTCTGTATCTCTGTCACCTTGATGTCCAAGTCATAGAACTTCTGTTCTACGATTCTCTCTAGGCTTGCCTGGTTCTGAGTCAGGTTGGCCAAACCTTTCTCAATCCGCAGGGTGGATGCAATCAGGTAACTGAGTTGCTCTTGCTTTGTCTTTAAGAAGTATTCTGATGCCTCCTCTTGAGTTGGCATCCTAGCAGCTTTCTCCTTTCTTGCCTTCTCCTTTTGTGCTTGGGCATGGGCTGAAGATGGTTCATCCATGTTCATCACAACTTCATTGTCTTCAAATTCAGGATGAATAGGAAGATGTTCCTTATCCAAAAGATATATGCCGGTGCCCATCTTGGAGTTGATCAGTTCTTGGATCTGAGGAGCATATCCACAGCTTCTCTTCTGGTCTGCTGCTGTCCTCTTGATTGTCTCAATCATCAGGCTCATGACCTTGAACTTCTGAGGCACATCAAATATATGAAGCAGGTTGATAGCATGGCCTCTGACCATCTTGTGATCTCCAGACTTGGGCAGCAGAGTGTGCCTTAAGATCCAGTTGATTGTTGGCAATCTTGACAGAAGATAATGTACAGATCCATACTTGAAAGTTTCAAGTGCCTTATCAGGGATCTCCTTGTACATGTTGATCATTGAGTTGTGGTCCATCTTCTTCTTGGAATAGACATCCAAGTCATCTTCACTCTCTTCTGGGGCATTGATCAGTTGAGCCCATTCTGCAACAGTTGATTGATACCTCGTACCTTCACACATCCAGACAATCCTCCCATCGGGGTAAAAGTGTGTTGTGGAGTAGAACTGCATGATAAGTTCCTCGTTCCACTTTGTGAGCTTTTGCCCAACAAAGTCTGCTACTCCACAAGCCTTGAAGCTGTCCTCCACTCCTGGGAAGTGCTCTTCATTGTCCTTGATATATTGCCAATCGACCCATTTCATGTCACAGACAATTGGCTTCTTATCCAACAGGATTGTCTCATAGAAGTCCTGTTGTTCCTTAGTATGGAACCTGTAGTCCACAGCAGTCCTTCTCCTGGTAGCATAAGGATCTTCTGCTCTCCACTTTCTCAATCCAGAGTCTCTCCTTATGTTCATATCCTCAGCCACAGGATGAGCATCATTGTGGTCTGGGATCTTGGGTTTCAATTTCCTTAAAACTTGCCCTTCTTCCTCTTCAGCAACATTAGGCACTGGGGCCTTGTTCTTCTCAGCAGCTGGAATATTTCTTGTATTCCTCTTGGGTTTTTGCTTTGGAGCTGTCTTGGGGGCTTCCTTGGGCTTGGATGCAGCTCCCCCTGATTTAATGGCATCACCCATCAGCTTGGGTGCCTTGGGTGCTGGTGCAGCACCTTCCTCTCTTTCTTCTCTACAGCAACAACTGGCTCCTTGGAAGTGGTTTTGTCAGGAATCTTAGTTGAGGCTCTGGCTTTTGGCATTGGCTTCCTGCCTGCTGGTCTTTTGACCTTCAAGCCTGGCTTGGTGCTCAGTCTTGAACTATGTTCCTTCTTGAGTTCAATTTTCTTGGAGGTAGCCTCCTCCTCTGCCACATAGTCTTCATCTTCAGAATCTGAAGTTCTTTTCCTTCTCTGTCTGGTGGCAGCCTTTGGCAGATTGCTTGGAGTGCTCCTGCTGCCATCATCTAAAGAACTTGAGGGACTAGTGCCCTCACTCATATGCACATGCTGTTCTGACTGATTTTGGCTGTCACTCTGTTCTGACATGATTGACTAGCTGACTGCTGACTGCTGACCCTGTGAAGAGTTTATAGATGAGATAGAATGGATGAGCATCACAAAAGCAAAGATTTTTGCAAAAGAATGATTCAAAAACTTAGTTTTAGTTTCCCATAGAAAGCATTTCGGATCTACCGATTTCTAAACTCGGTGATACCGAAGCAGTATTTGGAACCTAAACTAGTGATCTCGGTCAGACCGAGTCACAGTTCGGTGGCACCGAGACTGCTAGGGTTTCACAAAGTTCAAAAATCGGTCACACCGATTAGTTACACTCGGTCAGACCGAGTTTCACTTGTGCTATGGCATAGGCCAAATCGGTGGGACCGAGTTTTTCAACTCGGTGGGTCCGAAATGGTTTCGGCGGAAACCTAACCCTAAAATTTTCGAATCAAACCTAATCTATGAGTTCTTTGACTAGATAGGAGTTTAACAATCGTGGCAAGAATCATGATAATCACAATGTGCTAGGAATCAGATTGAGGAATAGCACAAAGATCGAGTCCGTACCCCAGTTCGGCGGAGACTCGCTACGGCGGCAACGGCGGAGGTTATTTCCGTTGACGGCGACGGAGACCAGCGACTGGAGGCTGCTGGCGGTGAGAAGACGATCCCGAGACCACGTCGGCAGAGCGAGCTATGGCGCGGGCGAAGAGGTTCGGAGAAATTTCTAAATTTTTGCCCGTGACTATATATAGCCCGACCCTGTCGGTGTGACCGAGCGAAACGACTCGGTGGCACCGAGATGCAAAACTGTATACAGTTATTGCAACTCGGTGTGACCGAATAGTTCAAGTCGGTTGCACCGAGATTGAAAACATAGATCAACTTGATGATCTCGGTAGGACCGAAAGTGGGGTATCGGTCAGACCGAGAATCACAAAGAGGTTTTGGAAGTTTAAGTCTATGACGAATCGGGGACTCCGAGTGCTCCTCACACAGAGTGGTTCGAATTTGAGTTGATCAATTTTGTGATGTAGCATGAATAGAGTTTGAGATGAGAAAAACATAGATAGCTAGAGGAGGTTCTTAGGCATTCTTGTCCATCCACTTGGCAAAAGAAAAGATAAACCCAATCAATCAAAACAACAAGTGGATGTCCTCGAATGAGTGAAATATGCATCCAGCATGCTCACACAATAAAATGGCAATAGAAATATGTGACAAAGTATGCACAACCAATTCTAGCATCTATCAAGCAATTGGCGATGACTAGGTCATCTATATATGAGTATATTGACTTAGGAGTCAAATGAGAACATTTGATCATAGGTCATACTCATCGTTTAAGCTCAAGTGGGGTTACCACTTTTACATAAAGCATTGTTGTGTTCACATCATTAGAGTTGCTTTAGCTCAAGTCTTAGAGTAAAGCTCCCCCTAGATGTGATATCCCCCCTTAAGAGGGATGAACTAACCTTGGGTTTTGTCGATGATGACTTCATGTAGATGTCGAAGATGTGGATGCTCAATATTGATGTAGATCACTTTGAGCTATCCTTTTGAGTGAATTGCACTTTCAATACCTACATGGGTTAGTTCCACAAGGAACAAGCAAGTATATCCATAGACATAGAGTGATGCACATTCAAGAAGATGTCTATGAAAGCTTTTAGATTACCTTGTCCCTTGACTTACCAACAAGATGGTTTGTGACTCCTTGAACTAGTGCAAGATGTGGAAGTTGATTGCACTTGCTCTTGCCAAAATGATAAGAGTGAAGTATGTTGGCGGAGTCACCCTCAAGAGCTCTCTAGTTCGTCTTCTTTTGGATCCACACCATCTTGATGGGAATCCTTGGAGTTGTAGTCGTACTTGATGAAGTGGAACTTGAAGTAGTCTTGGGAATCCACTTGACTAAGGTCTTAGGAGCTTCTTCAAATGCATCTATTTCCTCTTGAAGCTTGTCCTTGCCTTTTTGCTCGTAGTCTTGTGGCGGAAGATCATTTTGAGTTTGTGTCCCCTTGAAAGAAGTTGGATCATACTTCTCTTGTTGAGGAACAAACTTTGTCTTGGGGTATTGGTATTCTTCCCACTCAACTCCATTGGCATTGAATTTTCGTTCAAAACCAACACCTTGATTCTTCCGGTGCCTTCCTTGCTTGCGTACAATCTCCTCGAATTGCTTACTTCCAGCAAGGCTTTTGTACACTCCTTTCTCTATGATTTCCTCCAATATGCTATTTTCTTGCTCAAGTGTAACTTGGCTAAGAGAATCATTAGTGGAATCAAGAGAACTACTAGAAGCAACAATATTGGATTTAACATGTTCATTGTTACTACTAGAGGAAGAATCTTTCTTGTTTTTGTTATTAGACTTGACTTGAGGCATGTAAGTGGATAAGAATAAACGTTTGGCAATGTAAGAAGAACTTTTCTTGCGGAGATCATCATTGATTGCCTTTAAAAGCTCATGCTCTTGCTCAAGATTGAGCTTTTCAAAGCGTAACTTCTCATGAGCCCTTAAAAGTTCTCGATGATGTTCGAAGATAGTTTCATGAGCTAACTTGAGAGTGTTTAGTTCTTTAGTTAGAGCCTCAATTTTCTCCTTATCATTATCATTCGTTTTAGCATGATTAATTGACGTTTCATCATAGGATTCATCACTAGAGTTGTCAACAAGTAAATCATCATCGCCTAACAAGTCATCTTCATCACTATTAAAATCAACATACTCAGGATGAGTTACCTTAGGACCTTTGGCCATGAAGCATCTTCCAATTCCTTCATTGGGTGAATCAAATATGTCATAGGAGTTGGTTGACACAAGTGCTAGTCCGGCAACACCTTCATCTTGAGTATATTCGGAGTCGGAGTGATAAGTTCTCTCGGAGTGGTTGTCGGAGCCGGATACCCATTCACCAACATGAGCTTGATGTCTTCGTTTTGTGTAGCTCCTTGATGATTTTTCCTTCCTTTCCGAATCCTTGCTTCTCCGTGAGTGTCTTCGTTCATAACGATCATCTCTACTCCTTCTCTCTCGTGATGGTGATTCCTCTCTTTTGCTTCTTCTTTTTGGAGAATCTTCTCTTCTTTTGTAGGGAGCCGTACACTCATTGGAGTAGTGTCCGGGTCTTCCACAATTGTAGCAGTTTCGCTCTCGACTAGAAGATCTTTTGTCATTGTAGGACCTTGACTTGGAGCTTCTATCTTTGCTTCTACTCTTGTAGAACTTGTTGAAGTTCTTCACCATTAAGCTCAGTTCTTCATTGAAGTTTTGTTTCTCACTTGATGATGTGGGGGCTTCACATGAGGCTTTATAAGCACCACTTGATTTGTTGTGAAGTTCCTCTTTGTCCTTGAGTGACATCTCATGAGCAACAATTCTTCCAATGACTTCCGTTGGCTTGAGATTTTTGTAATTGGGCATCATTTGGATCAATGTACACACGGTATCATATTTTCCATCCAAGGCTCTTAGGATCTTCTTGATGATGAATCTGTCAGTCATCTCTTCACTCCCTAAGCCGGCAATCTCATTTGTGATGAGAGCAAGCCTAGAGTACATTTCAGCGACACCTTCACCATCCTTCATTTTGAACTTGTCAAGTTGACTTTGAAGCACATCCAATTTAGAATCCTTGACGGAGTCGGTACCTTCGTGCATATCAATCAAAGTATCCCAAATTTCCTTTGCATTCTCAAGACGGCTGATTTTGTTGAATTCTTCGGGGCACAATCCGTTGAAGAGAATATCACAAGCTTGAGCGTTGTATTGCAGCATCTTCAACTCATCCGCCGTAGCTTCACGGTTTGGTTCTTTCCCGTCGAAGAAGTCACCTTGCAAACCAACACACACAATAGCCCAAACGGCGGGGTTATGTCCAAGAATATGCATTTTCATTTTATGCTTCCAACTAGCAAAGTTAGTACCATCAAAGTAAGGACCCCTACGGTGATAATTTCCCTCACTAGACGCCGTACTCTCCTAGGTTGTGAAAGCAAGGCTATGACCACCAAAAGCTATGGGAATTAAAGCAAATGGAGACCAAGGCTCTGATACCACTTGTAGGATCGGAAGTATGTCTAGAGGGGGGGGGGTGATTAGACTACTTGACCAAATAAAAACTACGCCTTTTCCCAATTTTAGTTCTTGGCAGATTTTAGCAACTTTAGGACAAGTCAAGCAATCATCACACAATTCAAGCAAGCATGCAAAGAGTATATAGGCAGCGGAAAGTAAAGCATGCAACTTGCAAGAATGTAAAGGGAAGGGTTTGGAGAATTCAAACGCTAATGGAGACACGGATGTTTTTCCCGTGGTTCGGATAGGTGGTGCTATCCTACATCCACGTTAGTGGAGACTTCAACCCACGAAGGGTAACGGTTGCGCGAGTCCACGGAGGGCTCCATCCACGAAGGGTCCACGAAGAAGCAACCTTGTCTATTCCACCATGGCCATCGCCCACGAAGGACTTGCCTCACTAGCGGTAGATCTTCACGAAGTAGGCGATCTCCTTGCCCTTACAAACTCCTTGGTTCAACTCCACAATCTTGTCAGAGGCTCCCAAGTGACACCTATCCAATCTAGGAGACACCACTCTTCAAGAAGTAACAAATGGTGTGTTGATGATGAACTCCTTGCTCTTGTGCTTCAAATGATAGTCTCCCCAACACTCAACTCTCTCTCACATGATTTGGATTCGGTGGAAAGAAGATTTGAGTGAAAAGCAACTTGGGGAAGGCTAAAGATCAAGATTCATATGGTAGGAATGGAATATCTTGGTCTCAACACATGAGTAGGTGGTTCTCTCTTAGAACATATGAATTGGAAGTGTAGGTGTGTTCTGATGGCTCTCTCCACGAATGAAGAGGAGGTGGAGGGGTATATATAGTCTCCACTTAAAATCCAACCGTTACACACAATCTACCAATCTCGGTGGGACCGAATCAATAAACTCGGTCGGACCGAAATGGTAAACCTAGTGACCGTTAGAAATTTTCGGTGGGACTGACATGCATCTCGGTAGGACCGATATGGTTAGGGTTTACGTAATCTCGGTGAGACCGATTACACAAACTCGGTGAGACCGATTTGGTAATTAGCTAACCAGAGAGTTGGTCAGGCAAACTCGATGGGACCGATTTGCTCTTTCGGTGAGACCGAAAAGTTACAAATGGGAAACGGAGAGTTTGCATTGCAATCTCGATGGGACCGATCCGCTCTTTTGGTGAGACCGAAAAGTTACGAAAAGGAAACAGAGAGGTTGCAATCCCATCTCGGTGAGACCGAGATCCCTATCGGTAGAACCGATTTGCTAGGGTTTGGCAGTGGCTTATGACATATGAGAAACTCGGTGGCGCCGGATAGAAAGAATCGGTATGACCGAGTTTGGCTTGGGGTTTAGGTCATTTGTGGATATGGGAAAGTAGCTGAGGATTTTGGAGCATATCATTAAGCACATAAGGCAAAGAGCTCATTAAGCAACACCTCATCCCTCCTTGATAGTATTGGCTTTTCCTATAGACTCAATGTGATCTTGGATCACTAAAATGTAAAATGAAGAATCTTGAGCTTTTGAGTTTGAGCCAATCCTTTTTCCTTAGTATTTTGAGGGTTTCACTTTCACCATCCATGCCATGCCAATCATTGAGCTTTCCTGAAATAATTGTCTTGGAATTGCATTAGCTCAATGAGCTATATGTTGTTATAAATTACCAAAACCACCTAGGGATAGTTGCACTTTCAATCTCCCCCTTTTTGGTAATTGAAGACAACATATAGATCAAAGCTTCGACAAATGATAATAAGAATGAATTACATCGTCGCTTTGAGAAGTATGTGATAAGTAAGAGCTCCCCCTAAATTTGTGCATATTTAAAATTTGCTTTGGACTGCAAATACACAAGAAATTAGTATCATGGGTTACTCTTCCATGTCACATACATCTTGGTGGAGCGCTCAAAATGATACATAATGAAATACATGCACTCATCACCAAGGCAAAAGTGAATGATCAAACATAAGATATATAAGATAATATCAAGCATGCATAAGTGTAGCTTATGATCAAACACATGATCATCAATGTCTCACAAGCATATCAAAGTATCTCAGCCAAAAGCAAACAATTGTATCAAAAACCACCAAATAAAACAAGAGAAAAAAACAACACTCTCTCTCTCTCTCTCGAAGCCTATGATCTATACATCTTCTCCCCCTTTGGCAACAAGTTACCAAAAAGTTCCTAGAAAATGCATAGTGCTATATCGATGCTCAGGCTTGATCTTCAGGTGGTGGTGGAGTCTGGATCACTCCAAGGATGAAGGCTTCAGTTGATGCTGATGGAGTTGGAGCTGAGGTGGATGCTGGAGCAGGTTGGGTTGATGCTGCGGCTGGAGCTGAGGCGGTTGCTCTTGTGTCAGGGACTGGCACTGCACTGGACCTCTGAGCTCGTGGAACTATAGCAAATGCATCTGTAGTTGTCTTCCCTCTCCTCTCATGCATGTCATCCTGGAGCTGATCTACCGCTGTCTGTATCTCTGTCACCTTGATGTCCAAGTCATAGAACTTCTGTTCTACGATTCTCTCTAGGCTTGCCTGGTTCTGAGTCAGGTTGGCCAAACCTTTCTCAATCCGCAGGGTGGATGCAATCAGGTAACTGAGTTGCTCTTGCTTTGTCTTTAAGAAGTATTCTGATGCCTCCTCTTGAGTTGGCATCCTAGCAGCTTTCTCCTTTCTTGCCTTCTCCTTTTGTGCTTGGGCATGGGCTGAAGATGGTTCATCCATGTTCATCACAACTTCATTGTCTTCAAATTCAGGATGAATAGGAAGATGTTCCTTATCCAAAAGATATATGCCGGTGCCCATCTTGGAGTTGATCAGTTCTTGGATCTGAGGAGCATATCCACAGCTTCTCTTCTGGTCTGCTGCTGTCCTCTTGATTGTCTCAATCATCAGGCTCATGACCTTGAACTTCTGAGGCACATCAAATATATGAAGCAGGTTGATAGCATGGCCTCTGACCATCTTGTGATCTCCAGACTTGGGCAGCAGAGTGTGCCTTAAGATCCAGTTGATTGTTGGCAATCTTGACAGAAGATAATGTACAGATCCATACTTGAAAGTTTCAAGTGCCTTATCAGGGATCTCCTTGTACATGTTGATCATTGAGTTGTGGTCCATCTTCTTCTTGGAATAGACATCCAAGTCATCTTCACTCTCTTCTGGGGCATTGATCAGTTGAGCCCATTCTGCAACACTTGATTGGTACCTCGTACCTTCAGACATCCAGACAATCCTCCCATCAGGGTAAAAGTGTGCTGTGGAGTAGAACTGCATGATAAGTTCCTCGTTCCACTTTGTGAGCTTTTGCCCAACAAAGTCTGCTACTCCACAAGCCTTGAAGCTGTCCTCCACTCCTGGGAAGTGCTCTTCATTGTCCTTGATATATTGCCAATCGACCCATTTCATGTCACAGACAATTGGCTTCTTATCCAACAGGATTGTCTCATAGAAGTCCTGTTGTTCCTTAGTATGGAACCTGTAGTCCACAGCAGTCCTTCTCCTGGTAGCATAAGGATCTTCTGCTCTCCACTTTCTCAATCCAGAGTCTCTCCTTATGTTCATATCCTCAGCCACAGGATGAGCATCATTGTGGTCTGGGATCTTGGGTTTCAATTTCCTTAAAACTTGCCCTTCTTCCTCTTCAGCAACATTAGGCACTGGGGCCTTGTTCTTCTCAGCAGCTGGAATATTTCTTGTATTCCTCTTGGGTTTTTGCTTTGGAGCTGTCTTGGGGGCTTCCTTGGGCTTGGATGCAGCTCCCCCTGATTTAATGGCATCACCCATCAGCTTGGGTGCCTTGGGTGCTGGTGCAGCACCTTCCTCTCTTTCTTCTCTACAGCAACAACTGGCTCCTTGGAAGTGGTTTTGTCAGGAATCTTAGTTGAGGCTCTGGCTTTTGGCATTGGCTTCCTGCCTGCTGGTCTTTTGACCTTCAAGCCTGGCTTGGTGCTCAGTCTTGAACTATGTTCCTTCTTGAGTTCAATTTTCTTGGAGGTAGCCTCCTCCTCTGCCACATAGTCTTCATCTTCAGAATCTGAAGTTCTTTTCCTTCTCTGTCTGGTGGCAGCCTTTGGCAGATTGCTTGGAGTGCTCCTGCTGCCATCATCTAAAGAACTTGAGGGACTAGTGCCCTCACTCATATGCACATGCTGTTCTGACTGATTTTGGCTGTCACTCTGTTCTGACATGATTGACTAGCTGACTGCTGACTGCTGACCCTGTGAAGAGTTTATAGATGAGATAGAATGGATGAGCATCACAAAAGCAAAGATTTTTGCAAAAGAATGATTCAAAAACTTAGTTTTAGTTTCCCATAGAAAGCATTTCGGATCTACCGATTTCTAAACTCGGTGATACCGAAGCAGTATTTGGAACCTAAACTAGTGATCTCGGTCAGACCGAGTCACAGTTCGGTGGCACCGAGACTGCTAGGGTTTCACAAAGTTCAAAAATCGGTCACACCGATTAGTTACACTCGGTCAGACCGAGTTTCACTTGTGCTATGGCATAGGCCAAATCGGTGGGACCGAGTTTTTCAACTCGGTGGGTCCGAAATGGTTTCGGCGGAAACCTAACCCTAAAATTTTCGAATCAAACCTAATCTATGAGTTCTTTGACTAGATAGGAGTTTAACAATCGTGGCAAGAATCATGATAATCACAATGTGCTAGGAATCAGATTGAGGGATAGCACAAAGATCGAGTCCGTACCCCAGTTCGGCGGAGACTCGCTACGGCGGCAACGGCGGAGGTTATTTCCGTTGACGGCGACGGAGACCAGCGACTGGAGGCTGCTGGCGGTGAGAAGACGATCCCGAGACCACGTCGGCAGAGCGAGCTATGGCGCGGGCGAAGAGGTTCGGAGAAATTTCTAAATTTTTGCCCGTGACTATATATAGCCCGACCCTGTCGGTGTGACCGAGCGAAACGACTCGGTGGCACCGAGATGCAAAACTGTATACAGTTATTGCAACTCGGTGTGACCGAATAGTTCAAGTCGGTTGCACCGAGATTGAAAACATAGATCAACTTGATGATCTCGGTAGGACCGAAAGTGGGGTATCGGTCAGACCGAGAATCACAAAGAGGTTTTGGAAGTTTAAGTCTATGACGAATCGGGGACTCCGAGTGCTCCTCACACAGAGTGGTTCGAATTTGAGTTGATCAATTTTGTGATGTAGCATGAATAGAGTTTGAGATGAGAAAAACATAGATAGCTAGAGGAGGTTCTTAGGCATTCTTGTCCATCCACTTGGCAAAAGAAAAGATAAACCCAATCAATCAAAACAACAAGTGGATGTCCTCGAATGAGTGAAATATGCATCCAGCATGCTCACACAATAAAATGGCAATAGAAATATGTGACAAAGTATGCACAACCAATTCTAGCATCTATCAAGCAATTGGCGATGACTAGGTCATCTATATATGAGTATATTGACTTAGGAGTCAAATGAGAACATTTGATCATAGGTCATACTCATCGTTTAAGCTCAAGTGGGGTTACCACTTTTACATAAAGCATTGTTGTGTTCACATCATTAGAGTTGCTTTAGCTCAAGTCTTAGAGTAAAGCTCCCCCTAGATGTGATATCCCCCCTTAAGAGGGATGAACTAACCTTGGGTTTTGTCGATGATGACTTCATGTAGATGTCGAAGATGTGGATGCTCAATATTGATGTAGATCACTTTGAGCTATCCTTTTGAGTGAATTGCACTTTCAATACCTACATGGGTTAGTTCCACAAGGAACAAGCAAGTATATCCATAGACATAGAGTGATGCACATTCAAGAAGATGTCTATGAAAGCTTTTAGATTACCTTGTCCCTTGACTTACCAACAAGATGGTTTGTGACTCCTTGAACTAGTGCAAGATGTGGAAGTTGATTGCACTTGCTCTTGCCAAAATGATAAGAGTGAAGTATGTTGGCGGAGTCACCCTCAAGAGCTCTCTAGTTCGTCTTCTTTTGGATCCACACCATCTTGATGGGAATCCTTGGAGTTGTAGTCGTACTTGATGAAGTGGAACTTGAAGTAGTCTTGGGAATCCACTTGACTAAGGTCTTAGGAGCTTCTTCAAATGCATCTATTTCCTCTTGAAGCTTGTCCTTGCCTTTTTGCTCGTAGTCTTGTGGCGGAAGATCATTTTGAGTTTGTGTCCCCTTGAAAGAAGTTGGATCATACTTCTCTTGTTGAGGAACAAACTTTGTCTTGGGGTATTGGTATTCTTCCCACTCAACTCCATTGGCATTGAATTTTCGTTCAAAACCAACACCTTGATTCTTCCGGTGCCTTCCTTGCTTGCGTACAATCTCCTCGAATTGCTTACTTCCGACAAGGCTTTTGTACACTCCTTTCTCTATGATTTCCTCCAATATGCTATTTTCTTGCTCAAGTGTAACTTGGCTAAGAGAATCATTAGTGGAATCAAGAGAACTACTAGAAGCAACAATATTGGATTTAACATGTTCATTGTTACTACTAGAGGAAGAATCTTTCTTGTTTTTGTTATTAGACTTGACTTGAGGCATGTAAGTGGATAAGAATAAACGTTTGGCAATGTAAGAAGAACTTTTCTTGCGGAGATCATCATTGATTGCCTTTAAAAGCTCATGCTCTTGCTCAAGATTGAGCTTTTCAAAGCGTAACTTCTCATGAGCCCTTAAAAGTTCTCGATGATGTTCGAAGATAGTTTCATGAGCTAACTTGAGAGTGTTTAGTTCTTTAGTTAGAGCCTCAATTTTCTCCTTATCATTATCATTCGTTTTAGCATGATTAATTGACGTTTCATCATAGGATTCATCACTAGAGTTGTCAACAAGTAAATCATCATCGCCTAACAAGTCATCTTCATCACTATTAAAATCAACATACTCAGGATGAGTTACCTTAGGACCTTTGGCCATGAAGCATCTTCCAATTCCTTCATTGGGTGAATCAAATATGTCATAGGAGTTGGTTGACACAAGTGCTAGTCCGGCAACACCTTCATCTTGAGTATATTCGGAGTCGGAGTGATAAGTTCTCTCGGAGTGGTTGTCGGAGCCGGATACCCATTCACCAACATGAGCTTGATGTCTTCGTTTTGTGTAGCTCCTTGATGATTTTTCCTTCCTTTCCGAATCCTTGCTTCTCCGTGAGTGTCTTCGTTCATAACGATCATCTCTACTCCTTCTCTCTCGTGATGGTGATTCCTCTCTTTTGCTTCTTCTTTTTGGAGAATCTTCTCTTCTTTTGTAGGGAGCCGTACACTCATTGGAGTAGTGTCCGGGTCTTCCACAATTGTAGCAGTTTCGCTCTCGACTAGAAGATCTTTTGTCATTGTAGGACCTTGACTTGGAGCTTCTATCTTTGCTTCTACTCTTGTAGAACTTGTTGAAGTTCTTCACCATTAAGCTCAGTTCTTCATTGAAGTTTTGTTTCTCACTTGATGATGTGGGGGCTTCACATGAGGCTTTATAAGCACCACTTGATTTGTTGTGAAGTTCCTCTTTGTCCTTGAGTGACATCTCATGAGCAACAATTCTTCCAATGACTTCCGTTGGCTTGAGATTTTTGTAATTGGGCATCATTTGGATCAATGTACACACGGTATCATATTTTCCATCCAAGGCTCTTAGGATCTTCTTGATGATGAATCTGTCAGTCATCTCTTCACTCCCTAAGCCGGCAATCTCATTTGTGATGAGAGCAAGCCTAGAGTACATTTCAGCGACACCTTCACCATCCTTCATTTTGAACTTGTCAAGTTGACTTTGAAGCACATCCAATTTAGAATCCTTGACGGAGTCGGTACCTTCGTGCATATCAATCAAAGTATCCCAAATTTCCTTTGCATTCTCAAGACGGCTGATTTTGTTGAATTCTTCGGGGCACAATCCGTTGAAGAGAATATCACAAGCTTGAGCGTTGTATTGCAGCATCTTCAACTCATCCGCCGTAGCTTCACGGTTTGGTTCTTTCCCGTCGAAGAAGTCACCTTGCAAACCAACACACACAATAGCCCAAACGGCGGGGTTATGTCCAAGAATATGCATTTTCATTTTATGCTTCCAACTAGCAAAGTTAGTACCATCAAAGTAAGGACCCCTACGGTGATAATTTCCCTCACTAGACGCCATACTCTCCTAGGTTGTGAAACCAAGGCTATGACCACCAAAAGCTATGGGAATTATAGCAAATGGAGACCAAGGCTCTGATACCACTTGTAGGATCGGAAGTATGTCTAGAGGGGGGGTGATTAGACTACTTGACCAAATAAAAACTACGCCTTTTCCCAATTTTAGTTCTTGGCAGATTTTAGCAACTTTAGGACAAGTTAAGCAATCATCACACAATTCAAGCAAGCATGCAAAGAGTATATAGGCAGCGGAAAGTAAACCATGCAACTTGCAAGAATGTAAAGGGAAGGGTTTGGAGAATTCAAACGCTAATGGAGACACGGATGTTTTTCCCGTGGTTCGGATAGGTGGTGCTATCCTACATCCACGTTAGTGGAGACTTCAACCCACGAAGGGTAACAGTTGCGCGAGTCCACGGAGGGCTCCATCCACGAAGGGTCCACGAAGAACCAACCTTGTCTATCCCACCATGGCCATCGCCCACGAAGGACTTGCCTCACTAGCGGTAGATCTTCACGAAGTAGGCGATCTCCTTGCCCTTACAAACTCCTTGGTTCAACTCCACAATCTTGTCAGAGGCTCCCAAGTGACACCTAGCCAATCTAGGAGACACCACTCTCCAAGAAGTAACAAATGGTGTGTTGATGATGAACTCCTTGCTCTTGTGCTTCAAATGATAGTCTCCCCAACACTCCACTCTCTCTCACATGATTTGGATTTGGTGGAAAGAAGATTTGAGTGGAAAGCAACTTGGGGAAGGCTAAAGATCAAGATTCATATGGTAGGAATGGAATATCTTGGTCTCAACACATGAGTAGGTGGTTCTCTCTCAGAACATATGAATTGGAAGTGTAGGTGTGTTCTGATGGCTCTCTCCACGAATGAAAAGGAGGTGGAGGGGTATATATAGCCTCCACTTAAAATCCAACTGTTACACACAATCTACCAATCTCGGTGGGACCGAATCAATAAACTCGGTCGGACCAAAATGGTAAACCTAGTGACCGTTAGAGATTTTCGGTGGGACTGACATGCATCTCGGTAGGACCGATATGGTTAGGGTTTGGGCATAACGTAATCTCGGTGAGACCGATTACACAAACTCGGTGAGACCGATTTGGTAATTAGCTAACCAGAGAGTTGGTCAGGCAAACTCGGTGGGACCGATTTGCTCTTTCGGTGAGACCGAAAAGTTACAAATGGGAAACGGAGAGTTTGCATTGCAATCTCGGTGGGACCGATCCGCTCTTTTTGTGAGACCGAAAAGTTACGAAAAGGAAACAGAGAGGTTGCAATCCCATCTCGGTGAGACCGAGATCCCTATCGGTAGAACCGATTTGCTAGGGTTTGGCAGTGGCTTATAACATATGAGAAACTCGGTGGCGCCGGATAGAAAGAATCGGTATGACCGAGTTTGGCTTGGGGTTTAGGTCATTTGTGGATATGGGAAAGTAGCTGAGGATTTTGGAGCATATCATTAAGCACATAAGGCAAAGAGCTCATTAAGCAACACCTCATCCCTCCTTGATAGTATTGGCTTTTCCTATAGACTCAATGTGATCTTGGATCACTAAAATGTAAAATGAAGATTCTTGAGCTTTTGAGCTTGAGCCAATCCTTTGTCCTTAGTATTTTGAGGGTTCCACTTTCACCATCCATGCCATGCCAATCATTGAGCTTTCCTGAAATAATTGTCTTGGAATTGCATTAGCTCAATGAGCTATATGTTGTTATAAATTACCAAAACCACCTAGGGATAGTTGCACTTTCACATGCCCATTATATGCAAGTTACCGTGCTATTTCCACATAAGTTATCGAAGGCATAAAAATGATTCACCGACCCAGCAGTTCATATATTACCATGCTTTATTCATATAAGTTATCAGGCATGCGGTTCTTACATTACCATGTTGTTTTCAGGTCTGCGGTTCGTATATTACCATGATGTTTTCATATAAGTTACTGAGGGGGTTTGTTTCTAACATTTGTTTTCGCTTGAACAAGATTACCGTGGTGATTGTACGTAAAGTATGTGATGCGTATGTAACCATGCTATTTACACAAAATTTACGGGGGTATGTTTTCAACAATTTCCCCACCAAGTCAAATATTACCATGGCATTTGTATGTAAGTTATCAGGTATGCGATGAGTATATTACTATGCTATTTACACAGAAGTTACCGGGGGTATCTTTTCAACAATTTTTTTCTCCGTATCAAATTTACCGCGGTGTTTGGACCTAAATTATCAAGGTTGTGGTGTGTAATTTCTATGGTATTTACTACTCTTTCCCAAATCAAGACTATTACCGTGCTATTTACACATGAGTTCCTGAGGTATGTTTTCAACAACTTCATCCACTCGAATCAAACTTATCATGGTATTTATACGCAAGTTATCGGGTTTTGCGGTTCATATATAACTATGCTATTTTCACTTAAGTCATCGCGGGTATGTTTTTCGACAACTTTTTTGCCCTTTAGTCAAATTACCATGGTGTTTATACATAAGTTATCGGGTATACGATTCTTATATTAATGTTCTATTGTAAGTTATCGGGATATATTTCTTCAACAATTTTTTCCTCTTTGGACAAAGTTACCATGGTGTTTGCGCCCAAGTTATCAAGTCAGCGTTTCCTGTTTACCAAGGTATGCATGCATGGATGAACTCATGGATTTGGACGGTTGGCGACAGAGTAAAAGGGTAGGGGTTGGTTGGGAGCGATCTATTCTGTATTTGCAAAAAAATTCCATCCACCATATAGGAACAATGCAATCAGTTTCAATCAGGAAGGGCCACTGTAGTGATTAAAAGAGTCAGTAATTACCGGGGAAATCTTTTCAACAATTTTTCCCATGGTTAAAATTACCACGTTGTTTGTACCTAAGTTATCAGGTTTGTGGTGGAGATATTACCATGCTACTTACACAGAATTTACCCTGGGCATGTTTCTAACAACCTTATTCCCCAGGTTAAAGTTACCGTAGTGTTTTTGTGTAAGTTATCAAATGTGCATTGCGTATATTACCGTGCTATTACTAGAAATTACTAGGGATTTGTTTGCAATAACATTTTTTCTGAGTCAATAACTCTTTAAGGCCCAAAAGGTGTCCTAGGTGCAATCAAGAATGACTAGTGTGGATTCATGCATGGATCATACTAGTCAGCAAAGCTGGCCTCTTGTCTCAACATGAAAGAGAGAGACTATTGGCCTAATAATGTCATGACAGATTATCATATGAATAACAATGTCAAAGGTCATAAGGTTGTGTTGATTCGACCTATATATACACATGTAAATGTTGTGTTGCCACATTCAGTAATGTCAGGAGTTCAACTCCATAACATTTTCTCTCCTTTTTCTTCTCGAAGCATACAAGGATAAAGTTGCAATTAGAATAGTACTAGTAGCTATCCATGTTAGATTAGGTTACACCATCTGTTTCTTCCTTCAGACTAAAGACCTTATATGCTGCTTTTGCCATTAATTCAAGGAGAAGGTTACTGAATGACTATAGTATTGTTTGATTTTTTTTATTTTTTTATGTTTCAACCATCACAATCCTTCTCCTTCAACAATTGGATCATCCTGTCCTACTGAATGATGGTATTGTTTAAGCCTCCTTAATCACCCCAGCCTTGAGTGCTTCAGCGTGGAGGTGAACAAAAATAAGAACCAACGTTGAGATAGAAAATGGCATTTAGCCCAGTAAGAAAAATAGGCAAAAGGTTGGTTGGACTTTGAAATCTATACTTCTGTCTACACATGATAGAATTACATCCAGCTAACAACTTACTATCAAAAAACCACTCCGTCATCTTAGGCGCAAGAGACTGTTGAGCTAATAATGCTAGGACCAGTAATCAGATCAATACTAATGTGACAATTCTCGGTTTCTGTTAGTTCATTCAACCTATGTATACACATGTAAAGGTTCTCTTGACACATTCAGTAATCCGATTCAGGCGCCGTCATACCCAGATCAACAACAGGGACCGGATCACATAACCCGCCCTCCGAGTTAGCTCCATCGTGGCACCCAGAAAGAGACACGAGAGAGGGGGGATGCGGGTGTACCGACGAAGTGGGTGCCGACGGCGACGGCGACGATTGCCTGGGAGGTGCGGAAGGCGGCGGCATGCGGCGGCAGCAGGCGCTGGGGCGCCGACCCCGCAACTTCTCCCATCGCGCCACCGCGGAGCATCAATCGGGGAGGTCACGCCGGGGGATCCCGGCCGATGGCCAGGCGCAGCTCACGACGCCGACAGGAGGAAGGAGGAAAAATCCATAGGCGCAAAGACGGAGCGAGCGAGACCGCACCTGGAGAGAAAAGTGGAAAAGAAGGAACTAACGACGGGATCGCACATGAGGCATATCGAGCGACCGAAGCGTGTGAGGCCGGATCGGACGGAGATCAGGTCGGTTGGCACTTTTGCAATCGGGCACTGGGTTGCCAAATACATATTTCGTAGTTTAAATAAGTACAACTTCATTTATATATGACTCACCTTCCTTTCCCACTAAATCTCTATAAGTACGTGCTACAGCCGGCTATTAGTTTGTAGCCCGTTTTTTCCCTCTTCTTTTATCTCTCTTTCAACTTAGTAAAAATATATTATTTTAAGTCTTACAGTCCGCCTACATCACCTTATTGTACCTTATTTTGCTCTCTCACCTCTCCTTCCCGTTGCCGCCGGGGCACGCCGCCAGGCAAAGCCCGGTTGGCGTCGGCGGCGGCGGGATCTCTCCTCCCCGCAGCGGTCGAACCTGGCGCGGGTGGCGTTCGGCGGCGGTTGACGGCGCGTTGACGGCGGGGCGCGCCAGGGAGGACTCAGGGGGTGACGGAAGGAGCTGCATCCCCCTGGTGGTCGCGTGGGGGGGGGGGTGTTCGGGGCGCTTCTATGGTGCCCATGGTTGATCTGTTTCAGATCTGACCGCTGGTGCCTCGGGCGGCGCGGGGATCTCGGGGCGGGGGCCTCGATCGGTGGCGCGTGGTGCGGCCTGCCTGGCGGGTGGCACCCGTGGGTGCAGATGGGGGGCTTTTCACGGCTGAGTGGGCGACGTGGAGGCGGTGGCGCTACGACGGCTCCTCGATGGCCGACCGGAGTTCCATGGGAGGCGTCATCTCCGACTCGATCTACTCCGGTTCGTGTTGGCTACGGTAGCGACTACGGTCGACGCCAATACTGCCTGGACGGATCTAGCGGGTGGGCATGGATCCGGGGGAAACTCCAGGCCGGCATGGCGGCCGCACCAAAGTCGACGCCCTCGGCGCCGATTCTCTTCATGGAGGCTTCGGTGTGGATCATACGTCCCCCACCTCTGCCTTGAGCGCAGGCGAAAGCCTCTGTTCCTCTGTTTGGGTGATGATGGCACTTTGGTGTCGTGTTCCTTCCTGAAGGCGTCGGCCGGGGACTGCTCAGGGTGGTGGAGTTGCCGGTAGTTCGGAGTCGACGCGAGATGGCATGTAGGAGGAGCAGTGTGGCATCAAACGTATCATCGACGGTGGGTCTCGGCGGCATGGCGCAGTGGAGACTCGGCGTCTGATGCGCGGAGATGGACTCGCGCAGGAGGAGGAAGTTGTCTGGCGTCATGGTGGCGTTGATAGCAGAGAGTCATGGAAAGGTCGGTGCATCAGTTCTGCTTTGAGGATGGACTAATGGAAGATGGAGGTGACGGCCGGCCCTTGCAGCGTGTGGTGCTCACTGGGAGTGTGCCAGACCGGTGTGGGACCTGTTAGAATAAAACGCTAATGCAAGATCATAGACGACACACCGAGGCACGATATTTGTTAACGAGGTTCACTGATATGGCTACATCCTCGGGGCATGACTACAGGCGCTCCTCCCCAAGATACCGCAACACTGGCCGCCCGGGCGCCGGCACAAGCCGTCGGCTCCCCCGCGTACCTGTTGCTATCAAGTCGTCATGATGGGTTACAACGTGTGGTGCCCCTCCGTATATAAGAGGCCTAGGATACAAGTGTCTGACTCCTACACAACTCGTACCTAACCACACCAATTACAACTCCAAGTCCACGTAACCCCTTGCGTACATAATATTTGACACAAGTACAACAAACTCCACCTTGGCGAATATTCTCCACCACTTAGAAGTCGTCCATGTTCGAACCTCCATGTACTCCGGACTTGGGTTGTCTTCTTTGTAGCTTACTGAGAGCTACCCGACGGGTTAGACCCGCCGCCACCGTGAGACTTCACTGCTACTCCTACAGCTCCACTCTCCATGGCTCCACCTGCAATAGTGCTTCCTTGCAGCTTGTAAAGATGCGAAGCCGTCCTCTCTCCTATCATCACGGTCACCCCATCTTTCATGATTTTCATGGTCCTCTTATCCCGATCAGAATGGAATTCCATACCACCATCATGAAGAACACCAAGCGAAATTAGATTCCTCCTTAGCCCTGGCACATGCCTGACTCCCCGAAGCATCCGCTCAACTCCGTCAAACATCTTGATTTTGATGTCACCTACTCCAGCAACACGATAACCTATGTCATCGCCTACATAGGCTAAACCAAACTCACCAGACTTGTACGAAGAGAACCACTCCCTGTTGGGCGTCGCATGAAAAGAGCAAGCTGAATCCAACATCCACGCTTCAGTTTTTGTTGACCGCCTGTTTGATACAACAAGAACATCACTATCACTGTCCGAACCATCACCATGAGTAGCCGCATTAGCACTTGCCCCACCCTTCAGTTCTGGGCATTCCCTCTTTATATGTCCCCAATCCTTGTACCTGTAGCACTGCACCTTTTTCTTCTTTTTCTTCTTCGCCTCTTGTCCCTTCCTGAGCTGATAACCTTTAACTGTCAACCCCAAACCTTGAGTACTCTCCCTTTCTGCAGCATTCTTTTGCTTCATCAACTCATGTCCAAGAAATGCTGCAATGACTTCCTCATTATTGATGGTTGTCTTTCCATATGTCAATGTAATGACCAAATGCTCATAGGACGGTGGCAACGAAACAAGAAAAAGTAGTGCCTTATCCTCGTCCTCAATCTTCACATCCAGACGCGCTAGATCCGTGACCAATTGATTAAAGGCATTCACATGATCCACAAGATCCGACCCCTCCTGCATCTTCAGCCCATAGAATTTTTGCTTAAAATACAGCTTATTGGTCGCTAACTTGGACATATAACGATTTGCCAACTTGTCCCAAATTCCCTTAGGAGTATCTTCGTCCATGACATGATACATGACCTGATCCGCAAGACAAAGCCGTATGGTAGCGGCCTCCTGCACTTGCATATCCTCCCACGCATCATTGTCAACCTTGGCCGGCTTCGTCTCCTGCAAACCCTTCAAGATTCCCTGCTGCGCCAGAATATCCTTGACTCTTGTCTGCCATAGACCGAAGTTATCCGTGCCATCGAATTTCTCCACATCAAACCTGATGAATCCCGGAGCCATGCCAAGCCGTGATCTAACCGACATGTTGCCGCCGGTCTGACCACCCTTGTTTTCCTCTGCGATTTCCTCACAAAAAAGATCACTTATCCCGTATTCCTTGTCTGAAGCCACGCCGCAGTCCGCGATCTACCAAGAAATCTGACCCGCACAAAACTTCCTGTTTTCCCTCCAGAAATTCTCGTGGAACCCGTCGCCGTAACGTAGATAAATTGCTCTCCACCTTTATCCTGAACTTGCAAACGATTTCTGTGCCTGTTGGCCTCGTCGCCCCCAGCCTTTTATTTCCTTATGGTAGACCCAACCTTTTTCTCCACTTGCCTGACACAGAAAACGAGTTCCAAAGCCTCACGGTATCGGTCTGCACAAGTCTCCTGACTCAAGTCTAATTGCGGTCAGCCTTTACCCAAGTGAGCCAAACATGCATGCCAAACTAAACAACTGCACCAACCAGCACGAACGCTAGCTTTCCTTTTGTTTAACTAGAAAACCGCCATGCAATCGCTGCCAATCGACTCCTGCATTAACACGCCTTAGCGCATGCTGCCAACGGAGACCTGTTGTCGCACGCTACCGAAACACGCCAGGCGCGCGTACGTAGCATCAACACCGTAACTTTGCTTCTCTAGATCCGTTCATCTCGGGACAAATCCGCCGCTAATTCGACGAAGCTTCACCTTGTTTCTAATCTTGGTTCTCGTCAGCGATTCAGTCACCTGCCCTATCGCACGTAACCACTGTACGCCAAACCTGCCGGAACCATCGCCACCTCGCGCATAATCCATGCACGAGTCGTGCTGTACCCTGGCCATCCACTTCGCTGATACAATCCGTCCGCCGTGCCGCGCCGTCGCCCTTGTACAACACCGAGCGCATCATCTCGATGCTCTCACACTCTGATCTATCTGGCCGTCACCCACGTCTGGTCGCCGGTCTGATCGCGAGCCGAATCCGTCGCCTCCGCAACGTCTACAACAGCCACTACATCGGTCCGATCGCCACGTCTAGCCGATCCTTACCGACCGCAGCCCATCGAACGCTCCAGGTCTCCTGCCCGAAGTGTCCGACACCACCGTCCGCCTCCGCGATCGCCGCCATGCTCCACCTTGCGCCAATCGGACGTTCCATGGCACCCGTCGAGCATGATCCTCGTACCTCCGGATGATCTTCCGCATAGCCTTCTCGCAACCTTCCTCTGATACCACTTGTTAGAATAAAACACTAATGCAAGATCATAGATGACGCACCAAGGCACGAAATTTGTTAACGAGGTTCACCGATATGGCTACATCCCCGGGGCATGACTACGGGCACTCCTCCCCAAGATACCGCAACACCGGCCGCCCGGGCGCCGGCACAAGCCGTCGGCTCCCCCGCGTACCTGTTGCTAACAAGTCGTCATGATGGGTTACAACGTGTGGTGCCCCTCCATATATAAGAGGCCTAGGATACAAGTGTCCGACTCCTACACAACTCGTACCTAACCACACCAATTACAACTCCAAGTCCACATAACCCCTTGCGTACATAATATTCGACACAAGTACAACAGGACCCAATCCAGGTAGTGGCTTGGATGGGACACCCGGCTTTAGATGTTAGGTCTTGGTGTGATGTCCGTTTGGTATTTGGCCCGGACATTTGGCACACCTTCATCAAGGGGATAGGAGTAGCAACAGCGTTGCCAAGATGGTGGCTTCAGCCTTATTGATGTATCACCTTGTATGGTCTTTGTGAATAATTAATAATATGGTTGCATGCATCGTCTAGATGCAGAGGCCGGGGGTACATCCTCCTTTTCTATAAAAAATTGAAAATAAGTTGTTCCCATATGCTTAGCACCTCTATGACTCTCTTGGTGTGGCTAATCTATCAAAAAAAAAAGAATTGAATGTTAACGAACTTACATCTGCTTAGATAGTTTTTCGCGCGACACACAAATCTCGACCCGAGGTGATGATGTGTCAATTGATGGAAAGTCACTCCCTCTAAGACGTATCTAGCGTGATATGTTGCTAGCCTGTCTTTCTAGTTGCGCTGCTCTATCCATTCCCAGTATGTCATCTCTCTTCTACCATGTCCTATCCATACTGTTAGAGTTGTGTCGGATATTGTGTACAAAGTAGGTTACAGTTGGACTTTGTGGTTGTATTGTGTTTAGATAGGATATGGGGTCGTGTCCAAGAAGGACACTTGTATCCTAGGCCTCTCATATATAGCGGGGCTAGACACACAATGTAACCTATGCCAACATAATAGCACCGGAACGCAGGGGAAGCCGGCGGCATGTGCCCGTGTCCAGGGCGACCGGGTGCAGTATTGTAGCGGTGTCATGGGGAGGAGCGCCCATAGTTAGGTGATACGTCGCCGTCGTATCTACGTTTCCAAACACTATTGCCCTTGTTTTGGACTCTAACTTGCATGATTTGAATGGAACTAACCCGGACTAACACTGTTTTCAGTAGAATTGTCATGGTGTTATTTATGTGCAGAAACAAAAGTTCTCGGAATGACCTGAAACTCCACGGAGATTATTTTTGGAAATAATAAAAAACATTGGTGAAAGAATCAAGGCCAGGGGCCCCACAACCTGTCCACGAGGGTGGGGGGCGCGCCTGCCCCCCTAGGCGTGCCCCCTGCCTCGTGGGCCCCCTGGAGCTCCACCGACCTCAACTCTAACTCCATATATTCGTGTTCAGGGAGAAAAAAATCAGGGAGAAAGATTCGTTGCGTTTTACGATACGGAGCCGCCGCAAGCCCTAAACTCTCTCGGGAGGGCTGATCTGGAGTCCGTTCGGGGCTCCGGAGAGGGGAATCCGTCGCCATTGTCATCATCAACCATCCTCCATCACCTATTTCATGATGCTCACCGACGTCCGTGAGTAATTCCATCGCAGGCTTCCTGGACGGTGATGGGTTGGATGAGATTTATCATGTAATCGAGTTAGTTTTGTTAGGGTTCGATCCCTAGTATCCACTATGTTCTGAGATTGATGTTGCTATGACTTTGATATGCTTAATGCTTGTCACTAGGGCCCGAGTGCCATGATTTCAGATCTGAACCTATTATGTTTTCATGAATATATGTGATTTCTTGATCCTATCTTGCAAGTATATAGTCACCTACTATGTGTTATGATCCGGCATCCGCAAAGTCACAATAATCGGGACCACTCCCGGTGATGACCGTAGTTTGAGGAGTTCATGTATTCACTATGTGTTAATGCTTTGGTCTGGTACTCTATTAAAAGGAGGCCATAATATCCCTTAGTTTCCATTAGGGCCCCGCTACCATGGGAGGGTAGGACAAAAGATGTCATGCAAGTTCTTTTCCATAAGCACGTATGACTATATTCGGAATACATGCCTACATTACATTGATGAATTGGAGCTAGTTCTGTGTCACTCTATGTTATGATTGTTACATGATGAACCGCATCCAGCATAATTCTCCATCACCGATCCAATGCCTATGAGCTTTTCACATATTGTTCTTCGCTTATTTACTTTTCTGTTGCTACTGTTACAATCACTACAAAACCCAAAAATATTACTTTTGCTATCGTTACAGTTACTTCCATATTACTTTGCTACTAAATACTTTGCTGCAGATACTAAGTTATCCAGATGTGGTTGAATTGACAACTCAACTGCTAATACTTGAGAATATTCTTTGGCTCCCCTTGTGTCGAATCAATAAATTTGGGTTGAATACTCTACCCTCGAAAACTGTTGCGATCCCCTACACTTGTGGGTTGTCAAGACTATTTTCTGGCGCCGTTGCCGGGGAGCATAGCTCTATTCTTTGAGTCACTTGGGATTTATATCTGCTGGTCACTATGAAGAACTTGAAAGACGCGAAAATAAAAATTTATCCCTCAACTACGAGGGGAGGTAAGGAATTGCCATCTAGCTCTGCACTTGACTCACCTTCTGTTTTGAGTAAGCTTGCGACACCTAAACCTGCTTCTGCTATTCATTCTGATATGTCGCATGTTGTTGATGATGCCACTTCTGCTATGCATGATACTTATGGTGAAACTACTTCTATGCTTGATACTATTGTGCCACTTGGTAAATTTCTTGATGAACAACTTGCTAGGGCTAGAGAGAATGAAATTATTGAAACTGATAATATTGATGAAAGTGATGATGAAGGCTCTCCCAATAAATATGAATTGCCTATTGTGCCTGAGGGCTATGTTATGGATGAAGAAACTAAAAGAGACTTTCTTGCTTGCAATGATAGAAGTGATCTTAAGAAATTATTAGCTAAGCGTAAACAAAAAACTCTGAATGCTAGAATGAAATATGATCCTGCTTATGCTACTTCACCTATCTTTGTTACTGATAAGGATTATGAATTCTCCATTGATCCTGATATAATTACTTTGGTTGAATCTGATCCTTTCTATGGCTATGAATCTGAAACTGTTGTGGCACATCTTACTAAATTAAATGCTATAGCCACCCTGTTCACTAATGATGAGAAATCTCGCTACTATTATATCCTTAAGATATTTCCGTTCTCATTAAAGGGTGATGCTAAGATATGGTTTAATTCTCTTGATCCTGGTTGTGTGCGTAGTCCCCAGGATATGATTTATTACTTCTCTGCTAAATATTTCCCCGCTCATAAGAAACAAGCTGCTTTAAGGGAAATATATAATTTTGTGCAAATTTAACAAGAGCGTCTCCCACAAGCTTGGGGGAGGCTTCTCCAATTACTTAATGCTTTGCCTGATCATCCTCTTAAGAAAAATAAAATACTTGATATATTTTATAATGGACTAACCGATGCTTCCAGAGATTACCTGGATAGTTGTGCTGGTTCTGTTTTCAGGGAAAGAACACCAGATGAAGTTGAATTATTGAATTATATGTTGACAAATGAAAATAATTGGACACTTCCTGAGCCAACTCCTGAACCAACTCCTAAGCCAACTCCGAAGAAAAGGGGTGTTCTATTTCTCAGTCCTGAAGATATGCAAGAGGCAAAGAAATCTATGAAAGAAAAAGGTATTAAAGCTGAAGATGTTAAGAATTTACCTGCTATTGAAGAAATACATGGTCTTAATTTACCGCCTGTCGAAGAAACATATGATCTTACTTCGTCACCTATTGAAGAAACACATGGTCTTGATAGTCTGACATAGGTAGTAAAGGTAAATTCTCTCTATAGATTTGATGAAGGTGATATTCCTCGTTATAAATCTGCTAGACAATGCTTAGATGAGTTTGACAATTTTATTGTTAAACAAGAAAACTTCAATGCTTATGTTAGTAGACAATTGAAATACAATTCAAATATGCTTGAACACTTGGGTGATCATATGTCTAGAGTTAAAGGTGAACTTAAACTCATTAGTAAACATGCTTCTATGGTTACCACTCAAGTAGAACAAGTACTTAAAGCTCAGAATGATTTGCTCAGCGAATTAAATAGTAAGAATAATGACTATGTTGTTAGAGTGGCTACTAGAACTGGTAAAATGACTCAGGAACCTTTGTATCCTGAAGGCCATCCTAAGAGAATTGAGCAGGATTCTCAAAGAAATAATTTAGATGCACCTAGTCCTTCTAAAAAGAAGAAAAAGAAAAATGATAGGACTTTGCATGCTTCTAGTGAACCTATTGCTGAACCACCTGAGAATCCTAATGATATTTCTATTTCCGATGCTGAAACACAATCTGGTAATGAACATGGAAGTAGTGATAATGTTAATGATGATGTTCATGTTGATGCTCAACCTAGTAATCATAATGATGTAGAAATTGAACATGTTGTTGATCTTGATAACCACAGTCAAAGAACCAACGTTATGATAAGAGAGAATTTGTTGCTAGGAAACACGGTAAAGAAAGAGAACCATGGGTTCAGAAACCCATGCCCTTTCCTCCCAAACCATCCAAGAAAAAAGATGATGAGGATTTTGAGCGCTTTGTTGAAATGATTAGACCTATCTTTTTGCATATGCGTTTGACTGATATGCTCAAAATGAATCCTTATGCTAAGTACATGAAAGAAATTGTTACAAATAAAAGAAAGATACCAGAAGCTGAAATTTCCACCATGCTTGATAATTATACTTTTAAGGGTGGAATACCTAAGAAGCTAGGAGATCCAGGAGTACCAACTATACCATGCTCCATTAAAAGAAATTATGTCAAAACTACTTTATGTGATCTTGGAGCCGGTGTTAGTGTTATGCCTCTCTCTTTATATCGTAGACTTGATTTGAATAAGTTGACACCTACTGAAATATCTTTGCAAATGGCTGATAAATCAACTGTTATACCTGTCGGTATTTGTGAGGATGTGCCTGTTGTGGTTGCAAATGTTACTATTTTAACAGACCTTGTTATTCTTGATATTCCCGAGGACGATAGTATGTCTATTATTCTTGGAAGACCCTTTTTGAATACTGCATGGGCTGTTATTGATTGCAACAAAGGCAATGTCACTTTTCATGTTAATGGTAATGAGCATACGGTACACTTTCCGAGGAAACAACCTCAAGTCCACAGTATCAATTCTATTGGGAAAATTCCATCGATTATTTTTGGAGGTTTTGAATTTCCTCTTCCTACTGTAAAAAAGAGATATGATATTCTTATTATTGGGGATGTGCATATCCCCAATGAGGTAACATAGTGTTATTCGAAATTTCTCCGGTTCCATGTTAGTCGGAATGAGTTTGTTAACAAGACTTGATCAACCTTGTTAGTGGATTCCTTTTGATGAGCATGAGATGGATGAAACTAGAAAGCACAACCTTCTGTACCCCTCTTTTACTTTTTTTATTTAGTTGAAATAAAGTAAAAATAGTATTTTCCTGTCTGTTTTCTGAATCATCCATGCAATATAAAAATATCCGAAAATAAAAGTTCTCCAAATGCCCTGCCAATTTAATATGTTTTTTTCTGGAATATTTGAGAATATCTGGCACTAAGAACACAACACGGGGAGCAAGCACATGGCCACGAGGGTCCAGGGCACGCCCACCCCCTGGGCGCGCCCCCTGCCTCGTGGGCCCACGGTGGCTCCCCTCCACTTATGCCAGCCACCACACACTTCTTATCCTCCCAAAAAAATCACCATCTAGCTCAAGCACGAGTTCTAGCTCATTTTGCTGCGATTTTCGATCTCCTTACTCAAAGCACCTCTCACAAAACTGCTTCAGGGGATTGTTCCTTGGTATGTGACTCCTCCATTGGTCCAAATAGTTTTTGTTCTAGTGCTTTATTCATTGCAAATTTGTGCTGCCTAGGTGAACATGTTCTTGAGCTTGCATGTCCAATTTATATGGTTCCAAGTAGTTCTAATGCATGAAATAGGCTCTAGGCACTTGTAGGAGTAGTTGCTATCAATTTTATTGAGCTTGGTTCACTTTTATTTGAAGTTACTAAAAATTTCAGAATTTTTCAGAAAATAATGAAGAGATTTTTGAGGGGCTCATCGAGCCGAAGCTCGAAGGAAAAGCAAAGTGAAGAACCAGAGAGGCCCAAATATAATCTGCCCCGCACCACGGAGGTTCGGCCTTGTGAATGGCCTTCCGATGATTTCTTGAGAGCAGTCGTGATTTATGATGATTTTTATGAATTGGCTGAGAATATAGGCCTCACCGACTTCCTCCGCGACCAACGTGAACAGTATCTCTTACTCACCAATACTTTTTTGCAAAACTTCTACTATTATCCTAAGGAACCACCTTCTTCAGTAGAGTTTCATTTATATGATGTGGTTAAGAAGACGTCACTATATGAATTTTGCAGGGTTTGCAAAATACCTTACGAGGGTAGCTTAGAGGAACCACATCGTAAAGATGTGGACGGGTTTATTGATACTATTACTGTAGGGGAAACTAGGAAGGTTTCCGATGCAAGAATCACTAGCATACATTTTCCCGTTTTACGCTACTTTGCAATATTTGCTAGTCGTTGCTTAATTGGTCGCGGAAACTATGGAAACCTTAGTGTTCCTGATATAATTATTTTGATCCATGGTTTATTCCTTGATGACTCTGTTAGTATGGGCGGTATTATTGCCAAACGGTTAAGTCTGAACCGTACAAAGGGCCCCATATTTGGAGGTGTCTATGCTTCACGCCTTGCTGCATACTATAAAATACCTATTAGGCACTATGAAAAATAAGAAAAATTGCTGCCTACTGTTTATTTAGATTATAAGAGTATGGTAGCGCATGATTTTATTATTAAGAATAGGGAAAGGGAGCTTAAATACAAATTGTTCTTTGTTAAACATCACCCTGAGACTATTACCTTGCCTGCTCCTTCCTTGTTTGATTTATCTACAGGCCAGTATCTCGTTCCGCTGGCGGCCATTCACGCCTACCGGAACCCTACATCAGCCACAGAGCCAGAGTCGGAACCACAATTTTATCCTCCACGACAGTCTAATTACCAGTGGGATCCGGAGATAATTGCCAACCAGTGGCAATCAGAGTCTTCTTCATCTCAGTACGACCCCAACTACAACTTTGGATATCCGCCAGGCCATCCGTGGCATTAAACCAACTTAGGACAAAAGCCTAAGCTTGAGGGAGTACGTATCTCTCACTGACATTACATTTATGTTCACACACTCATTGCTAGATGTCGGTGCTCATACTTTTTCACTGTAATATCCATGCTAGTTTATTTTCCTTTTTATGCTTTCTTCTTGTGTGTTTCATAAACATTAAGAAAAACTAAAAAAATTGGTTGTAGCTTTTAGCTAGTTTACTTTTCATGCTGTAGTAGTAATAACTAAAAGAAAAGCCGAAAAGATTTCCCATTCTTCTTTTGCTTGTTGGGAGCTTTCCCGTGTAAATAGTTTTATTTCTTTTGTTTTCTTTGGGGGTCGATAGGAGAAGATCTTGATTAAAATGTTGAAGTGGCTCTTATATGCATTATTGTTGATTTAACCAAGAGCCCATATTGCCATGTCTTCTCCTGTTTATTGAATGCTCGCAGATTCCAGCTTAGTCCAATGCACGTGCACTATTATATTATTATTCACATCGTTCAGTCGTGCAAGTGAAAGGCAATTATGACGATATATGATGGACTGATTGAGATGAGAGAAGCTGGTATGAACTCGACCTCTCTTGTTTTTGTGAATATGATTAGTTCATCGTTCCTGATTCAGCCTATTATGAATAAACATGTTTGCAATGACAATTAGATATTATAGTTGATCATGCCATGCTTAATTAGCTTGGAGCTTATAATGGTTTACCTTGCATGCCAACATGCTATTAAAATGGTTGTGATGTGGTATAGTAGGGTGGTATCCTCCTTTGAATGATTCGAGTGACTTGACTTGGCACATGTTCACACATGTAGTTGAAACAAAATCAACATAGCCTTCATGATATTTATGTTCATGGTGGATTATATCCTACTCATGCTTGCACTCAATGTTTATTAATTTTAATGCATGTTCATGACTATTGTCGCTCTCTAGCTGGTTGCTTCCCAGTCTTTTTATAGCCTTCACTTGTACTAAGCGGGAATACTGCTTGTGCATCCACTTCCATAAACCCCTAAGTTATTCCATACGAGTCCACTATACCTTCCTATGTGCGGTATCTACCTGCCGTTCCAAGTAAATCTGTATGTGCCAAACTCTAAACCTTCAAATGAAATTTTGTTTTGTATGCTCGAATAGCTCATGTATCAACTAGGGCTGTGTGTATCTTCCATTCTAGGTGGGTTATTCTGAAGAGGATTGGACTCCGCTCCTCACTCACGAGAAAATGGCTGGTCACCGGGATGCCCAGTCCCATGCTTTACGCAAACCAAATCAAAATAATTGCAAACAAAACTCCCCCAGGGCTGTTGCTAGTTGGAGGCACTCGTTGTTTCGAGCAAGCCATGGATTGATGCTTGTTGGTGGACGGGGAGTATAAACTTTACCATTCGGTTTGGGAACCACCTATAATGTGTGTAGCATGGAAGATATCGCCATCTCTTGGTTGTTATGTTGACAATGAAAGTATGCCGCTCAAAATATTATTTATCTCTGCTTTAAAATCGAGCTCTGGCACCTCTACAAATCCCTGCTTCCCTCTGCGAAGGGCCTATCTATTTACTTTTATGTTGAGTCATCACCCTCTTATTAAAAAGCACCAGCTGGAGAGCACCGCTGTCATTTGCATGCATTACTATTAATTTATATTGGGTATGACTATGACTGGATCTCTTTTACCATGAATTACAATGTCTAGTTAGTCCTTGATCTCAGAAAGGGCTAGCGAGATACCATCTTGTTATATCATATCATGATTGTTTTGAGAAAGTGTTGTCATACGAGATATATTATTATTGCTCGCTAGTTGGTTATGCCATTAACATGAGTAAACATGAGACCTAAGTGTTATTGTGAATATGGTTAGTTCATAACGTTTGCTGAAAACTTGAATGCTGGCTTTACATATTAACAAAAATAAGAGCAAACAGAGTTTGTAAAAGTTTTTCTTTATCACTTTCAGTTTATCAACTGAATTGCTCGAGGACAAGCAAAGGTTTAAGCTTGGGGGAGTTGATATGTCTCCGTCGTATCTACTTTTCCAAACACTTTTGCCCTTGTTTTGGACTCTAACTTGCATGATTTGAATGGAACTAACCCAGACTGACACTGTTTTCAGCAGAATTGCCATGGTGTTATTTATGTGCAGAAACAAAAGTTCTCGGAATGACCTGAAACTCTACGGAGATTTTTTTTGGAAATAATAAAAAATATTGGCAAAAGAATCAAGGCTAGGGGGCCCACACCCTGTCCACGAGGGTGGGGGGCGCGCCCCTACCTCGTGGGCCCCCTGGAGCTCCACCGACCTCAACTCCAACTCCATATATTCGTGTTCAGGGAGAAAAAAATCAGGAAGAAAGATTCGTTGCGTTTTACGATACGGAGCCGCCGCCAAGCCCTAAACTCGAGGGCTGATCTGGAGTCCGTTCGGGGCTCCGGAGAGGGGAATCCGTCGCCATTGTCATCATCAACCATCCTCCATCACCTATTTCATGATGCTCACCGACGTGCGTGAGTAATTCCATCGTAGGCTTCCTGGACGGTGATGGGTTGGATGAGATTTATCATGTAATCGAGTTAGTTTTGTTAGGGTTCGATCCCTAGTATCCACTATGTTCTGAGATTGATGTTGCTATGACTTTGCTATGCTTAATGCTTGTCACTAGGGCCCGAGTGCCATGATTTCCGATCTGAACCTATTATGTTTTCATGAATATATGTGATTTCTTGATCCTATCTTACAAGTATATAGTCACCTACTATGTGTTATGATCCGGCATCCGCAAAGTCACAGTAATCGGGACCACTCCCGGTGATGACCGTAGTTTGAGGAGTTCATGTATTCACTATGTGTTAATGCTTTGGTCCGGTACTCTATTAAAAGGAGGCCTTAATATCCCTTAGTTTCCATTAGGACCCCGCTGCCATGGGAGGGTAGGAAAAAAGATGTCATGCAAGTTCTTTTCCATAAGCACGTATGACTATATTCAGAATACATGCCTACATTACATTGATGAATTGGAGCTAGTTCTGTGTCAGCCTATGTTATGATTGTTACATGATGAACCGCATCCGACATAATTCTCCATCACCGATCCAATGCCTACGAGCTTTTCACATATTGTTCTTCGCTTATTTACTTTTCCGTTGCTACTGTTACAATCACTACAAAACCTAAAAATATTACTTTTGCTATCGTTACCGTTATTTCCATATTACTTTGCTACAGATACTAAGTTATCCAGGTGTGGTTGAATTGACAACTCAACTGCTAATACTTGAGAATATTCTTTGGCTCCCCTTGTGTCGAATCAATAAATTTGGGTTGAATACTCTACCTTCGAGAACTGTTGCGATCCCCTATACTTGTGGGTTATCATCAGGCCCCAGGGATGTAGCCATATCGGTGAACCTCGTTAAGAAATCTCGGTGTCATGCTTGTGTGATTGCTTTGGTCCTCGGATGATCGACGGAGTGCCTCAGATTTATTATAACAAGTGGTATCATAAGCTAGGTTGTTCTGAGGTTGTGCATGTTTTGATCTAGAGGAGGAGGATGAGACGACGACGGAATTCTGGGCAAGATCAAGGAAGCAGAGGTGTCGGGTTGTTTCAGTCTACGGAAAAGCAATCGGACCAGCGCCGCGTGTTTCTCGGCGAGTTCCGATGTTTCGATCGAGAGCTCGTGCGAGCGGCGGCACGTAATACGAAAGCAGCAAGCGGTGGCGCAACCGCGCAAGCGATCGCTACGAAGCAGCACTAACAACAAGGCGTTGGCAGTTGCCAGATCGAATCGGAAGGAGCGGCGGCATGTGTAACGCGTGTGGGGCAGCAGATCGATGGGTAAGGCGGCAGCGTGACGTGTACGGCAGGCCATGACGTGTGCGGCTGGGCCGAAGCCTGGTTGACCCAGGGGAGGCAGCGGCACAGGTGGAGCAAGGCCTGTGTTGGGCTGGCTAGTTCCGTTGAGTTGCACAAGGGCAGTGGACAGGCGTTTGTACTATGTGCTACAGGAGGCTGCAGAGGCGTTCGTTGAGCTGTGAAGGCTTGCACGTGAAGAGATTTGTTTGGACAAAAAAAAGCAATCTGCATGGTTTGGTATTGACCATGGCATTGATAACAACACAATAAAGAAAGGACTTTTGAGGTTATGGGAGCAAAGTTTTGTTGCGTCCATGGAGACTATCTGGAAAGTAAATTTCTTTTGGAAGTGTTGCTAATTGGACACGAGGTTTTTTACCATAATGATGGCAGATTGATGACGTGCGTATAAGGCTTGGAAGAGTCTGGAATGCGTCGTGGCAGGATCATGCATACACAAGGCGTCAAGCAATGCACGAAGATATGCAGATGGACACAGCGCATGGTGGAGTATGGTCACAGTCGAACAATTTTGGCTGGGTCGGGCTAGGCAGTCTGACGGATCGACGCAAGTCGGTTGGTACAAAAGACGGTGGTGGGATCGGCGATGACGACATAGGTGCGTGATGCTCATGGTGACTGACTTCTGGGGCGCGAAAACACGCGGTACAGGCCCGAGGCTTGTGTGGCTTCAACAAGACTATGGCGCGGGGTTGATTCAAGATGGTGCACATGAGAGCTTGAAGTCGACGGGGTGCGGGGTCGACTGATCATCTACCATGGAGTCATGTTGAAGGTGGAGCTGGATTGAGGGGCCGCGATGTAAGGATTCAGGGAATCAAAGCCAATTTAGCAAGGGGGAAAGCGAGTGGCATGTAGTTCGGATTGGAGCCTAGTGGTTTGATGGAAGTGTGAAACTCATCATCGTTCGGCGATGACCGATGGTACTCTGCAGTGGGGGTTGAGTGGTGTGGGTTCACGACCCTTGACTCGACCGGGACAGTGGAGGCTCGGCGCAGTAATAGCAGCGAGGCATGCGGTATGCACAGGGCATGGAGACGAGCCAAGGCTCTGGTGGTCATACATGTGATGAGACAAGTGCGAATTTGATTCAGGATGACTACAAGCAACGGTGAAATTCCTTCATGTTTCAGACAGACGGTTAAGAAAGGTGTGGTGATGTTGAGTTCAGGTAACTCTTATGTGTGACACCCAATATGTGAGTTGTTCACTTTCACGCAGGTCAGTGATCAGTATGTGATGGCGTTGGACTGATACTCTGTAAGTTGGGAGCGCAAACTAGAGTAACAGGAACTTAACTTTGCTCAAGTGTTGACTGTGGTCAAGAAAAGAAGGGACTACAAGTTGCAGGTGGAGTCACATGGAGTCTTTGGAGTAGCAGTGGTTCTCATGGGATAAGCTCAAGTCCAATGTACATGGAAGTTTGACACATGGATGAATTCAAGGTGGTGGAGAATATTCACCAAGGTGGAGTTTGTTAGAGTTGTGTCGAATATTGTGTACAAAGTAGGTTACAGTTGGACTTGTAGTTGTATTGTGTTTAGATAGGATATGGAGTTGTGTCCAAGTAGGACACTTGTATCCTAGGCCTCTCATATATAGCGGGGCTAGACACACGATGTAACATATGCCAACATAATAGCACCGGAACGCAGGGGAAGCCGGCGGCATATGCCGGTGTCCAGGCCGACCGGGTGCGATATTGTAGCGGTGTCATGGGGAGGAGCGCCCATAGTCAGGCCCTGAGGATGTAGCCATATCAACCTCGTTAACAAATCTTGGTGTCGTGCTCATGTGATTTCTTTGGTCCTCGAATGATTGACGGATGCCTCGGATTTATTCTAACACATACCCCATCCCTACTCGCTCCTCTCGTCTATCTATCTTTAGCGAAGTCGCTATTGGTGTCAAAACCGGCAGATCTCGGGTAGGGGGTCCCGAACTGTGCGTCTAAGGCGGGTGGTAACAGGAGGCGGGGGACACAATGATTACCCAGGTTCGGGCCCTCTCGATGGAGGTAATACCCTACTTCCTGCTTGATTGATCTTGATGATATGAGTATCACAAGAGTTGATCTACCACGAGATCATAGAGGCTAAACCCTAGAAGCTAGCTTATGATTATGATTGTTGTTGTCCTACGGACTAAACCCTCCGGTTTATATAGACACCGAGGGGGGGGGCTAGGGTTACACAGAGTCGGTTAGAAGGGAGGAGATCTACATATCCGAATTGCCAAGCTTGCCTTCCACGCAAAGGAGAGTTCCATCCGGACACGGGACGAAGTCTTCAATCTTGTATCTTCATAGTCCAACAGTCCGGCCAAGGTATATAGTCCGGTTGTCCGAGAACCCCCTAATCCAGGACTCCCTCAGTAGCCCTTGAACCAGGCTTCAATGATGATGAGTCCGGCACGCAGATTGTTTTCGGCATTGCAAGGCGGGTTCCTCTTCCGAATACTCCATAGAAGATTTTGAACACAAGGATCGTGTCCGACTCTGCAAAAAAAATTCCACACACCACCGTAGAGAGTATATTATTCCACTAATCTAATCTGCTGACAACTTTTCATAACATGACGTCCTGCCGTGGCCCGGTCATTACGAATCGTTTTTCCCTGCCTGCCATTGCACGTGTTGCGAGGCGGTTTTATTGGCACGTCTTATCAAAGCAGAGATTGTGTTCCCCTTATCACGGGATTCTCATCAATATGGGTGTGGGTATCCCAACCGCACCATCAATCACGACGCTTGGGGAATAAGCGAGTTTCCGGGCAAGTGGGGAGGCGCAGAATCCCTGCTGCCTTTATAAGGGGATAAGGACTCCCTTTTGCTCATCCATTCCCCTTCGCTCGAGCTCCACCCACTCTTCATTCGTGGAGAGAGCCATCAGAACAGATCTTCACTTACAATACACATTTTCTGAGAGAGAACCGCCTACACTTGTGTTGAGCTCAAGATATTCCATTCCTACCATATGAATCTTGATCTCTAGCCTTCCCCAAGTTGCTTTCCACTCAAATCTTCTTTCCACCAAATCCAAATCCTGTGAGAGAGAGTCGAGTGTTGGGGAGACTATCATTTGAAGCACAAGAGCAAGGAGTTCATCATCAACACACCATTTGTTACTTCTTGGAGAGTGGTGTCTCCTAGATTGGCTAGGTGTCACTTGGGAGCCTCCGACAAGATTGTGGAGTTGAACCAAGGAGTTTGTAAGGGCAAGGAGATCGCCTACTTCGTGAAGATCTACCGCTAGTGAGGCAAGTCCTTCGTGGGCGACGGCCGTGATGGAATAGACAAGGTTGCTTCTTCGTGGACCCTTCGTGGGTGGAGCCCTCCGTGGACTCGCGCAACCGTTACCCTCTGTGGGTTGAAGTCTCCATCAACGTGGATGTACAATAGCACCACCTATCGGAACCACGCCAAAAAATCCGTGTCTCCAATTGCGTTTGAATACTCCAAACTCTTCCCTTTACATTCTTGCAAGTTGCATGCTTTACTTTCTGCTGCTCATATACTCATTGCATGCTTGCTTGATATGTATTGTGTTTGTTAAACTTGTGCCTAAACTCCACCTAAACTTAAGAATATTAAAAAACTGCAACTTTTGGCACTTAGTGTCTAATCCCCCCTTCTAGACACCTCTTCTCGATCTTTTCAATCGGTATCAGAGCTTTGGTCTCCATTGCCTTGGTTTAAACACCTTTGGAGGAAGATGGATGTGTCTACTTTAGGGAGTCTTAGACATAGAGTGCCCATTCTTGATGGAGAGTATTTTCATGAGTGGAAAAATGAAATGCTTGAGATTTTCAATGAATATCATTTGAACAAGTACATTGCTAGTCCTTGTGCACCTCATATTGATCCTTTGCACCCCACCCTAGATGAAGATATTGACATGATTCGCAATCTTAGAACTGTTGAGCTCATCATTAGAGGATTGCCCAAAAATTTGATTGCTAGTTTGCCTACTCTTAATTGTGCCTATACTATATGAAAATTTCTTGAGGAACGATTTCCCAATTACTCCTTAAAAAACTTAGACGAAATTCTCCATAAGTCTATTGCTTTGAGTAAGATGAACTCTAGTGATCCTAGTTTTGGTGATTGTCTATTTGAGCTTACCAATCTCATGCATGCGAAAGGAAATGCTGGAATCATTAGTGATATCATATCCGAAGCTATAAGAATTCATAAAGGTAACCACTTTGATAATCATTTACCTAATGAATTACCCTCTCTAGGAATTGATCAATCACAAGATGATGTTGAACGTGGATATTATGGAAGATGATGATAGTGACTATGATCTTGATGATGCAATGAGACATTTTGGTCTTATGGCAAATCTTTGTGGCTACATGGCTGGAGGAAAGGAATGGGTCCTTGATAGTGGATGTACTGATCATATGACCGGAGATGAAGAGATGTTCCGTGAGCTTGCTGAAAATGACGGCCCTCGGAAATATGTCACCTTTGGTGATAATTCAAAGGGTAAGGTGGTTGGCCTTGGTAAGGTGTCCATCTCACATGATAGCTCCATACAAAATGTCATGCTCGTTGAATCCCTTGGATACAATTTACTTTCAGCTTCTAGACTTGCGGATTTCGGTTTCAATGTCTTATTCACTAAAGTAGATTGCCAAGTGTTTCGTAGAGACAATCATAAAATGGTCTTTACCGGTATACGTAGAGGTGATCTTTACATTGTTTATTTCACTAAAAAGGCTCAACCTAAAACTTGCTTAATTGCTAAATCTTCTAAAGGCTGGTTGTGGCATAGAAGACTAGGTCATGTTGGAATGCAAAATCTTGATAAGCTTATTAAAGGTGATCACATCCTTGGAATAAAAGATGTCGTATTTGACAAGGATAGACTTTGTAGTGCTTGTCAAGCAGGGAAACAAGTTGGAGGAAGTCACCGTGTGAAGAACATCATGACCACAAGAAGACCACTCGAGCTACTTCACATGGATCTCTTTGGTCCAAATGCATACAAGAGTCTCGACGGTAACTCATTTGGTCTAGTCATAGTTGATGATTTTTCAAGATTTACGTGGGTGTTCTTTCTTGATGACAAGTCGCAGGTCCAAAAGATCTTCAAAAACTTCGCTAGGAAGGCCCAAAATCAGTTTGTGAAGATCAAGAAGGTTCGGAGTGACAACGGAACGGAGTTCAAGAACGCAAATGTGGTGTCGGGGGGAATCGGCTTCCTCGAACACCTATGGGGACCGAGCCCCTTACTGGTTCGGTGGGGGGCGGAGGTTGCACAAAGAGCAGATCGAGGCGAAGCACACAGGGGGATTTTACCCAGCTTCGGGCCGCAAAGATGCGTAAAACCCTACTGCTGCTTGGTGGATTGTATTGTGTTCTTGCTCGGGAGCGCGCGGTGCTACAGTACACGCGGGCCGCCGGCGAGGTCGAGCGTAAAGATTGGTCTCCCCCCTCCCTACGTGCGCATGGGGCCTCCTTATATATGCTCAAGGGGTTACCCACAGGTGGCAGCGTAGGTGAGGGCAAAAATGGTAGAATGCTGTAGTGGGTACAGCTGCCTGCACAGTGGCTATACAGTGCTATCATACCTAACTCTGACGGTGGGGGACAAGGGCATTAAATGCCCGTCCGCGTCGCCCAGACGGAGCAGGGGAGTGGACCGTCAGGAGCGCCACCGTTTGCCACGATGGCTACTCTGTCAGCTTCGCTTCGCCACCGCATGCTCCTCGCTGCCCAGCCTCCGCCACGTGTGCTTGGGATGCCCCCCAGAGCGACACGTTGGTGGGTGAGCTGGAGCGCACGCACGAGGTGCTAACTTGCCGCGGCAAGCGCCTTGCCGCGGTGGATGTCTTGTCGCGGCCGGGAGCTTGTTGCTCACCAGGCCTTGCCGGGGCGCGGGGCGCGCCGTGGCAGGGTCCTTGCCGTGCCGTGGATGGCCTTCCCGGCAAGCTCCTCTTGCCGGGGTCTTGTGCTTCGAGCGGCAGTCCCGGCAAACTCCTCTTGTCAGGGCCTCGCTCTCTTCGGGTGGCCTTCCCGGCAAGCTCCTCTTGCCGGGGCCTTGGCTCAAATACTTTGTTCTTGAATGGCCCAAGAGGGGACCATTGAGGGTCTTGGCGATCGCCTGGCAGGCCTTGACGCGGGGTGCTACGACTGCCCGTGCACAAGTTCGGGGTACTAAGGTACCCCTACTTTAGTACACTGACAGGAGCCCCCGGGCCTGGGCCATACACGGTGCCGAGCGCTGTTGGGCCAGGCCCAAAACAGTGCACGGGCACGCGCGGACTGGGTCACGGTACATCTTTTTTTGCGCCCACCACGTCCTCCCCGAACGGCATGCGTCGAATGCGGCATCGTGGGGGAGAGGCGTGCGTGACGTGGGTGGCGTGCGCGGGGCCGAGCCCTGCAGGCATGCGTCACGTCGCGGGCGATTTGTTGGCTTGGAAAGGCGAAACGCCACCCCTCCTCTCCTTATAAGCAGGGGAGACAGGGGCAGTCCGCCCACCCGCCAGTTGCGATTCCTTGAAATCCTCCGCCACTTCCCAAGAGAAGCAGCGCTCCGCCCCCTCTCCTTCCGCCACCACCGGTGCCACCGACGCCGTCGACCTCCCTCCCTCCTTCCGCCATGGCCCCGAAGGGCGACAAGGGAAAGGGGAAGGCCATGAAGTCGGCCGAGGCGTTGCGGCTCGAGGCGCAGCGAAAGGAGCAGGCGGTCTTCCCTCCGGAGCTCGACGCGCTGGTCCTGAGGGAGGAATACTACCTCTTCTGGTCGGCGAGGACGCGAGCGCATCCGTGCACGAGGGTTCTTCCTGGCATCGCCCAGAAGGAGTATCCGACCGGGTATCCCTTCTTCGCTCTGTTCTTCTATTGCGGGCTCTGCCCGCCCTTCTCTGAATTTTTCTACGACATCATGAACACCTACGGGTTCCACCTTCTTGATTTCACCCCCAATGCTGTCTTGACCATGGCAATTTTCGCACATCTCTGCGAAAATTTTGTCGGAGTCTTTCCAAACGTAGCTCTCTTCCGCCACTTCTTCACGCCTCGAGTAGAGAGAGGAGAGCCCCTCTCTGGCGGGATCGCCTGGATCTCGAAGCCCGGCAAGAAGGATGCTCATCTGGAGGGAGAGCTCCGCAGCAAATGGGAGGAATGGAGGGCAGACTGGTGCCTGATTGTCGAGGAGAACCCGCAACCATTCACCGCCGTGCGCCAAGCCCCTGTGGTGCGCGGCAGGGATTGGAGCGACGTGGCCCCGGACGACGACAAGCTGCGTATTGCCGTCACCCGGATCCTGCGGCTCAGGCATGCAGGGCTCACAGTTGGGGCCGTTGGCGCAGATTTCCTCCGCCGCCGCATCGCTCCCTTGCAGGAGAAGAAGAGGCCTGCATGGGAGTTCCAGAATGCGGCAGACATCATGAGGCTGCGCCCTGGCCTCAACTTTAACTTCACCATCTTGGAGCTTGACGGGACGCTCAAGGCGCTGTTCAAGCACGACCCGACCACCCCGAGTGGTTCAGGCTGCCACGAGGCGTCGTCCCGTTGTGCAACAATTCGTCGCTCAGCCGCATCCTCGCAATGATGCCGTTGTGCGACTCGCACGGGATCGACTCCACGTGGCAGGAGCCCGCCGACGATGTCGTGCGGGCGTTCTTCGACGACCTGGTGGAGAGGCCAGTCGACGCCGACGAGCAGAGGGGCCTCACCCGCGACACCACCGACGCGGAGTTGGCGTACATCGCCTCCCGGATGGAGGAGGCCGCGGCAGCCACGGCCGCAGGCGAGTTCGGCTTCACGTTGGCGGAGGCGGATGCAGCGGAGGAGGAAAGCCTTGCCGATCGAGCGGAGTTTGCCGGTGAGGAAGAGCTTGCCGGGCACGATGCCGAGGGCGAGTCTGCCCAGGACACGAGCGTCTTGCCGGAGGTCGGCACTTCTTCCTCCCGTCCCGCGGGCGGCTCGTCGCAAGTAGAGCCCCTGCCCAGCCACGGAGGCATCTCCGCAAGGCTGGGGAGGTGGTGCGGCAGACGAGCCCACAACCGCAGCGCCGCGCGACGCGCTCCTCTGAGGCAGCAGGAGCGGGGTCTTCGCGGGCCGCGGCTTCTGCTCCTGCCACTTCTCGTGCCGCGGCGGCGGCCGGAGCGGAGTCGTCCACTGCTCCCGTCAAGCGGCCACGGGAGCCTACTCCCCCGCCTCCCCGCGCCAGGAGCAAGCCGGTCTTCGACTTCTCCGCGCTTAGCTCCGACGAGGAAGAGGGAGAGGAGTAAGATCCCCGCTGTCCTTGTGTCTCTTCAATTCTTGTAGTTGTGCCTCGCATCTCATTTGCTTTCCTCCGAATTTGGTCCTTTGCAGGACTCTGGCCCAGAGGGCGGCAAAGAGAGCCAAGGTCCCAGTGGTCATCCTCGACGACGAGCCCTCTGTGGTGGCAGGGGGTGCGCCTGAGATGACCTTGCCGGACCCGCCAACTAATCCTCAGAGCAGCCCCCAGCGCAGCCGCCAACGTAAGCATATGGGTTGTTTCCCGCCGTTGGGCGCGCCCGGGTACCCTTCGCTTCTTCTGACATTTGGCTGACGATTCGTGTAGGAGCAGAGCAACCCCACCAGGAGCGTCCGGAGACCACCCCCGAGGAGCCACCCGCTACAACTACACCGCCAAGGGGGAGTTCCCCGGCGAGGGAGCCGTCCCCGGCGCGGGAGCAGCCCCCGGCAAGGGAGCCGTCTCCGGCGAGGGGCGATGCCGACGCCTCCTTGGCGACGGAGACCGCGACGGCAGACCCTGGCCCAGGTAGCCTTCTTGCCTTGAAACTCCCCTGGGGTTCTTCTTTTTTGGATAGCTGCCTGACTTCTCCCCCTCCTACGGTCTTCAGACCCGCCCGCCACGGACTCGATGGAGACCGAGGTCGTCGTCGAGGAGGACGCGCGCGGCCATACGGACGACGTGGCCGCCACCGGGGGGGAGGGTGCCGAAGATCCGGTCGGCGAAGAGGCCGCCAAGGCAGCCACGGGTGAGGGGGCCGGCGATCGTACTGACGGCCCTGAGGCCGCAGGAGCGACAGGCGCTGCGCCGACCGCCGATCCTGCCTCCGCCGCGGCGTCGGGCCCCGAGGAGCCCCAGCCAGGCGCCTACCTGAAGGCCGGCGACGATGTCTTCATCAAGCTCCCCTGAGAGTCGACTTCCAGGGTGCCGGTCGAGGGGGAGGCCTTGGACGGAGAGGTGCTCGCCTCCGCCGGGCTGACGTTGGTCAACACGCCAAGCAGCAGCGGCGGTGAGCCTGAAGAGGAGCGGCTGCTCCGGAAGCTGGTGTCGCTCTACCTCGCCCGACAAGCCCAGGCGGAACGCCGGGAAGCGCTTGTCGCGAAGGCGGGAGCTGACATGGAGAAGCGCGCCGGGGAGCTCCGGGAGCTCAACCAGGAGGCCCTCCGTTCCTTGGCGGAGGAGCGAAGGCAGCTCGACGAGGCGCGGACGGCCTTCATCCTCGAGAAGGCGGAAGCCGAGGAGCAGCAAAGGCTTGCCACCGCGGGGCTAGCCGCGCGGGAGGGCGAGCTGGCGCAGCAGAAAGCCAGCCTTGCCAGCCACGAGGAGGAGGTCGCCGCACGCGAGCAAGCGCTCGGCGGAGCCCTCAAAGAGGCGCGAGATGCTGCCGCGGCCGCCGAGACCGCCAAGGAGGCACTGGAGGCGAGGGTGGCGCAGCTCGACGCCGACCTCAGGGCGAGCGGCGAGGAGCTCGCCGCGCTCAAGCAGGAGCGCGAGAAGGGTGTCCACACCCTTGGTGAGCTACAGGGCCGCTTCGCCGAGAAGATCAAAGAGCTCGACGCCGCCAAGGACTCCAACGCCGACCTCGAGCTGAAGCTGAACACCTTGTCCAAGGCGCTGGACAGCGCCAAGGAGCAAGAGGTGGCCTTGCGGAAGGAGGTCGCGAACAATGAGGCGCTGTTGGAGAGCGCCGCGGTCACCCAGAACGAGTTCAGGGCGACGGTGGAGCAGTGGACCGAGGGCCTCGTGGACATCGCCACCTCCATCGACAAGGAGCTGACGCTGCTGGGGATGGAGGGCCACGAATATCCCACCGGCGAGAACGTCCCACCCAGCGCCAAGCTCACTTCGTTCTTCAGGGGCGTGGTGGCGGCCCTCAAGCATCTCTGGAATGCGATCCCCGAGCAGTTGGCCGGCGAGACGCGCGAAGCCGTCGCCGGTGCCCTCGAGAAGGTGTTGGTGAAAGTCGCCTTCCGCAACCCCGGCATCAGGCTCACCAACGTCCTCAAATCCCTGCCGGCGGAGGCTGGCCTTGAGGAGATCAAGGCCCTCGTCGCGCCTATAGTGGAGAAGGTGGCCGGGATCAAGAGGATCGAGGGCGACCGAGTGGACTAGGCCGCCTCCCCTTTCCTTTTCTTGTCGCTGCTGGCCAAGTCATGAAGGCGATTCATTAGGGCCGCGACAAGCTTGCTTTTGTAATATAACTCTATCTTAGGTAGTGACTGCACTGTTATTTCCTCTACTTGACTCCGTGCTTTGTATGTTTTTGCCCTACGCTTCTGGGGACTTGTCGGCGTAGGCCTCCGCCTTACCGCGGGCTCTGAGTGCGGGACATCAGCAGCCCGCCAGCGGCGCTACTACCGGCAAGAAACCTTGTCGCGGCTAGCTGCGGCTCACTTAGATTGTTGAGCAGGCTCAAAGCAAAGTAAGTGTTGCGACTGCAGTCGCAGCACACCTAAGCTGCCGAGCGAGCTCGAAACAAAGTAAGGATGCCACTCTGGTTGTAGCACACTTAAGTCGTTGAGCGGACTCGAAACAAAGTAAGGGCGCAACTAGCCACGAGCCGGTCCCTCCGCGCACAGGTTTTCCATACAGAGTACGGTCGTTCGAGGAAGATAACCTCAAAAATTTAAAAACTCGATTGCTCAAGCTTTAGCAACTTAGCTTTTCCGTGGCTCGCTGCCCGGCAAGGTCGCTTTCCGGCAGGGCGAGGCATGGGGCTCTCCGCCGCTTACCGGGGGTCAGTGCTGCACATAGTGTCAGATAATGCATGCAAAGAATAAAGAGCACGAGATCAACAAAGTGCGCGGAGCACACGAAACCAATCTGCGCACAGGGTCTGCGCCTGGCTCTGTACAAAGGATCACATGCAACAACGGCAAGACTTTGTACAGAAGGGTGGTTGCCGGATGGGGTCCGACAACCGCGCCTTACGGGCGAAACTTACGAAGATGCCCAACGTTCCAGGAGTTGCTCACCGGAGTGGTATCTTCGGTCTCAAGGCGGACAGCGCTAGGCCTATCGACTCGTTTCACCCGGTAAGGGCCTTCCCACATTCCCGGGACTTCTGGCACTAACTCTGCGGCTATAAAAGCGGCGCAAAGCTTGCTGATAGCGAGCAGCTCGCACAGCGGCCTGAAGACGGTCCTCCTCGAGGAGCAGCGCGTCATCTCGACGCAGCTGCTCTCGCTCGAGCTCAGCGTGAGCGAGCACTCGAGGTGGGCCGTACGCGAGATCTGCGGGGCTAACTGCCTCCGCTCCATGGAATGGAGCGAAAGATTGCCTGGTATGACCAGGGCTTGCCTGTGCCGAGGGGCGTCGGCGCGGGTGTGGACGTCGTTGTGTTACGAGCTCAGTGCATGTTCGGGCGCCGCGGCGCCACGGGCTGGCTCGACGACGCCCGTGCCGTCGCCGGTGCCGTCCCCGCCACCCGTTTGCTCCAAGGGCGGCGGGTTCGACGCGGACGGACCGGCCACCTCCGGAGCCTTCTTCTTCGGTGGCATGTCGCCGAGGATGAAGGAGATCTAGCTGGTGCAGACGCCGGATCAGGTTCGCACAACTTCGACGCCCCCTACCTGGCGCGCCAAAGATGTCGGGGGGAATCGGCTTCCTCGAACACCTATGGGGATCGAGCCCCTTACTGGTTCGGCGGGGGGCGGAGGTTGCACAAAGAGCAGACCGAGGCGAAGCACACAGGGGGATTTTACCCAGCTTCGGGCCGCAAAGATGCGTAAAACCCTACTGCTGCTTGGTGGATTGTATTGTGTTCTTGCTCGGGAGCGCGCGGTGCTACAGTACACGCGGGCCGCCGGCGAGGTCGAGCGTAAAGATTGGTCTCCCCCCTCCCTACGTGCGCATGGGGCCTCCTTTTATATGCTCAAGGGGTTACCCACAGGTGGCAGCGTAGGTGAGGGCAAAAATGGTAGAATGCTGTAGTGGGTACAGCTGCCTGCACAGTGGCTGTACAGTGCTATCATACCTAACTCTGACGGCAGGGGACAAGGGCATTAAATGCCCGTCCGCGTCGCCCAGACGGAGCAGGGGAGTGGACCGTTAGGAGCGCCACCGTTTGCCACGATGGCTACTCTGTCAGCTTCACTTCGCCACCGCATGCTCCTCACTGCCCAGCCTCCGCCACGTGTGCCTGGGATGCCCCCAGAGCGACACGTTGGTGGGTGAGCTGGAGCGCAGGCACGAGGTGGTAACTTGCCGCGGCAAGCGCCTTGCCGCGATGGATGTCTTGTCGCGCCCGGGAGCTTGTTGCTCACCGGGCCTTGCCGGGGCGCGGGGCGCGCCGTGGCAGGGTCCTTGCCGTGCCGTGGATGGCCTTCCCGGCAAGCTCCTCTTGCCGGGGTCTTGTGCTTCGAGCGGCAGTCCCGGCAAACTCCTCTTGCCAGGGCCTCGCTCTCTTCGGGTGGCCTTCCCGGCAAGCTCCTCTTGCCGGGGCCTTGGCTCAAATACTTTGTTCTTGAATGGCCCAAGAGGGGACCATTGAGGGTCTTGGCGATCGCCTGGCAGGCCTTGCCGCGGGGTGCTACGACTGCCCGTGCACAAGTTCGGGGTACTAAGGTACCCCTACTTTAGTACACCGACATGTGGACACCTTTCTTGACGAAGAAGGGATTTCACACGAGTTCTCCGCTACGTACACACCTCAACAAAATGGAGTTGTTGAGAGGAAGAACCGGACTCTTGTCGAGATGGCAAGAACGATGCTTGATGAGTACAAGACGCCAAAACACTTTTGGGCAGAAGCGGTTGAGACAGCTTGTCATGCAACAAATCGCTTGTATCTTCACAAGCTACTCGGCAAGACGGCATACGAGCTCCTCACCAGTAACAAACCCCAAGTTGGATACTTTCGAGTATTTGGCTCAAAGTGCTACATTCTTGATAAGCATCGTCGTTCTAAATTTGCTCCTAAGTCTCATGAAGGTTTTCCACTTGGTTATGGCTCAAACTCTCACACTTACCGTGTCTACAACAATTTCACCCGAAAGGTTGAAGAGACGGTAGATGTGAAGTTTGATGAATCTAACGGCTCGCAAGTAGAGCAATTGCCAATTGATGTAGGAGACAAAGACCCTTCGGAAGCAATTCAAGACTTGTCCATTGGCAAGGTTCATCCAACGGAAATGAAGGAGAGTACCTCGTCCGTCCAAGTGGAAGCTTCTACCTCACGTCAAGGTGAACCAAGAGTTGATATGGAAGCATCCACAAGTGGGACACACCAAGATGAAGAAAACGAGGAAGTACACCAAGATGAACATCAACAACCTCCTTCTCCACCACGACAAGAGAATAACAACAACGTCAACAATGAAGAAGGCCAAGAAAAAGAAGAAGAACAAGATGAAGAGGATGTTCCACCCTGACCTAAGCAAAAGCTTTCACGAGTTCGAGCAAGAATTACCAAAGATCATCCCGTCGAGCAAATCTACGATGATATCCAAACCGGGAGAATCACTCGCTCTAAAACTCACTTAGCTAACTTTTGTGAACATTACTCATTCATTTCTAAAATCGAACCTATGAAGGTTGAAGAAGCATTGAAGGATCCGGATTGGATAAATGCTATGCATGAAGAGCTACACAACTTTGAGAGAAATCAAGTATGGACATTGGTTGAGAAGCCCGACAACAACCACAACATCATTGGTACCAAATGGGTGTTTCGCAACAAGAAAGATGAAGATGGACAAGTGGTTCGCAACAAAGCACGTCTCGTCACCCAAGGCTATACACAAGTTGAAGGTATGGACTATGGTGAGACATATGCTCCCGTTGCTAGACTTGAATCCATTCACATCTTACTTGCCTATGCTAATCACCATGATATCACCTTATACCAAATGGACATTAAAAGTGCTTTTCTAAATGGCAAAATTGAGGAGGAAGTTTATGTTAAGCAACCCCCGGCTTTGTCAATCCTAAGAAACCTAATCATGTTTACAAACTTCACAAAGCCCTTTATGGTCTTAAACAAGCTCCTAGAGCTTGGTATAAATGCTTGACCAAGTTCCTTACTGGAAAAAGGTTTTGAAATTGGTAAAATTGATTCTACTCTTTTTACTAAAAGGGTTGATGGAGAACTATTTGTGTGCCAAATTTATGTTGATGATATCATATTTGGTTCAACTAACCCTCATTTTAGTGAAAAGTTTGGAAAGCTAATGTCGGAGAAGTTTGAGATGTCTATGATGAGTGAACTCAAATTCTTTCTCGGTTTGCAGATCAAGCAAACTAAGGAAGGTACATTTGTCTCTCAAACGAAGTACACCAAAGACTTATTCAAGAAGTTCAATATGCAAGAATGCAAAGGTATGCCTACACCTATGCCTACGAGTGGACATCTTGATTTGACCAAAGATGGTGAACCGGTTGATCAAAAAGTTTATCGCTCTATGATTGGTTCATTGTTATATCTATGTGCCTCACGTCCCGATATTATGATAAGTGTGTGCATGTGTGCACGATATCAAGCTGCTCCTAAAGAATGTCATCTTAAGGCTGTGAAAAGGATAGTGAGATACCTAATCCATACACCAAATTTTGGCATTTGGTATCCTAAGAGGTCCTCTTTTGATCTTGTTGGCTATTCCGATTCGGACTATACCGGAGACAAGGTTGATAGAAAGTCCACTTCGGGTACTTGTCAATTCCTTGGTAGATCTGTTGTGTCTTGGTCTTCCAAGAAACAAAACTCGGTATCCTTATCCACCGCCGAAGCGGAATACATTGCCGCTGGTTCATGTTGTGCTCAATTACTTTGGATGACCCAAACTCTTAAAGATTATGGGATATATGTGAAACATGTTCCATTGCTATGTGACAATGAAAGTGCTATTAAGATTGCTCACAATCCCGTGCAACACTCTCGAACTAAACATATTGAAGTTCGTCATCATTTCATTCGAGATCATGTTGCCAAAGGGGACATTAACCTTAAGCATGTTCGCACCGATAAGCAATTGGCGGATATATTCACTAAACCACTTGATGAGAAAGTGTTTTGTAGGTTAAGAGGTGAACTGAACATCATTGATGCTTCAAACTTGGAGTAGGAACTCCATTTGATACATGCGAGGCATGAGCCTATGACTAATCCTTGATATTTCTCTTATGAAGCTATTCATATGTCTTGGATATATTTGCACCTTGCATGTTATCTAACCCGTGTAGGTACTTGGTTGGATCTAATTCTATGAGATTACAACTCACTCACATCTTGAGCAATCTCTACATCACCAAGTCTCTACACAACGGTGGTTGAAGACAAGGAAGCACGAAACCATTCAAACATATCCTTTGACAAATTCTATGTTGAGTTTCATGATAGTCATTTTGGATACACAAGTGCTCTTCCTTGCAAGACTAACCCATGTAGGTAGATGAACTCAAACTCCAAGTGGTCCTCCCAATTCTTGATGAACTACATCAACCTTGAGCAACCCACACAAGTTCAACTACATGAGCAAGACCCACACCACCACCCAAGGTATGTTATTCCATCTTAGAGAAGCTTTACTCCAAGACATGAGTCAAAGCAACTCCACAAGATGTGAATACATCAAGATGCTTAAACAAAAAATGATAACCCCATTTTGATCTTAAACGATGAGTATGACCTATGATCAAGTGCTCTCACTTGACTCCTAAGTCAATATACTCTAACATAGGTGACTTTGTCACCGCCCAACTCTAGATGAAGTTCTCTTGTGTTTTCTTTTCTGTGTTATTGCATTAGTTCCTTGCATATTTGTTTCCCTTTTTTTAAAACAACTTCATCTAGAACTTTTAGTTTCTTTTCTTTTCCATTTGTTCTGCATTTTCCGCATCCAATTCATTGCAAATCTTTCAGTTAATTCCTTGCAAATCTTTGTGAGATTCTACTTGTCTAGTGAGCTAAGATGACAAGTGGTTCCACTCTGATGAACTCAGCCACACCGGTTTGTTTTCTTCGGTCTAACCGAAACCTTTCGGTGCAACTGAAGCACATAACTCGGTGTCACCGATTTCATCACAGGAAAACCAACTTGCCACTTATTCCTGATTTCTACTTTGCTCCGGCTCTACTCAATGATTCTTGTCCTCTACCAGCATCATGTTACACATGTTGCTTTGCTCTGTGACTCCAGGACCAACCCACTTGTATCACATGTCCAGAAGTCCCTTTTTGGAAATTGATGTCAAAGGGGGAGAGAGAGATCACATCAAAGCCTAATCTTTCCTATAGGGGGAGAATATACTCAGGGGGAGAGAAAGTAATATCATCAATGACCCCAGATGCTTGGTATTCAAGAGGAGAGATGTCACATGTCTTTAAAAAGGGGAAAGACATGTTTGTTTGCTTGCTTTAGCTCAAGCTCTGTTGATTATTTTCTATTGCTCTAATTTTCTGTTCCCTATCTTCTCCCAATATCTCATGTTAGATTCAGGGGGAGCAAGACATCTAAGGGAAGGAAATCTCTGATTTTATTGCATATCTTTATCTTTGGGGACATGTCTATATCCAATGTAGTACTTAGTACTCTCTCTACATGTCATCCCAGTCTTGGTTCTATTGTGGTTCTTTTTGTTTGCTCTGGTTAGTAGATGTATCTGTGTTATCTAACCTTGTTTGTGCAGGTTCATCCCATCGTAAGCCAACTCAGGACCACAAGGTAAGTATATGCATCAATGTCATGTGAATGAGAAGTTCTTGCTGATGTACATACTATTTGCAAGAAGGAGTCATAAGCATGAAGGTACTTTTCTCATAGTCACATCATTTGCTCTGATGCATATAGCCAAGATACATGTAACACATTGCTTACTCTGTCATGTTTATGCTTTCACATGCTCCTATATTCCATATTCACATGATTGCATACATGTAGGGGGAGCCTATGCATGTTACATGTCTTTCCAAAGCTTTACTTGCTATTCTCAATATCTTTATCTAAAGCTTTGATGTATGTTGTCATCAATTACCAAAAAGGGGGGATTGAAAGCACAAGTGCTCCCTGGGTGGTTTTGGTAATTAATGTCAACATATCTCTTGTTGGACTAACACTCTTACCTAGTATGTTTCAGATAAGTTCAACAATGGAGTGGCATGGACTAAAGGATGTGGAACCCCTTCAAGATGCTAAGGACAAAGGATTGGCTCAAGCTTCAAGATCAAGACTCTACATTTTCTATTTTAGTGATCCAAGATCACATTGAGTCTATAGGAAAAGCCAATACTATCAAGGAGGGATGAGGTGTTGCTTAATGAGCCTCTTGCTTCATGTGCTTAGTGATATGCTCCAAAATCCTCAACTACCTTTCCATATCCACATTTGTCCTAAACCAAAAGTCAAACTCGGCTCCACCGATTCTTTCTATCCGGCGCCACCGAGTTTCACATGTCATAGCCACTGCCACAAACCCTAGCAAATCGGTTTCACCGATAGGGATCTCGGTCTCACCGAGATGGGATTGTAATCTCACTGTGTATGTCCATTGCCAAAATCGGTCCCACCGAGTTAGTGCAATCGGTACTACCGAGATTACAATGCAAAACCTCTGGTCAGTTCATTACCAAAATCGGTTCCGCCGAGTTTGTGTAATCAGTCTCACCGAGTTTGCCTGACCAACCCTTGGTTAGCTTATTACCAAAATCGATCCCACCGAGTTTGTGTAATTGGTCACACCGAGATTACGTTATGCCCTAACTCTAACCATATCGGTCCTACCGAGTTGCATCTCAGTCCCACCGAAAATCCTAACGGTCACTAGGTTTGCTAAATCGGTCCGACCGAGTTTAACGATTCGGTCCCACCGAGTTTGGCAAATTGTGTGTAACGGTTAGATTTTGTGTGGAGGCTATATATACCCCTCCACCTCCTCTTCACTCGTGGAGAGAGCCATCAGAACACATCTACACTTCCAACTCATATGTTCTGAGAGAGAACCAACTACCCTTGTGTTGAGGCCAAGATATTCCATTCCTACCATATGAATCTTGATCTCTAGCCTTCCCCAAGTTGCTTTCCACTCAAATCTTCTTTCCACCAAATCCAAATCCTATGAGAGAGAGTTGAGTGTTGGGGAGACTATCATTTGAAGCACAAGAGCAAGGAGTTCATCATCAACACACCATTTGTTACTTCTTGGAGAGTGGTGTCTCCTAGATTGGCTAGGTGTCACCTGGGAGCCTCCGACAAGATTGTGGAGTTGAACCAAGGAGTTTGTAAGGGCAAGGAGATCGCCTACTTCACGAAGATCTACCGCTAGTGAGGCAAGTCCTTCGTGGGCGACGGTCGTGATGGAATAGACAAGGTTGCTTCTTCATGGACCCTTCATGGGTGGAGCCCTCCGTGGACTCGCGCAACCATTACCCTCCGTGGGTTGAAGTCTCCATCAACGAGGATGTACGATAGCACCACCTATCGGAACCACGCCAAGAACATTCGTGTCTCCAATTGCGTTTGAATACTCCAAACTCTTCCCTTTACATTCTTGCAAGTTGCATGCTTTACTTTCCGCTGCTCATATACTCATTGCATGCTTGATTGATATGTATTGTGTTTGTTAAACTTGTGCCTAAACTCCACCTAAACTTAAGAATATTAAAAAACTGCAACTTTTGGCACTTAGCGTCTAATCCCCCCCCCTTATAGACACCTCTTCTCGATCCTTTCAGATGGCCTCTACCGTCTGGGAGAAGGATATCAAAAAGCTTCAGGAGGCCGGGTATCTGGCCAAGAAAATCAACCACCATCTCCCGACGGCGGGACAGATCGTCCCTACTCTGGAGCCCCACGAGAGGGTTGTATTCCTCCCTCATTTTGTCCGTGGGCTAGGGTTTCCCCTCCACCCGTTCGTTCGCGGCATCATGTATTATTACGGGATCGATTTTCATGATCTATCCCCCAATTCCTTCCTCAATATCTCGACATTCATCTTCGTGTGCGAGGCCTTTCTCCGCATCTCGCCACACTTCGGCTTATGGCTGAAGATCTTTAATGTGAAGCCCAAGGTAGTGAGCGGCGAGCATGCCGAGTGCGGGGGCGCTATGGTGAGAAAGATGCCCAACGTCACATGGCCAACATGTAGTTTTAATGATTCCGTCAAAGAGTGGCAACAAAAGTGGTTTTACATCACTGAGCCGCGCGGCACTTAATGGACCGCTGCTCCCGAGTTCCGATCCGGAGCCCCCCCTGCGGCTTACGTCCTGGCCCAAGAAGGGCCTAGACTGGTCTTCGCCCGATGAACTGTCGGTGCTCCAGACGCGCGTCAAGGATATGGAAGACAAGAATATCAAACTTGTCAATGTAGTCCAGGTGATGTTAGTTCGCCGGATCCTGCCTTGTCAACACCGGACTTGCAATTTATGGGAATTCGATCCGGCCAAGCACCAAACCCTGCGAGAGCTCTTTGGCTCCTCGCACAAAGACATCTCGAAGGTGCTTTTCAAGTCCGGCAAATCATGGCCGGACTCAGCCGAGGACCGCGGGTTCCAACTGTCCCGCCCTGCAAGCTCGGTAAGTCATTATACGTTTTATCCACATAACCCAAGGGAAATGCTTAATGTGTTTTCACCACTCTCCTAGGGCTGGACGAAGAAGGCGGGGCGGATCCACTATCCGGCCCAGCTGCCAGAAGTACCGGTCGGCCCACTTCTGACGAAGATGCTGGTCCCGGCGCCTTACAAGGTGCTGAAGAAGAAGGCCAAGAAGGAGGCCAAAAAGACCCGGGGTGGCCTTCGTCGCCGCGGCACTTCAGACACAATATCCGAAGGCTCCAATGCCCGTTCTACCTCCGAAGAGGACGACGAGGAGGAGGAAGATGAATCCCCAGCGGGGGGAAGAAAGAAGAGGACGGCCTCCATATACTTGAAGGTCGAGTTGCCTAAGAGGGGAAAAACTCCTCTTCCGGAGGAATCCACTGCTGCCGCCGATAGCAGCCCGGAGTGGGATCCCAGGGCCCAGTCGCTGGTGAACTCGTGAGTATATAAAATCCGAACACGTTTATGCGTCCAGACTCATCATGGCATAATATTTTAACCCGAGCCATACTTTTTGTAGTCCGGTGAGGTCCCGCACTGAACAATCCTCGTCGGAGGATTCGCTGGGCTCAGATGCTATGGAGAGCGGGACGCCCCCGAAGGCCCCTTCCCCCAAATATGTGAATAACACCGAGGTTTCGTCCCAGAAGGACCCAGGCCAAGGAGGGGGGGAGATCGTGAAGGTAGTGCCTGGAGGTCAAACTTCAGGGGCCGAAGACATGGGGGAGAAGGTTCCCATGGGAGTCGACGGCTGAAAGTGCAACTATCCCTAGGTGGTTTTGGTAATTCAAAACAACATATAGCTCATTGAGCTAATGCTATTCCAAGATGATTATTTCAGGAAAGCTCAATGATTGGCATGGCATGGATGGTGAAAGTGGAACCCTCAAAATGCTAAGGACAAAGGATTGGCTCAAGCTCAAAAGCTCAAGACTCTTCATTTTACATTTTAGTGATCCAAGATCACATTGAGTCCATAGGAAAAGCCAATACTATCAAGGAGGGATGAGGTGTTGCTTAATGAGCCTTTTGCTTCATGTGCTTAATGATATGCTCCAAAATCCTCAGCTACTTTCTCATATCCACTCTTGACCTAAACCCAAAGCCAAACTCGGTCCTACCGATTCTTCCTATCCGGCACCACCGAGTTTCACTTGTCATAAGCCACTGCCAAACCCTAGCAAATCGGTTCTACCGATAGGGATCTTGGTCTCACCGAGATGGGATTGCAATTTCTCGGTTTCCTTTTCGTAACTTTTCGGTCTCACCGAAAGAGCGGATCGGTCCCACCAAGATTGCAATGTAAACTCTCTGTTTCCTTTTTGTAACTTTTCGGTCTCACCGAAAGAGCAAATCGGTCCCACCGAGTTTACCTGACCAACTCTCTAGTTAGCTAATTACCAAATCGGTCTCACCGATTTTATGTAATCGGTCTCGCCGTGATTACGTTATGCCCTAACCCTAACCATATCGGTCCTACCGAGTTGCATGTCAGTCCCACCGAAAATCTCTAACGGTCACTAGGTTTACTATTTCGGTCCGACCGAGTTTGTTGATTCGGTCCCACCGAGATTGGTACATTGTGTGTAACGGTTGGATTTTGTGTGGAGGCTATATATACCCCTCCACCTCCTCTTCACTCGTGGAGAGAGCCATCAGAACACATCTACACTTCCAACTCATATGTTCTGAGAGAGAACCACCTACCCTTGTGTTGAGGCCAAGATATTCCATTCCTACCATATGAATCTTGATGTCTAGCCTTCCCCAAGTTGCTTTCCACTCAAATCTTCTTTCCACCAAATCCAAATCCTGTGAGAGAGAGTTGAGTGTTGGGGAGACTATCATTTGAAGCACAAGAGCAAGGAGTTCATCATCAACACACCATTTGTTACTTCTTGGAGAGTGGTGTCTCCTAGATTGGCTAGGTGTCACTTGGGAGCCTCCGACAAGATTGTGGAGTTCAACCAAGGAGTTTGTAAGGGCAAGGAGATCGCCTACTTCGTGAAGATCTACCGCTAGTGAGGCAAGTCCTTCGTGGGCGATGGCCATGATGGGATAGACAAGGTTGCTTCTTCGTGGACCCTTCGTGGGTGGAGCCCTCCGTGGACTCGCGCAACCGTTACCCTCCGTGGGTTCAAGTCTCCATCAACGTGGATGTAGGATAGCACCACCTATCTGAACCACGGGAAAAACATCCGTGTCTCCAATTGCGTTTGAGTTCTCCAAACCCTTCCCCTTACATTCTTGCAAGTTACATGCTTTACTTTCCGCTGCCTATATACTCTTTGCATGCTTGCTTGAATTGTGTGATGATTGCATGACTTGTCCTAAAGTAGCTAAAATCTGCCAAGAACTAAAATTGGGAAAAGGTTAAGTTTTTATTTGGTCAAGTAGTCTAATCACCCCCCCTCTAGACATACTTCCGATCCTACAAGTGGTATCAGAGCTTTGGTCTCCATTTGCTTTGATTTCCATAGCTTTTGGTGGTCATAGCCTTGGTTTCACAACCTAGGAGAGTATGGCGTCTAGCGAGGGAAATTATCACCGTAGAGGTCCTTACTTTGATGGTAATAATTTTGCTAGTTGGAAGCATAAAATGAAAATGCATATTCTCGGACATAACCCCGCCGTTTGGGCTATTGTGTGTGTTGGTTTGCAAGGTGACTTCTTCGATGGGAAAGAACCAAACCGTGAAGCTACCGCAGATGAGTTGAAGATGCTGCAATACAACGCTCAAGCTTGTGATATTCTCTTCAACGGATTGTGCCCCGAAGAATTCAACAAAATCAGCCGTCTTGAGAATGCAAAGGAAATTTGGGATACTTTGATTGATATGCACGAAGGTACCGACTCCGTCAAGGAATCCAAATTGGATGTGCTTCGAAGTCAACTTGACAAGTTCAAAATGAAGGATGGTGAAGGTGTCGCTGAAATGTACTCTAGGCTTGCTCTCATCACAAACGAGATTGGCGACTTAGGGAGTGAAGAGATGACCGATAGATTCATCATCAAGAAGATCCTAAGAGCCTTGGATGGAAAATATGATACCGTGTGCACATTGATCCAAATGATGCCCAATTACAAAGATCTCAAGCCAACGGAGGTCATTGGAAGAATTTTTGCTCATGAGATGTCACTCAAGGATAAAGAGGAACTTCACAACAAATCAAGTGGTGCCTACAAAGCCTCATGTGAAGCCCCCACATCATCAAGTGAGAAACAAACCTTCAATGAAGAATTGAGCTTAATGGTGAAGAGCTTCAACAAGTTCTACAAGAATAGAAGCAAAGATAGAAGCTCCAAGTCAAGGTCCTACAATGACAAAAGATCTTCTAGTCGAGAGCGAAACTGCTACAATTGTGGAAGACCCGGACACTATTCCAATGAGTGTACGGCTCCCTACAAAAGAAGAGAAGATTCTCCAAAAAGAAGAAGCAAAAGAGAAGAATCAGCACCAAGAGAGAGAAGGAGTAGAGATGATCTTTATGAACGAAGATACTCACGGAGAAGCAAGGATTCGGAAAGAAAGGAAAAATCATCAAGGAGCTACACAAAACGAAGACATCAAGCTCATGTTGGTGAATGGGTATCCGGCTCCGACTCCGACAACCACTCCGAGAGAAGTTATCACTCCGATTCCGAATATACTCATGTTGAAGGTGTTGCCGGTCTAGCACTTGTGTCAACCAACTCCTACGACATATTTGACTCACCAAATGAAGGAATTGGAAGATGCTTCATGGCCAAAGGTCCTAAGGTAACACACCCCGAGTATGTTGATTTTAATAGTGATGAAGATGACTTGTTAGGTGATGATGACTTACTTGTTGACAACTCTAGTGATGAATACTATGATGAAATGTCAATAAATCATGCTAATCAAGATAAAACGAATGAAAATGATAAGGAGAAAATTGAGGCTCTAACTAAAGAACTAAACACTCTTAAGTTAGCTCATGAAACTATCTTCGAAGATCATCGAGAACTTTTAAGAGCTCATGAGAAGCTACGCTTTGAAAAGCTCAATCTTGAGCAAGAGCATGAGTTTTTAAAGGCAATCAATGATGATCTCCGCAAGAAAAGTTCTTCTTACATTGCCAAGCGTTTACTCTTATCCACTTACATGCCTCAAGTCAAGTCTAGTAACAAGAACAAGAAAGATTCTTCCTCTAGTAGTAACAATGATCATGTTAAATCCAATATTGTTGCTTCTAGTAGTTCTCTTGATTCCACTAATGATTCTCTTAGCCAAGTTACACTTGAGCAAGAAAATAGCCTATTGAAGGGAATTATAGAGAAAGGAGTGTACAAAAGCCTTGCCGGAAGTAAGCAATTCGAGGAAATTGTACGCAAGCAAGGAAGGCACCGGAAGAATCAAGGTGTTGGTTTTGAACGAAAGTTCAATGCCAATGGAGTTGAGTGGGAAGAAGATCAATACCCCAAGACAAAGTTTGTTCCACAACAAGAGAAGTATGATCCTACTTCTTTCAAGGGGACACAAACTCAAGATGATCTTCCACCACAAGACTACAAGCAAAAAGGCCAGGACAAGCTTCAAGAGGAAATTGATGCATTTGAAGAAGCTCCTAAGACCTTAGTCAAGTGGATTCCCAAGACTACTTCAAGTTCCACTTCATCAAGTACGACTACAACTCCAAGGATTCCCATCAAGATGGTGTGGATCCAAAAGAAGAAGAACTAGAAAGTTCTTGAGGGTGACTCCGCCAACATACTTCACTCTTATCATTTTGGCAAGAACAAGTGCAATCAACTTCCACATCTTGCACTAGTTCAAGGAGTCACAAACCCTCTTGTTGGTAAGTCAAGGGACAAGGTAACCTAAAAGCTTTCATAGACATCATCTTGTGTGTGCGTCATTCTATGTCTATGGATATCCTTGTTTGTTCCTTGTGGGACTAACCCGTGTAGGTATTGAAAGTGCAATTCACTCAAATGGATAGCTCCAAGTGATCTACATCAACATTGAGCATCCACATCTTCAACATCTACATGAAGTCATCATCGACAAAACCCAAGGTTAGTTCATCCCTCTTAGGGGGGATATCACATCTAGGGGGAGCTTTACTCTACTAAAGCAACTCTAATGATGTGAACACAACAATGCTTTATGTAAAAGTGGTAAGCCCACTTGAGCTTAAACGATGAGTATGACCTATGATCAAGTGTTCTCATTTGACTCCTAAGTCAATATACTCATATATAGATGACCTAGTCATCGCCAATTGCTTGATAGATGCTAGAATTGGTTGTGCATGCGTTGTCACATATTTAAATTGCCATTTTATTGTGTGAGCATGTTGGTTGCATATTTTACTCATTCGAGGACATCCACTTGTTGTTTTGATTGATTGGGTTTGTTTTCTCTTGCCAAGTGGATGGAAAAGAATGCCTAAGAACCTTGTCTAGCTATCTATGCTTTTCTCGTCTCAAACTCTATTCATGCTACATCACAAAATTTGATCAAGTCAGATTCGAACCACTCTGTGTGAGGAGCATTCGGAGTCCCCGATTTGTCATTGACTTAAACTTCCAAAACTTCTTTGTGATTCTCGGTCTGACCGATACCCTACTTTCGGTCCTACCGAGATCATTAAGTTGATCTATGTTTTCAATCTCGGTGCAACCGATTTGAACCATTCGGTCACACCGAGTTGCAATAACTGTATACAGTTTTGCATCTCGGTGCCACCGAGTTGTTCCACTCAGTCACACCGACAGGGTCGGGCTATATATAGACACGGGCAAAAATTTGGAAATTTCTCCGAACCCTTTCGCCCGCGCGATATCTCGCTCTGCCAACGTGGTCTCTGGATCGTCTCCTCGCCGCCAGCCGCCTCCAGTCGCTGGTCTCCGTCGCCGTCAACGGGATTCAACCCCGCCGTTTCCGCCGTAGCGAGTCTCCACCGAACTAGGGTATGGACTCGATCTTTGTGCTATCCCCCAATCTGATTCCTAGCACATTGTGATCGTATTGGTTCTAGCCACGTTTGAAACACTCCTATCCAATCAATGCATTCGTAGAATAGGTTTGATTCGAAATCTTAGGGTTAGGTTTCCGCCGAAACCATCTCGGACCCACCGAGTTGAAAAACTCGGTCCCACCGATTTGGCTCATGCCATTGCACAAGTGAGACTCGGTCTGACCGAGAATTGCTAATCAGTGTGCCGATTTTGGAACTTTGTGAAACCCTAGCAGTCTCGGTGCCACCGAACTGTGACTCGGTCCGACCGAGTTCACTAGTTTAGGTTCCAAAAACTGCTTCGGTATCACCGAGTTTAAAAATCGGTAGATCCGAAATGATTTCTGTGGGAAACTAAAACTAAGATTTTGAATCATTCTTTTGCAAAAATCTCTACATTTTGTGATGCTCATCCACTCTAGCTCTTCTATAAACTATTCACAGGATCAGCAGTCAGCTTGTTCATCATGTCAGATCAGAGTGACAGCCAGAATGTGTCAGAACAGCAAGTGCACATGAGTGAGGGCACTAGTCCCTCCAGTTCTTCAGATGAAGGCAGCAGGAGCACCCCTAGTAACTTGCCAAAAGCTGCCACCAGACAGAATCAGAGGATGAGGACTATATGGCAGAAGAGGAAGCCACTTCCAAGAAAGTTGTGCTTAAGAAGGAGTATGGCTCAGCTGCAGCCATCAAGCCAGGGATGAAAATCAAAAGGTCAGCAGGTAGGCAGCCTATGCCAAAGGCCAGAGCCTCAACTCAGATTCCTGAAAAGCCTGCACCCAAAGGGCCAGTTACTGCTGAAGGAAAGAAGGAAAGAAAAAGGGGCAGATGGTGCAAGAAAGTTGATCCAATGGCTGAGTTTGAACAGCATTCTTCTGAAGAAGAAGAAGAAGAAGAAGAAGAAGAAGAAGAAGAAGAAGAAGAAGAAGAAGAAGAAGAAGAAGAAGAAGAAGAAGAAGAAGAAGAAGAAGAAGAAGAAGAAGAAGAAGAAGAAGAAGAAGAAGAAGAATAAGAATAAGAAGAAGAAGAAGAAGAAGAAGAAGAAGAGGAAGAAGAGGAAGAAGAGGTTGCTGCACCAGCACCTAAGATGCCAAAGCTGATGGGTGATGCTATAAGATAAGGGGCTACTGCATCCAAGCCCAAGGAAGCACCCAAGGCTGCATCAAAGGCCAAGACAGCTCCAAAGAGGAATACAAGGAGCATACCAGCTGCTGAGAAGAACAAGGCCCAAGTGCCTGACACTGCAGAAGAGGAAGAAGGACAAGTGCTCAAAAAGTTAAAGCCGAAGATCCTAGACCACAATGATGCTCATCATATGGCTGAGGACATGAAGATTAGAAGAGACTCAGGGCTGAGAAAGTGGAGAGCAGAAGACCCATATGCTACCAGAAGAAGAACTACTGTTGACTACAGGTTCCACACAAAGGAACAGCAGGACTTCTATGAGACAGTTTTGCTTGATAAGAAGTCCATTGTTTGTGACATGAGATGGGTTGACTGGTGTCGGTGTCAAAACCGGCGGATCTCGGGTAGGGAGTCCTGAACTATGCGTCAAGGTCGGATGGTAACAGGAGACAAGGGACACTTTATTTTACCCAGGTTCAGGCCCTCTCGATGGAGGTAAAACCCTACTCCTGCTAGATTAATATTGATGATATGGGTAGTACAAGAGTGGATCTACCACGAGATCAAGGAGGCTAAACCCTAGAAGCTAGCCTATGGTATGATTGTGTATGATGATGGTTGTCCTACGGACTACAACCCTCCGGTTTATATAGACACCGGATAGGGTTAGGGTTACACGAAGTCGGTTACAATGGTAGGAGATCTCGAATATCCGCACACCTAGCTTGCCTTCTACGCCAAGAAAAGATCCTTCCAGACACGGGACGAAGTCTTCAACTTTGTATCTTCATAGTCCTGGAGTCCGGCTGAAGGTATAGTTCGGCTATCCGAACACCCCCTAATCCAGGACTCCCTCAGTAGCCCCCGAACCAGGCTTCAATGACGATGAGTCCGGCGCGTAAGTCGTCTTCGGCATTGCAAGGCGGGTTCCTCCTCCGAATCTTGTGTACCTGTACGAATAATGTCCTATTTTTGTAATGTAGCACTCCTCGGCTTCAGTGCCCAATAATGGCCTTTTTCCACGCGCTGAACGAATGCGAAGAGCTTGGGGTGTTTTTTACATCCACACCCTTAGTCATATAATCAAGCCGTCTATTTAACAAGATGGGGATCTAGATCCAAACCACATCTTCTCCTCTCTGCGAGTTATCATCAGAGCGTCTCCAGCAAAGGTCCATTCCAACATGGCCAGCCGCCGCAACTCCTCCCCTCGCCCCTCCAGTCCTAAACCCGGAGATTGGGAGAGATGCACCATCCCACACAGCGAGTTGGTGTCGCTTCAAGCCAAGGGATTCCTCCCTCAAGCCTACATGGTCTCGGTCCGAGCCGGACTCGCCACTTATCAAGGCGGAAAACAAGCGGAGAACTCACCTAGTCCCTCTAAAGGGGAACGGGTGTGTCTGGTCCCTTATCTAATAAGGGGCCTGGGATTTCCAATTCATCCCTTTCTCCGCGGGCTTTTGGAGTTCTATGGCCTCCAGCTGCACCACCTTACTCCCGGTTCCATGTTACACATTGCGGGCTTCATAGCTCTTTGCGGGCTATTTTTAGGCGTCGAGGCTCATTTTGCGCTGTGGAAGAAGATATTCTGCCTGGTGCCCCGTTCGCAAAAGGGGTCTATATATCAAGTGGGCGGAGCCGAAGTATGGCGTATCGCCGGGACCGGATACCCGTCCGGAACCCCGAAGAAGGCGTCTGAGGACTGGCCTTCATAATGGTTCTATATAGACGACGTCCCCCTGCCGGACCCTGTTCGGGCCGGTCTCCTTGAGTTCGACAATGCTCCCCTGAAGAAACGCCTAAGCTGGCGCCCTCGGAACCTTCAGAGAGAGAATGACAGGGACGTCCCTTACTTGATGGGCCGGATTAAGCTACTGGCTCATTCCAGACTGACCATGATTAAAGTCATGGCCATATGCATTATGCGAGGGGTGCAACCGCTCCAATACAGAAGCCACCCCATGTGGGATTTTAACGGGGAGGATGACGCCACCCGTTACGGCCGCAAGGGGCCGGACTCACCTGCCGCTCTGATGAAGATCTTATCCTCTTTGTACAAGGGAGAAGAAGAGGAATTTCTCCGCGTTGATTCGCAGGGCGGATTTTCCATGTACAATCCTCCGAATTGGGTAAGCGGACAGTCGTACTTCTCTGTTCATTTTACATTCCCATGATTAAATAGGCGGTCAACGACTTCAATGCAGGACCTGCGTCAGGAGGTAAAAAACATAAACAGCCGTCCTCCACAGCCAGAGGACCCAGACCGGCCCCTCGATCCGGACTTCGAAGAAGATCCAGACTTAGCAGTGGACTTCACTGACGGAGTGTTCCATCAGCTAAGCAAGGATGATACCTTGGTAGCTATTATAGCTGATTACCAGGGTTGATTCCGGCCTCCCAGGTGACGAACACCGAAGCTTTACTCCCTTAAGAGGGGTTCCATTTTCATGGGCCTGGTTGTTCTGACAACAACCGTGCTTTGTAGGGGAGATTCCTGAGGGGGGAAGCCGACCCTGCTGCAGCTAGCCGACGGGGGGCCGCAGGGCCCCGTGGGGCAAAAAGGAACGTAGTCCGGCCTGAGGTGCCAGAACAAAGGTATGGCGTACCCTCTCTTTTTCCCTGGTGTTCTACTCCTCCAGGGTATATTAACATTCGTGCTATCTTCAGGACGAAGAGACCTCGCCGGACTATACCCGGAGAGGTTGCCAATCGGGCCTCCACCAACCAGACTCCAACGCCCAGCCCGGAGGCGGAGGTCAGCACAAGGCACGCACCGGATGCTCCTCTATCAGAGGATGCGGATAGGTTGTCTGCCACCAATTCCGAGGTGGAGAGTGCTATGAACCACAGGCGTCGCCGGACAGTTCTTCGCGACGCTTGTTTCTCCCAGGAGGCTTTAAATGCCTTTAATTCAGGAGACGCGTACCTCCGTGCCGCTCAAAATGGTTTAGCCAAAGCCACGGAGCAGTATGTAAAAGACATACGGGTAAGAAATTTTTGGTAAATATAGATATGCCAGTAGCCCCCGAGACTTGAAGCAGTGGAAATAACTGATTCGAGGATCATATATCATGCAGTTTCTTACCGAGAAGAATACCGCGCTGTCCCAGGAGCTGGAAAGGTGCAGAGCCCAACTAGAGGCCACACGATCGGCAGCAGGAGGGTCTAAAGAGACCCCTGCAGGTAAACAATACTCTAGAATAATTAGGATTGTACGGATTTAAGTGCCAATCTGACAAATTGTATTGTAGATGGCGCCGGACTCGATCCGGACAGGCAACAGCTTCTACACCGGTTAGAGTCTGGTGAAAGCGTGCTAACAAAGGTGAGGCGGGAGAAGAATGATCTCCAGGATGCCAACACCAAGCTGGATGTTGAACTAAAAGATGTTCGTGGCCAGCTGTCGGACTCCAATAAGGAGAATCAGCGACTTCGACGCGGCATTTTTAGTAAGTGCTTAAGCGAACTCTTGAAAAAGGAGTTCGGCGAGGAAGACGACTAACAGAGTTATGTCGGTAGGTATGCTTACAGGTCGTCCTGCAGAGGAGATGCCCAGTTCAACGGGCGATCTTCTTCCCGAACACTTGCAACTGCACGAACGAATTCGGCAGGCGATGCGAGGTATTGCCCAAGCCTTGTGGCCTGCCCACTCCATACCCGAGGGCCTTGGAGAACTTGCGGAGAAGTTGAAGGGAGCTCGGCGGCACTTCCGGTTGTGGAAGATATCGGCCTGCCGGCAAGGCGCTAGGGAGGCTTGGGCCATGGTGAAGACCCGCTTTACGAAGTCTGACCCCAATCATATGGCCGAAGTTGGACCGGTGGGGCCTGACGGGAAGGAGATCCCTGTGAGCTTAGTATATGGCCAAGTAGAATTGGCCGCAAAGTATTCCCGGCAGGACTGTAAATTAGACAGCCTGTTAGATGGTATAGAAGAGGAATACAATCAGTCTTGATGACTATGTAATTTATATTTGACATGTGTAATGCCTTCTAGCTGGATTGTAGATCGTTTGTCGTTGCCGACCTTTTCGCTTCAACCTCGGGGCCTGACGGTCCGGAGTGTGTCCGAATACCATAACGGATATATAAGAACCGAGGTATGCGTGGAGACCAGGCTTAGGGGTCATTAGTGCTTTATCAGACAAGTGCCCAACTAGTTATGTTATATTACATGGTTAGTAAGAAACATCTTCCAGAGAGAATAGTTCCGTTAAGGGTTCCTTTCGCTGGGGTGGCGTGTCCTGAAGTGCACGTCCGGACTGCAAGTGCAGGAAAACATCTGGGGGCATGTATAAGTAAAAAAGGTTCATCTTTAGTTCACCGACCAAATATTCCCTTAAGAACGCTAGCTTTCGACTTCACCCAGTATGAGGTACACATCCGGCTTATCCGGCAGTAACAATCGCAGAGGTGCTCCCTTTACCACCTAGCCGAACAATCGGGAACGTAGGGGTAAGCACAGGAGCCAGGCAACCCAGCTTGGCCAAAACTTAAGTCATATCGATGCATATAATGGTGAATAAAAGGTGCATGCGGAAGTCTGACGCATGCGTTGGGCGTGAAACCCATATAAACAAGCTTCTGTTAAAGAAGCCCCCAGGTTTACGGAGCGCGGGTAGCGCGTCGCATGATGAACCTTTAAGGGCTATAAGAGGAAAGAGTGGGAGGAGATAAAAACAGAAAAATATAAAAATGGACAGAGGAAGAAGACAAACCCCGAGTTCGGCGCTAGGCATAAAATCTTCGGAGACGTGTGGCGTTCCATGGGTTCGGCTCGAGTCGGTTATCCAACGCATCTCGCAGGCGGTACACTCCACCAGTCAGGACTTGGTCAATTATGAAGGGACCTTCCCATCTGGGCTTGAGTTTGTCCTTTCTCTTATCCGGCAGGCGTAGAACTAGTTCGCCAACGTTGTAATTTTTGGCCCGTACTTCTCTGCTTTGATATCTTCGAGCCTGCTGTTGATAAAATGCGGAATGGGCTTTAGCCACGTCGCGTTCCTCCTCTAAGGCGTCCAGGTTGTCCCGCCGATCAAGCTCGGCTTCTCTTTCTTCGTACATGCGCACTCGAGGTGAGTCATGAATTATGTCGTAGGGCAGGACTGCCTCTGCGCCGTACACCATAAAGAATGGTGTGAATCCGGTGGTACGATTTGGCATGGTTCGCAGCCCCCAGAGCACGGAGTCGAGCTCCTCTACCCAGTGTGTATTAGATTCCTTGAGGGACCGCACTAGTCTGGGTTTGATGCCGCTCATGATGAGACCATTTGCGCGTTCGACCTGACCGTTGGTTAGTGGGTGATAGACGGAAGCATAATCGAGCTTAATGCCCATGTTTTTGCACCACAGCTTTACTTCCTCCGAGCTGAAGTTTGTGCCGTTATCGGTGATAATGCTGTGGGGGACACTGTAACGGTGTACGACCCCGGATATGAAATCTATCATAGGTCCGGATTCGGCCGTCTTGACAGGCTTGGCTTCTATCCATTTGGTGAATTTATCCACCATGACCAGTAGGTATTTTTTCTTGTGGATTCCACCTTTAAGGGGTCCCACCATATCAAGTCCCCAGACCGCAAAAGGCCAAGTGATGGGGATAGTTCGAAGGGCGTTGGGTGGCATATGACTTTGGTTGGCAAAAAGCTGGCAACCGACGCATCATTTGACTAGGTCATGGGCGTCCGCTCGGGCCGTCGGCCAATAAAAGCCTGTACGGAAAGCCTTGCTTACGAGGGACCGAGCTGCAGCGTGGTGGCCACCGAGTCCAGCATGAATTTCGGCCAATAGACTCCGCCCTTCCTCTTCGGAGATACACCTTTGAAGGACTCCTGTAGTACTTCTCTTATATAGCTCTCCCTCGTGGACTTTATAGGCTTTAGATTGCCGCACTATGCAGCGTGCCTCATTTTGGTCCTCAGGGAGTTCCTGCCTAATGAGGTAGGCTAGGAATGGTTCTGTCCACGGGGAGATGACCGCCATTATTACATGGGCTGAGGGCGTGATTTCGGTGGCGGGGCCTCCGATTATGTCAGATTGCTCGGCGTCTGGTTGTGCGGTTGTGTCCGGACTGTTATCCGAGGGTTCCCCCTCCCATGCTACAGATGGTTTGAATAATCTTTCTAGGAAGATGTTGGGGGGGTCGGCATCTCGTTTTGCTCCGATGCGTGCCAGGACGTCCGCTGCCTGATTATTTTCTCGGGCTATATGGTGAAACTCTAGTCCCTTGAATCGAGCTGACATTTTTAGTACGGCGTTGCGGTAGGCTGCCATTTTTGGGTCTTTGGCGTCGAAGTCGCCATTTATCTGGGATATCGCGAGGTTTGAATCCCCACGTACTTCCAGGCGTTGAATGCCCATGGAAACTGCCATCCGGAGACCGTGTAGAAGGGCCTCATATTCGGCTGTATTGTTGGAGTCCGTGTACATAATTTGGAGTACATATTGGACTGTGTCTCCTGTAGGGGACGTCAAAACAACGCCAGCCCCCAGTCCGGCCAACATTTTGGAGCCGTCTAAATGCATGATCCAGTTTGAGTATGTGTCGTACTCTTTAGGGAGTTCGGCCTCTGTCTATTCGGCGACGAAGTAGGCTAGGACTTGCGATTTGATGGCTCGTCGTGGTTTGTAGGTTATGTCGAACGGTAGGAGCTCTATGGCCCATTTTGCTATCCGGCCCGTTGCGTCGCGGTTGTTAATAATATCGTTGAGTGGTACTTCCGAGGCTACTGTTATAGAACACTCTTGAAAGTAGTGTCGTAGCTTCCGGGATGCCATGAACACTGCGTATGCAATCTTTTGGTAATGCGGGTACCGTGATTTGCATGGTGTGACGACAGTGGACACGTAGTAAACCGGCCTTTGAAGGGGGAGTTTGTGTCAGTCCGTTACCCGTTCGACGACGAGTACCGCGCTAACAACTTGATGAGTTGCGGCAATGTACAATAGCATGGGTTCGCCAGTATTTGGCGCGGCCAGGACGGGATTTGTTGCCAAGATGGCCTTTATTTCCTCGAGTCCGGCCGTTGCAGCGTCCGTCCACTCGAAGTGTTCGGTGCGCCTAAGGAGGCGATAAAGGGGCAATGCCTTCTCTCCCAAACGGGAGATAAAGCGGCTTAAAGCCGCCACGCATCCGCTGAGTTTCTGTATTTGTTTGAGGTCTTTTGGGATGTCCAATTGTGACAAAGCTCGGATTTTAGCTGGATTTGCTTCAATTCCTCTACCGGATACAATGAAGCCCAGGAGCTTTCCGGCTAGAACACCGAAAACACATTTTTCCGGATTGAGCTTAATGTCGTATTTTCGGAGGTTGTCGAATGTAAGCCTCAAGCCGTCTACTAGAGATTCGACATGTCTTGATTTGACGACAACATCATCTACGTACGCCTCAACTGTTTTGCCGATCTGGTTTGTCAGGCATGTTTGAATCATGCGCTGATATGTTGCGCCGGCGATTTTTAGCCCAAAGGGCATTGTGTTGAAGCAGAATGGGTCGTATGGTGTGATGAATGCCGTTGCGGCTTGGTCTGACTCTACCATCTTTATTTGATGGTAACCGGAGTATGCGTCGAGGAAGCACAGCGAATCGTGCCCTGCAGTGGCATCGATAATTTGATCTATTCGAGGGAGGGGAAACGGATCTTTTGGGCAAGCCTTATTGAGGTCTTTGAAGTCGACACACAGGCGCCAGGATTTGTCCTTCTTTGGTACCATCACTAGGTTTGCTAGCCAGTCCGGATGTTTTATGTCTCTAATGAATCCGGCCTCCAATAACTTGGCTAGCTCCTCTCCCATGGCCTGTCTCTTTGGTTCGGAGAAACGCCGGAGGGCTTGTTTGACAGGTTTGAATCCTTTCTGGATGTTTAAGTTGTGTTCTGCCAGCCTGCGTGGGATTCCTTGCATATCTAAGGGGTGCCAAGCGAAGATGTCCCAGTTCTCTCGTAGGAACTCTCGCAGTGCGGCGTCTACGTCAGGGTTTAGTCTTGCCCCGATGGAGGCTGTTTTACTGGGGTCCGTTGGGTGGACCTGGAATTTGACTATTTCATCCGCTGGTTTGAAGGATGTGGATTTGGATCTCTTATCGAGTATCACATCATCCCTATTGATCGTGGATCACAGCGCACTCAGTTCTTCTGCCGCTAAGGTTTCGGATAGTGCATCGAGGGCCAATGCGGCTGTTTTGTTTTCGACGCGGAGTGCTATGTCCGGATCACTAGCGAGAGTGATAATTCCGTTTGGCCCAGGCATCTTGAGCTTCATCTACCCGTAATGGGGTATAGCTTGGAAAACTGTGAATGCCTCCCGTCCTAATATAGCGTGATATCCGCTTTTGAACGGGGCCACCTGAAAGGTGATTTGTTCGGACCTATAATTATCCGGCGTGCCGAATACCACATCTAGTGTGATTTTTCCGGTGCAGCGCGCTTCCTGACTGGGAATTATTCCTCTAAAGGTTGTGCTGCTTCGCTCCACGCGGTTCCAGTCTATTTCCATCTTTTGAAGGGTTTCCTCGTAAATGAGGTTCAGTCCGCTGCCTCCATCCATGAGTACCTTTGCGATACAATAGCCGTCCACTATGGGGCTGAGGACCAATGCGGCTGGTGCTCTGGCTGTTCGAATTTTAGGTTCGTCACTCGCGTTGAAGGTGATAGCAGTATTACTCCATGGGTTTATTGTCGCCACGTGGTAGACTTCTGTGAGGCTGCGGAGTGCTCTTTTTCGCATGTTATTCGATGCGAAAGTCTCAAAGACTGTGAGAACGGAACTGAAATTCTCGGGCTGGTTTCCTTCAACCTCTGGAATTAGGAGGTCCTCGCCAATTTTGGCCACCTGCCCGATTATCCAACATGCCCTGAGGCTGTGAGTTGGGGTGGCGTCCTCTGCACTATGAATCTTGCAGGGTCCATCTAGCCACTTTTCCAGTACGGTTCCATGCCCTCTGGAGGGTTTTGACTTTTTGGTATTTAGTCCGGGTGCTTTACTGTGGTGCACCCTCTTAGTTCGGACGGGATTGCTATTCAGGGCCGGATTGTCCCAAAATTTTATTTCGGTTTTCCGAGCACTTTCCATCGCACAGTATTTTTGTACTATGGACGCCAAGTCGGCAAAGCGTGTAATGTTGCGACAACTTACGGTGTTAAGTATTCCCTCGTCCGTGCAGTTACTGCAAAAGATTGAGATTGCGTCTCCCTCGCGGCAGTCCTTTATCCTGTTCATAACCAGGAGGAATCTGGCCCAGTAATGATGTACTGTTTCTTCGGGCATTTGCCTGATTTGGGAAAGATCGCTTATGATCGGGCGGGCGGGTGTCGTTGAGTTTGAGACCTCACCCAATTTACTGTTCGGAGGCCGAAGAACATCCGAATCTTGAGATCCGGAGTCTTGGATGTTATCCGATGAGTCTAGCCCATTGCCTGATTTTATGCTCAGGTCTTGGATTGTATATTCCCTTCCGCGGATATCCGGCATGGAGGGTTCGGGGATTCGGACGTAGCTAGTCCTTAAGATAGATGAAGGGTCGCCGCATTGTGTCTCCACCACTGCAACATGGTGGGTAACCTGGGGAGAGTTAATTTCTCTCAGATCGGGTTTAAGCCCAACCTGGTCATAATTTGTGGCGACGCCCAGTGCGGCGATACGATCCAGGAGCTCGTTAACCGAAGAAAGCTCCATCGGATCCAATTGCTCGGCGAGTTCTGAGCTGATGTGGAGGTTGCTTTCGATGACCCGGGAGGTCACCGTCGGCGCAACAGCCGAACAAGCGGTTGCGAGAAAACCACCTAGCCGGAGAGTTTGGCCGACAGCCAAGGCTCCTTTCGTAATGGTACCGTCTTTAAAGACGGGAAGAGGCATCCTTCCTGATCGCGACGGCACAGAGGAACTCTCAATGAAAGCACCAATGTTGGTGTCAAAACCGGCGGATCTCGGGTAGGGGGTCCCGAACTGTGCGTCAAGGTCGGATGGTAACAGGAGACAAGGGACACTTTATTTTACCCAGGTTCAGGCCCTCTCGATGGAGGTAAAACCCTACTCCTGCTAGATTAATATTGATGATATGGGTAGTACAAGAGCGGATCTACCACGAGATCAAGGAGGCTAAACCCTAGAAGCTAGCCTATGGTATGATTGTGTATAATGATGGTTGTCCTACGGACTACAACCCTCCGGTTTATATAGACACCGGATAGGGTTAGGGTTACACGGAGTCGGTTACAATGGTAGGCGATCTCGAATATCCGCACACCTAGATTGCCTTCTACACCAAGAAAAGATCCTTCCGGACACGGGACGAAGTCTTCAACTTTGTATCTTCATAGTCCTGGAGTCCGGCTGAAGGTATAGTTCGGCTATCCGAACACCCCCTAATCTAGGACTCCCTCAATTGGGAATACATCAAGGACAATGAAGAGCACTATCCTGGAGTGCAAGACAGCTTCAAGGCTTGTGGAGTAGCTGACTTTATTGGGCAGAAGCTCACAAAGTGGAATGAAGAGTTGATCATGCAGTTCTACTCCACAACACACTTCTATCCAGATGGAAGAATTGTGTGGATGTTAGAAGGTACTAGATATCAATCAACAGTTGCTGAGTGGGCACGGCTCATCAATGCCCAGAGGAGCATGAGGATGACCTAGATATATATGCCAAGAAGAAGATGGACCACAACCCTATGTCCAACATGTACAAGGAGATCCCAAACAAGGCACTTGATACTTTCAAGTTTGGATCAGTACATTATCTTCTGTCAGGGTTGCCAACCATCAATTGGATTCTAAGGCACACTCTGCTGCCCAAGTCTGGTGATCACAAGATGATCAGAGGCCATGCAATCAACTTGCTTCATATCTTTGATGTGCCACAAAAATTCAAAGTCATGAGCCTCATGGTAGAAACAATCAAGAGGACTACAGCAGATCAGAAGAGGAGCTGTGGATATGCCCCTCAGATCCAAGAGTTGATAAACTCCAAGATGGGTAAAGGCATATACTTACTGGACAAGGAACATTTGCCTATTCATCCAGATTTCGAGGACAATCAAGTTGTGATGAACAAGGATGAACCATCTTCAGCTCATGCTCAAGCACAAAAGGAGAAGGCAAGGAAGGAGAAAGCTGCCAAGATGCCAACTCAAGAGGAGGCATCTGAGTATTTCTTGAAAACCAAGCAAGAGCAGCTTAGTTACTTGATTGCATCCACACTGAGGATTGAGAAAGGACTGGCCACCCTCACTCAGAATCAGGAGGGCTTAGAGAGGATCGTAGAACAAAAGTTCTATGACTTGGATGTCAAAGTAACAGAGATTCAGTCTGCAGTGGAGCAACGCAACTTCAAGATGACATGCAGGAGAGGAAAGGGAAGACTACAACTGATGCATTTGCCAGAGTGCCACGAGCTCAGAAGATCTAGCCTGAGAGTCGATCTAGCACTATGCATTTTCTAGGAACTTTTTGGTAACTTGTTGCCAAAGGGGGAGAAAAATGTATAGATCATAGGCTTCGAGAGAGAGTGTTGCTTTTATTCTCTCTTGTTTTATTTGGTGGTTTTTCAAACTTTGTTTGCTTTTGGTTGAGATACTTTGATATGCTTGTGAGACATTGATGATCATGTGTTTGATCATAAGCTACACTTATGCATGCTTGATATATCCTATCTATCTTATGTGATCATTCACTTTTCTTGGTGATGAGTGCATGTATTTCATTCTTATCATTTTGAGCGCTCCACCAAGATGTATGTGACATGGAAGAGTAACCCATGATTCTAACTCTTTGTGCATTTGCAGTCCAAAGCAAATTTTAAATATGCACAAATTTAGGGGGAGCTCTTACTTATCACATACTTCTCAAAGAGACGATATATATCATTCTTATTATCATTTGTCGAAACTTTGATCTATATGTTGTCATCAATTACCAAAAAGGGGGAGACTGAAAGTGCAACTATCCCTAGGTGGTTTTGGTAATTCATAACAACATATAGCTCATTGAGCTAATGCTATTCCAAGATGATTATTTCAGGAAAGCTCAATGATTGGCATGGCATGGATGGTGAAAGTGGAACCCTCAAAATGCTAAGGACAAAGGATTGGCTCAAGCTCAAAAGCTCAAGACTCTTCATTTTACATTTTAGTGATCCAAGATCACATTGAGTCCATAGGAAAAGCCAATACTATCAAGGAGGGATGAGGTGTTGCTTAATGAGCCTTTTGCTTCATGTGCTTAATGATATGCTCCAAAATCCTCAGCTACTTTCTCATATCCACTCTTGACCTAAACCCAAAGCCAAACTCGGTCCTACCGATTCTTCCTATCCGGCGCCACCGAGTTTCACTTGTCATAAGCCACTGCCAAACCCTAGCAAATCGGTTCTACTGATAGGGATCTCGGTCTCACCGAGATGGGATTGCAATTTCTCGGTTTCCTTTTCGTAACTTTTCGGTCTCACCGAAAGAGCAAATCGGTCCCACCAAGATTGCAATGTAAACTCTCTGTTTCCCTTTTGTAACTTTTCGGTCTCACCGAAAGAGCAAATCGGTCCCACCGAGTTTACCTGACCAACTCTCTGGTTAGCTAATTACCAAATCGGTCTCACCGAGTTTGTGTAATCGGTCTCATCGAGATTACGTTATGCCCTAACCCTAACCATATCGGTCCTACCGAGTTGCATGTCAGTCCCACCAAAAATCTCTAACGGTCACTAGGTTTACTATTTCGGTCCGACCGAGTTTGTTGATTCGGTCCCACCGAGATTGGTACATTGTGTGTAACGGTTGGATTTTGTGTGGAGGCTATATATACCCCTCCACCTCCTCTTCACTCGTGGAGAGAGCCATCAGAACACATCTACACTTCCAACTCATATGTTCTGAGAGAGAACCACCTACCCTTGTGTTGAGGCCAAGATATTCCATTCCTACCATATGAATCTTGATCTCTAGCCTTCCCCAAGTTGCTTTCCACTCAAATCTTCTTTCCACCAAATCCAAATCCTGTGAGAGAGAGTTGAGTGTTGGGGAGACTATCATTTGAAGCACAAGAGCAAGGAGTTCATCATCAACACACCATTTGTTACTTCTTGGAGAGTGGTGTCTCCTAGATTGGCTAGGTGTCACTTGGGAGCCTCCGACAAGATTGTGGAGTTCAACCAAGGAGTTTGTAAGGGCAAGGAGATCGCCTACTTCGTGAAGATCTACCGCTAGTGAGGCAAGTCCTTCGTGGGCGATGGCCATGATGGGATAGACAAGGTTGCTTCTTCGTGGACCCTTCGTGGGTGGAGCCCTCTGTGGACTCGCGCAACCGTTACCCTCCGTGGGTTGAAGTCTCCATCAACGTGGATGTAGGATAGCACCACCTATCTGAACCATGGGAAAAACATCTGTGTCTCCAATTGCGTTTGAATTCTCCAAACCCTTCCCCTTACATTCTTGCAAGTTGCATGCTTTACTTTCCGCTGCCTATATACTCTTTGCATGCTTGCTTGAATTGTGTGATGATTGCTTGACTTGTCCTAAAGTAGCTAAAATCTGCCAAGAACTAAAATTGGGAAAAGGTTAAGTTTTTATTTGGTCAAGTAGTCTAATCACCCCCCCTCTAGACATACTTCCGATCCTACAACGACGGGGGCCATCTTGAATTCGGCCCCCAGCCGGACGCAATTCTGGAGACCAATACGGCTCCAGAATCAAGCAGGCGGCCTCCCTCGGCTGGAGGGGGTGTGCCTGTTCCACCGGCAACCTCTGTCCGACCAAAGGTGCCGGATGCTTTGTTGGCAGCACTGAAGAGCGCCTTCATCGTCGATGAACATCGTGCCCTTATGGGTGCGGTGATTGAGAAGATTCAGTCTGCTGAGAGTGGACTGAATGAAGCCTGTATCAGCCTTATAAGAGGCTTTGAGGTATGTTTTATGAGGTATAGAAGAGTGTCATAGTATGGATAATAGCCCCTGATACACTGTTCGGTGAAAGAAAGAACCGGACAGAGGATCAAATTTATGTTCGCAGGAAGACTCACTTGATGACATCTATCTCTCTTCTTTTATAAGCAGGCGTCTGTAGCGACTGCTGCCTCTCATACTGCGGAGGTCTCCGGACTGAATCAAAGTCTGGAGCGGGCCAAAGAAGAACTTGGTCAGTTGAAAAGGTAGTTGGAAGATAAACAAGGTATGCACAAGCCTTGTTCGCGTTTAGTGCAAACGAATTTCCAGTATGATAAAATATGTTTCATGATTTGTGCTAGGGACGGTGACCAAGTCGAGGCTCTTAAGAAGACTGTGCCCGAGGCCGAGAAGAAGACAGCCACAGAGTAGGCTCTTCGTGAGAAGCACGAGGCCAGGGTTATTGAAGCTGAGCAAGAGCTCCAAGAGGTCGTGAAGAAATGCGAGACCTTGGAGCAAAGTTTAACGGAGAAAGAATCCGAACTCACCAGGGCTCATCAGGTCGCGCGCGATGCCCGGGGGGAAACCTAAGGCGCCCTATAGGAGATCCAAGAGGCGAGGAAGATCGCGGCGGGTAAGGCATTTTTCTATGTAAAGCAAGTATTTGAGGAGAAAATTATGTTTCTAATTTTGAGTTCGCATTTCTCCAGGGGTATTTGCGGAGCTGCCCGGCAGCATATCTGATGTCGCCCAATTCTACCGAGCCGAAGAAAGGAACAATGCGGATAAGCTCTTTTGGTCGCAGTATCTGGCACCGAATTATCTGGTGCCTTTTGCCGATCAACTGAAACAGCTGATCGAACTGCATTGGGTGGCCGAACTAGCCATGAAGGATTTTATTATCCGGCTATGGCCCGTCGAGCCTATTCCAAGCAGCTACTTCAGGCTCATGAAGCGGCTTGTGAGTGCCTGCCCTCGACTTGACATCATCAAGCGGTCGTTCTGTATAGAGGGTGCGCGAATGGCCTTCGCCCGCGCAAAGGTGCACTGGGGGAAGATGGATGCTGAAAAGCTGATGACCGAGGGACCGCCGGAGGGGAAGGAGCACCGCAAACCCGAATTATATTATGATAGTGTCCTGGAAGGATCCCGCCTTGCGGCGGAGCAGTGTACCAAGGACATTATATTTCCATGAATACAGTCATGTTGTCCTTTGTAATGTTGAACAAGGTCATTTCTATTACTTATTGCATGTTATTTGAAAGTTTTTCCTCCTGCGTGGCCGTTTTATATATTAATACTAAGAGTTGGCCAATCATCGGCTTCTGCCCCCACGTAGGAAGTACGGGGGTGTTCGGGATAAACCTGAGCACTCTTTATCCCAGTTTTGGGTCCTTAAAGGAGGTGTTCAGCACAACGAACCAGGCAATCAGACTATAGGGCTTTATCACTCTCACTTAGCCATAGGAGTTTGACAAAAGGAAGGTGGGCGCAACCCCTAGTGTTCGGAAGACCGCACGAGGGGCTCTATAAGCACCTGGTCAGAAGAAAAGCCAATCCATCGCACGTTGCATTAGTTATGGCATTATGCGGAAGAAATCCTTAAAGATTTTATAACCTCTCGAACAGCTGACCAGCTCTCGCCGTATCATGACAGTCAGTTTTCGGCTTTCTCTACTGAGGTGCTCGTCCGGAAGATCCGGGACACAATCGCAGTAGTTCTCCCTATGCCGCCTTAGCCGATATAGCGGAACGTAAGGCAGCAAAACATGGGAGCCGGGCAAACCCAACTATTGACCCAAGACATGATTCGGAGCTGATGCATATAATGCTATAAGTTCGGGGTGCCGAACTACCCTGAAGGTGTTCGTACTTTATTGCCGTATTATGGGTACCATGAAGCTCCTGGCATATTAAGGCATATCGCGGTGTACATATGCCATTCGAAAAAAGAGTTTCAATAAGAAATAACAGCAGATAAGCGTCATATAAATCCACATGTTGTATTTGAATAGTATGTTGATGTGTATGAGTACAGGTAATGTGATAAAAAGGAAATATGAGTGTGGAACCTGCTGAGACCAGGGGGGAAGAAGTTGTGTGCGGATCCGGACTATAGTCAGATGGTCATTGCGGGGAATATCTAAGGATTCCCTTGCACTTTCGAGTTGCTTCCATATTGCCAGTCCTGGTCTGCGCAAAGGTGAACCTGCAAAGAAAATGTAAGAAATGTTTGTGTGCCACAGAGTGGTTGAGCCGCGGTATGTGGCCTATCCTAGCCCTCACAGGAGTGTTTAATTGAGCTCTGGACAAGCCGGGCTATCCTGCCACGAAGTAGTTCGAAGTCCACTGGCGGTGTCCGGGAGCTTGGCCGTCGACTCGAGGTTCGATTGAAAGGTGCCCCTTGTTGCTTCTGCTGTTAAATCAGCGGTATACTCTTTGGTACCGAGGGAGAGTTCGGCCTTGCCATTAACCGTGATGACGCCGCGCGGACCGGGTATCTTGAGCTTACGGTAGGCATAATGTGGCACCACGTTGAATCGAGCGAACGCGGTTCGTTCGAGCAGTGCCTGATAATCACTGCGAAAGGGGACGATGTCGAAGATTAACTCTTCGGCACGGTAATTGTCTGGTGATCCAAAGACTACCTCAAGGGCGATGGAGCCTGTACAGCTGGCCTCCACACCTGGTATAATACCTCTAAAGGTGGCTTTAGTGGGATTGATCATCGAATGATCGATGCCCATCTTGCGCACTATGTCCTGGTAAAGCAGGTTTAGACTGCTGCCTCCGTCCATAAGGACTCGTGTGAGGTGGAACCCGTCAATTATTGGGTCGAGGACTAGTGCGGCTGAATTGCCCTGATTGGTGTTAACCGGACGATCCGTGCGGTTAAAGGTGATCGGCCCTAGTTTGTATTGTGGGACGACTGGTTCCGTTAAGTCGACATCCCTAAGGGTGCACATCCGGTCCGGGTTGGGAGTGTGGGTGGCGTTTACCACGTTCACCGTTTAGATTTGAGGGGGAAATTTCTTTTGCCCTCCTGCATTCGGTGATCTGGGCTCCTCGTCGCCATCATCACTTTGAGACCCCTTATCTTTGTTTTTTGGCGCCTGACCTGCCGGCTTGTTTGAAGACCCAGCATTCTCTGTTGGTATGATTGGGTGGTGTTCCTGGGGTGCCATGGATTTGGCATGGACGGTCGAGTATGCGGTCCGGACTCGAGGGACCCGAATTGTCATTTTCGAATGGCCCTTTCCGCTGACCGGACTTAGAGCCACTAAATCCGGCATTGACTGCCGTATCTTCGGCATTTTCACCATTTTTGCAGCGCTTGTGTTTGTTGCGTCGGGGTTTGCCATTGCTATCTCTGACCTCTGATGTGCCAGGGTTGCTTGCTGTGTTATTGCTACGGGCCAACCAGCTATCCTCACCCGCGCAAAAGTGGGTCATGAGTGTCGTGAGGGCTGCCATTGATTTTGGCTTCTCTTGGCCGAGATGTCGGGCGAGCCACTCGTCACGGATGTTATGTCTAAAGGCCGCTAGGGCTTCCGCATCCGGACAGTCGACAATTTGGTTCTTTTTAGTTAGGAACCGAGTCCAGAATTTCCTGGCTGACTCTCCGGGCTGTTGTGTTATGCGACTTAAACCATCAGCATCCGGTGGTCGCACATAAGTGCCCTGGAAGTTGTCCTGGAATGCGTCTGCCAGGTTCTCCCAACTTCCGATGGACTTTGCCGGCAAGCTATTCATGCAATGCCGAGCCGGCCCTTTGAGTTTTAGCGGGAGATACTTGATGGCGTGTAGATCATCCCCGCGGGCCATGTGAATGTGGAGGAAGAAATCCTCTATCCATACCGCGGGGTATACAGTACCATCATATGATTCAATGTTCACGGGTTTAAACCCTTCTGGGAATTCATGATCCATTACTTCATCAGTGAGGCATAGGGGGTGTGTGGCGCCTCTGTGCCGGGCTATATCACGACGCAGTTCATACGAGTCTTGTCTGCTGTATTCGGCCCGGCCGAATTTGCTATTAGTATATCCGGCGTGACGGTGGTCGTCACACGTTGTGGCGCGAACCCGTGATCCGTAGATCGACCTTGTATGTCTTGCTTTGTTTTCCAATATGTCTCGCAGGTCTTGCGTGTTGCCCCGGGCCTTGGTGTTTTTGTTTGACTACCGACAGGGTGCGGGCTGGACTTCGGGCTGATATGCCGCTTTGTCTCGGCCACGAGGTGGCCGGTCGGCCGCATCATACGCTGGTAGTGTAGGCTTTAATGCTTCCTCTTCGAGTTGGGGTAGCGACCTGCGCTTTGGGTAACTTTTGGTTGGGCGTTCGAGTTCGTATTCCTCGGCTGCCAGGACCTTGGTCCATCTATCCGCTAGCAGATCTTGATCAGCTTGAAGCTGCTGCTGCTTTTTCTTCAGGCTTTTTGCTGTGGCTATAAGCCGGGGCTTGAAGCGCTCCTGCTCGACGGGATCCTCAGGCACGATAAATTCTTTGTCGCCGAGGCTCACCTCGTCTTCGAAGAGGGGCATGTAATTGTCATCCTCTGATTCTCTGTCTGCTTCCTGTTCCTTGGGGCTAGCTTGCCCATCCTCCTGCTCGAAGCCTGGCTGGAGGGGTTTGTCTTCGTCTTTGGCACTATCCGCAGCGTTATTGTCTGTTGTGCCGGTATCGCTGCTTTTGCTATGGCGGAGCTTAGAGCGGCGCCAATGACGCCGGTGCTTAGATTGCTTCTCGAGGGGATTATCCTTCGTTGCCTTATTGCCATCGCTTTCTTTGGGGGTGTCCACCATGTATATATCATATGATGAGGTGGCAGTCCAGCGCCCTGTGGGCGTGGTTCCTGTTCTTCTCCTGCACCGTCGTCCATACCGTCGATGTCTTCGGAGTCGAAATCGAGCATGTCGGTTAAGTCGTCGACAGTGGCTATTAAGTGGGTGGTGGGTGGGGAATGAATTTCTTCATTGTTCGCTTCCCACTCAAGCCGGACATAGTTCGGCCAAGGGTCTCCTGACAAGGAGAGTGACCTCAATGAATTTAGCACGTCACCCAAGGGCGAGTGCTGAAAGATATCCGGGGGGTAAACTCCATGATCGGTGCCCAATCAGATTCGATAGGCACGGATGCAGGCGGTCCGGAGCCCATGACCGGGGATCAATCCAAGGGTCCGGCAACACAGGTCTCATAGGAGGTGAAGTCAGTATTCGGCTCTATCGCTGCTGAGTGTGCGGCCTCCGTGGCAGGGTCCATCCACCCGTCCTCAGACGGCGCGATCTGCTCCGGATTGAGGGCCGGAGTAGCCACAGGTGTGATCTCCCGAACACCATCCGACGGCAGAGCTAAGTCATGCTCGTTGTGACTGTGCGGTGCCCCTGACATGGGCTTGAATCCATCGAAGATCAAGTCTCCGCGGATGTCGGCAGTATAGTTTAACTTTCCAAACCTGACCTGACGGCCAGGGGCGTAGCTCTCGATCTGCTCCAGATAGCCAAGCGAGTTGGCCCGTAGTACGAAGCCGCCGAATACGAAGATCTATCCGAGGAGAAAAACCTCACCTTGGATCGCATCGTTGCTGATCATCGAAGGAGCCATCAAGCCTTTATCGTGACGGCACAGTGGAACTCTCAATGAAAGCACCAATGTCGGTGTCAAAACCGGCGGATCTCGGGTAGGGGGTCCCGAACTGTGCGTCTAAGCCGGATGGTAACAGGAGGCGGGGGACACAATGTTTACCCAGGTTCGGGCCCTCTCGATGGAGGTAATACCCTACTTCCTGCTTGATTCATCTTGATGATATGAGTATTACAAGAGTTGATCTACGACGAGATCGTAGAGGCTAAACCCTAGAAGCTAGCCTATGATTATGATTGTTGTTGTCCTACGGACTAAACCTCGGTTTATATAGACACTGGAGGGGGCTAGGGTTACACAAAGTCGATTACAAGGGAGGAGATCTACATATCCGAATTGCCAAGCTTGCCTTCCACGCAGAGGAGAGTCCCACTCGGACACGGGACGAAGTCTTCAATCTTGTATCTTCATAGTCCAACAGTCCGGCCAAGGTATATAGTCCGGCTGTCCGAGGACCCCCTAATCCAGGACTCCCTCAGTCGCCACCATACTGAGCATTGCCGTGGCACCGGTGCTGCCGCACCTATGATGGCGGGAGAAGGTATTCACGGCACGCGAACTCGGTGTGGGGGGGAGGAGCTCATCATTGTCATCGGTGAAGTCGCCATCAGATCGAGGGCATCGCGGCGGGGACACCGTTGTTGGCGGAGGAGGCCTTCACAACACACCATCTCGGTCTACCGGAGGAGATCAGCCACCATCAGTCGGCTTCTGTGCGTCCTATTGATAACCCACAAATATAGGAGATCGTTTGTAGCCTTTTTAAAACATAAGAGTGTCGAACCCAATGAGGAGATAAAGGTAGAACAAATATTCCCTCAAGTTCTATCGGCCACCGATACAACTCTACTCACACTTAACGTTTGCTTTACCTAGAACAAGAATAAAACTAGAAGTACTTTGCGAGAATAAAACTATGAATAAATTACAAGATAATAAATTTAGTAATTTAGTAGAAAGGTTTTTTTTCACACAAGAAAGGTCCCTAGGTGATCGATAACTAAAGCGGTAATTATTATTGCAATTTTATATGAGGAAGAGGCATGAGCTAACATATTTTCCGTACTTGGATCATATGCACTTATGATTGGAACTCTAGCAAGCATCCGCAACTACCAAAGATCATTAAGGTAAACCCAACCATAGCATTAAGTATCAAGTCCTCTTTATCTCATACGCAACAACCCCCTTACTCGGGCGTAAGCTTCTGTCACTCTAGCCACCCACCATAAGCGAATCATGAACGTATGGCAACACCCTACAGCAGGGATTCCTCAGGTTTGTGCTACACGAAGGGCATCGCAGGATAGCACCAAAATAAAATATACAACTCAAACCAGTCATGATCTTCAATCAACCCATAGGACAAAACAGATATACTCGAACATCATAGGATAATCACATATCATTGGATAATAATATATAGTATTGAGCACCATGCTTAAATAGAGAATTGCAGCGGGAATACAGAGGTTACACCGCTGCATAGAGGGGGAGAAAGTTGGTATTGACGGTAGCAAAGTTATTGATGTAGATTGTCGTCACGATCCTTGCCCCCTCGGCGCTCCGGCGCCACCAGCAGAGAGGGGGAGAGGGCCACCTCCTTCTTCTTCCTTGGCCTCCCGCCTAGATGGGAGGAGGGTTTCCCCTCTCGTCCATGGTATCCATGGAGGTGGAGGGGCGAGAGCCCCTCCTAGATTGGATCTATCTCTCTGATCTCTTCTATTTTGTGTTCCTATTTTCTGGCCGAAAACCATTTCTTAAATTCCCGGAGATCCGTAACTCCGATTGCGCTGAGATTTTAACACGATTTTTGCGTAACACGGAGGGCACCATAGGACAGCACGAAAATAAAATATACAACTCAAATCAATGATGATCATCGATTAACCCATAGGACAAAATAGATCTACTCAAACATCATAGGATAACCACATATCATTGGATAATAATATATAGTGTTGAGCACCATGTTTAAGTAGAGAATTCTAGCGGGAATACAGAGGTTATACCGCTGCATAGAGGGGGAGAAAGTTGGTGTTGGCGGTAGAAAAGTTGTTGATGTAGCACGATCCTATTGGGAAACATAGAATGCAATTTCAAAAAAAATTCCTACGCTCACACAAGATCTATCTAGGAGATGCATAGCAATGAGAGGGGGAGAGTGTGTCAACGTACCCTCGTGGGCCGAAAGCGGAAGCGCTTGACGTTGATGTAGTCAAACTTCTTCTCGTTCCGACCGATCAAGCACCGAACGTGCGGCACCTCCGAGTTCTGCACACGTTTAGCTCGATGACGTCCCTCGAACTCTTGATCCAGCAAAGTGTTGAGGAGAGTTCCGTCAGCACGACGGCGTGGTGACGGTGATGGTGAAGTGATCCGCGCAGGGCTTCGCCCAAGCACTACGTGAATATGACCGGAGGCATAAACTATGGAGGGGGCGCCGCGCACAGCTTGGAACAATTGATGTGTGTTGTAAGCACCCCTCCCCGTGTATATAAAGGAGGGAGGGGGAGGAGGAGGCTGGCCCTAGGCGTGCCCCAAGTAGGAGGAGTCCTACTTGGGCTCCTAGTTGGATTCGCCCCCCCCCCCCATTTCCTTTTACCGAAGGGGAAAAGGGGGAAAGAGAGAGAGGGGGAGAAGGAAAGGGGGCGCCGCCCCCTTTCCTAGCCCAATTCGGCCTCCTTCCCTGTGGGGGGCATACCACTCCTTGTGGGCTGGTGTGCCTCCCTCCTATGGCCCATATCTTCCCCCGAGGGGTTCCGGTAACCTCCCCGGTACTCCGATATGTACTTCATACACTTCGGAACACTTCCGGTGTCCGAATATTATCTCCAATATATCAATCTTTACCTCTCGACCATTTCGAGACTCCTCGTAATTTCCATGATCTCATCCGGGACTACGAACAACATTCAGTCACCAAATCACATAACTCATATAATACAAATCATCATCGAACGTTAAGTATGCGAACCCTACGGGTTCGAGAACTATGTAGACATGACCGAGAAACCTCTCCGGTCAATAACCAATAGCGGAACCTTGATACTCATATTGGCTCCCACGTATTCTACGAAGATCTTTATCGGTCGAACCGTTATGACAACATATGTTATTCCGTTTGTCATCGGTATGTTACTTGCCCGAGATTCGATCGTCGGTATCTTCATACCTAGTTCAATCTCATTACCGGCAAGTCTCTTTACTCGTTATGTAATGCATCATCCCGCAACTAACTCATTGGTCACATTGCTTGCAAGGCTTATTTATGATATGCATTACCGAGAGGGCCCAGAGATACCCCTCCGATACTCAGAGTGACAAATCCTAATCTCAAACTATGCCAACCCAACAAAATACCTTCGGAGATACCTGTAGAGCATATTTATAATCATACAATTACGTTGGGACGTTTGATAGCACACAAGGCATTCCTTTGGTATCTGGGAGTTGCATAATATCATAGTCAAAGGAATATGTATAAGTCATGAATAAATCAATATCAATAAAACTTAACGATCATTATGCTAGGCTAATAGATGGGTCTTGTCCATCACATCATTCTACTAAGGATGTGATCCCGTTCATCAAATGAAAACACATGTCTATGGTTAGGAAACTTAACCATCTTTGATTAATGAGCTAGTCTACTAGAGGCTTACTAGGGACACGGTGTTTTGTCTATGTATCCACACATGTATCAAGTTTCTGGTTAATACAATTCTAGCATGAATAATAAACATTTACCATGATATAAGGCAATATAAATAACAACTTTATTATTGCCTCTAGGGCATATTTCCTTTGGATCCTTGCCCCCGCGGCGCTCCGGCGCCACCGGGAGAGAGGGAGAGAGAGCCCCCCTCCTTCTTCTTCCTTGGCCTCCCCCCTAGATTGGAGGAGGGTTTCCCCTCTGGTCCATGGTCTCCATGGCGGCAGAGGGGGCGAGAGCCCCTCCTAGATTGGATCTATCTCTCTGTTCTCTTCTATTTTGTGTTCCTGTTTTTTGGCCGAAAACCGTTTCTTAAATTCTCGGAGATCCGTAACTCCAATTGCGCTGAGATTTTAACATGATTTTTTTTCCAAATACTATCTTTCTTGCGGCGAAAGAAGGGCAACAACCACCTGACGAGGTGGCCACTACCCACCACCGCGCACCTGGGGGGCGCCTTGGTGCCTAGTGGAGGCTGTGGGCCTTCGTTTGCATTGATTCCACCTCCCAAAAATCACATCTATTCCAAAATAATTCTCCGTAAAAATTTATTGCATTTGGACTTTGTTTGATATGGATATCCCGGGAAACCAAAAAAACATGCAACAGAAAGGAACTGGCACTGGGCACTGGATCAATATGTTAGTCCCGAAAATAATATAAAATGTTGCCAAAAAGTATGTGAAAGTTGTATAATATTGGCATGGAACAATAAAAAATTATAGATAGGACGGAGACGTATCACCTATCCATCCATCACCCATCCTTTCCTATCACCAACAACCCCTACGCGCAGTCTTTGTTGGGCACCTCTCCCGCTTCACCAACGATGAGGCGATACGGAAGGTGCACGTCTCTCTCGTCTTCTTTTGTTGGTTTGTTGGGTTTGATGCTATGATCTTGTGACGACCTCGATTCAACCGTACACTAATCATACATGCAAATGTGTACAATCAAGATCAAGGACTCACGGGAAGATATCACAACACAACTGTAGACACAAATTAAAATAATACAAGATTTATATTACAAGCCAGGGGCCTCGAGGGCTCGAATACATGAGATCGAAGACACAAGAGTCAGCGGTAGCAATAATATCTGAGTACATACATAAGTTAAACAAGTTTGCCTTAAGAAGGCTAGCACAAAAGTAGCAATGATTGAAAAGGCAAGGCCTCCTGCCTGGGACCTCCTAACTACTCCTTGAAGTCGAACTCCACGTAGAACCATCCTCGTGATCCTCTGGCTCCTGGACTCCATCATATGATCGCAATAACTGGGAAAAGGGGAAAAAGAAGTAGCAAAGCAACCGTGAGTACTCATCCAAATTACTCGCAAGCAAGGATCTACACTACATATGCGTTGGTATCTGTATAATTGGGTAATGTCTGTGGACTGATCTGCAAAATGCCAGAATAAGAGGGAGATAGCTAGTCCTATCGAAGACTACGCTTCTGGCAGCCTCCATATTAAAGCATGTAGAAGAGAGTAGCAAGTGCAGCATCAAGTAACATCGCATAGCATTATCTTACCCGGCGATCCTCTCCTTGTCGCCGTGTGAGAGAGAGATCACCGGGTTGTATCTGGCACTTGAAAGGGTGTGTTTTATTAATTATCCGGTTCTAGTTGTCATAAGGTCGAGGTACAACAACGGGTCGTCCTTTTACTGAGGGACACGACAAATAGATAAACTTCCCTGCAGGGGTGCATCACATTACCCAACACGCTCGATCCCTCTGGCCGGACACACTTTCCTGGATCATGCCCGGCCTCGGAAGATCAACATGTCGCAGCCCTACCTAGGCAAAACAAAGAGGTCAGCATGACAGTCTAAATCCTAAGCGCATAGGGGTCTGGGCCCATCGCCCGTTGCACACCTACACGTTGCATACGCGGCCGGTGAGCGGACCTAGCAACCTCCATTAAAAAGGAGGTTGCGTTATGCGGTACAACCTGGCACGCGTCGCTCAGTCGCTGATGTCAAGAAGGCTTCGGCTGATACCACGACGTCGAGTGCCCATAACTGTTCCAGCGTAGTTGGTTAGTGCGCATAGGCTCGTAGCTAGACTCAGATCAAATACCAAGATCTTGTTAAGCATGTTATTTAGAAGTAACCGCGGACGCCGACCAGGGACCAGGCCCACCTGTCTCCTAGGTGGTCTCAACCTGCCCTGTCACTCCGCCACAAAGTAACAGTCAGGGGTCGTCGGGAACCCAGGCCCACCACTACCGGGATGGAACCACCTGTCCTTTCAGCCCCCACATCGGAATCACCTGCGGGTACTCTACGAGCCGACCCGACTTTATTCACATCATGTATCATGTATAATATGTATCTAAGTATATACCCGTGATCACCTCCCGAGTGATCACGGCACGGTAGTATAGCATGGCAGACGGACAAGAATGTAGGGCCACTGATGATAAACTAGCATTCTATACTAACCATTTAGGATTGCAGGTAAGGGTAACAACTATAGGAACAATGACAGGCTATGCAGTAGAATAGGATTAACCAAAAGTAGTAACATGCTACATTACTCTAATGCAAGCAGTAGAGAGAGGAATAGGCGATATCGGGTTGATCACGGGGGGCTTGCCTGGTTTCTATGCAGACAGAAACGGACCCTTGAAGGTGAAGTAGTCGATCGCTGGTTCAACCGCGGTCTCGGGGTCTACCGGAAAGAAGTAACAGAGGGGAACACAATAAATAACAAAGCAACCAAAGCATCACAAAGCATAACATGGTAATACACGGTGCTAGGGATGACCTAACGCAGTACTAGGTGCTACCGGCGAAGGGGGGAAACATCTGGGAAAGTATTCCCGGTGTTTTGCGTTTTCGGACAGATGAACCGGAGGGGAAAAGTTGCATGTTCGCTATGCTAGGGACGTGTGGCTGACAAACAGACTGCGTATTCGGATTCATCTCATCGTTCTAAGCTACTTTCATGTACAAAGTATTTTTATCCGAGTTACGGATTATTTTATATTAATTTTTAAAGATTTTATTCATTTTTTGAATTTCTGTAATTTACTTAATTCGAAAATATATTAAATGCTAGGTGTACATAGAGAAGTGTACACAACAGTGGCATTACAGGCTGGCATGTGGGGCCAGCCTGCTGAGTCAGCAGGTCAACAATTGACCAGTTAACTGGTAAACATGTCAACATGGGGCCCACCTATCATAGACTAGGACTAGCCCAATCAGCAGGTTGACTGGTCAAACTGACCATTCGGGCTCACTAGTCAGCGAGTAAGCTAAACAACAGTGGTTTAGTTAATTTTATTAGTTAGTTAACAGGGTGGGGTCCGGCGGTCAGTGTCCTAGTTTAATAAATGGGTTAGTTTAATTAATTTAAACTCTACAATAGGTGGGTGGTACGTCTCCGTCGTATCTATAATTTTTTATTGTTCCATGCCAATATTATTCAACTTTCATATACTTTTTGGCAACTTTTTATACTAATTTTGGGACTAACATATTGATCTAGTGCCCAGTGCCAGTTCCTGTTTGTTGTATATTTTATGTTTCGCAAAATATCCATATCAAATAGAATCCAAACGGGATAAAAACGGACGGAGCTTATTTTTGGAATATTTGGAAAATTCCGGAAGAAAAATCCACGCGAGACGGTGCCTGGGGTGGCCACGAGGCAGGGGGATGCCCCTGCCCCCTGGGCGCGCCCCTGGCCCTCGTGGGGCACCCGTAAGGCGGTTGATGCCCTTCTTCGGCCGCAAGAAAGCTAATTTTTGGTAAAAAAATCACGTTGAAGGTTTCTGTCCAATCGGAGTTACAGATCTCCGTATATATACGAAACGGTGAAAGGGCAGCAGAACAGAACGCAGAAACAGAGAGAGACAGAGAGACATATCCAATCTCGAAGGGGCTCTCGCCCCTCCCACGCCATGGAGGCCAAGGACCAGAGGGGAATCCTTCTCCCATCTAGGGAGGAGGTCAAGGAAGAAGAAGACGAAGGGGCCCCCTCTCCCCTTCTCTTCCGGTGGCGCCGGAACGCCGTCGTGGCCATCATCATCACCGCAATCTTCACCAACAACTTCGTCGCCATCATCATCAACTCTTCCACCCTTTATGCAGCAGTGTAACCTCTGTCTTACCCTCTGTAATCTCTAGTTGAACATGGTGCTCAACGCTATATATTATTTCCCAATGATGTATTGCTATCCTATGATGTTTGAGTAGATCCGTTTTGTCCTATGGGCTATTTGATGATCAAGATTGGTTTGAGTTGCATGTTTTATTATTGGTGTTGTCCTATGGTGCTCTCCGTGTCACGCAAGCGTGAGGGATTCCCGCTGTAGGGTTTGCAATATGTTCATGATTTGCTTATGGTGGGTGGCGTGAGTGACAGAAGCACATACCCGAGTAAGTAGGTTGTTTGCGTATGGGATAAAGGGGACTTGATGCTTTAATGCTATGGTTGGGTGTTACCTTAATGATCTTTAGTAGTTGCTGATGCTTGCTAGAGTTCCAATCATAAGTGCATATGATCCAAGATTCCAAGTAGAGAAAATATGTTAGCTTATGCCTCTCCCTCAAATAAAATTGCAATAATGATTACCGGTCTAGTTATCGATTGCCTAGGGACAAATAACTTTCTCGTAACAAAAAGCTCTTTACTACTTTAGTTGTGTCTTTATCTAAACAACCCCTAGCTTTTATTTACTCGCTCTTTACTTTCTTGCAAACCTATCCAAAAACTCCTACAAAGTACTTCAAGTTTCATACTTGTTCTAGGTAAAGCGAACGTCAAGAGTGCGCAGAGTTGTATCGGTGGTTGATAGAACTTGATGGAATATTTGTTCTACCTTTAGCTCCTCGTTGGGTTCGACACTCTTACTTATCAAAAACTGTTGCGATCCCCTATACTTGTGGGTTATCAAGACCTTTTTCTGGCGCCGTTGCCAGGGAGACATAGCATGGGGTGAATATTCTCGTGTGTGCTTGTTTGCTTTATCACTAAGTAATTTTTATTTGTTGTTCTTAGTTGTTCTTTATCTTTAGTTATGGATATGGAACACGAAATACCAAAAAAATTAGGTGTACTTTCTGCTCATGGAGATGGGGAACCTCCTAAAACCCTCGATGCTGGTTATGTGAAAGATATTATGTACTACTTTAATAATCCTGAGAAATCCCCATTCAATTATGTAATAGGAGTAACGTTGGATCAACGTGAATACTTTAGGGATTATCGCTTAACTCAAAAAGGGAAACTATTATGGGATCAAATTTATATGTTGAAGTGGTATGCTCGGCAAGTATGCTTGAGCTATGATTATACTTGTTGCTCTAGGATGAAGGCCCCACACCTTCCCTTTTCATGCAAATTTAATTATAATAAAACCTTAGCTTCTTATGCTAATGGTATATATGATTACTATGATGTGGAACAAATAGAAGAATTTGTTGCTTTTATGGGTGCTTATGAAATTGAATCTATGTTTAAAGAGTATGAAGATTTTGATGATGCTGTTTATAGACCTGAAAATTTAGCTATCCTCAAATATTGTTATGAGAATTATGAATACAATTACGAAATTAATGCACTTATTGAGAAAGTCTCCGTTGTCCAAGAAAAGACTAATATTTTGCAGGAATCTATGAAAGAAGAAATTGATGAAACTGTGAGCTCATTGGATGAAAAAGATGAGGAGGAGAGCGAAGAACAAAAGGAGGAAGAGCGGATTGATCACCCGTTCCCACCTTCTAATGAGAGTAACTCTTCAACTCATACATTGTTTAATTCCCCTTCGTGCTTACCGAAGGATGATTGTTATGATGACTGTTATGATCCATTTGATTCTTTTGAAATATCCATCTTTGATGATGCTTGCTATGCTTGTGGCCAAGATGCCAATATGAATTATGCTTATGGAGATGCAAACTGCTTACTTGCCGCAAAGATGAGATGGTCAACATATAAGGGTGCTCACAGCTGTTGATGCCATACTTAGATCTGAACTCTGGCCTCAATTTCTGTAAGAGAGCTTCTTCTTTCAAATAATCACGCTGCAGGTGTTTATAATCAGAGAAGTTGTATTGGTCCCTTGATATCAGAAAAGGCATTGACAACAAGCCTTGCAGAGTACCATCAACCAGAAGTAATGTCTTGTATTTTTTTTAAAGACATAAACATGTTACGAAGAAAATATTTTCCTCTACAATCCTGTTTTATGCAATACATGAAAAATAATTTCTAACAAAAACCCTATTGTCTCATGTTTGATTTCCTTTCAAGTTTCAACTATCAAATAATTTCTAGATCTATTGAAGCAAGGTCAGGGATCTCGTTTATTAACAACAATTATGCAATTGTTATGGTTGTTGTCTTAGCCTCCCATAGTTAACCATAGTGCAAAGCATTGCAGCAGATGCCCATGTTTGTTTATATTTTTAGGTAAAACACTGACCCTGCCAAGGTTGTCCACCTTGCACACATAAAAATGCACAAGATCAGAAACACAACTTCCACCTGCCTACGAAACTGTTTTTTTATCGAAAAACTGCAGAAGCCCCATCAGAAGATAATCATTATATTTGATCATAAGATAATATTGTCCAAAGCAATACCAGGTGCAACAAACAAATTACCTCATCAGAGACATCCATGGAATCCACTTGTTCCAACATTTCCATATAAGCAGGAAGGTATCTCTGAAATTCATCTTCAAACTGGTTGTAACATGAAAGAGGATGTTGTAACCAAGAAATGTCTACCAAAAGAAAATGAAGTAATGAACCTTCAAAGATGTTCAGAATCTATAAAAATAGAAAAGAAACATACTTCCCAATTCCAGTCAGATCCCTCGAGAAGTTCCTTAGCAGCAGAGCCCGCCTTTACTCGAAGATTTTCCATTTCATTTTCCAACCAGGATGTATAATTGTTTTCAGCGCGGCGGCTTTCTTTATCTTCTCCGTCAGAATCCTATCACAGATACATGAATGAACGAGTATGTTATGTGGGGAATCCATATAGGCAACATGGAGCCCACAACAGGCACAAAGCATATGAATGCAGGAGCAGCAACAAGAAGTCAGAGTTTAAGTTGGGTTTGAATACGTAAGTCAATCCTTCTGGTGCATGTGCCGAAATTGGAAGTAAACCCCATCAGCAGTAAATGGCCACTACGGAAGAAGTCCTAATTGGCCTTCAACCATGTCTTTCACGTAATTGCTGCCACCATCCTCTATAAAATGAAGCCACCACAGTTGGTTGAGCGAGCTATCAATTAACAATTCATAACCATGATCCATCTTCTCTATCCTACCCCGTTACCCTTCCCTCCAAAGCACCAAACCGGCATCGCAACACCAGTTGGCTGATGATTCATCGTCCAAAGACACCTTCTGGGCACAGCATCAACCTTATCATAGACATGTGACTATTAATACCGAGCTGCAACATACACCGCCCTCCTGCCAACAAGACTACGTGAAATTGGTAACAGGAAGTCAAGAACACGGTAACAGTGCAGCAGCTACTTCGTGACATCTGCACCCGCCTCTCTACTCTAGAGAGCACGACCACCAGCACACGTACCATCGTCCCTGGAGCCCGCCAGATATCCACTTGCCTCTCCCATCCTCGGCCGTCAACTCCAACCATATATAACTCCACCATTGCATCAACTGCTCTCTCAATTCCATACCCATTAAACCATCATGCCCACTATCCAACACCTGGCCTCCAGCACACCACCTTGAAAGTGCAACTAATCCCTGGGTGGTTTTGATAATTCTTAATAACATATAGCTCATTGAACTAATATTCTTTCAAGATAATCATTTCAGAAAGTTCAATGATTGGCATGGCATGGACTAAGAGATGTGGACCCCTCAAAATGCTAAAGACAAATATTAGCAAAAGCTCAAGACTCTTCATTTCTATTTTAGTGATCCAAGATCACATTGAGTCCATAGGAAAGCCAATACTATTAAAAGGGGATGAGGTGTTGCTTAATGGTCTACTTACTCAAAATGCTTAGTGATATGCTCCAAAACCCTCAACCATTTTCTCATATCCAAATATATCCTAAACCTAAAGTCAAACTCGGCCCACCGATTTGATGCATCTGGCGCCACCGAGTTCACTTGACATAGCCATTGCCACAAACCCTAATTAGTTCGGTCTAACCGATAGGGATCTCGGTCTCACCGAGATTGGATTCTAAACTCTCTATTTCCCTTCGTAACGTTTCGATTTCATCGAAATGAGCGATCGGTCCCACCGAGTTCGCAATGCAAACTCTCTGTTTCACTTTCGTAACGTTTCAGTCTCACCAAAAGGAGCGATCGATCCCACCGAGTTTGCCTGACCAACTCTCTGTTTGCTTGTTACTGAAATCGGTCTCACCGAGTTGAAGTAATCGGTCAAACCAAGATCTAGTTTTGCCCTAACCCTAGCTCATCGGTCCCACCAAGTTGATCATGTCAGTCCCACCGAAAACTCTAACGTTCACATTTTGAACTGAATCGGTCTCACCGAGTTCACATATTCGGTCTGACCGAGTTGGCTCTTTTGTGTGTAACGGTTAGATTTTGTGTGGAGGCTATATATACCCCTCCACCCTCCTCTCCATTAGTGAGAGAGCCATCAGAACGTGCCTACACTTCCAGCATTCATTTTCTGAGAGAGAACCACCTACTCATGTGTTGAGACCAAGACATTCCAATCCAACCACAAGAATCTTGGTCTCTACCTTCCCCAAGTTGCTTTCCACTCAAATCATCTTTCCACCATAGCCAAATCTGTGAGAGAGAGTTGAGGTGTTGGGGAGACTATCATTTGAAACACAAGAGCAAGGAGTTCATCATCAACACACCATCTATTACCTTTTGGAGAGTGGTGTCTCCTAGATTGGTTAGGTGTCACTTGGGAGCATCCGTCAAGATTGTGGAGTTGAACCAAGGAGTTTGTAAGGGCAAGGAGATCGCCTACTTCGTGAAGATCTACCCAAGTGAGGCAATTCATTCGTGGGCGATGGCCATGGTGGGATAGACAAGTTTGCTTCTTCGTGGACCCTTCGTGGGTGGAGCCCTCCGTGGACTCCCGCAACCGTTACCCTTCGTGGGTTGAAGTCTCCACCAACGTGGATGTACGATAGCACCACCTATCGGAACCACGCCAAAAATCTCCGTGTCTACATTGCGTTTGCCACTCCAAACCCTTCCCTTTACCTTCATATGCAATGATTTACATTCCGCTGCTATACTCTTAGAATTGCATGTATAGGTTGATTGCTTGACTTGTGCTAAGTTGTTAAAATCTGCCAAGACTTAAAATTGGGAAAAGGCTAGATTTTTATTTGGTCAAGTAGTCTAATCAACCCCCCCCCTCTAGACCTACTTTTGATCCTACACACCTCCGCTAACCGCCACCAAGTCGCAGACCCATCTACCCAATATTGCGCCCATCACCTCCCAAACCAATCCAGTTATCTCCACTTTCCTGCACGATTCCTCCATCATAGAACCATACTGTCCACAACCACCAATTACCATCCTCCTCCACCTTCCCTTCCAACCCTAACCTTGTAAGCTCTTTCCTCACAATCCCAAGTATGCTAAGCTCGAGTCCCCACAGTTTGATAATCCCTCCGTCCCATAATATAAGATGTTATTACATCCATTGTACTCATGTATTGGATGTGATAAGATCTTATATTACAGGACCAAGGGAGTAGAAAATAAAACCCATTGTCATGGCTGAAGCAATACAAGCAAATTTTTAAGGGCCGGCAAATAATGGAGGTAAACAAGCTGCGGCTCGCTTTGTTCCATATCAGCGGCAAAAAGCATGTACCCAGTACATTCTATAAATTGCAAATATGAAGTGTATTTGAAGTGCATAAATCATACATCGTAGTGACTCCCTTGCATTAATAGCTTACCTTTACCAGATAAACATACAAGTCTTCACAAAGAGCATGCAGCACTTTGTCCACACTACCATCTGTACTTGACCCTGATTCATGTCTTAGACTTTGGGTTGCACATTGGAGCTCATTGTCTAGACGCCGAATCAAACACGGTAGCAGATCATCTACAATCAAACGCTCAAGCCGCACATCATTTGTGGAAACTGCAAGCTGAATCAGATAACGGCAAAAGTGAAGAGCCTTGATTGCTGCTTTATCATCCACAAAGTATCCAAAGAAGCTCATCCTCAACTTCTCAAAGAAATTATGATGTAGAAGAAACCTGTTAAAAACTGACTACCTTTTTACATGTTTTTCTTTCATGTTCTATTTATGACTTCTAATAAATAGACATAGAATTGTATTATTTAACACAATTTGACTAAAACTGTACCTGCAGAAAGAAGATGGTGCCATAGAGTTCAAATCTTGAGAAGAGACAGTGTCCTTGTTGCAGATAGGTTTAACATCTACATGTAGAGGCACAACAGTTTTTTCCATAAATGCTAAGGCCTCAAGCAAATCTGACATCTTTCGAGTAAACTCTAGCAGTAGCTTATATCCCATTTTATTTATTTGTTCATCTTCTCCAACAAGATTACCATAGTTAAGAAGGTTGTGTGCTTGTCTTTTATAAAGAAGATAAAACCAAGTAGCATGAAGTCTATCCTCGCACTCCAATAGTATGGGCTCTAATAAGTTGACTGTCCACTCCTCCAAGATTTCACGGGGACAATGCTTGACCAGAGGAATAACTACAAGATGGATAAGCTTCCCTAAATGTCTCAATTCCATACACCCTAAAGCTTCCGTGAACGCATTACCAACAGATAGACTTTCCAACAACTTAGGGAATGCCCCCTTAATGGTTGTACACAGACCTATAAAATTGTACCTATGGCAATGATATAAGCAGTAAACAACATGATTATCATAATAAACATTTGATGTAGAATTTAAGTTCATGCCACTCAAGAAAACTCTCACTGCAAACATTTGACTTTGGTCATTTCTAAGTACTCCAGTATCGATAAAAAAAAACAGTATATCTGAACCGCTATAGCAATGTACTTACACCCTCTGTCGAGTTCCCTCTAACAGTGCCCTTGTCTCATTCTCACGGAACGATTCCTCACTGTCAATAGTATACAGCCCATCAGAAATTTCAAGCAAATGATCAAGCTCCATACAGCTCAAGGCTTTAGCCTTTTCAACTTCTGCAGGCAACAAGTCAATACCAATTTCCACCGTCCAAAGTACATGTATACAACGGAGCAGCTGAAAAAATATGAAAGAAATAGATTGTAAACACACGGCTGTATGCAACTTAAATTTGCTGTGTATTTACGATCATTGTTCGGGCACAACTGCAAATTTAGAGGATCATTTACCCGCAAGAATAGAGGAATGATTAATTCCAAAAGAGCTATGGAGAACACATCACAAGCACCATACTCGTTTATTCCATTCATAAGCTTTTCCTCACAGAATTTCACAACGTGATAAGACATCTTCAAAAATTGACCATCAGAAAATAGATTGCTCAATCCAGACATGGTACGCACATATTTACGATTCCACTCCGTCTGGATCCATATTCTGTTGAGAGAATTAAGTAGACATAGAAGCATACCCATGTATTGCTGAATCCTGTACAATAGTTCAAAGGTAAGTAGTCGCTTTGTAACTGCTCCCTCTGCTCTTAAATAAGTGATATTTTTTACTTGCATGGTTTGCAAGGTACAGATTAATTCATAAACTGTAGTAATAACATGATCATAAATTCATAACTAAATTAATAGAATCCTTCTGTCAATACTCCAGTTAAGTCTCAACTATGAAATTTGGTGTATTAATGCTATGAAGAATAGCAACATGTATTCCCATGAGACCAAGTATATATACACATGCATGCGTGGTACATATGCACAAAACGCCCAATACAGCGGTCATATGACACAGCTAATATGTGGCAAACTGGCAACTATGCACATCCCTAACATTGAATATACCGCTCCTGGCCTACTGAGCAATGTCTCATGTTGACAATTGAAAAAAAATTGTTCATATTGGAAATCCATTTTGAAAATAAGGACCTCAGGCTTCTATAATGTCATTTATTTATGGAGAAGGGGGCGTTACATACAGTTGGATACCAGGCAATCCAATTTAGTGGAAGCAAATCATACCCTAGACAAGACGTTGCAATAATAAATGCCTCGCATAATAAATTATGCTCTGCAAGGATAGGACAGTCCATTCCTTGGTGAGAAGAAACTGTTTCATTGATTCCCTGTACCATCAGCAAAGCACATTCAAGAACAGAAAAAAAGTATTCCCTCTGTAACATAATGTCTTACATTAAGTTATAGAGGTTGTATATTATAGTCAGAGTGCATCTCTCTTGAAATAAAATATGTGTACCACCTGGTAAAAACAATTGTCACGCATTTAAATGTCTGAACAAAGCAGGACACATCATAAAGGAACATACAAAAAACTAATCATAATGGTATACCGTGGGTGCCGCACTCCAATCACTGTTCTGGGGTCTTTTATCTGACATGCTGCTTCTACTGTCAGTACTCTCTAAAACTGAATCATGATCGGATTTAACCAGCTGTAACATCAACTTTAGAAGATAAGCGCTGCTAAGTTTTTCACTCCTGTATTTCAGGAGATGCTGCAGAAAAAAAAGACCAATGCAAAGGAAATAAAAGAATTAAGGACCCAGTCATCTGAGAGTATGTACATGAAGCACTATGATGAAGTAAAGTGTCAGGAAGGACCTGAAGCATCTTATAGCCATGAAGTTGAACCTTGATCAACTCCTGGTTGGCCAGCAGAAGTGAAACCTTTAGAAAGGATTCCACGTATAGTTCCTCTTCTGTTCTTACCTGGAGTATTTCACATTGATCAGACATCACCAATGCATTGTTTGATAAAAGAAAAAAGTGACAGAATTTGAAGAAAGCACGCCGGTAATTGCATTGTGCACATTTCTGAAGGTGTGCCTTCAAATTGGCGAGTCCTCGGTACAGAATTTACTAGGTCCCATGTCAGATCACAAAGGCCAAAGCTAGCGAATTAAAGTCTACGGAATATAAATTCAACTAAATCCGCTTAATAACTAGTACAAAGCGTGCTAGAGTAGAGACCTCTTCGTTCCATCATATAATGTTGCTGAAACTAGCATTGTCTAAAATTCCAATTGCAGTGTCGTGAACGGATTAAAGTTGCTCTGTTTGTTCCATCCTGTAATGCCGCCAAAATTAGCATGTTCAGAACTCCAATTGTGACGTCTTGGACGTATTTGCTCTATTAGTGACACGTGTGGCCACACCATCGGTTCACAACCTAAAACTGCTGCGGACACTTGAGATTCAATTCATGCTGCATTGGACTAAACTAAACCGGGCACAAGCTTGGAACCCTAGGCGTAGACAAAACACGTAGTAATAAACTGCGGCCTGGAAACTCGTTTAGGCTTAGAGTTCTGTATCTTTAACTGTCACCGAAACAGAAGCAAGGCCAGTACAGGTACCTGTCCCAACTTTGGAGGGTCCGAATCGCGGTCGGCACCCGTCGCCGCCTCCGTTGGGAGGCAGGACGCGTCCATGGAGATGGAGGGGAAGCCTCGAGGTGGATGGCGCCGGCCGTGCGCGGGGGCTCAGGAAAGGAGGGAGTGGAGGAGGGGCGGCGGATCCTATTCCCCGCGTACCGCCGGGGATAGAGATTTTTCTTTTTCTTTTGAGAATTCCGGGGATAGAGATGAAACGCGCGAGCGTCCTTGCGCTATATGGGGCGGCCCATTCAGGTTTACCAGAACCGGTTTTGGTTTTTCCCTTTCTTTTTTCCGTTCTTTTATTTTACTTTCTTATTTTTCTTATTTACTACTAGGAAACATGCCCGTGCATTGCAACGGGAGAAAATAAATCACACCCATACACACACTCGATGACACTAAGAAATCTTACGAAATCTTTCACAATGCCGTACGAGAAACAACATGATAAGTGATGTTGTGCACAAATATAAAGGTGGGATGGTTTTTTTAAGTAACTAAATTGTGTCCAATTGATTAGAAAACAAAAAATATCTATCTACTTGCCGGTATCAATTTTGTGGTGTTCCTCCTTAGTGATACCTAACAAATAATGCATTACCGGTAAAAAAAGAAAGAAAGAATGCATTAGGCTGAAAATAGCGAATTACACTTTAGTACACAATGATAGCATGTGCATAGGAGCATGTTAGATATCTCCATCAAAAACAATCAATCTATAAGGACATGTATAACGAATAGGCATTTTCAAATTCGCCACATAGAGAAAAGTATTTAATTAAAGTTGAAACATAAAAATAATTTTAGAAATGGTTATCATGCAAGATAATATCATATCTGGAATGTACACATTTTTTGAGTGATTATCATATATAACTTTCTAAATTTAAAGTTAGGATTTGAAACATATGAATATATTTTTAAATACTTGAATCTGCCAAAAAAAGTTTAAGAAGAAAATGGCTGCGCCGAAATTGGAAAATTGTGTAGCCCATCAGATAAGATGGCACTTGGGCGAACCTGTTCTATCTTCCGCTCACAGAAATCAAGAGAAAACAAAGAAAAAGTGGGATAAGTGTGGATAAGGCTGTTCTATAAGGACATGTATAACGAATAGGCATTTTCAAATTCCCCACATAGAGAAAAGTAACTAATTAAAGTTGGAACATAAAAATAATTTTAGAAATGTTTATCATGCAAGATAATATCATATCTGGAATGTACACATCTTTTGAGTGATTATTGTATATAACTTTCTAAATTTAAAGTTAGGATTTGAAACATATGAATATATTTTAAAATACTTGAATCTGCCAAAAAAGTTTAAGAAGAAAATGGCTGGGCCGAAATTGAAAAATTGTGTAGCCCATCAGATAAGATGGCACTTGGGCGCGGCTGTTCTATCTTCCGCTCACATAAATCAAGAGAAAACAAAGAAAAAGTTAATATAGAGAAAAGTAACTAATTAAAGTTGGAACATAAAAATAATTTTAGAAATGGTTATCATGCAAGATAATATCATATCTGGAATGTACACATCTTTTGAGTGATTATTGTATATAACTTTCTAAATTTAAAGTTAGGATTTGAAACATATGAATATATTTTAAAATACTTGAATCTGCCAAAAAAGTTTAAGAAGAAAATGGCTGGGCCGAAATTGAAAAATTGTGTAGCCCATCAGATAAGATGGCACTTGGGCGCGGCTGTTCTATCTTCCGCTCACATAAATCAAGAGAAAACAAAGAAAAAGTGGGATAAGTGTGGATTGAACTCAAGTCGGCTGCGTGGGAGAACAGGGCTCTGATCAGTAAGCTACAAGTGTGCTTGTTATTTGTAAAGGAATAACTATGTAAATGACCTAACTGCGACATTGGTGACTTAAAAAAACGAATCATTTTTGCCATTTACGGGATGGCATTGGTGGGTAATTCTTGCCAACTTCGAGGGTAGTTTTTATGACGTACGACCAGAAACCCAATTTGCTTTATTATTACTAGTAAAAGAGCCCGTGCATTGCAATGGGAGAAAAAACACAACACACACTCTTAAGCGAACAACCATCACTCAAGACCACAATAGGTCTTAAATATCTTCCAAAATAATATTTATAAATACTTAACAGGTTAAAATAATCTTATATTCATATTCTACATATTTTTCTAATCAAATTTCATATATAACACGTTTAAATCGGAGTTACGGTTTTAAAAGATATGAATGGTTTAGAAAAGAATTTTTTTGACTTAAATATGATCCGCGGATGGAATACCTAAAAAGTCAGGGGGGGTTCAAAAAACTGTAAAATAACGGTTCGGTGTGACTTAAATCCGGGCTGCGGGTCGATTTCATGAAAACGTAGGGACTTTTTTGCAAAACGGCGCGACGGACGGGCAGAAACCCTACATGCTTTATTATTAGGTAGAGATTTCCATTATTTTTTACTTTTCTTATTTTGAACTTATGAATTTTTACAAAAATTCCGTAATAATAAATAAACTCAAGAACAAATTTGAAATTCATGAACAATTCCTGAATTTCGGGAACATTTTTAAATTCATGAATATTTTTTGGAATTCAATAACATTTTTTGGACTTGTAAATTATTTTTAAATACGTGAGCATTTTTTTAAATTCATATCTACATTTTTAATTTTCGAATATTTTATTCAATCAGTCTATTTATTTTTTTAAATTCATGAACAGTTTTTTAAAAATTTGGAAACATTTTCTAAAATTCCTGGACATTTTCTGAATTTCTAAAATTTTCGAAAATTCGTGAGAATTTTTACTGAATTCATTAATAATTTTGAAATTCGAGGACATTTTCCAAATTCATGAACATCTTTTGAAAAATGGAACATTTTTCAAATTCACGAACATCTCTGGAAATTGGAAAGTTTTTATTCATAAGTAATTTTTATAGTTCAGGAACATTTTTCAAATTCATGAACATTTTTTAATTCAAAACTTTATTTCAAATCCCTAACTTTTTTAGAGAAGCGAAAAACAGAAAATAAAACAAAAACAGTGGAGCACCGTGGAGCATATGGGCCGGCCCAAAGCTAGTGCGAGACGGAGCGAGACCACAACCCAGCGTAAGTGGGCTTTTTAAGGTCGTGTACAATGTAAAGTGTTTAGAGGAGATGCTTGCTTAGAGGAATAAAATGGTTTTGTCTCTTTCCCCTCAAAAAAAATAGTTTTGTCTCTTAAGCACCGACGCTTATTTTTAGATGACGGATGCTTAATTAGACATCCTTTCTGAAAAAATAAGCACCGATTCTTAAGAAAAACTCAATTTTTTTATCAAGCACCTCACTAAAAAGTAAATACCTTGCCTACGAGCATCTCCAACAACAGCTTTTATTTTAGGCGATTGCTAGGCGCCGGTGCGCCGGCCGAAAATTTTCGGCCGATCGGCCCGCAGCCATCCGATGCAGCAATTAAGGCCCGTCGGATCTGAGTCAGAGCCCCATACCACAGCTAGAAACAAAAAGGAACTGCGTGCCCCGCGTCACCCCGTCCCTGATCCATGGCAGCGGCGACCGCCTCAGCTCGAGGAGGAGCTCCCTCGCTAGTGCACCCTCGCGTGTCCCAGGGTGATCGCGCCCACCCCACTGCCGGCGAGCTCAAAAAAGCGTATGTGATGAGCACTGCTCGCCTAACTCGTAGAACTGTTGGTCCCGCAAATCGTCGCCGGTTGCAACTCCCATCCCTCGCCGCCAACACTCGTGGCATAGGTTTCCCCGCGAACAATGAACATTGGTCTCTACCATCCAAAACAGATGTAACAAAAATCTGGCCAGACGACAAAAACTGACGGCGGTTGCAGCAAAACACCGGCGCCGTCGTCGCAGGTTGCTGCTCGCCGCCATTTTTGCTTGCAGCCCATATTCGCACACGTGTGAAAGCAGCAAATATCGACACCGGCGGTAGCAAAAATCGATAGTTGTCGCAGCAAAAAAACCTAGTTGTGGGTCTCCGTAACATCATGAAAAAAATGGATGTAACAAATCAACAGGCGGTAGTGGCAAAAAATCAAGACGGTTTGTAGCAAAAGTGATACAATGATTCCAGTAAAAAATGACATGGAAGCAAAAAAAATATTAGTTCCAGCAAAAATCGGAGACAGATGTAGCAAAAAATACACTGGTTCCAGCAGGGGAAGAAGCATGGTAGCAAAAAAATTGGTTCACTCCAAACAAAAACCCAAATACTTGGTAGCAAAATTTGAAGTTGGTTCCAGGTAAAAAAAACACTTGGTTGTAGCAAAAAAAAACTAGCCGAGATCTTGAACGCCGGCGGCCGTGGGTCTCCAGCACTTGTGTCCATCCTGGTTTGCAGTACTTGTCGCCGTCGCCGTCGCCGCAGGTTGCTGCTCGCCGCCGCCGGTGGTTCGCCACCGAAATCTGCATCTCTCTCCGCGTCGGTCGCCGCCGTGCGGCAGCAAGGGTCGAAGGTGGATGGGGAAAAGAAGACGAACGAGTAGTGGAGAATGGAGGAGGCGACACAAGCGAAGGGATAATGCTGCGTCCAAAGCGGTGCGTGGACCCCAGCAGCACGTGGACGCGGGTGTGGTTGAGGAGGAAACGTGAGTGTTTGGTCTGGCGCATCAGACGACGCGCTTGAGACCGCTTCGGCTGGCGCACGGGTGGCAAACGTTTCCCTTTATTTTAGCGCACCAAAAGGTCATTTTTAGGGCACTTAAAATTGTTCTCTCCCACCGTTGCCTTATTTCAGTGCACTCAGGCATGCTAAATCAAAACGAAAAAACAAACATCCAAGGTACTTGATCACATTGCATACTCCCTCGCTATAAACTTCCAATATTCATGGTTTTAAACATCCAACGATCTAAAAATGCAAACATCTGAACTTAAACATAGTAGAGTACTTACACTATAGACAGTAGACAACTACACCTCATCACTCTCGCGTGCAAGGCCCTCCCAGTCAAAGTCGGAACCCTCGTCGTCGGACTCCACTTTTTATCACCCGTGAAGGCACTGCCTCTTCCTCCTTGCCCTGCCTCTTCCTCTTTCTTGCCATTCGCCTTCTCACACTCATAGTGCCTCTTATAGAACCACTCCGCCTTGTACTTCACCTGCATGAGGTCCGGATTTTCTGCTCTAAGCCTCACCATGATGCCTCATCACTCTCCCGTGTGTCCCGCTCCTCAAGGACAATGTGGGTTTTCCTCTTCGTCAGGCAGGACACAATGTTCACCGGCGAACCGATGAACTATGGATCCGACTTGGATTCGATCTCTGGGAAGTTGATCTCGTGATGAGGCCCACCGAGCCTCCAACAGGCAATGTCGTAGGCGCATGCGGCGATCTTCGCCATTTCGAATGTGTCGAACCAATACCGTCGGCTGTCGCACTGAAACTCAACGCTGAATCAGCAGGATTCCCTTGGTCGAACACCGCGGTAGTAGGCCTTGCTTCTCACGTGTTTCGGTACGACGCGGCGAATCCAACGGTACGTCGTGGCGCAACGGCAGTGGTAGACAGATTTAGTTGGCGGGGCGGCGTGACAGCGATTGCCAAATGGAAATGGGTGATGCGACAACATGACGGTGCGTGATGCGGCCGATTGGAAGAAGGGGACGCCGAATCTGGGCTGCAAGGTGGTACAATGGTGGCCGGATCCAGCCGGATTCGACGAGGCAGCGATGGCACTGGAGGAAGGGAAATCAGCCGCAGAAATGTTCTGGACGGGGGCAGTTAGGCTGCGTGTGGCTGGTTTTGCGTTTGCCGCAGCCACGCGTGTAAGGGCATCTACAATGGGGGCGCTTAGAGGAGGCGCCACTGCGGTGTCGTTTCTCTCTTGGGAGCATCGTTTTCTGGAGCAGCGCTGGAAGTCAGAGGCAGGAGGTGGAGCGGCTTCGTCTTGCACGGAGCTTCGGTGGAGATGTCAAGTCATGCCTGACCGACAGGTGCTACGCTTGGTCATGCCTGGTCGGCAGGCTACGCACGACAGATCCTCCAAGGGCTTCAAGCTGTGTCGGCTGGTGGTACTTGGCAGCATGGCGCTGAGGTGTATCAGTGGCGACCGCGACTTGTTCAGCTGTTTGCGCGCATGGAGGAGGTGTCGTTGGGCGTCGTGGTGGCGTCGACGATAGCTGGACCGAGCAAGGTCGATGCATCAGTACAGTTTTGAAGATGGAGTGGTGGCAGTTGGCGGCGGCGGCCTCTGAGAGCACGCCGAACCAGTGTGTGCCCCAGACCCGGCAAGTGGCTAGGTTGGGGTCTCAGGTCTTAAATGTTAGGCTTGGCTGCGATGTCTGTTTGGTAATAGGTCCAGGCTATCTGCGCCCCTTTATTAACTGGATAGGTGTAGCGACAGTTTGTTGCTTAGACGGCGGCTTTAACCTTACTGTTTTATGACTTTGTAAGGTCTTGTGAGAATAATTAATAAAGTGGTTGTATGCATCCCTGGATGCAGAGGCCGAGGGTCACCCTCCTTTTCTAAAAAAAGTAGAGGAGGCATCAGGATTTGATTCCTGGCCGTTGCAGCCGAATCCCGTCAAATAGTAGGAATTTGGCTGGCACCGAGGTCAAACTAGTAGCCGGGCGCTTTGCTCTTTTTTCCTCTCGTACTAGTGTTTTAACGAGCGTTGGACATATTTTTTCACGGAAGAAATCAGTTTGTTAGCGCTCGCATAGGCGCCTGAGCGTTGGAGAAACGTACGCCTACCCCTTCGCTATTTCTTTAATTAATTAACTTTTTTGTCTAAGCGTCCACTTAAGAGTCCCGCAGATGCCTAACGCCTTTTTTTGGCTGCCTAAAAAAATCTAGAAAATTTTGCAGCAAAGCCAGCTGTTGAAGGCGCATTTTTTTCAGAAAAAAATGGTTATTCCTTAAAATAGGGCAGCCGTTGAAGATGCTCTAACCTCCTCAAAACCCCTCTTCTTTAGTCAGACTAGCTACAGTGGGAGTAACTTCGGTAGTAAGGCTAGTCATAGTGGGGAGTAACTTAGAATAGTAACATACATATGTTAGTAGTCTATGTTACTACCTTCATAGTGGGTAGTGTCATATGTGTAGTAACATAGATGTCTTCATTTATCATTTTGTAGACTCATTTTGCATTGGAAAGCGCTATGTGATGGTAACATATTATGTTACTCTATTTGCCTCTCTCTTCATTAACTAATTGCCACCTCATTATTTTTGCTTATGTGGCATCTATGTTACTCCCTAAGTTACTCCCACTATGACCAGCCTAACATCAAGTCCAACTCAGCAGATTTGCTTATGAGGCAATGAGTTAATGAGGAGAGATGTAGTACTAGTAACTTAGCTAGTTACTATAACATCACATGTCCCAATGCAATATGAGTCTATAACCTAATAAATAAAGCTTTGCATGTTACCACACTTATGTTACTACCCACTATTAAGGTAGTAACATAGTCTAGAGAAATGTGTATGTTACTAGTATATGTTACTCTCCATTGTGGCTAGTCTCATAACTAGTACCCTGAGCTTTGCAGCGGGATGTTATTGTGTGACAAAGAGCCCAAAAGAGAGGAAGGCACAATAAGAAGAAAAGGAGTTGGAAAATCCAATTTTGTACGAGATCTTAGTATTTTATTGGATGATCAAAAGTAGTGTGTTGATCTCAGTGGAAAGGAGACCACACAACTAAAAATTATTAGCACACAATTTATTTTAATGAGAACACCAATATAGAGAGAAGATAAATGAAAAAAAATCATGACCAGCTGGGCTTCAAACAAAATATATGCTGAGATCCCGCAATATGAATTGCTTGTTTGCACCTTGACTGAACACATAGCTTCGATTTTACTCACGTATGTGGTTCCACTCAACTTATATAGCACTACAGATATAACACTTGTGAACAAAACTGAGCTGGGCAGAGGCCCCTTCCCTTTCCCCTCGCGTCGCTCCCGCGAGCGACCGAGGGGACTCACCCGCCGCCGGCCTCTAGGCCTCCTCCTCTCCCTTCTTCCCCTCGCCGCCGCCGGTCCGCGCCGCCGGGCAAAGCCCGGTAGGTGCTGGCGGCGGCGGGGCCTCGTCTCTCCCTGGCGCGGCGGAGATCGGCGTGGGCCGGCGTCCCTGCGTGGAGGCGCGCTGCTGGTCCGGGGCGGCGCGGCATCTGGGCGGCTCGGCGGCGCCATGGGCTTCCTTGGCGGCAAGGGGTTCTGCTCCTGGTGCGGGAGGGTCGGCGGTGTTCTGTGGCGGCGGGGTGTGCTCCGGGTGGTGGGGAGGGGCGGCCAGATCCGATCTGGAATGGCGCCTTCTCCGGCCGCTGTCGCGGGCGGCACGGGCTGTGGTGGCGCAAGCCGGCCGCCTCCGGTGGCTACAAGTGCTGGTGGTGGTCCGGTGTGGTGGTTGGGCGTTCTCTGCTCCTCGCGGCGGCGGCGGCTCAGATCTGACGAAGCCGCGGGGCGGGTGGCCTGGGCCTCTGTGGTGGCGGGGCTCCGGCTCGCTGCAGGTGGTGGCCGGCTCCGGTGACCGGCCCCTGCTGCGGCGCTCCCTGGTGGTGGCGGACCTGCCGGCCCCCGGCCGATCCGGCGATGGCAGGTGCCGCGGGTTGTGCTCGGCGTGGATGGGGCTGCCACGGCGTGGTGGTGGCCCTTGGCGGTGATCGGGTTCGTCTCACGGCGGCGACTGGACCTCTTCGGCGTCGGCCCGTCGGTGAGCGGCTTGTGCAGGCCTTCGACCCCTCTTTTCGGTGCCCGGGCGCAATCTTCGTCGGAGAGTTGGCTCGTCCCCAGCTTTGGTCCATCGCTCGTCTCGCGCCCGGGTTGCAGGACCAATCTCTTCTCGCGCCTGGCAGCAGGACCGAGCCCGTCTCGCGCACGGCTGCAGGACCGAGCTCGTCTCGCGCCTGGCAACAGGACCGAGCTCGTCTTGCACACGGTGCAGTAGGACGAGTCGATGGTGGCCAGATGCTAGGGGCCGCTCAGTCTCTTTTGATTGGGGTAGCGGCGGGTCTTGGATGAGGGCGTGTTTAGGCCTTGGATGCCGGGGCGGCGGCCCTGGTGGTGGTGGTTGCGCGGTGCTCTTGGACAAAGCCCGTGCCTTGGTGCTGCCCGGTCATCATGGTCGTGTGGGCGGCGTGGTTGCCGGGGTGTGGCGTTCGGTGGCGGTGATTGTTGGCCGAGGTGAAAACCTGCTCTATCTTCGGACAGACCGGCGGCGGCGAAGATCGCTCCTTTCTTGAAGGCGTCGTCGCGGCTCTCATTGCCCGTCATGCGGCTCCGAGGGAAACTCTGATCCTTGGATCAGGCGGTGGCGGCAATCCGGCGTCGTATCCTTCCTGAAGGCGCCGCCTTGGAGCAGCACATGGTTCGTCATATGTAGCTTCATATCTTCAGGGCGATAGTGCTAGAAGTGGTGTTGCTGCGCTTAGCGCTTATGTATCCTGTCTTGGGTGTGTGCGTGTGTTGCGGTGGCATGGCGTGTCGTTGTACTGGATGCTTGTGGTTTGGTGCTTTATATATAAAGCGGGGCGAAAGCCTTTTTTGTTATATAGCACTACATTTATATACACCCGGATTGTAAAAATTGTGCTGAAACCAGTACACACGAAGCACAACTTTTTAAGAATAGCAGGAGTAGATAACTGTGCAGAAAAGCCAGCGTGTGGTCACGGACAAAACAGAAGGACTGTTCCAGTGATCGCAGAGAAAAACTATTGCGATGTGTGACCCAGCGGCTATGACCACCCACCCTGTTTACACACTACCTCGGATTCACAAAACAAAGCAAGTCATTTACAGGAGATGACTGTACCACGGGCCATGAACCTGCTCTGATATTGTTGCTACTCTGATCAGCACTTCCGCTGCCTTCACTACGCGGTCGGTGAGCTTTGTTGCCCCGATGCGCCCCAGGGCCGCCTCGGCAAGTTTCCTGCCCTTTGTCCCGTTGCCACCCAGGGTGATTGCACGGAACGCGCAGTAAACAGATCGAGACACCTTCCTGAAGACAGTGTCATCGGTCTGGAGGCTTTTGAGGAAGACCCTGCTCAATATCTGCTTCCTGTTCTCAACCATTTCATCCGAACAAGGGCCGGCCGAGGTCGAAGAACGGACCATCACCTCGATGATCTGATCCGTGCCAACATCAGAAAAACTGTCTAGTAGCTCTGCGAGCGTGTTGAACAGTTCCAAGGTATAATTTTCCAGTTCTGAGGGAGTGGCCTTTGAGTCCTCACTCATCAATACTTGACGCTGGACAAGCATGCTGTAAGAAGAACATAACTAGGTTCCGTCGTTAATGTGTTCTAGTGCTCTGATATTATTACGTAGTAATGACACAACATAAAATTTCACCTTGTTGCGATAACAATCACTTGTTGGAACTGACTCTGGACACCACGCAACCTCAACCAATTGAGCTTAAATGTCTCAGGTACTGATTTTCTTTCCATGCCCTCCATCCTGCTGATAAGGTGTAACAGCCCAATCCTTACTAGCCTGTCGAGCATTTCTCCCGAGCACTCTGGTAGTATCTCTGTACTTCCTGTTTCATGTTATGTAACTTGATTAACAACTCAGGTAAATGGCCAGCATAAAATTAATGAGCAAATACCTGCTACAGGCACTGTAGATTGTTGCTGATCTGGAGTTCCACGACCAGCTCGGAGGGTCGTAACCAATGGCTGAACCTGTTATGACAGACAGGCGTAGATTCAATCAACAGCAGCAGATGAGAACCATAAATACTTAGGCTAGTGTTGCTTAAAACAGCCCATAGGGGGTCTGTAGCTTAATCAATAACAGCGGGTAAAAACCACAACTACTTGTCTATTATTACTGCTTAAAACAGTAGCTGTGCATAGTGTTTACTAGGAGTAAAATTTAAGAACATGAAACTAACATTGTCTGATGCAGGCAGGATCTGTAAGGAGCTGACATATTCATTCCATTCTTCTTCTACCATATCCTTTGAGGTAGAAATCCACTGAATAGTTGAAGTGAGAGACACTAATGCATTGGAACGGGATCCATAGCGATCGGCAAAAGCTTTCTGCAGGTACTCGACCCCACCTGAGCCCTTTATAATTGGTTTCAATAGTTGGATTCGTGCTCTACTGACTTCAGACTGAAGAGCCTGTTTAATAAAAAATATTTAGTTTCTGAATGATGCTATAGATTCACTGTGTAGCTAGTGTAAATTACTCAAAACCTCGAGGTAGTATTAAGGATTATACAAACCTTTAACTCTTCCATAGTGAACCGCAAGCCCTTGATGACAGCTATTACAAATGCATTTGGATCTCTATCATGAGAATCAGAGTGTCCGATCAATTCGTTCAATAATTTGTCATGACTGATCTTCATTTCTTCTTCCTTTGCGGGAGAAGATAATTTACGCACCATGCCCAGAGAGTACTGCAGAATCTGCCCCAAATATTGTGTGCCCTGGGTGCTCGACTCAAGTACCTTTCCACAAGAAATGATTCGTTGGTATCAGATGTATTTAATAGATTCATGATAACACTCATTCAGACTCTTCTTACCTGGGACAATATTTCAAGGTTAATATTGTTTGTTATTTCTTCTTTACACCCTTTACTGGCCATCTGGTGCAATGCATCCCTGACTTCCTTTACTAGGTTGACCAGATAACTGTAATCTGGTGTGTCTCCTTTCATTGAATCCACAACCACATCCCAGAAAGCTTTCTCCATTGTTTCCCTAACTTGTGCCTGAGAATAAAAAAGTGGGCAACTAAGAAAATATCATACTACTTAACCGGAGGTGCATCTTACACTGGAAAAAACTACACCCTAGATCATGGCATTTGAGTTCCCCTAGACACTCAAAGCTCACACAGGTTCTCTACCATGATATACATTTTTGGTTCTTAGATTACCCCAGGTGTGAAGCTCGACAGTAATATTCTAATATACGAGAGGACCTAACCTTGAAATCCCCCTCAACTTTACCAACGTCATCAGAGCTATCAGAAAAAGAACCATGCAAAATCTCATTGACCATTTGTTCATTCTCTGTTGGCAGCTTTTCTGGCACCGTTCTGCTCATTTGGCTGCTGATGACCTTGTCTCCTGAGTTACTTTCAGATGGTGAAGGGGAAGCTTTCAACAAATATCCGACAAGCTCATTCTCTATTGGCAGCTCTCCTGACCCTGTGCTGCTCATTTGACCACCGTTGTCTCTAGTGTTACTTTGAGACGTTGAAGAAGAAGCCTTGGACAAAGATTGAACAACTCTACCTAGCCTTTCACCATCCGTACCCAAATTATCTTCGGTGTCAGAAAGAAGAGACTGTCCAGAAAGAGATGCGACATTTGCATCTGATGTTGCCAAGGGGCTCCTATTTTCCTTGGCTCCAATGAACTTTGACCTTGTTTCTGATAAAGCAAGTTCCATCCTCTCAATACCAGCTTCACCACCTAGGTGCCAAACCTTCTCCCTTAGAAGTTTCTGGTCTACCATAACCTGGACGGCAAACAGAATTTTGTTTCAGCAGATGTTACACTTATGAAGATGTCAAGAAAAGAGCATCGGAGTAAATAAAGTTACTCCCTCCGTCCATAAGAGCGTTTTCGACACTATACTAGTGTCGAAAACGCTCTTATATTATGGGACGGAGGGAGTAAGTGTTAACATTCTAGCACGTTTGTTAGAACGCCCAAGGCTTTATTCCTCAGATGATACATTAAGACAAATCATGTGCACCCAAAATAAGACTTGTTCAAAGCCAAATCATATGCACCCAAAACTACACAAGGGATATGGCAGAACATAAAAAAGAAGCACCGATATAAAATTATGAATCATACCTGTTTCTGGATGGCTGTCGAATTAATATTAGTATAATTAAGGCTATCTGACATGCCTTCAGTAGTTAATTTGCATGTTTGCATCATTGAGAGCTCAAGCTTGCATGCAGCTGTCACAAGATCTCCCTCTAGCGACTTGGCATCTTTTGCTTTCCACACCACAAAGTGGTAAAGATAAGCACACCAAGCTTTATCAAAAGAAGCCAGCTGAGATCTGAATTTTGTTCGATCAGCAGCAATTGAAGAACACTCCTGGTTATTAGAAGATCCAGGAGAGACTGCACCTAATGTAGACTGCTGCAATATGCATGCACCATCTAACCCATCAAGTATTGTCTTCATCAGCAGTTCAAATTCGTTCACAAAGTTTGTTGCTGACTCCACAAGTAGTTTCTCTCTCTCGCCTTGTACATTAAAAACAGCCCCTGGATGACCTAGAATCATGTAAGCACAAAGCACTACCCTTGGTGAATATCTAGGTAACTTGCTAGCGTCAGAATTTTTAGTTGTCCTTTTTGGTGTTACTCTAGCTCTTGCTGCACTACTTGGTAGGATTCTCGTATTTGGTGATCCCAGGTGCTTGAGCAGATGATCGATATTTTCTGGTTTGCATGAACTTGATGTCTCAGAAAGAATAAAACGACTCTCCAAGCAATCAAGCAATGCCCTGGCGGTCTGAAGAACTTTTGTAGATTCAATACAGAGGGCTAGTTTTTCAAATGGCAGAGAATTAGCAGATTCCTGATTTATTCCCAGCACGTCAAAGGCCGCAGCCAACACCACTGTTGTCTCCCTGTACTTATTCTCTGATGTCACTCTTTGCCCAAAGAACTTTTTTGTCCTCTCCTCCAGCGCAGCTCGCCTCTGCAAACGAGCATGCAAGAGTTGAATACGGTTCTCCTCCGCTTGCTGTACCCGATGCTTAACTCTCATGCCAAGCTCCTCCCTTTCCCTGTTGAACCTCATTTCTGCATCCTTCTTAGCAGCCTGACGCAGCTCATCCAGTTTAGCTAAACGATTCTGCTCTTTCTCCAGGAGGCTCAACCTACAATTATAGAATATTCTTCAATCTTTGGTAAAAAAGAATCAAATAATAATACCCTACTGGTTTGCCTCTTTTGATTACCTCTTCTGCTTAGCAGCCACAAGCTTTGCTTCAAGGCGTTGCTTGGGATCCTCCTCCTGAGATGGCTGTGAAGTGCTCCTGACCGCATGCCTTGCTTTGCATAATAATGTTTCATGGAATTGCTGGAGAGGACAACAGTTTACATAAGTAGGCAGCAGCAAACATATATGTTTTACCAGTCCATGAAACTTCGCAAAACTTGCCCCATTTTGGTCATTTCACCCTTCACACAGTTCTCAAAAGTTAGTTAACAAAACAAGAGAATGAACTTTCTGGTCATATAAATTTGTAATGGAGACTCAACATTCTCACCGTCAGAACCAACCAGGGCTTAAACAAGCCCTCTTCTAATCAATGCACCGAGACACAAAGCTTTCACATTTTCTCTAAAAAATAACCAACCAGGGCTCCCACTGCCACAAAGTTAAGATAAACCTCAACTACCTTGCAGTTCTAAGATCTGATCAAATAAACTAACACACGGTGCCAACTTGGCAGCCATTTTGCCACACTAAGAGCTTGATATGGTGATGCAAAGCATGAAGGCTGACATGGCTTCGAGACCGGGTGGGTTTCTGGTATCATTTTTCGAGAAGTTCTTGGGGGCAATCAAGGGTTTTGTTCTTCAAATTCTCAATGGATTTGCCCTTGGCACGGTAGTATGTCAAGGTTGACTTCGGGGTGTGAATGCTTATTCCTAAAACTGAAGGGGCGGGGTGCATTAGGCATTTCCACCCTATCGCGCTAATTAGTGTAATTTTCAAGATCATTGCTAAAGCTTATGCCACCAGGTTCTCCGGGGTGGCGCATACAATTATTAGCTCTAGTTAAACATCATTTATCAAAGGTAGACTTATCCTGGACTGGGATCTGGAGCTACAAGAGATTGTTCACAAACTTCGAATCAAGAATCTATGGGTAGTCTTGCTAAAACTGGACTTCATGGAAGCATGTGATAGGATAAACTGGAAGTTTCTACGCAAAGTTATGCCCAGGGAAGGTTTTGACGCTGGATATATTCATCGGATCATGCAGTTGGTCTTGGGTGGCCAAACTGCAATGTGCATTGATTGAGAAGTGCACCCCTTCTCCTGCAATCTCAGAGGGGTGAGATAAGGGGATCCCATCTCACCCCTCTTGTTTGACTTGGTGGGGATGCCTTTGCAGAAATCCTATCCTCAGCCAATATGGCAGGTCATGTCTGCGGAGTGATGCCGCACTTGATCCGGTGGAAGGGGGGGGGGGGGGGTCTTGCATCTCCAACGCATGGATGATACCATGATCCTCTCATCCAGAACAAGCCCGCTGCCATTGCAAACATGAAATTCCTGCTTATGTGCTTCGAGAACATGTCAGCATTAAATTTTAATATACACAAGAGTGAAGTTATTGCCATGGGGAGTTGGGAAATCTCTTCAACTTAGGCAGCTTCCCTATAACATAAATGTGAATTCCTAACAGTGATAGGAAAATCTCCAGTGCCACCACGTTGAGAAAGTTGCTAACCATGTTGGAACCATGGCAAGGAAAATGTCTTTCCTCTGGGAGGATGCTAATCCTCACTAACGCAGTAATATGTGCTTATGCAGCCTACCAAGGTACTTCATGGGACTTTACATGCTGCCAGACAGAATTCACGCTGCCATGGACACGCACCGCTCCCACTTCTTTTGGGAAATAGCTGGACCGAAGAGACCTTAGTCAATTGGCTGGCAGGGCGCCGCCCTAAAGTATGTGGTGGCCTCGGCCTGCTTAACTAGCTCATGAACATTTCATTAATGACCAAGTGGATCTGGAAGTTGTACCAAGATGACAGGAGCCTCTAGAAAGATATTCATTTTAGCTAAATATCCCGAGGCCTTGGATATCTACTTCTGCATTGGGGCAGGGGGGTCTCGATTTCGGAAAAGCATCGACCGCATTAAATATATCTTCAAGCTCGGTGCTAAGTATGCAGTTAACGACATCCAACTGACACTTTTTTCTAGATGGATTGGTGGCATGGTGTGAGCCCCTTGAAATACCGGTTTCCCCTGCTGTTTAACATTTGTTCCAACCCCTCGTTCACGGTTGATTAGGCATTTAGAGGTGATGGCTAGCATATCCATTTCCACCGCTCCTTCAGCCACGATGAGCTCCTACCGTGGGAGGTGCTTCACTCAGTGATGGAGGAGGTTCAATTGGGTTCCATCGACAAATCCATGTCCTGGGCACTGGAACCTTCAGGGATTTTCTCGTCCAAGTCACTCTACTCTAGGATTTGCCAAGAAGTGGCTCACTTCAAGGATATGTGGAGCGTCGATCGCCTTTAAAGATCAAGATTTTCACTTGGCAACTTGCCAGAGATCGTCTCCCTTCTACTGACCAAATACTGAAGTATCACGGGCTGTCCTGTGCGTTATGTGGTGAGGAGGAAAATGTGCTGCATATCTTCTTCTCCTGTCACCTTGCACATTTCATGTGGAGTGGCATCTGCCAATTGCTTGGGTGCGACTGGGATCTGGCTAACTTTATGGGTTTCTTTGCTGTCCTTCGAGGGTTTCCGCCTAGAGGTAATCTTTGGTTTTACTTTTCGGAGGAATGTTGGGTTCTATGGTATATTAGAAACAAATTAACCATTGAATATGGGATTTCGAAACATCCTGTTGACTGCATCTTCAGAACAATCATCTTTGTTCAGATTTGGAGGGCGACCGCCAAGCGCAAGAGCACAGTCAAGGAGCACTTGACTGTTCTTTCTGATCTATCGTTCTTGGGGTCTATTTCTTTCGGGTTGTACTTAAATTAAGCTGATGTAGTCAGCATGTAAGACTTCCATATTGTTGTTTGGCTTTATTGATACATATATAAGTTTTGTTTCGTCCAATTACTACGATTAGCTGGAGTGTAACTATTCCTTGGATCTCCTACAGGAAATCAGTCTGCAGATCCAAAAGATCACATCGCAATTGCAAAATCTATAGATATTAGGCATGAAAGGTAGCCAAATGCCATCTTCCTCTGCACAAGGAAAATGTTCAGGGGCTCACCGGGCACTGAGTAATCGAATTTGTATACCGCACAAACGTGCTAGCCAATCTCCAGTTCAAAGTCATACTCAAGCTATGAGCGCGAAATAATGAAGCAGGCAGCCAAAAAATGGTGGTGGGGGTGGGGGTACCAACCTGCCTCCGGAGTTGGGCGTCGCGGAGTTTGGCCTCGATCTCTTCGGCGGTTGCCGGCGCGCCGGCGCTTGACTCACGCGCCTGGAGGAGCCTCCTCCTGATCCGCCGCGGCACCCTGGCCACCGGCGAACCCTCCTCCGCCGGTATGTCTAGTGCTACCGCCTCCGGTACCGTCATTCGCTCCGACCGTCGATTCCTGACCATGTTCAATCCCAAATCGCGCAGACCTACGCGCCGCCGCGTCAGATTCCGCCGGAGGTCGCACGAATTCGGCCGGCGAATCGGCTGTCGCTGTCGCTGCTGTTGCTGCTCGTTGGGGACTGAAATCCGCAATCAGCCTTCCAAGCAAACACGCGGACAACAAAAGGAGAATGAGAACACCACCGTCGCCAAGATTCGTGCACGATCCGACGGGGCAGAAATCAGCCTGAAGCCAAATAAAAATTAGACGACTGGAAATTAAATGGAAGTTTTAAAAAAAAATGAGCTCCATGAGCACCGCGCGTTCGTGCCGGGACTCGAACTCGGGCGGGCTGGCAGCAACCTCAGCTTGCCAGCCAACAGTCGACACCCCGTCCTCAAATGGAAGTTTTAACAAAAGCGGGATAGTTGGCCTGGAAAAGCTATTTACACACACACCCAAAACATATCCGACGTGGCACAAAAAACATCCTTAAGGACAGTGGCGGAGCTTCAAAGAAAATGTTGGACGGGCCAAGCTAAAGAAGTGCACAAAAATTCTAAGGCATTAGTGCCTACTTGATACCTTTTGTTCTCATTGATTTTTTTTTACGGGTTAACAAACAGGTTATTGGCAAGATGCTAATATCTATCTTATTACACATTGTTTGAATGATCTTCTTACATTAAAATGCACTTAACAAAAAAACATTATGCGCTAGATACAAACAATCCGCTAATTTACCAAGAAAAATATATCTTTATCTTCTATTTCTGCATATGAATTTATAATAAAATGAATGAATTATGCTCAGTTCAGTCAATCAATAACAAGAATCTAGTACTCCAGAGATAATTAGAAATTACCCGACGACACAGTGGCCAGGAGGTGAACATCCAGCGTTACTCTACATCGACAGTAGACCGGTAGTCTCAGTGGATTGCAGCAGTCAGCCGAGGCATCTGGGCGGCACCACGACAGGATCGCGACGGCCAAGGCTAGGACTGGCCAGTGCGGAGGCCGGAGGGAAGGGAAGATGGCGCCACTGCGATCTCGCTTGTGGCGGGCAAAGCCATGGAGTAGGCAACATGAAGGAAAAAAACATGTGTTTAGCAGCGGGGAGCTTGTCTGATCTGCAGGATGTGCGGCACAAGATTTGTGTCTGCGTGAGATGCGCGTGAAGGCGGCGTTAGTCCTGGCTGGCTGTCGCTGCTGCTCGTCTTGTGTGTGCTCGTTCTGCTTCGATCGATTCATGGATTGTAACAGGCTAAGTGGGCTAGCATATAGGTATAAAAAAATTGAGAAAAACCTTGGCGGGCAATGGCCCGGTTTGGCCCCAACAAAGCTCAGCCCCTGCTTAAGGAACTAGGGGAAGTGTGGCAAATAGAAGAAACTAAAGCTATACAGAGGGCTAGGGAGAGAGATATCCTGGAAGGAGATAGAAATACAACATATTTTCAGGTTGTTGCCAATCAAAGTAGGAGGAAGCATATAATTCATGTATTAGAAGGGGAAGATGGTCATGTTATAGATGATATTGGGATGAGAAGCATTCTTGTAGATGACTATAAAAAGGTGTTAAGGTGAAAGCCCATACCTGAAATTAATCTCAGAAGGGATTTTTTTAGTTGGGAAGAAAAGATTACTGTAGAAGAAAATGCTAGGTTAGAGGCTAGGTTTACTAAAGAGAAAATAAAGGATGTTATCTTTAGCTCCTATTCACATGGGGCTCCTGGCCCTGATAATTTGCCCTTTATGTTGTATCACAAAAAAATGGGATCTTGTTAAGGTTGATCTTATTAGGATATTTGATATTTGGTTTTGATGGGGATTTTAACCTATTCAGACTGAACTTTTCCATGATAATTTTGATTCCTAAGGAAAATGAGGCCATAACCATGAATAGATTCAGGCCTATTAGTTTGTTAAATTGTTGCTTTAAGATCTTCACTAAAGTTTTAACTAATAGATTAACTTTGATTATATGTAGACTCATTTCATATGCAACCTGCTTTTGTGAGGGGTAGATACATTCTTGAAAGTGTAGTCACTACCCGTGAAGTTGTGCATGATGTGCACTCTTTTGGCACACAAGGTTTAGTTTTTAAGATTGACCATGAGAAAGTCTATGGTAAGGTGAATCTATAGTTCTTTTTTAGCTGGTGGCTCCTAGGGGTTTTCGTAAAAAATGGATTGAATGTATTAGGAGTGTTACACAAAATGGTTTTGTAGAGGTTAAAATTAATGGGATAGAGAGTAATTTTTTTCCTTACTGGAAAGGTACTAAGGCAGGGTGATCCTATATCACCTATCCTCTTTAATCTAGTGGTGGATGTTTTCTCTAAGATGCTAAGCAAAGGCTCTCAAGCAGGGCTGGTTAGGGATTTGTGCCCTGAATTAATTAGAGGAGAGGTCACGTGTCTGCAATATGCTAACGACACTCTATTGTTTTTAGAAAATGATACTAGAGTTGCTCTAAGTCTGAAATGGATTCTAACTTGTTTGAAGCAAATTTCTGGAATGAGAATTAACTATAATAAGAGTGCTCTGGTCCCCTTTAACTTAGAAGCTGCTGACCTTAATCTTGTTGTGGATATCTTCCAATGCATAATTGCAAATTTCCTTATTAAATAATTAGGGAAACCTTTATGTTTTGACAAACTTAGTAGTGAGGATCTACAAGCCTTGATTGATAAAATACTAGCTAGATAGTTGGTTGGAGAGGCAAGCTTCTCTCTTATTCGGGGAAAATTACTTTGATTAGATCATGTCTAGCTAGCATTCCACTCTATTTTCTGTCCTTTTTTAAAATTTCCTAAGTGGGCTCTTGAATCTGATCAACTCTCACATGGCAGACTGCATGTGGAGTGATAGTAAAGGGACCGGTAAAATTCACTTAGCCAATTGGCCTTCCATCTGTATGAGAAAATAATATGGAGGAATGGGAGTTTTAAATCTCCAAGATATGAACCTATGCTTAATAGGATCTTGGGTGAAGAGATATATAGTCGGTGAGGGCTCTTTATTGAAGAAGATAGTAATACCAGAAACCCCAATATCCTTTGCTGTCATGATAGCCATCCTTCTTAGTTATGGAAAGAGCTTCGTGTGCGTTTTGCGGGCTGCTACTACTTACTGGGATATGTATTATCTAGTGCAAGAAGAGAACATGACTATTGTTGATTTGTGGGATGGTAGTAGTCTTAGGTGCACCTCAAGATAACTTTTGCAGATGAGCTGATGGAGCGGTGGTTTGAACTAGTGGATATGGTTAGACTTACACCTTTCAGGGAGGAGGAAGATTCTTTGATTTTGCAACATGAATCTAATGGAGTCTATTCTTCCAAATCTTTGTATGCTATAGTAAATTTCAAGGGGGTGCATTCTTTGTACCTTCATGCAGTTTAGAATGTCAAAGTACCCCCTAGGGTACAGGGTTTCCTTTGGTTCTCTCAGAACAAGATTATGACTTGTGACAACTTGAGAAAGAGGGGTGTGGTTAAACCACTAGAACGTGTGCATTGCAAAGAGATAGAATATGTGTATCATCTATTCTTTGAGTGTATTGTAGCTAGAAAAACCTGGGAGGAGGTTGAATCTGTCTTCCAGGTGCAGATTGTTAATTTTGAATCTGTTGCTAGATTGTGGCTTTGCAATAAGAAAAACCTGTATTTGAATGTAGTTGCTTCTGCAATCCTTTGGGGTTTGTGGAACTTTATAAACTCTACAGGGTTTAATAGAGTTTCTTGGATCTCCCTGAAACAGGTGCTAGGTATGATCTCCAGGTATTTGAGGGATTGGACAAAACCATTTCCAAGGCTACAGAGGGAGTCCTGATGGAATCTTACATTCTTAAGAAGTTGATCCCCACTTCTAGCAATTCTCTCCACATGCAGCCGGTCCACATCATCATCTAGCCACCTCAGCAATTTCCACCCACGTCACTTCATCTCTTCGTTTTTTTCTCCACGTTCACATGTAGCACTGCTTGCCGGCATATTCCCCCTGAAGGTTTTTTACATGCACGTGGCTTCAGTTACTGCTATTACAACCCACGAGAGGCCTGCAATCCTACGAGATGACCCCTTGGTGCTCCACAATCCACGCCCCTCCTGCTCTGATCTGCGTTCCTCAACCAGTGGAAGCGGAAGCAAACCTCTCAAGAAACGAAATATCTTGAATCCCTCATAAGCTGGCCTTCCTGTCTCCCATCCTCACCATCTCAACCCCCATGAAGCGACGGACACAAGAGATGCCAGCCTCCTCTAGGATTTATAGCGGCCGTCCCGGGGCAGAACCGACGAGTATGATGGCGATGGCGGAGCAGCGTTCGGACCTCAAGAAGATCGATCTAGAGGCTGGGTGGGGCATCAATAATCTCATCGACATCCTCGAGGGCAAGCCGGAGCCGAAGTTCAGCTTCGAGGACTAAATGGGGAAGACATGTAAGTCGACTCCATCGCCTCCTACCTCCGGACATGCCTCGGCTAGGCCGATTCGTTCTAATCCAGTGTTGATCTAGGGAACCTTGTTTTCTCTATATGTACTAGGGCCAATTTGTTCTAATCCGGCTCTGATCTGGAGCTTCCGCCCCCTGTTTTTCTCTATTTGTCACACATCATCATATACAACATCTACACTACTTGCAGCAGTTCTACTATAAGTAGCGTGAATCCTTCGAGGAGTACATCTGTCCCATGGTGAGATGGTTTCCTTGCTCCCAGTAATGTGTACATGTCGTGTCATGTTTTCAGATTGTCCTTTGTTTTATTTGTGTGCCGATTATGTTGGTTCCCTGGTACAATGAATCAAAGAGTAATCTGGTTTTCTTTTGGTTTCGTACATGCACCTATGGATTTGCATCTACATGTCTTACTAGGTGTGAATCTAATTGTGTTTTGGTTACGTACATGGACCTATGGATTTGCTTATACTATTTATTAACACATAATCAGACCCTGTTGAATTATTTTGTTCCTTGACAATTTAAAACAAACGTTTCTTTTGTAATTCCATCATAGTATCTTTTATGTAGGTAGGTATAGCCCAGTATAAATAACTTTCGATTTACACTTGATTGTGGTTTCAGGTCAGGTTATATATGTTCCATCTTTCTAAGGCCAAACAAATGGCATCAAGATGCTGGAAAGCTTGGAGAAGTACTAGATCTAACCCCCATCTCTGTTGAGTTGTATGTTGTTGGCTCTCACTTGACTTATATGAGGTCGGGATTCAACAACCTCTTGGTCGAACTTGTAGCATGGCAATGATAGCGTTTTTTGGCGAGCTGACTCTGGCGCTTCGGTGGAAGCCATCTAGGCTGCTCCTTTCTATCAGTGGTAAGCTTATGAGTGGGGACATCAACAACGTTTCTGGAATTGTGGTCTTCTTGACCTGTTGTTGCAATATACTTGACCAATGTCATTAAATAGATGAATTAATCCAGTAATTATGCGCTCAGTCCCTCCTGGACAGCCAGGCCAAACTGAACCAGTTTATCTCTTCTTCTCCAATAACATGTGAGGTGAGTGGTGCAGCTTGAAATAGCCATTACAAACTCATAAATTAATGGGCATATGAGGAGACACACAATGGGCTTTACAATACCATTCTCGATATGAATCTTGCTGTCAACTCTTTACTAGCACCTTCATGTAGTATTTCTGATGCTCACTTAACGATCATTGTCTTTTTCAGGTCGAGGGTCTTGACCATCGTATATTCAAAGTTACAGTGGACACATTCATAGTTCCTGATGAAATAAATTTTTTTTCTTCTGACTTTTCATTTATTCTATTGCTATACTATTATCCATTAGTTCACATCTCAAAAATGTCATTTTGTTGGTTTTTGAGAGTTGCGGGTTAGTGGTTGCCGACTTTGCTGCATTGGTAGTAGATTAAAAGTTCAGTTAAACTAGGTGACATTTCTGTACAAATTTTCGTGTCTGTGGCAACATTTTTCTTTGTCTCCTATAGTTATTTTGTTCTGGAATATAGTTACGAGTTACTTGCATTTTGATGTTACTCCAAGAATAAGAATAGTTGTTCAGCCCAGGTAACATGCTAAGCGCACGTACATGGATCAAACATACAAATTTATTACTTTTAGCTATATGTTGATTCAGATTCACTCTTTTCATGTATATAACAGGCAAGTGTCATCACTTAAAGACTTCTTTGTTTCGAATATTTTGTATTAACTCTTCATTTCAAATTCTTTGTATTAACACTACTGTTACAACTCGGTGCAAGCACTCATTTGAAAGATATGTTTTACCCACAAAAGGAGAAATGCTTTGACGCACATGAATTAACTATTTTTCTTTACACGTCGTATCTCTCCACATTAGAAATTTTATCAAAAAATGTCCCGCAGCAACGCGCGGGGATTCATTAGTTCCAAAATCACCTTTGGAGAAGACTGAGAGCTCCCTTTGCTCCGGAGCCAGACTGAAAACTACAGGAAAACAAATGGGGCAATGTCGTGGAAGGAGGCGGTGGGTGCCGGTGTCAAAAAGGGCAGATCTCGAGAAGGGGGTTCCAAACTGTGCGTCTTAGGATCAAAGGTAATAGGAGATAGGGGCACGATGTTTACCCAGGTTCGGGCCCTCTTAATGGAGGTAATACCCTACTTCCTGCTTGATTGACTTTGATGAGTATAGGGGTTACAAGAGTTGATCTACCTCGAGATCGTAATGGCTAAACCCTAGATGTCTAGGGTGATTGATTATGATTGCCTCTATGAACTAAACCCTCCAGTTTATATAGACACCGGAGGGGGCTAGGGTTGTACAAGGTCGGTTTACAAGGGAAGGAAACTATACACCCGAACGTTAAGTTTGCCATCCACGCAAAGGAGAGTCCCATCCGGACACGAGGGAAGGTCTTCGATTTCATATCTTCACGACCCATCAGTCCGGCCCACATCACATAGTCCAGACGCCCGAGGACCCCCTAGTCCAGGACTCCCTTAGTAGTCCCCGAACCAGGCTTCAATGACGACGTGTCTGGTGCGCAGATCGTCTTCAGCATTGCAAGGCGGTTTCCTCCTCCGAATACTCCAAAGCAACAAAAAGAACCGCATTTGACCTTTTGATGATGATGCAGTATTCGGCTCCTATATCTTCAGTCTTGCTGGGTGGCCCCTCCATGATACTCCGAACGGCTTTGGCTTCGCATTAAACATCATGTCCTTCGGCTTCCACGCCTCCGTTGCCTCGGCTCCCACATGTCAGATGAATATGCAGGGTCCAAGCATTTTTACAGATAACACCCTGACGGCGTACGGAAGGCGTCTATTTAAGGAGATTAGATCTCAGATGCCATTTCACACCAGGCAAAAATGCTTCGAACTCACCACAAGAAACCACGCAAACATGGCCAGCGCTCCCAGTTCTTCCTCCCGCCCCATGGTCCTCAAAACGGCGATTGGGAGAGCTGCTCGGTATCCCATGCCCAGCTGACCAAGCTTCAGGTGCAGGGGTATCTCCCTCCTGCGGATCTAGTCCCCGTTCGGGCAGGATTAACTTCCTTCAATGACGAGGCCCTCGTGGAAAACTTCCCCAATCCTACCGAAGGGGAGCGAGTGTGCTTTGTTTCCTTTCTATTAAGGGGCGTTAGGTTCCCAATCCACCCCTTCATCCGAGGGCTCCTGGAGTATTATGGCCTCCAATTGCACAATCTCACGCCCGACTCCATTATGCACATTGCGGGTTTCGTTGCTCTTTGCGAGTTGTTCCTAGGCTGCGAGACCCATTTTGAATTTTGGAGGAAGCTTTTCTGCCTCGTCCCCCTCTCCCAAAAGGGATCTATATTCGAGGTGGGCGGCGCCGAAGTATGGCGTATAGCCGGGACAGGTATACCTGTCCGGCACTCTGAAGAAGGCATCCGAAGAGTGGCCCTCAGAGTGGTTTTATATTGAAGACGTTGTTCTCCCAGACCCAATCCGACGGGGCCTACCCGAATTTTCCAACGCTCCATTGAAAAAGCGCCACAGTTGGCACCCCCGGAGACTCGAAGAGGAAGATAGTGCGGAGGTCAAGAAGCTAATGGACAAGATAAAGATACTTGCCCAGTCCGGATTGTCCATAATTGAGGTAATGGCGGTTTCAATAACGCGAGGCGTTCAGCCACTCCAATCCAGAGGACTCCCCATGTGGCACTACAACGGGGAAGACGACGCATCGCGCTACGGGCGTAAGGGTCCGGACAACTTCACCGCCTTGGCCGCCATGTTGGCTGATCTTTATAAAGGGGAGAAAGAAGAGTTCACTCGCCTTAAATGCCGAGAGGGCTTTTCCATGTACAACCCTCCTAGCTGGGTGAGCCCTTGCTCCGTAACCTTACTCGGTCTTCTTCCTAAGTTGTACTTAGTCAAACTTTAATCCGACTATTTTTAACAGGAATGGAGGAAGGTTGACGAGGGGATCTATAGCCCCGCTCTGCAGCCGGAGGACCATATTCGGGACCTGGATCCCGGATTTGAAGAGGATCCAGGTATATTCATAGAGCTCAAGGGGGGGGGGGGTCTTCTATCACGCGAGCTACGACGACACGGAAATGGCCATTATAGCTGATTACCCTGGCCTTCTCCCCTCCTCCCACGTAAGTACCCGAGAGACGTCTCCTCCAAAAGAGTTTTCGCATTGCGCCTCACCCACCGCACTGTCTCGTGCTTCAAAGGGGCAGCGCTCGTCTCATCACACCATATCAAAGGCGTCCCTTAAGAGGGCGGATCCTACGCGGGGCGGGTCTTCGAAGAGAAGGGCGGATGGCAATACTGCCGAGCATTCATCAAAGATGTATGGTCTTTAATATGCCCTATGGCAATCATACCGAATTGTGATGTTTCCTGTTGTGCCATATTTCAGGAAGAGCATTCACCGGACTGTGTCCGGAGACCTCGCTGGACATGCGTCAGCCAATTCGACCCCGGACCCTGCCTCCAGGGCTAGGGTTGATACAAGTGCAATGCCGGATTGTTCTCTCTCTGAAGATTCGAATAATGTATCCATCACCAACTCCGAAGTGGAGAGTGCAACGAACCATCGGCGCCGGAGAGCAGCTATGCGTGACCCCAACTTCACTGAAGAGGCATTCAATGCCTTCAGCTCAGCGGATGCATACATTCGAGCTGCTCGGGATGGGCTTGTTGGAGCCACTCGCTAGCTTTCAAAGGATATGTGGGTAAGAACTTTATTGTGTAGATTTAATAATCATATGCCAGTAGCCCCCGAGACTTGAAATAGTTGACGCAACTGATTTAAGGATCATTGTATAATCAGGTACTCACAGAGAAGAAAAACATGCTGTCTCAGGAGCTGGAAAAATGTCGGACCCAGCTAACTGTTGTCACCGCCGAACTGGAGAAGTCCAAAGAGGCACCGACTGGTAATGTTCACTTCTGTCCGGAAAATATAATCGTATGGCAGTAATGTTTTTTAATAAACATTGTGGTATTTATGATGGCAGGATCGCTGAATCAGCTGGAAGAGAAACTAAAGGCTGCGCAGGTGGATAAACAACATGCCGAAAGGCAAGAGGCCGCTGGTCAGCGTATACTGACACAGACCAGGTATGAGAAAAACAAGCTACAAGATGCCAACATCAAGCTAGCCGAAGAGCTGAAGGATATACGATCCCAACTGGCGGATGCCTTGAAGGAAAACCGAAAGCTGAAAGGCGGCATATTCAGTATGCTCCTAAGCCGTACTTTCGTATGGTCCCTGGGTGGACGGTTTTAACAATTTTGTCTCTGTAGGTGTGCTGACCAGTCGACCAGAAGATGAGGTGTCCGGATTCCAAGGTGATCTGCTGCAAGAGTTGTCCAGAGTGCATGAGCGAGCCCGGAAGGCAATGAGGAACATTGCTAAAGCTCCATGGCCAGCCAATTCTCCTCCAGGAAGTATGGAGGAACTCGTGAATTTATTCAAAGGCGCTCGTCGCCGCTTTGGACTATGGAAGATATCGGCCTGCCGAGAAGGCGCACGAAAGGCCTGGGCCATGGTGAAAACATGGTATACCGGACTTGATCCGAATCATATGGCCCAAGTCGGGCCTCGGGGACCAGATGGACAAGAAATTCCTGTTAGCTTGGTGTATGACCAAGTGAAGATAGCCGCCAAGTTTTCACAACAGGATTGTAAGCTAGACAACCTGTTAGATGGTCTAGAGGAAGAAGTTTTTGAATCCAAGTAGTAATGTACTATTATCGACAAACTTTTCTCCGGCCGAATTGTAAAACGATTGTCATGGCAGACTTTCTGCTTCAACTTCCAAAACGTAATGTTCGGAGTGTTTCCGAATACTATATCGTTGGTAAACACCAAAGTATGTTCGGAAACCAGGCAGTCCGGTCATAGTTGCTTGAACATACAAGTTGTATTCGGGGAGTTATGTTATATTACATTTGATTGTAAGAAACATCTTCCAGAGATAATAGTTCTGTTAAGGGTTCCTCTCCCTGGGCCAACATGCATTGTTATGCATGCCTAAACTGTGATGCGAAAAATCACAGTATAGGTATCTTGTGGGGGCTTATATTGCAACAAGTGTAATTCGTCTTTTGTCTGCCGACCAATTATTCCCTTAAGAACACTAGCTTTCGGCTTCACCCGTCTGAGGTACATATCCGGATAACCCGGCTGTAACAATCGCAGAGGTGCTCCCTTTATGCCCTAGCCGAACAAACGGGAACGTAGGGCATAAGCACAGGAGCCAGGCAACCCAGCTTGGCAAAAACTTAAGTCATAAAGGTGCATATAATGGCGAAGAAAAGGCATATATGAGGAGATGACACATATATACGGTGAGCCTGATGCTCGAAAATAATAAGCTTCTGTGACAAGAAGCCCCCAGGTATTGTGGGGTATGTACATTTAAGGATGTAAACCCCTTAAGTGTGCGGTTTATCCGAACACGTGCTAGAAGTCAGATAAAAACGAAAAGAAGAAAGAGAAAAAATAGAAAAAGGTAACTAACAATGAGTCCGGACTTAGGCGTAGAATCTTTGGAGTCTGGCAGCGTTCCATGGGTTCGGCTCCAAGCGATTATCCGATGCGTTGCGAAGGCGATAGGCTCCTCCAGTGAGAACTTCATCGATAATGAAGGGACCCTCCCATTTGGGCTTGATCTTGTCCTTTTTCTTCTCTGGTAGGCGTAGAACGATTTCACCGACATTATAGGTCTTTGCCCACACTTCTTTGCTTTGGTATCTTCGAGCTTGTTGTTGACAGAATGCTGAACGAGCTTTGGCGACGCCGCGCTCCTCCTCCAGGCCATCTAAGTCATCTTGTCGATTGAGCTCGGCCTCTCTCTCTTCATACATGCATACCCGAGGTGAGTCGTGAATAATATCGCAGGGCAGGACGACCTCTGCGCCGTACACCATGAAGAACGGTGTGTATCCGGTCGTGCGATTGGGCGTGGTCTGCAACCCCCATAGTACGGAGTAGAGCTCCTCAGCCCAGTGTTTATCTGACTCCTTTAAGGACCGTACTAGTCTGGGTTTAATGCCGCTCATTATTAGGCCATTAGCTCGCTCGACTTGACCATTTGTTTGAGGGTGATAGACGGAGGCATAATCGAGCTTGATGCCCAAATTAGGACACCAAGTTTTTACTTCGTCCGCTGTGAAGTTAGAGCCGTTATCGGTGATGATGTTGTGTGGGACACCATAACGGTGTACGACACCAGATATGAAATCTATCACTGGTCCAGCTTCAGTCATTTTAACCGGCTTGGCCTCTATCCACTTAGTGAATTTATCTACCATGACCAACATATATTTTTTATTATGGCTTCCCCCTTTAAGGGGTCCGACCATGTCAAGCCCCCAGACCGCAAAATGCTAAGTAATGGGGATTGTTTGTAGGGTGGTAGGCGGCATATGGATTTGATTAGTGAAGAGCTGGCATCCTACACAACGTTGGACGAGGTCTTGTGCATCTACTCGGGCCGTAGGCTAGAAAAAACCGGTACGGAAGGCCTTACTTACGAGGGCCCGAGCTGCGGCATGATGATCGCCAAGACCAGCATGGATTTCGGCCAAGAGCTGTTATACGTCTCCAACGTATCTATAATTTTTGATTGCTCCATGCTATATTATCTATTGTTTTGGACCATATTGGGCTTTATTTTCCACTTTTACATTATTTTTGGGACTAACCTATTAACCGGAGGCCCAGCCCAGAATTGCAGTTTTTTGCCTATTTCAGAGTTTCAAAGAAACGGAATATCAAACGGAGTCCAAACGGAATGAAACCTTCGGGAACGTGATTTTCTCACCAAATATGACCCAGGAGACTTGGACCCTACGCCAAGGAAGCTTCAAGGTGGGCACGAGGTAGGGGGGCGCGCCCACCCCCTAGGGCGCGCCCCCTACCCTCATGGGGCCCACGAAGCTCCACCGACGTACTTCTTCCTCATATATATACCTACGTACCCCCAAACGATCAGAGACGGAGCCAAAAACCTAATTCCACCGCCGCAACCTTCTGTACCCACGAGATCCCATCTTGGGGCCTATTCTGGAGCTCCGCCGGAGGGGGCATCCACCACGGAGGGCTTCTACATCATCACCATAGCCTCTCCGATGAAGTGTGAGTAGTTTACCTCAGACCTTCGGGTCCATAGTTAGTAGCTAGATGCATGGCTTCTTCTCTCTTTTAGGATCTCAATACAATGTTCTCCCCCTCTCTCGTGGAGATCTATTCGATGTAATCTTCTTTTTGCGGTGTGTTTGTTGAGACCGATGAATTGTGGGTTTATGATCAAGATTATCTATGAACAATATTTGAATCTTCTCTGAATTCTTTTATGTATGATTGGTTATCTTTGCAAGTCTCTTTGAATTATCAGTTTGGTTTGGCCTACTAGATTTTTTTTTCTTGCAATGGGAGAAGTGCTTAGCTTTGGGTTCAATCTTGCGGTGTCCTTTCCCAGTGACAGTAGGGGCAGCAAGGCACGTATTTTATTGTTGCCATCGAGGATAACAAGATGGGTTTTTTATCATATTGCATGAATTTATCCCTCTACATCATGTCATCTTGCTTAAGGCGTTACTCTGTTTTCATGAACTTAATACTCTAGATGCATGCTGGATAGCGGTCGATGAGTGGAGTAATAGTAGTAGATGCAGGCAGGAGTAGGTCTACTTGTCTCGGACGTGATGCCTATATACATGATCATACCTAGATACTCTCATAACTATGGTCAATTCTGTCAATTGCTCAACAGTAATTCGTTCACCCACCATAAAATACTTATGCTCTTGAGAGAAGCCACTAGTGAAATCTATGGCCCCCGGGTCTATCTTCATCATATTAATCTTCCATCACTTTAATATTGCTTTGCTTTTTTACTTTGATTTTATTTTGCTTTGCATCTTTATCACAAAAATACCAAAAATATTATCTATCATATCTATTAGATCTCACTCTCGTAAGTGACCGTGAAGGGATTGACAACCCCTATTCGCGTTGGTTGCGAGGAGTTATTTGCTTTGTGTAGGTATGAGGGACTCGCGCGTAGCCTCCTACTGGATTGATACCTTGGTTCTCAAAAACTGAGGGAAATACTTACGCTACTTTGCTGCATCATCCTTTCCTCTTCAAGGAAATCCAACGCAGTGCTCAAGAGGTAGCAAGCTGCCGCCCCTCTTCTTCAGAGATACATCTTTGAAGGACTCCGGTAGTACTTTTCTTGTAGAGCTCTCCTTCATGAACCTTGTAGGCTTTCGAGCGTCGAACGATGCATCGAGCCTCATTCTGGTCCTCAGGGAGCTCTCGCCTGTTAAGGTAGGCCAGGAAGGGTTCGGTCCATGGGGCAATTACTGCCATGATTACATGGGCCGATTGTGTTATTTCGATGGCCGAGCCCCCAATGATGTCGGCGTGTTTGGAACCTGGGGGTATGATCGGATCCGAACTGGTGTTGCCGCTCTCATCCTGCCATACCACGGATGGCTTGAAGAGCCTCTCCACAAAGTTGTTGGGTGGGACGGGGTCGCGCTTAGCGCCCATGCGAGCAAGGATGCCCGCTGCTTGATTACTCTCTAGGGCCACGTGATGAAACTCGAGCCCCTCAAACCGAGTTGATATATTAAGTACATCATTATGATAAGCCGCCATCTTCGGATCTTTGGCATCGAATTCTCCGTTTATTTGGGATATTGCGAGGTTTGAATCCCCGCGCACCTCGAGGCATTCTATGCCCATAGAGACGGCCATCCAAAGACCATGCAGTAGGGCCTCATATTCGGATGCGTTATTGGAGTCTGTATACATCATTTGGAGCACATAACGGACTGTGTCTCCTGTGGGGGACGTCAGGACGACACCGGCCCCAAGTCCAGCTAGCATTTTAGAGCCATCGAAGTGCATCACCCAGTCGGAATATGTCCGTACTCTTTAGGGAGTTCGGCCTCTGTCCATTCAGCGACGAAGTCAGCCAACACCTGGGATTTAATGGCTCGGCGTGGCTTATATGTTATTTCAAATGGTAAGAGCTCAATAGCCCATTTGGCAATCCGGCCGGTGGCGTCTCGGTTGTTTATGATATCGTTAAGTGGTACTTCGGAAGTCACCATGATCGAGCACTCTTGAAAGTAGTGCCGCAGCTTCCGGGATGCCATGAAGACCGCATATGCTATCTTTTGATAATGCGGGTATCGGAATTTGCATGGTGTGAGGATCGTCTATACATAGTATACTGGTTTGAAGTGGGAATTTATGTCCCTCTTCTTCTTGTTCGACGACGAGCACCACACTCACCACCTGGTGTGTTGCAGATATGTATAGTAACATGGGTTCGCCAACATTTGGCGAGGCCAGGATTGGGTTGCTTGCTAATTGTAGGATCGAAAGTATGTCTAGAGGGGGGTGATTAGACTACTTGACCAAATAAAAATCTAGCCTTTTCCCAAATTTAAGTCTTGGCAGATTTTAGCAACTTAGCACAAGTCAAGCAATCAACCTACACATGCAAGTCTAAGAGTATAGCAGCGGAATGTAACATTGCACATGAAGGTAAAGGGAGGAGTTTGGAGGGAGCAAACGCAATGTAGATGCGGAGATTTTTTCCGTGTCCCCAATAGGTGGTGCTATCGTACATCCACATTGATAGAGACTTCAACCCACGAAGGGTAACGGTTGCGCGAGTCCACGGAGGGCTCCACCCACGAAGGGTCCACGGAGAAGCAACCTTGTCTATCCCACCATGGCCATCGCCCATAAAGGACTTGCCTCACTAGGGTAGATCTTCATGAAGTAGGCTATCTCCTTGCCCGTACAAACTCCTTGGTTCAACTCCACAATCTTGACGGAAGCTCCCAAGTGACACCTAACCAATCTAGGAGACACCACTCTCCAAAAGGTAATAGATGGTGTGTTGATGATGAACTCCTTTCTCTTGTGCTTCAAATGATAGTCTCCCCAACATTCAACTCTCTCACACAGATTTGGATTTGGTGGAAAGATGATTTGAGTGGAAAGCAACTTGGAGAAGGCTAGAGATCAAGATTTATGTGGTTGGAATGGAATATCTTGACCTCAACACATGAGTAGGTGGTTCTCTCTCAAAAAATGTATGCTGGAAGTGTAGGCATGTTCTGATGGCTCTCCTCATGAATGAAGAGTGGGTGGAGGGGTATATATAGCCTCCACACAAAATCTAACCGTTACACACAATTCACCAAACTCGGTGGGACCGAATCAGAAAACTCGGTCAGACCGATTCAGTTCAGAATGTGAACGTTAGACTTTTTGGTGGGACCGACATGTCAACTCGATGGGACCGATTTCATTAGGGCTAGGGCATAATGTAATCTTGGTGAGACCAATTACACAAACTGGGTGAGACCGACTTTGGTAATAAGCTAACTAGAGAGTTGGTCAAGCAAACTCGGTGGGACCGATTCGCTCATTTCGGTGAGACCGAAATGTAACGAATGGAAAACAGAGAGTTTGCATTGCGAACTCGGTGGGACCGATCGCTCATCTTGGTTAGACCAAAACGTTACGAAGGGAAACAAAGAGTTTGCAATCCCATCTCGGTGAGACCGAGATCCCTATAGGTGAGACCGAAGTGACTAGGGTTTCTGGCAGTGGCTATGTCAAATGAACTCGGTGGCGCCGAATAGAACATTTCGGTGGGGCCGAGTTTGACTTTTGGTTTTGGACATATGTGGATATGGGAAAGTGGTTGAGGGATTATGGAGCATATCACTAAGCATTTTGAGCAAGCAAGCCATTAAGCAACACTTCATCCCCTTTTAATAGTATTGGCTTTTCCTATGGACTCAATGTGATCTTGGATCACTAAAAAGAAAATGTAGAGTCTTGAGCTTGAGCCAATATATGTCCTTAGCATTTTGAGGGGTCCACATTCCTAATCCATGCCATGCCAATCACTAAACTTTCTGAAATGATCATCTTGAAATAGCATTAGTTCAATGAGCTATATGTTGTTAGTAATTACCAAAACCACCCAGGATAGTTGCACTTTCAATATCCCCCTTTTTGGTAATTGATGACAACATATAGATCAAAGCTTCGACAAATGATAATAAAATTTAAAATACATCGGTGCTTTGAGAAGTATGTGATAAGCAAGAGCTCCCCCTAAATTTGTGCATTATTTAATATTTGCTTTTGAATGCAAGTGCACAATCGATTAGGATCATGGGTTACTCTTCCATGTCACATACATCTTGGTGGAGCACTCAAAATGATAGGAATTAAAACATGCACACATCACCGAGCAAAGTGAATGATCATATAAGGATATAAAAGATAACATCATCCAAGCAAAAATTAAAGTATGATATGATCAAACACATTATCATATAAGTATGTCACACACATACATAATGTATCAAACAAGCGCACACAAAAGTATCAACCAAATAATAAGTAGCAAGATAGACAAAGAAAGCAACACTCTCTCTCGAAGCTTATGATCTATACATTTCTCCCCCTTTGGCAACAAGTTACCAAAAAGTTTGAAAATGCATAGTGCTATGCGTCTCTCAGGCTTGGTCTTCGGGAGGTGGTGTAGAGAGAACTCCAAGGATGAAGGCATCAGTTGATGTAGCTAGAGCTGGTGGAGTGGCTGTTGGAGGTGGAACTGAAGCTGTAGCTGCTGGTGCAGATGAAGTGGCTCTAGTATCTGGTACTGGCACTGCAGCTGACCGCTGACCTCTAGGCACTCGCTGAAAAGCATCTGTTGTACCCTATCCTCTCTTCTCCTATGCTTCCTCCTGGAGCTACTCAACTGCAGTATGCATTTCAGTGACTTTTAGAACAAGATCATAGAACTTAGTTTCTATAATCCTCTCCAAGCTCTCCTGATTCTGAGTCAAGGTGGCCAAGCCCTTCTCAATCCTCAATGTTGCCTGAATCAGATAAGCGAGTGGATCTTGTTTGCTCTTCAAGAACACTTCTGATGCCTCCTCAGCACTAGGCATCTTTGCAGCTTTTTCTGCCTTTGCCTTAGCTCTCTTCTCTTGTGCTTGCATTGATGATGGTTCATCCTCATTCATCACAATGTTGTCAGGTAAATGCTCCTTGTCCAACAAGTAAGTGCCTATGTCCATCTTGGAGTTGATGAGCACCTGAATGTGTGGAGCATGCCCACAAGATCTTTTCTGATCAGCAACTGTCCTTTTGATTGTCTCTACAATCAGACTCATGACCTTGAATTTTTTAGGCACATCAAAGATCTGCAACAAGTTGATGGAATGTCTTCTAATCATCTTGTGATCTCCTGATTTGGGTAATAGTGTATGCCTCAAGATGGTGTTGATGGTAGGCAGACCAGACAACATGTAGTGTACAGATCCAAACTTGTGTCTCTCCAAAGATTTGTCTGGGATCTCTTTGTACATGTTTGCCATGGAGTTGTGGTCTTTCTTCTTCTTGGCATACACATCCAAATCATCCTCATGTTCTTCTGGGGCTTTGATCAACTTGGCCCACTCATCAACAGTTGATTGGTACCTTGTACCTTCAGACATCCACATTATTCTTCCATCTGGATAGAATGAGTAGTGGAGTAAAACTGCATAATGAGCTCATCATTCCATTTGGTGAGCTTCTGTCCAACAAACTTGTCAACTCCACAAGCCTTGAAGCTCTCATGTACACCTGGGGAGTGATCTTCATTCTCATCAATATATTCCCAATCAACCCACTTCATATCACAGACAATAGGTTTCTTGTCAAGCAGAATAGTCTCATAGAAGTCTTGTTGTTCTTTTGTGTGGAACCTATAGTCCACTGCAGTTCTCCTTCTCACGGCATAAGGATCACTCTGCCTCCAAAGTCTTAATCATGAATCCTTCCTGATGTTCATGTCCTCTGCCACTGGATGAGTGTCATTGTGGTCTGGAATCTTTGGTTCAGCTTTCTTAGCACATGGGCTTCTTCATCTTCTTCTTCAACCTCAGGCACTGGGGCCTTGTTATTTTCTTCAGCTGGGATGTTTCTTGTGCTTCTCTTGGTCTTAGAAGGCTTCTGAGCTGGAGCAGTTGCTTTGGGAGCAGTTTTGGGCTTTGATGGAGCAGCCCCTGACTTGATACCATCTCCCATTAGCTTCTGGGACTTGGGTGCTGGAGCAGCACCCTCTTCCTCTTCCTCTTCTTCAGCTTCATCATCACTTCTTCTTATAGAAGGATGTCCAAGAACTTTGGCAGAAGTTGTTCTGGCCTTCTTCCTCTTCTTTCCATCTCCAACTGCCTCACCATCATCAGATTCTATTGTGAATTTCATGGTTTCTCCTGTTGGAACTTTCCTTGGCTTTGACATTGGCACTCTCTTTGCAGGTGCCTTCTTATGCAACCCAGGCTTGGTTGCAGCAGCAGTGCCACATTCCTTCTTCAGAACTTTCTTCTTGGAGCTCACCTCCTCCTCTGTTGCCACATAGTCCTCATCCTTAGAATCTGAGGTTCTCTTCTTCCTTATTCTGGTGGCTGACTTCGACAAGTTACTGGGTGTGCTCCTGCGGCCCTCATCATAGCTGCTTGAGGGACTAGTGCCCTCACTCATGTGCACTTGCTCTTCAGATCTGTTCTGGCTATCACTCTGGTTAGACATCTTGGAAAGCAAATTGACAGCAAACCCTGTGAATAGATATAGATGAGGTAGAGTAGATGAGCATCACAAAGTGCAGAGTTTTTGCAAAACAGATGAGTCAAAAACTTAGTTTCAGTTCTCCACAGAAAGCATTTCGGAGCTACCGATTTGATAAACTCGGTGATACCCAAGCAACTTTTGGAGTCTAAACTAGTGAACTCAGTCAGACCGAGTCGCAGTTCGGTGGCTCCGAGATTGCTAGGGTTTCACAGAGAGTCGAACTCGGTCGCACCGATTTGCAATTTTCGGTCAGACCGAAAAGTGCATGTGCAATGGCCTAAGCCAAATCGGTGAGACCGATTTCTTCAACTCGGTCGGTCCGAGATGAGTTCGGCGGAGACCTAACCTAAATTTTTGAATCAAACCTAATCTAAAGGATGTTTTCTCTGGATAGATTGATTTCATACTTGGTAAAGATCATGGCAAAGCAATGTGCTGCGAATCGGAGTAAGGAAATAGCACAAATGATCGAACTCATACCTTAGCTCAGCGGTGAGTTCGCTACGGCGAGAACAGCGGGGCAGAATCCCGTTGACAGCGACGAAAACCAGCGGCTGGAGGTCGATGGCGACGAGGACACGATCCGGAGACCTGAGGCGGCAGAGCAGGACATGCGCGGGCTGAGAGGTTTTGAAGAAATTTCCAAAATCTCACCCGTGGGTATATATATCCTGACCCTGTCGGTGTGGCCGAGTGGAACAACTCGGTGGTGAAAGTGCTAGTTATCGACTAGAGGGGGGGTGAATAGGCGATTTTATGAAAGTCTTCAAAACACGAGGGCTTTGAAGAAAAACGATAGAAATGAACCTATTGATATGCAGCGGAAGGTAGACTACACTAGACAAGCCATAGTCAAGTAAGTACTAAAGTGAAAGTACGAACACTATAAGCAGCTAGGTAGTATAGATCAGGATGGAAGATAGTATGAAGCCAAACAACAATAGTCGTCACACAGTGAAGTCAATCAGATAAAGCAAGCAGGCAATGACTTCACGAAGACAAACTATAAGTAAAGAGAGGGAGAAGATAGAACCAGTAGCTTGGAGAGGACAGGGATTTGTTGGACCAGTTCCAGTTGCTGTGACAACTGTACGTCTGGTTAGGAAGGATGAGATTCAACTCAGAAGACCGCGTCTTCACCTTATTCCCCTTGAGCTAAGGACACTTAGTCCTCGCCCAATCACTCTGGTAAGTCTTCAAGGTAGACTTCCAAACCTTCATAGACTTCGTTCACCGACAATCCACAATGACTCTTGGATGCTCAGAACGCAACGCCTAACCAGCTGGAGGATTCACAGTCCTCAAGTGTAATAAGTCTTATGATCACGCGGACAGAAAGACTTCAGTGATGCCTAACACTCTTTGGCTCTGGGTGTTTTGGGCTTTGTCCTTGCAAGGATCTCTCTCTCAAATACTTCGGAGGTGGATTGCTCTCAAACGACAAAAGTCGTGCACTAACTCTGAGCAACCACCAATTTATGGTATAGGGGGTGGGCTATTTATAGCCAGGAGGCAACCCGACCTGATTTGTCTGAAATGACCCTGGGTCACTAAGGAACTGACACGTGTCCAACAGTCAGATTTCAAACACACGCGGCAGCTTGACTTGGGCTACAACTAAAGCTGACTTATCCAGCTTTGGATAAGATTTGCTCTCATTGTCTTCGCTCGAAGACATAGGATTTGGTTGAGCATCACTTCAGTCACTCTGACTTTGTTCACTTGGACCCCACTTAATAGTACGGTGGTTGCTATGACTTAACAAAGAAGAAAAGGAAACTACGAAACAACTATGTCTCCGCACTCCATAGTCTTCATGCGATGTCTTCTCATGTCATATTCTTCATTGTGAATATCTTCACAGACCACCATTGTCTTCAATGTCTTCACACATTTTTAGGGGTCATCTCCGGTAGGTAAACCGAATCAATGAGGGACTACTACCTGTGTTATCCTGCAATTCTCACAAACACATTAGTCCCTCAACTATGTTTGTCGTCAATACTCCAAAACCAACTAGGGGTGGCACTAGATGCACTTACAATCTCCCCCTTTTGGTGACTGATGACAAACTGGTTGAATTTTTCAACGGGGATAAAAGTATGTGAAATTGTAAGGGTTAAGGTATTGTCTTCATAAGTAGCAAAAGGCTCCCCCTGAAGATGTGCATATAAGTAGTTTTCTTTTGAATGCAAATGCACATGGCATGTTTTACTTGTGGAGATCCTCTTCAACATATGAAGACAATTCATCATGCATATAAAGATATAGCGAAGATAATGACATGCATAATGAAAAATGGACGTCTACGGATTGACTTCATGGGAATTTATCATCACATCATAGAATAGCAGACAAAGTAGCAGACGACCATCAAGTTTAAGTGTTACAACCCAAAGAACCAAAAGTATCAAAAACGAGAGTTGTAAACACTTAGCAAAAATATAGCAACCACGCATATGGACCCGCTTGAAGACCATCAACTCATATGCTTCTCCCCCTTTTGTCAGTAAGGACCAAAAAGGTTTGAAGACATAGAGCATCTACTCGGTCCCTTCAGGTGCAGGGTCGACGTTGGAGTCCGGTGGTGCAGAGGGACCTGGTGTAGTGTCGAGACGCGGCGAAGTAGTGGTTGGAGAAGTAGCATCGTCTTCGTCATCGACGACTCTTGCATTAACCATTGCAGCCGAGGAGGAATACTCTGAGTCTTCTAATGATGGAGTATGACGCAAGACAACATTCCGGGGAGGCATGGAATCAAACTTGTAGCGCTCAGTGAAGCGATCTTCGCGAAGATCATCTTCGGAGCTTAGCAAAGTCAGACTCGTCCATGACCTCTGACAGGCTTCATGAGATACGAAGGCATTCTTGGTGGAAAGATTTCGAATGCGATTAACATCCACCAAGAGGCTCTGCATCTGACGCTTCAGCCAGTCATGATGCTTATCATGTTTCTAATGCAAGGCTGTCGGTGTCAAAACCGTCGGATCTCGGGTAGGGGGTCCCGAACTGTGCGTCTAAGGTCGATGGTAACAGGAGACAGGGGACACAATGTTTACACAGGTTCGGGCCCTCTCTATGGAGGTAATACCCTACTTCCTGCTTGATTGATCTTGATAAATATGAGTATTACAAGAGTTGATCTACCACGAGATCAAGATGGCTAAACCCTAAAGCCTAGCCTGTATGACTATGGTAATGAGTGTCTCTATCTCCGGACTAAATCCTCTGGTTTATATAGACACGAGGAGGATCTAGGGTTACACAAAGTCGGCTACAAGAAAGGAATCTATATATTCGGTCGCCAAGGAGAGTCCCATCCGGACACGAGTGCAGTCTTCGGTCTTCGTATCTTCACAGCCCATCAGTCCGGCCCATGGCTAACAAGCCGAACACCCGAGGAACCCTTAGTCCAGGACTCCCTCAGTAGCCCCCAAACCAGGCTTCAATGACGAGGTGTTCAGCACGCAGATTGTCTATGGCATTGCAAGGCGGGTTCCTCCTCCGATGGTTTCCAAGTAATGTATTCGACTTTTAATTCAATGTCGCACCCCTCGACTTCTGTGCATCGATGACTTCCGCTTCCACGTGTCGGGCTAATGCGGGCGGTCAGGGTATTTTTTGCAAATAACACCCTAGCCATGCAAGAAAGAGCGTCTATTTAAAGAGATTGGGTCTTTGATCCATTCGGCACCGCGCGGAGAAAATCCTTAGAGATTGCCAGGAAAGATCATTCCACTATGGCTAGCATTCCCAGCTCCTCCTCCCGTTCCGGCCCAGAGAAAGGCGAGTGGGAGAGGTGCTCTGTGTCCCACAGTCAATTGGTGAAGTTGCAAATGCAGGGATTTCTCCCCCCTGCGGATCTGGTCCCTGTTCGAGCAGGGCTGGCTTCCTTCAACGGCAAAACCCAGGCGGAGGATTTCCCTAATCCATCTGCGGGGGAGCGAGTGTGCTTCGTCCCCTATCTGCTGAGGGGCGTGGGATTTCCAATTCACCGTTCCCCCAAGGGCTTCTGGAGTATTGTGGCCTCCAGCTACACAATTTTATCCCAGCCTCCATCCTGCACATTGCGGGTTATGTCGCTTTATGCGAACTATTCCTGGGTTGTGAGGCCCATTTTGATCTGTGGAGAAAGTTGTTTTGTCTTGTCCCGCGTGTCGGTGTCAAAACTGGCGGATCTCGGGTAGGGGGTCCCGAACTGTGCGTCTAAGGCGGATGGTAACAGGAGGCGGGGGACACGATGTTTACCCAGGTTCGGGCCCTCTCGATGGAGGTAATACCCTACTTCCTGCTTGATTGATCTTGATGATATGAGTATTACAAGAGTTGATCTACCACGAGATCGTAGAGGCTAAACCCTAGAAGCTAGCCTATGGTATGATTGTCCTTTGTCCTACGGACTAAACCCTCCAGTTTATATAGACACCAGAGGGGGCTAGAGTTACACAGAGTCGGTTACAAGGGAGGAGATCTACATATCCGTATCGCCAAGCTTGCCTTCCACGCCAAGGAGAGTCCCATCCGGACACGGGACGAAGTCTTCAATATTGTATCTTCATAATCCAACAGTCCGGTCAAAGGATATAGTCCGCCTATCCGAGGACCCCCTAATCCAGGACTCCCTCAGTAGCCCCCGAACCAGGCTTCAATGGCGACGAGTCCGGCACGCAGGTTGTCTTCGGCATTGCAAAGCGGGTTCTTCTCCAAATTCTGAATACTTGTTTGAGTAGTGTCCGGCTTCCCATAAATGTTGCACTCCTTGGCTTCCGCGCCTAATAATGGATATTCTCCACGAGTCGAGCGAATGCAAGAAGTCAGGGGCATTTTTACAATTGCCACCCTAGCCATGTGGGTAAATCGTCTATTAAAGAGACGGGGATTCTCAGATCCAGATCACACCATCCTCCCACAACGAGTATCCATCGGAGCGCGCCCGAAAAAAATCCATTCCAACATGGCCGGTTGTCGCAGCTCCTCCTCTCGCTCCCGTAGCCCTAAGCCCGGCAATTGGAAGAAGTGTTCCATCCCCCACAGCCAATTAGTAGAGTTGCAGACCCGGTTATTTCTCCCTCCAGCGTATATGGTCCCCGTTCGAGCCGGGCTCGCCACCTATAATGGCGGGGAGCAAGCAGAGATCTTTCCCAGCCCATCCATGGGGGAGCGGGTATGCCTCGTCCCTTACTTATTAAGAGGGCTTGGATTTCCAATTCATCTGTTCCTCCGTGGGCTCCTGGAGTTCTATGGCCTCCAGCTGCATAACTTCACTCCCGCCTCCATATTACACATTGCTGGCTATGTCGCCCTTTGCAAGCTGTTTCTGGGCTGCGAAGCTCATTTTGAGCTATGGAAGAGGCTATTCCGCCTCGTACCCCGTACACAGGAGGGGTCACTGTACCAAGTGGGCGGAGCCGAAATATGGCGCATCGCCGGGACCGTATACCTGTCTGGTACTCCGAAGAAGACATCCGAGGACTGGCCTTCGGAGTGGTTTTATATGGAGGGCGTCCCCCTTCCGGACCCTATTCGGATGGGCCTCCCTGAGTTCGACAACGCTCCCCTGAAGAAACGCCGCAGCTGGCGCCCTCGGAGCCCTCAGGAGGAAGATAACGGAGAAGTCCTTTACCTGATGGGCCGGATAAAAATGCTGGCTCAATCAGGACTGACAATAATCGAGGTTATGTCAATATGTATAATGCGGGGGGTACAGCCACTTCAATATCGAGGGCACCCCATGTGGCACTTTAACGGGGAAGATGATGCCACCCGTTGCGGGCGTAAGGGACCGGACTCAGTTGCTACTCTAGCAAAAATTCTGTCTGATTTGTACAAGGCATAGGAAGAGGAGTTCATCCGCATTAAGCCACGGGATGGATTCTCCATGTACAACCCTCCAAGCTGGGTGAGCTGTCACTTTTTACTCCCAGCCTTCCCACATTCTTCGTCATAAGTACTTACCTTGCCGTTTCATGGCAGGAACTGTGAAAAGCTGTAAGGGAGGTCAACAGCCCGCCTCCACAACCGGAGGACCCTGACCGGGCCCTCGATCCCGGACTCAAAGAGGATCCGGACATATTTGTGGAGCTGATCAACAGGACATTCTATCAATTGAGCTGCGATGATGCCATGGTGACCATCATAGCCGACTATCCTGGGCTACTCCCTGCATCGCATGTAAGTAAAACCGGAGTCCCAACTTCCGAGAAGGATCCCCTTTTTTGCACTTCACCTACCATACACATATGGTGTCTTACAGGGAAGGCCCTCGAGACGCCATGCTGAACCCGCAGTGACTCGCCAACAAGGGGCACCGAAGCCGGGTAGGCTAAAAAGGAAGGTGGTCAGGACTGAGACGCCGTCACAGAGGTATGATACAGAACCTTGCTCTGTGGTTGTCGTCTTTTAAAATATAATAACGTCCACGTTTCCTAGTAGGAAAAACGCTCGCCGGACCATATCCGAAGAGGCTGCCGATCATGCCTCCACCAATCGGGCTCCAGGGACGGACATAGAGGCGGAAGCCAACACGGGGCGAACGTCGGATGCTCCTCCTACATAGGATGCAGATAGATTATCTGCTACAAATTCCGAAGTGGCGAGTGCCATGAATCACAGGCGTCGCCGGGCCGTACTCCGTGACACTTGTTTCTCCCAAGAGGCGTTTGATGCCTTCAACTCAGGAGACGCGTACATCTGTGCCGCTCAAAATGGTCTTGCCAGAGCCACGGACCAGTATGTAAAGGATATACGGGTAAGAAAATCTGATGATTATATATATCAGTAGCCCCTGAGACTTGAAACAGTTGACACAACTGATTTAAGGATCATTATTTGTGTAGGTTCTTACAGAGAAGAATACCCAATTGTCTCAAGAGCTGGAAGAGTGCAAAGCCCAGCTACGGGCCGTAGTTGCCGCGTTGAAGGAGTCCGAGAAGGCCCCCTCTGGTAACACTTGTCTCCATTGCAAAGAATGACAAGTACCAGATAGTATGCGTCATGTGTGCAAATCTAACAATAGATGTTGCAGATGACTCTGGAGTGAATCCGGAGGCCGTGCCGGGGGATGCACAACGTGCTAATCGACAGCTAAATGCTGGCGAGCGTGTGCTTACGTGGGTTAGGCAGGAGAAAAATGATCTCCAAGATGCCAATATCCAGCTGGGCATGGAACTGAAAGATGTTCGAGCCCAGCTTGCGGACTCCGTGAAGGAGAATAAGCGGCTTCGACGCGGCATTTTCAGTAAGTGCTTGAACGAACTTTTGAAAGAGTTCGACGAACAAGCCGGTAACAGATTTATGTCTGCAGGTATGCTGACGGGCCGTCCCGCGGAGGAGATGCCCGGGTCTGCGGGTGATCTTCTACCAGAGCTCTCACAACTGCACGAACAAGTTCAGCAGGTGATGCAGGGTATTGCTCAAGCCTTGTGGCCGTCCGCCTCCCCGCCAGGAGGCATGGGGGAGCTTATAGAGAAGCTCAAGGGAGCGCAGCGATGCTTCCAATTATGGAAGATATCAGCCTGCCGACAAGGTGCAAGGGAAGCCTGGGCCATGGTGAAGACGCGATATACCAAAGCTGACCCAAACCACATGGCCGAGGTCGGACCTGTGGGGCCCAATGGGAAAGAGATCCCAGTCAGTTTGGTGTATAACCAAGTAGAATTAGCCACAAAGTATTCCCAACAGGATTGTAGGCTAGACAGCCTGCTGGATGGTATAGAAGAAGAATTTAGTCAGTCTAAGTGACTGTGTACTTCAAGTGACATGTATTGTCCCTAGCCGGATTGTAAATCATTTGTCATGGCGGACCTTTTCACTTCGACCTCTGGACCCGATAGTCCGGAGTGTATCCGAATACCCGCTCGGTTATGTAAAAATCGGGGTACGCGTAGAAACCAGGCGTAGGGGTCATAAGTGCTTGAACAGACAAGTACCCAACTAGCTATGTTATATTACATGGATAGTAAGAAACATCTTCCAGGGAGAATAGTTCCGTTAAGGGTTCCTTTCCCTGGGTGCGCATGCCCTAATGTGCATGTCCGAACTGCGAAAAGAGACGCAGGCTATAAACATCTGGGGTCATGTATTAAAATAAATAAAAGTCATATGTTGTTCACCGACCGAGTATTCCCTTAAGAACGCTGGCTTTCTGCTTCACCCAGTCCGAGGTACACATCCGGCTGACCCGGCAGTAACAATCGCAGAGGTGCTCCCCTTATGCCCTAGCCGAATTAACGGGAACGTAGGGCATAAACACAAGAGCCAGGCAACCCAGCTTGGCCAAAACTTAAGTCATATCGATGCATATAATGGCAAAAAAAGCTACATGTGGAAGAATAACACATGTGTGGGGCATAAAGCCCGTAAAATAGTTATATTAAGCTTCTGTATAAGAAGCCCCCAGGTATAATGAGCGCGGTTAGCGCGTCAAGATTGTGTAGTCAAGACACAATTTAGCCTTTTAAGGCCTTGAAGAAAAGGGAAAAAGAAGAGAGAAAGAGAGAAAAGACAGATAACGGATATGTAAAAAATTGACAGAGGTAAGGAGACGAACATAGAGTCCGGCACTAGGCGTAGAACCTTCGGAGTCTGGCTGCGTTCCATGGGTTTGGCTCGAGTCGATTATCCGATGCATCCCGCAGATGGTACGCTCCACCGGTCAGAACCTGGTCGATAATGAAGGGACCTTCCCATTTGGGCTTGAGCTTGTTCTTTTTCTTCTCCGGTAGGCGTAGAACGAGTTCGCCAACGTTATAAGCTTTGGCCCGTACTTCTCTACTTTGATACCTTCGAGCCTGTTGCTGATAGAATGCGGAATGGGCTTTTGCCATGTCACGCTCCTCCTCCAAGGTGTCTAAACTGTCCTGCCGATCGAGCTCGGCCTCTTTTTCTTCGTACATGTGCACTCGAGGTGAATCATGAATTATGTCGCAGGGCAGTACCGCCTCTGCGCCGTACACCATAAAAAATGGTGTGTATCCGGTAGTGCGATTCGGCGTGGTCCGCAACCCCCATAGTACGGAGTCGATATCCTCTACCCAGTACGTGTTTGATTCCTTTAAGGACCGCACTAATCTGGGTTTAATGCCGCTCATGATAAGACCATTTGCTCGCTCGACTTGACCGTTAGTTTGCGGGTGATAGACAAAAGCATAATCGAGCTTGATGCCCATATTGCTGCACCAAAGTTTTACCTCGTCGGCTGTGAAGTTCGAGCCTTAATAGGTGATGATGCTATGGGGGACGCCATAATGGTGTACCACCCCGGATATGAAGTCTATCACTAGTCCGGATTCGGCCGTTTTAATATGTTTGGCTTCTATCCATTTGGTGAATTTATCCACCATGACTAGTAAGTATTTTTTCTTATGGCTTCCCCCTTTGAGGGGTCCGACCATATCAAGCCCCCAGACCGCAAAGGGCCAAGTAATGGGGATTGTTTGGAGGGCGGTAGGCGGCATATGGCTTTGGTTTGCAAAAAGCTGGCAACCGACACAACGTTGAACCAGATCATGTGCATCTGCTCGGGCCGTCGGCCAATAGAAACCTGTACGGAAGGCCTTGCTTACAAGGGCCCAGGCTGCGGCGTGGTGGCCGCCGAGTCCAGCATGGATTTCTGCCAAAAGCTTCTGCCCTTCCTCTTCGGAGATGCACCTTTGAAGGACTCTGGTAGTACTGTTCTTATAAAGCTCTCCCTCATGGACCTTGTAGGCTTTAGACCGCCGCACTATGCAGCGTGCCTCATTTTGGTCCTCGGGTAGTTCCTGCCTGGTTAGGTAGGCCAGGAATGGTTCCGTCCACGGGGCGATGACAACCATTATCACGTGGGATGAAGGTGTTATTTCGGTGGCAGAGCCTCTGATTGTGTCGGAGTGTTCGGTATCTGGTGTTGTGGCCGGGTCCGGACTATTATTACCGGTGTCCCCTTCCCATACCATGGATGGTTTAAACAGCCTTTCCAAGAATATGTTAGGTGGGACAGGGTCGCGCTTAGCGCCGATACGGGCGAGGATACCCGCCGCTTGATTGTTTTCCCGAGCCACATGGTGGAGTTCAAGCCCCTCGAACTGAGCTGACATTTTGAGGACGGCATTGCAATAAGCCGCCATTTTCGAATCCTTGGCGTCAAAGTTTCCATTTATTTGAGATATTGCGAGGTTCGAGTCCCCATGCGCCTCCATGTGTTGAATGCCCATGGAAACTGCCATTCGGAGACCATGTAATAGGGCCTCGTATTCGGCTGCGTTGTTGGAGTCTGTGTATAGTATTTGGAGTATGTATTGGACTGTATCTCCGGTGGGGGACGTCAGGACGACGCCAGCCCCCAGACCAGCCAGCATTTTAGAGCCGTCGAAGTGCATGATCCAATTGGAGTACGCGTAGTATTCTTTAGGGAGTTCGGCTTCTGTCCACTCGGCGACAAAATCAGCCAGTACTTGCGACTTAATGGCTCGCTGTGGTCTATATGTTATGTCGAACAGGAGGGGCTCGATAGCCCATTTGGCAATCCGGCTCGTGGCATCGCGGTTGTTTATTATGTCGTTGAGTGGTACTTCCGAGGCCACCGTAATTGAACACTCTTGAAAGTAGTGTCGTAATTTCTGGGATGCCATAAATACTGTGTATGCTATCTTTTGATAATGCGGGTATCGTGATTTGCATGGAGTGAGGACAGTGGATACATAATATACCGGCTTTTGAAGTGGGAATTTATGTCTGTCCGTCTCTCGTTCGACGACGAGCACTGCGCTTACAACTTGGTGAGTTGCCGCTATATATAACAGCATTGGTTCGCCGACATTTGGCGCGGCCAAGATTGGGTTGGTAGCCAGGATGGCTTTTATTTCTTCCAATCCGGCAGTGGCCGCGTCCGTCCACTCAAAGTGTTCGGTGCGCCGAAGAAGGCGATAAAGGGGTAGTGCCTTTTCTCCTAATCGGGAGATAAAGCGGCTTAAGGCCGCCACACATCCAGTTAACTTCTGGATTTTCTTGAGGTCAGTTGGGATAGCCAACTGTGACAGAGCTCAGATTTTAGCCGGATTTGCTTCAATTCCTCTACTGGAGACGATGAAGCCCAGGAGCTTTCCGGCGGGCACGCCGAAAACACATTTTTCCGGATTGAGCTTGATGTCGTATGTTCAGAGATTGTCGAATGTGAGCCTCAAGCCATCTATTAAGGATTCGACGTGTCTGGTTTTAACGACCACATCGTCTACGTATGCCTCCACTGTTTTGCCGATCTGTTTTTCCAGACATGTCTGAATCATGCGTTGATACGTTGCACCGGCGTTTTTGAGCCCGAAGGGCATTGCGTTAAAACAGAAGGGGCCGTATGGAGTGATAAATGCCGTTGCGGCTTGATCGGACTCCGCCATCTTAATTTGGTGGTAACCGGAGTATGCGTCGAGGAAGCACAATGAGCCGTGTCCTGCGGTAGCGTCGATAATTTGATCGATGCGAGGGAGGGGGAAGGGTGATATGTCTCCAACGTATCTATAATTTTTGATTGCTCCATGCTTATTATCTACTGTTTTGGACTATATTGGGCTTTATTTTCCACTTTTATATTATTTTTGGGACTAACCTATTAACCGGAGGCCCAGCCCAGAATTGTTGTTTTTTGCCTATTTCAGTGTTTCGAAGAAACGGAATATCAAACGGAGTCCAAACGGAATGAAACCTTCGGGAATGTGATTTTCTCACCGAACGTGATCTAGGAGACTTGGACCCTACGCCAAGGCATCAGAGAGGCGGTCACGAGGGTGCCCCCCCTTAGGGCGCGCCCCTTGCCTCGTGGGCCCCTCGGCGCTCCACTGACGTACTTCTTCCTCCTATATATACCTACGTACCCCCAAACGAATAGATACGGAGCCAAAAACCTAATTCCACCGCCGCAACTTTCTGTATCCACGAGATCCCATCTTGGGGCCTGTTCCGGAGCTCCGCCAGAGAAGGCAGTCATCACGGAGGGCTTCTACATCATCATAGCCTCTCCGATGAAGTGTTAGTAGTTTACCTCAGACCTTCGGGTCCATAGTTATTAGCTAGATGGCTTCTTCTCTCTTTTTGGATCTCAATACAAAGTTCTCCCCCTCTCTCGTGGAGATCTATTCGATGTAATCTTGTTTTTGCGGTGTGTTTGTTGAGATCGATGAATTGTGGGTTTATGATCAAGTCTATCTATGAATAATATTTGAATCTTCTCTGAATTCTTTTATGTATGTTTGGTTATCTTTGCAAGTCTCTTCAAATTATCCGTTTGGTTTGGCCAACTTGATTGGTAGTTCTTGCCATGGGAGAAGTGCTTAGCTTTGGGTTCGATCTTGCGGTGTCCTTTCCCAGTGATAGAAGGGGCAGCAAGGCACGTATTGCATCGTTGCCATCGAGGATAACAAGATGGGGTTTATTTCATATTGCATGAATTTATCTCTCTACATCATGTCATCTTGCTTAAGGCGTTACTCTGTTTTAACTTAATACTCTAGATGCATGCTGGAGAGCGGTCGATGAGTGGAGTAATAGTAGTAGACGTAGAATCGTTTTGGTCTACTTGTCACGGACATGATGCCTATATACATGATCATACCTGGATATTCTCATAACTATGATCAATTCTGTCAATTGCTCAACAGTAATTTGTTCACCCACCGTAGAATACTTATGCTCTTGAGAGAAGCCACTAGTGAAACCTATGGCCCCTGGGTCTATTCTCATCATATCAATCTCCATCACTTTAATCTTGCTTTGCTTTTTACTTTGCCTTTTACTTTTTACTTTGCATCTCTATACCAAAAATACCAAAAATATTATCTCTATCAGATCTCACTCTCGTAAGTGACCGTGAAGGGATTGACAACCCCTAATCGCGTTGGTTGCAAGTAGCTATCGTTTTGTGCAGGTACGAGGGACTTGAGCGTGGCCTCCTACTGGATTGATACCTTGGTTCTCAAAAACTGAGGGAAATACTTACGCTGCTCTGCTGCATCAGCCTCTCCTCTTCGGGGAAAACCAACGGAAGCTCAAGAGGTAGCAAGAAGAATTTCTGGCGCCGTTGCTGGGGAGTCTACGCAAAAAGTCAACATACCAAGTACCCATCACAATTCCTATCTCTCGCATTACATTAGTTGCCATTTGCCTCTCGTTTTCCTCTCCCCCACTTCACCCTTGCCGTTTTATTCGCCCTCTCCTTCTCCTTCTCCTTCTCTTTTTCTGTTTGCCTTTTTCTCGCTTGCCTTTTGTTTGCTCGTGTGTTGGATTGCTTGTTTGTCGCGATGGCTCAGGATACTACCAAATTGTGTGACTTCACCAATACCAATAATAATGATTTCCTTAGCACTCCGATTGCTCCTCTTGCCAATATTGAATCTTGTGAAATCAATACTGCTTTGTTGAATCTTGTTATGAAAGATCATTTCGCCGGCCTTCCTAGTGAAGATGCTGCTACTCATCTGAATAGCTTCGTTGATTTATGTGATATGCAAAAGAAAAAAGATGTCGATAATGATGTCGTTAAATTGAAGCTATTTCCTTTTTTGCTTAGAGATCGTGCTAAAGCTTGGTTTTCATCTTTGCCTAAAAATAGTATTGATTCTTGGAACAAGTGCAAAGATGCTTTTATCTCTAAGTATTTTCCTCCCGCTAAGATCATCTCTCTTAGAAACGATATTATGAATTTTAAGCAACTTGATCATGAACATGTTTCACAAGCTTGGGAGAGAATGAAATTAATGATACATAATTGCCCTACTCATGGTTTGAATTTGTGGATGATTATACAAAAAAATTATGCCGGATTGAATTTTGCTTCTAGAAATCTTTTAGATTCGGCCGTGGGAGGCACTTTTATGGAAATCACTTTAGGAGATGCTACTAAACTCCTAGATAATATTATGGTTAATTATTCTCAATGGCATACTGAAAGATCTTCTAATAAAAAAGTGCATGCGATAGAAGAAATCAATGTTTTGAGTGGAAAGATGGATGAACTTATGAAATTATTTGCTACTAAGAGTGTTTCTTCTGATCCTAATGATATGCCTTTGTCTACTTTGATTGAGAATAACAATGAATCTATGGATGTGAATTTTGTTGGTAGGGATAATTTTGGTAACAACGCGTATAGAGGGAATTTTAATCCTAGGCCATATCCTAGTAATCCTTCTAATAATTATGGAAATTCCTACAACAACTCTTATGGAAATTATAATAAGATGCCCTCTGAATTTGAGAATAGTGTTAAAGAGTTTATGAATTCACAAAAGAATTTTAATGCTTTGCTTGAAGAGAAATTGCTTAAAGTTGATGATTTGGCTAGGAACGTTGATAGAATTTCTCTTGAGGTTGATTCTTTAAAGCTTAGATCTATTCCTCCTAAGCATGATATCAATGAGTCCCTCAAAGCCATGAGAATTTCCATTGATGAGTGCAAGGAAAGAACCGTTAGGATGCGTGCTTCCAAAGATGCCTTTATTAAAGCGTGTTCTTCCAATTCCTATGAAAATCAAGATGAAGATCTAAAAGTTATTGATGTGTCCCCTATCAAGTCTTTGTTTTGCAATATGAATCTTGATGAAACTGAATATGATCTTCCTTTACCTAGAAGGCATTCTAAAAATTCAAAGTATTTAGATCTTTATGATGAAATTGATGAAAGTGGGATTGAAAGAAATAAAAATCTAGATGTTGCTAAACCGACTATATTGGATTTCAAGGAATTTAATTATTAAATATGCTCTTTAATTGATTGTATTTCCTTGTTACAATCCGTGCTAAATTCTCCACATGCTTACAGTCAAAAGAAAGCCTTTGCCGAACATATTGTTGATGCCTTAATGCAATATTATGAAGAAAAACTTGAGTTGAAAGTTTCTATCCCTAGAAAACTCTATGATGAGTGGGAACCAACTATTAAAATTAAAATTAAAGATCATGAGTTTTATGCTTTGTGTGATTTGGATGCTAGTGTTTCCACTATCCCCAAAACTTTGTGTGATTTGCTAGATTTCCGCGATTTTGATGATTGCTCTCTAAACTTGCATCTTGCGGATTCCACTATTAAGAAACCTATGGGAAGAATTAATGATGTTCTTATTGTTGCAAATAGGAATTATGTGCCCGTAGATTTCATTGTTCTTGATATAGATTGCAATCCTTCTTGCCTATTATTCTTGGTAGACCTTTCCTTAGAACGGTTGGTGCGATTATTGATATGAAGGAACGGAATATTAGATTTCAATTTCCATTAAAAAGGGCATGGAGCACTTTCCAAGAAAGAAAATAAGATTGCCATATGAAACTATCATGAGATCCACTTATAGATTGCCTACCAAAGATGGCAATACCTAGATCTATCCTCGCTTTTATGCCTAGCTAGGGGCGTTAAACGATAGCGCTTGTTGGGATGCGACCCAATTTTATTATTAGTTTTTTGTGTTTTTCTTCTTTTAGGGAATAAATAACCCATCTACCTTCTGTTTGGATGTGGTTTTGTGTTTTAATTAGTGTTTGTGCCAATTTAGACCTATTGGATCTTCTTGGATGATAGTTATTTGATCTTGCTGTAATTTCCAGAAACTTTGCGTTTAGTGCCCGAATTATTAAAAAATCATCAGAACGTTATAAAATACTGATTCCTATTGATACTGATCAATAAACAAATTGTCTAGGTCGTCCAATTTTGGTAGATGTTTTGGATTTCCACAAGTTTACGTTAGTTACAGATTACTACAGACTGTTCTCTTTTTGACAGATTCTGTTTTTCGTGTGTTGTTTGCTTATTTTGATGAATCTATGGCTAGTAAAATAGTTTATAATCCATAGAGAAGTTGGAATACAGTAGGTTTAACACCAATATAAATAATGAATGAGTTCATTACAGTACCTTGAAGTGGTCTTTTGTTTTCTTTCTCTAACGGAGCTCACGAGATTTCTATTGAGTTTTGTGTTGTGAAGTTTTCAAGTTTTGGGTGAATTCTTTTGATGGATTATGGAACAAGGAGTGGCAAGAGCCTAAGCTTGGGGATGCCCATGGAACCCCCAAGATAATCCAAGGACACCAAAAAGTCAAAGCTTGGGGATGCCCCGGAAGGCATCCCCTCTTTCGTCTACTTCCATCGGTAATTTACTTGGAGCTATATTTTTATTCACCAACATGATATGTGTTTCGCTTGGAGCGTCTTGTATTATTTGTGTTTTTGTTTGTTAGTATGCCACAATCATCTTTGCTGTACACACCTTTTGAGAGATCCATACATGAATTAAAATTTGATAGAATACTCTATGTGCTTCACTTATATCTTTTGAGCTATGTAGTTTTGCTCTATGTGCTTCACTTATATCTTTTGAGCTATGTAGTTTTGCTCTATGTGCTTCACTTATACCTTTGAGCGTTAAATTTTTGCTCTATGTGCTTCACTTAGATCTTTTAGAGCACGGTGGTGGATTTTTTTTAAAGAAACTATTGATCTCTCATGCTTCACTTAAATTATTTTGAGAGTCTCTAAATAGCATGGTAAATTTCTTAATAATAATATGCTTGGTATTCAAGATTTGTGAAACTTTCTTTTGAGTGCGTTGAATACTAAGAAAAGATTGAAGCATGATAATTGTTTTGAGATATGGAGGTGATAATATTAGAGTCATGCTAGTTGAGTAGTTGTGAATTTAAAGAATACTTGTGTTAAAGTTTGTGATTCCCGTAGCATGCACGTATGGTGAACCGTTATGTGATGTAGTCGGAGCATGATTTATTTATTGATTGTCTTCCTTATGAGTGGCGGTCGGGGACGAGCGATGGTCTTTTCCTACCAATCTATCCCCCTAGGAGCATGCGCGTAATACTTTGCTTTGATAACTTCTAGATTTTTGCAATAAGTATATGAGTTCTTTATGACTAATGTTGAGTCCATGGATTATATGCACTTTTTCCCATCCTTCCACCATTGCTAGCCTCTCTAATACCGCGAATTTTTCACCGGTATCATACACCCACCAAATACCTCCCTCAAAACAGCCACCATACCTACCTATCATGGCATTTCCATAGCCATTCCGAGATATATTGCCATGCAACTTTCCACCGGTCAGTTTATTATGACACGCTCCATCATTTTCATATTGCTAGCATGATCATGTAGTTGACATCGTATTTGCGGCAAAGCCACCGTTCATAATTCTTTCATACATGTCACTCTTGATTCATTGCATATCCCGGTACACCGCCGGAGGCATTCATATAGAGTCATATTTTGTTCTAAGTATCGAGTTGTAAGAAAAATAGAAGTGTGATGATCATCATTTTTAGAGCATTGTCCCAAGTGAGGAAAGAATGATGGAGACTATGATTCCCCCATAAGTCGGGATGAGACTCTGGACGAAAAAAAAGAGGCCATAAAAAAAGAGAAAAGGCCCAAATAAAAAAATAAAAATAAAAAAAATGAGAGAAAAAGAGAGAAGGGACAATGTTACTATCCTTTTACCACACTTGTGCTTCAAAGTAGCACCATGATCTTCATGATAGAGAGTCTCTCGTTATGTCACTTTCATATACTAGTGGGAATTTTTCATTATAGAACTTGGCTTGTATATTCCAATGATGGGCTTCCTCAAAATTGCCCTAGGTCTTCGTGAGCAAGCGAGTTGGATGCACACCCACTTAGTTTCTTTTGTTGAGCTTTCATATGCTTATAGCTCTAGTGCATCCGTTGCATGGCAATCCCTACTCACTCACATTGATATCTATTGATGAGCATCTCCATAGCCCGTTGATACGCCTAGTTGATGTGAGACTATCTTCCCCTCTTTTTGTCTTCTCCACAACCACCACTCTATTCCACATATAGTGCTACATCCATGGCTCACGCTCATGTATTGCATGAAGATTGAAAAAGTTTTGAGAAAGTTAAAGTATGAAACAATTGCTTGGCTTGTCATTGGGGTTGTGCATGATTTAAATACCTTGTGTGGTGAAGATAGAGCATAGCCACACTATATGATTTTGTAGGGATAACTTTCTTTGGACATGCTATTTTGAGAAGACATAATTGCTTTGTTAGTATGCTTGAAGTATTATCATTTTCATGTCAATATAAACTTTTGTCTTGAATCTTTCGAATCTGAATATTCATACCACAATTAAGAAGATTTGCATTGAAATTATGCCAAGTAGCACTCCGCATCAAAATTTCTCTTTTTATCATTTACCTACTTGAGGACGAGTAGGAATTAAGCTTGGGGATGCCTGATACGTCTCCAACGTATCTATAATTTTTTATTGCTCCATGCTATATTATCTACTATTTTGGACTATATTGGGCTTTATTTTCCACTTTTATATTATTTTTGGGACTAACCTATAAACCGGAGGCAAAGCCCAGAATTGCTGTTTTTTTGCCTATTTCAGTGTTTCAAAGAAATAGAATATCAAACGGAGTCCAAACGGAATGAAACCTTCGGGAACGTGATTTTCTCACAGAACGTGATCCAGGAGACTTGGACCCTACGCCAAGGCATCAAAGATGCGGTCATGAGGGTGGGGGGCACGCCCCCCCCTTAGGGCGCGCCCCCCTGCCTCGTGGGCCCCTCGGAGCTCCACCAACGTACTTCTTCCTCCTATATATACCTAGGTACCCCCAAACGAACAGATACGGAGCCAAAAACCTAATTCCACCGCCGCAACTTTCTGTATCCACGAGATCCCATCTTGGGGCCTGTTCCGGAGCTCCGTCGGAGAGGGCCGTCATCACGGAGGGGTTCTACATCATCATAGCCTCTCCGATGAAGTGTGAGTAGTTTACCTCAGACCTTCGGGTCCATAGTTATTAGCTAGATGGCTTCTTATCTCTTTTTGGATCTCAATACAAAGTTCTCCCCCTCTCTCGTGGAGATCTATTCGATGTAATATTCTTTTTGCGGTGTGTTTGTTGAGATCAATGAATTGTGGGTTTATGATCAAGTCTATCTATGAATAATATTTGAATCTTCTCTGAATTCTTTTATGTATGATTGGTTATCTTTGCAACTCTCTTCGAATTATCCGTTTGGTTTGGGCAACTAGATTGGTAGTTCTTGCCATGGGAGAAGTGCTTAGCTTTGGGTTCGATCTTGCGGTGTCCTTTCCCAGTGACAGAAGGGGCAGCAAGGCACGTATTGCATCGTTGCCATCGAGGATAACAAGATGGGGTTTATTTCATATTGCATGAATTTATCTCTCTACATCATGTCATCTTGCTTAAGGCGTTACTCTGTTTTAACTTAATACTCTAGATGCATGCTGGATAACGGTCAATGAGTGGAGTAATAGTAGTAGACGTAGAATCGTTTCGGTCTACTTGTCACGGACGTGATGCCTATATACATGATCATACCTGGATAGTCTCATAACTATGCTCAATTCTGTCAATTTCTCAACAGTAATTTGTTCACCCACCATAGAATACTTGTGCTCTTGAGAGAAGCCACTAGTGAAACCTATGGCCCCCCGGGTCTATTCTCATCATATCAATCTCCATCACTTTAATCTTGCTTTGCTTTTTTACTTTGCCTTTTACTTTTTACTTTGCATCTCTATACCAAAAATACCAAAAATATTATCTCTATCAGATCTCACTCTCGTAAGTGATCGTGAAGGGATTGACAACCCCTAATCGCGTTGGTTGCAAGTAGCTATCGTTTTGTGCAGGTACGAGGGACTTGAGTGTGGCCTCCTACTGGATTGATACCTTGGTTCTGAAAAACTGAGGGAAATACTTACGCTACTCTGCTGCATCATCCCCTCCTCTTCGGGGAAAACCAACGCAAGATCAAGAGGTAGCAAAGGGATCCTTTGGGCAAGCCTTATTAAGGTCCTTGAAGTCGACACATAGGCGCCAGGATTTGTCCTTATTTGGTACCATCACCAGGTTTGCTAGCCAGTCCGGATGTTTTATTTCTCTAATGAATCCGGCCACCAGTAACTTGGCTAGATCCTCTCACATGGCTTGTCGCTTAGGTTCAGAGAAACACTGAAGAGTCTGCTTGACCGGCTTGAATCCCTTTAGAATGTTAAGGCTATGCTCGGCCAGCCTGCGTGGGATTCCTGGCATGTCTGAAGGATGCCAGGCGAATATGTCCCAATTCTCGCGTGGGAACTCCCGTAGTGCGGCGTCTACAACGGGGTTTAACTGTGCCCCGGTGGATGCTGTTTTTGTAGGGTACGTTGGGTGGACTTGGAATTTGACTATTTCATCCGCTGGTTTAAAAGAGGTGAACTTGGATCTTTTGTCGAGTATCACGTCGTCCCTATCCACTGTGGAGCATAGCGCAGTTAATTCCATGGTCGAGAGGGCTTCGGATAATGCCTCGAGGGCCAGTGTGGCTGTTTTGTTTTCGGCGCGGAGTGCTATGTCCGGAACACTAGCTAGAGTGATGATTCCATTGGGCCCGGGCATTTTGAGCTTCATGTACCCGTAATGGGGTATGGCTTGGAAGATCGTGAATGCCTGCTGCCCTAGAAGGGCGTGCTATCCGCTACTGAACGGGGCCACTTGGAATGTAATTTCTTCAGACCTATAATTCTCCGGCGTGCCGAATACCACATCTAGTGTGATTTTCCCGACGCATCGTGCCTCTCGACTAGGGATGATTCCTCTGTAGGTCGTGCTGCTTTGCTCAATGCGGTTTCTGTCTATTTCCATTTTTTGAAGAGTCTCCTCATAAATGAGGTTTAATCCGCTGCCGCCGTCCATGAGCACTTTAGTAAGCCGAAAGTCGTCCACAATTGGACTAAGGACCAAGGAGGCTCGTGCTCGGACTGTTCAGAATTTAGGTTCGTCACTGGCATTGAAGGTGATAGCCGTGTCGCTCCATGGATTTATTGCTGCCACGTGGCAGACCTTGGCAAGGCTGCAGAGTGCTCGCTTACGCCTATTATTTGAGGCGAAGGTCTCGAAGACTGTCAATACTGTATTGTTGTTATCCACGGGATGCTGCCCTGCGGTATTTTTAATGAGGATATCCTCACCGCTCCTGGCCACCTGCCGGAGTACCCAACATGCTCTAAGGCTGTGTGTTGGTATGGTATCCGCTGTACTGTGAATTTTGCATGGCCCATTAAGCCATCCCTCCAATACGGTTCCACGCCCTGTAGTGAGCTTTTACTTCTTTGTAACTGAGTCGGGCGACTTATGAGAGTGCACCCTTTTAGGTCGGACTGGGGGTTTTGTCAGAGCCGGATTATCCCAAAATTTTGTTTGGGTTTTCCAGGCGCTTTCCATTGCACATTACTTCCGTACTATGGCCGCCAAGTCAGCGAAGTGTGCTATGTCACGACGACTTATGGCGTTGAGGTTTCCCTTGTCTGTGCAATTATTGCAAAAGAATGAAATTGCGTCTTCCTCGTGACAGTCCTTGACCTTGTTCATTACAAGGAGGAATCTGGCCCAATAGTGATGTACTGTCTCCTAGGGCTCTTGCCTAATGTGGGAAAGATCGTTTATATCTGGGTGGGTGGGTGGATTTAAGTCCGGACCTTGACCCGATCTGAGACCCAGGGGCGGAGGAGTTTCCGATCTTGGAAGTTCGGGCTCCGGGATGTTGCCCAGTGGGTCTGGCCTGCTGCTTGATTCTAGGTTCAGGGTTTGGGCGATGTCCTCCCGTAGACGGGTATCCGGCTCGGAGAGCTCGGGAATCCGGACATAGTTTGTCCTCAAGATAGAGGAAGAATCGCCGCATTGCTCCTCCACCACCGCTATCTGATGGGTGGCCGGCGGAGAGTTAATCTCCCTTTGGTTGGGTTTAAGCCCAATCCGATCATAGTTCGTATCGACTCCCAAAGCGGCGATGCGATCCAAGAGCTCGTTCAAAGAGGAGAGCTCCATTGGATTCATCCGCTCGGTAAGTTCCGAGCCGATGTGGGGGCTGTTTTCGATGACCCGAGAAGTCATCGTCGGCGCAGCGGCCGAACGAGCGGTCATAACGAAGCCGCCTAGTCGGAGAGTTTGGCCTACAACCAGGGCTCCCCCAGAGGTGATGTTGTCCCTGACAACGAGATGAGCCATCCTTACTTATGATGACGACATAGTGGAACTCTCAATGAAAGCACCAATGTCGGTGTCAAAACCGGTGGATCTCGGGTAGGGGATCCCGAACTGTGCGTCTAAGGCAGATGGTAACAGGTGGCGGGGGACACGATGTTTACCAAGGTTTGGGCCCTCTCGATAGAGGTAATACCCTACTTCCTGCTTGATTGATCTTGATGATATGAGTATTACAAGAGTTGATCTACCACGAGATCATAGAGGCTAAACCCTAGAAGCTAGCCTATGGTATGATTGTCCTTGTCCTACGGACTAAACCCTCCGGTTTATATAGACATCGGAGGGGGCTAGGGTTACACAGAGTCGGTTACAAGGGAGGAGATCTACATATCCGTATCGCCAAGCTTGCCTTCCACGGCAAGGAGAGTCCCATCCGGACACGGGACGAAGTCTTCAATCTTGTATCTTCATAATCCAACAGTCCGGCCAAAGGATATAGTCTGGCTGTCCGAGGACCCCCTAATCCAGGACTCCCTCACCGCGCAACCACGAAGGATCGATATTTGAAGTGGGCGGGGCTGAAATATGGCGCATTGCTGAGACCGGATACCTATCCGGCACATCGAAGAAAGCTTCTGAAGAGTGCACCTCTGAATGGTTTTACATTGATGACGTCATACTTCCAGATCCAGCCTGGAGGGGTCTCCCCGAGTTTACAAGTGTTCCTCTGAAGAAACGCCACAGCTGGCGCCCTCGAAGCCTCAAGGAGGAAGATAATGCGGAAGTTCGCCAACTCGTGAGCAAGATCAGGACGCTTGCCCAGTCCGGATATACAATAGTCGAAGTGATGGCGACCTCCATAGTACGGGGAGTCCAGCCACTCCAATACAGAGGACTTCCCATGTGGAGCTACAATGGAGAAGATGATGCCTCCCGCTGCGGCCGGAAAGGTCCGGACAACCCTGCCGCCCTAGCCAAAATATTGGTCGAACTGTTCAAGGGTGAGGAAGAGGAGTTCCTGCGCATCATGCACAGAGAAGGATATTCCATGTACAGTCCTCCTAGCTGGGTAAGCCCCCAACTCTTCTGCTCTACTCTTTCCACTCCCTGAGCTTCGTTCAATTAATCCGTCCATTTATAACAGCACTGGCGAAAGATTTCCGAGGGGCTTTACAGCCCCGCCCCGTGGCCCGAGGGCCACAATCGGGACCTTGACCCCGGATTGGAAGAGGATCTGGATATATTCGTGGCTCGAGAATGACGTGTTTTACCAGGCGAGCTACGACGGCACAGAAGTGGCCATCATCACCGACTACCCTGCTCTTCTCCCCGCTTCACACGTAAGTAATCCAGAGACATCTCCCCCGAAAGGATTCCCTTGTTCCACCTCACCCACCGCACTATCTCGTGCTTCAAAGGGGAGGCATTCGACATACCGTGCTACTCCAGGAGCGACTCTGAAGAGAGCAGCTCCCGCACTGGGCAAGCCTTCAAAGAAGAAGGCAAACGAAGACACGGTCGGGCCCTCATCAAAGAGGTATGGGTTTGCAAATATGTTTGTTTGATATTTACATCCAACTGTGACCTTCATGTTCGTCCTGTATCAGGAAAAGAGTTCGTCGGACTGTGTCCGGGGATCCGGCTAGTTATACTCCCAACAGTCGAGATCCAGCCCCAGCCGAGGAGACGGGTGCCGATATGGGAGTGACGCCGGACTATCCTTCGGCTGAGGGCTCGAAAAATATGTCCGTCACCAACTAGGAAGTGGAGAGCGCCATGAATCATCGGCGCCGGAGGGCCATTTTACAAGACCCCCGCTTTTTGGAATAGGCGTTTAATGCCTTCAGCTTGGCTCATGCATACATCCGAGCTGCTCGAGATGGGCTTAGCAGAGCCACAAAGCAGCATTTAAAAGATGTGCAGGTAAGTTTACTGTGTCTGAGTATGATAACCGTATGCCAGTAGCCCCCGAGACTTGAAGCAGTTGGGACAAATGTTTTAAGGATCGTTGTATAACCAGGTTCTTATGGAGAAGAACAACCTGCTATCCCAAGAGCTGGAGCAATGTTGGACACAGCTAACTGCTGCTACCACCGAACTGGAAAAGTTCAAGAAGGCGTCCTCTGGTAATATTTCCCTCCATTGAGAAACAAAAAATGATATGCCAGCTGCATTGAAACTGCTGCTTGTCTCATAACAGGGTCATCGGACCAACTGGAAGAGGAACTGAAGGCCGCTCAGACGAGAAAAAAAGAGGCAAAGAGACAACATGCCGCAGGCGAGCGTGTTTTGACCCGAGTCAGAGAGGAGAAAAAAACTCCAAGATTCAAACACCAAACTGGGCGAAGAACTGAAAGATGTGCAAGCCCAGCTAGCAGACTCCGTGAAGGAGAACAAAAAGCTGCGAGGCGGTATATTCAGTACGTGGCTGAATTTACCTTATAACAGTTTGGAGGTAAAAGTAGCTGATATAGCTATGATTGCAGGTATGCTGGCGGGCCGTCCTGAAGAGGAGGTGTCTGAATCATCAAGTGATCTTCTGCAAGGGCTGTCGCAATTGCACGAGCAAGCTTGGCAGGCAATGCAGAGTGTAGCCAAGGCCTTATGGCCATCCGCCTCCCCTCCAGGGAGTATGGAGGAGCTTGTAGAGCTGTTCAAGGAAGCGCGGCGGCATATCCGACTATGGAAGATATCGGCCTGCCGAGAGGGTGCGCGAGAGGCCTGGGCCATGGTGAAAACGCGGTACAGCAGGCTGGATCCAAATCACATGGCCTGGGTCGGACCGCTAGGGTCAAATGGGGAAGAAATTCTCGTTAGTTTAGTATATAACCAAGTAGAAGTAGCCGCCAAGTATTCCCAGTAGGATTGTAAGTTAGATAGCCTGCTGGACGGCATAGAGGAGGAAGTTTTTGAGTCCAAGTGACTATGTACTTTCCTTTGCATATGTAACTCTAGCTGAATTGTAAAACGATTGTCATGGCGGACCTTTTCGCTTCAACCTCTCGACCCGAAGGTGTAGAGTGTTTCCGAGTAGACCGGGTATGCATGGAAACCAGGCGTAGGGGCCATAGTTGCTTGAACAGACAAGTATCCGACTAGTTATGTTATATTACATTAAGATTGTAAGAAACATCTTCCAGAGAGAATAGTTCTGTTAAGGGTTCCTTTCCCTGGGTGCGCATGCGTTAATGCGCATGTCCGGACTGCGATTGAATAATCGTAGTATGTTTTAACTTCTGGGGGTTCACGATGTAGTAAATGCAAAAAAAACGTCTTTAATCCACCGACCGAATATTCCCTTAAGAATGCTAGCTTTCGGCTTCACCCAGTCTGAGGTACACATCCGGATGACCCGGCAGTAACAATCGCAGAGGTGCTCCGTTTATGCCCTAGCCGAACTAACGGGAACGTAGGGCATAAGCACAGGAGCCAAGGAACCCATATTGGCCAAAACTTAAGTCATATCGATGCATATAATGGTGAAGAAGAGGTACATATGGAAAAGAGCGCATATGTAACGAGCTTGATGCTCGGGGAATAATAATAGCAAGCTTCTGATCAAGAAGCCCCCAGGTATAATGGACGTACATTTTTAAAGATGTGTGCATAAGGCGTGCGTGGTCTAACCACACAAGAGCTGTAAGGCTGAAGAGAAAAAACGAAAAGAGAGAGAAAAAGAAAAAAGGTGTTATGGAAACAACAGGGAGAAGTAGGCCTGGGCGTTCGGTAGAAACCAAAATTTCGGTTTCTGCTGTTTGTTTTTTTTGTGAATTCGGTTTGCAGAAGTGGAAACCGAATTTGACACTAAAATTCAGGTAACCGAAATTTCGGTTAGCTGATTTTTCGGTTCGGTTTTTGGTTTTAACCGAATTACATAACATGGACAGAAAATGCACTTTTAGACATACATAGTTTCCTAGGCATCCATCCGTCCTACCACTAAATCTCACATCCCTCATCCCTCTGTACTAAAGAACAGTGCATCCAAGATTCAACTACCATGTACATGTAGTCGTACAGAATAGTGAACGAAGAATGAAATGAAAAAACGAGACAGGGAATGGGAGATGGGGGTAACTTAATGGTCAGTTACATTGACTGAATTTCGGTTTCTTCCGTGGAAGACGTTTTGGCGAAGTGGAGACTGGAGAAGACGCCGCAGAGTACCGAGATGCCGCGATGGATGGACGATCGCTGCTGAGTTGCTTGGCGATTTGGAGAGTTGGATGTTATCCAAGAGTCGCAGCTCGAAGGTCAACGGGCTCCGCCATGCTGGACGGATGGTCAGGGGCCTGCGCCTCTAGTGATCTGGTCCTCTCTCCTTGCGTACAGCGAGACCAGCGACGGCGGTCGATGAGAAGGCGAGGGAGGAGGGTGGCGGGGTGGGGGAGAAGATGCAGTGGCGCTAGGCGCCGGTGGCAGCTCAACCACGAAGGCGGTTGACTCAGGGTGGACTGGTGGTGCGGTGGTGGTAGAATGGCAGGGGCGCAGGGGAAGGGCGGCAGGCCGATAGGTCTCTGGAGTAGTAGTGGAGTCCGTGGGAGCCTAGGAGGAATCGTGGCTGCGATCTAGGTCAAGGCGTCGGACTGGATGGGCTTGTCTCACTTGTCTGGGCCATGCGCCACGGGCTGGGCCTTTCGGTATTTACGGTTAACCGAGTAAAATACCGTACCGACCGAAATTGGTTCGGTTAGTAGCCCAGCTAACCGAATTTTCTTGTACATACAACAAAAACCGAAAATTCGGTTTAATCGGTTTTGGTTTCGGTTCAGTTTTCGGTTGTTCGGTTTTTATGCCCAGGCCTAGGGAGAAGGAGACGAACAAAGAATTCGGCGCTTTTAGGCATAGAATCTTCGGAGTCTGGCCGCGTTCCAGGGGTTCAGCGCGAGGCGATTGTCTGATGCATCACGCAGGCGGTACGCTCCTCCGGTGAGAACTTCGTCAATGATGAAGGGACCCTCCCACTTGGGCTTGAGTTTGTCCTTTTTCTTCTCCGGCAGGCGTAGAACGAGTTCGTCGACGTTATGAGTTTTGGCCCGCACTTCTCTGCTTTGATACCTGCAAGCCTGTTGTTGATAAAATGCGGAACAGGCTTTTGTGACGTTGCGCTCCTCCTCCAGGGCATCTAAGCTATCCGGCCGATCGAGCTTGGCCTCTCTCTCTTCGTACATGCGCACTCGAGGTGAGCCATGAATAATGTCGCAGGTAGCATTGCCTCTGCGTTGTACACCATGAAGAAAGGTATGTATCCGGTAGTGCGATTGAGTGTGGTCCGCAGCCCCCAGAGTACGGAGTCGAGCTCCTCAACCCAGTGCTTGTCTGATTCTTTCAAAGACCACACTAGTCTAGGCTTAATGCCTCTCATAATAAGACCATTGGCTCTTTCGACTTGACCATTTTTCTGTGGATGATAGACACAGGCGTAATCGAGCTTGATGCCCAGATTAGCACACCAGGTTTTCACTTCGTCGGCTGTGAAGTTGGAGCCATTATCAGTGATGATGCTGTGTGGAACACCATAACGATGTACGACGCCGGATATAAAGTCTATTACTGGCCCGGACTCGGCCGTTTTAACTGGTTTGGCCTGTATCCACTTTGTGAATTTATCCACCATGACCAGCAAATATTTTTTCTTATGGCTTCCTCCTTTAAGGGGTCCAACCATATCCAGTCCCCAGACCGCAAAAGGCCAAGTGATGGGGATTGTTTGTAGGGCGGTGGGGGGCATATGGCTTTGGTTCACGAAGAGTTGGCATCCAACGCAACGTTGGACAAGGTCCTGTGCATCCGCTCCGGCCGTCGGCCAATAGAACCTTGTACGGAAGGCCTTGCTAACAAGGGCCCGAGCTGCGGCGTGGTGCTGCCGAGACCGGCATGAATCTCAGCCAGGAGTTACCGCCCCTCCTCCTCGGAGATACATCTTTGAAGGACTCCGGTAGCGCTTTTCTTATAAAGCTCTTCGTCGTGAACATTGTAGGCCTTCGAACGCCAGACAATGCGGTGGGCCTCATTCTGATCCTCAGGAAGTTCCTTCTTGTTAAGGTAGGCCAGGAAGGGTTCGGTCCATGGGGCAATGACTGCCATAATGAGATGCGCCGACGGTGTTATTTCGGTGGCTGAGCCTCTGATGATATCTGTTTGTTCGGAATCTGGGGTTATGTTCGGATCCGGACTAGTGTTGTCGTTTTCCCCCTGCCACACCACGAATGGCTTAAAAAGCCTTTCCAGAAAGATATTAGGTGGGACGGGGTCGCGCATCGCACCGATACGAGCAAGAACGTCCGCCGCTTGATTACTTTCTCAAGCCACATGATGGAGCTCGAGCCCCTCGAACTGAGCCGACATTTTTATGACGACATTACGATAAGCTGCCATCTTCGGATCTTTGGCATCGAAGTCCCCATTTATTTGAGGTATTGCAAGGTTTGAGTCCCCGCGCACTTCCAGGCGTTGTATGCCCATGGAGACAACCATCCGGAGACCATGCAATAAGCCTCGTATTCGGCTGCGTTGTTGGAGTCTGTGTATAGTATTTGGAGTACATAATGAACGACGTTTCCAGTAGGGGACGTTAAAACGATGCCCGCTCCTAGTCCTGCCAGCATTTTGGAGCCATCGGAATACATAACCCAATTGGAATATGTGTCGTACTCTTTAGGGAGTTCGGCCTCTGTCCATTTGGCGACGAAGTCAGCCAATACTTGGGATTTAATAGCTCGACGTGGTTTGTATGTAATATCAAATGGAAGGAGCTCAATGGCCCATTTGGCAATCCGGCCCGTGGCATCGCGGTTGTTTATTATGTCATTGAGTGGTACTTCAGAAGCCACCGTGATCAAACACTCCTGGAAGTAGTGTCATAGCTTTCGGGATGCCATAAAGACTGCGTATGCTATCTTTTGATAATGGGGGTACCGGGATTTGCATGGTGTAAGGACAGTGGATATGTAGTATACTGGCTTTTGAAGCGGGAATTTGTTCCGTCCTGTTCTTGTTCATCGACGAGCACGACGCTCACCACCTGATATGTTGCCGATATGTATAATAACATGGGTTCGCCGACGTTTGGCGCGGCCAGGATTGGGTTGCTCGCTAGAAGGGTTTTTATTTCCTCCAGTCCGGCTATTGCCGCGTCCGTCCACTCGAAGTGATCGGTTTGCCGTAAAAGGCGATAGAGTGGCAGTGCCTTTTCTCCCAATCTGGAGATAAAACGGCTTAGAGCTGCCACGCAACCCGCAAGTTTTTGGACTTGTTTGAGGTCTGTTGGCGTAGCCAATTGAGACAGAGCTCGAATTTTGGCTGGATTTGCTTCAATTCCTCTATTGGAAACGATGAAGCCCAGCAGTTTTCCAGCGGGGACGCCGAAAACACACTTTTCCGGATTGAGCTTAATGTCATACGCGCGGAGGTTGTCGAATGTGAGACACAAATCGTCTATTAGTGTTTTGACGTGCCTAGTCTTGATGACGACGTTGTCCACGTAGGCTTCAACTGTCTTGCCGATCTGTTTCTCCAGGCATGTTTGAATCATGCGTTGGTATGTGCCGCCGGCGTTCTTGAGCCTGAAGGGCATGGCATTGAAGCCGAATGGCCCATACGGGGTAATAAATGTTGTTGCAGCTTGATCGTATTCCTTCATTTTGATTTGACGGTATCCGGAATATGCATCAAGGAAACATAGTAAGTCGTGTCCTACGGTAGCATCAATGATTTGATCGATGTGGGGAGGGGGAAGGGATCCTTAGGGCAAGCCTTATTGAGGTCTTTAAAATCGACGCACAGGCGCCAGGATTTGTCCTTCTTTGGTACCATCACCAGGTTTGCCAGGCAGTCTGGATGTTTTATTTCTCTAATGAATCCGACCTGAATTAGCTTGGCCAGCTCCTCCCCCATATCTTGGCGTTTGGGTTCGGAAAAGCGCCGCAGTGCTTGTTTGACTGGTTTGTATCCCTTTAATATATTGAGGCTATGTTCGGCCAGTTCGTGGGATTCCAGGCATGTCAGAAGGGTGCCAGGCGAATATATCTCAGTTTTCACGAAGGAAATCCCGTAGCGCGGCATCGACCGTTGGGTCTAGTTGTGCCCCAATAGATGTTGTCTTCTTGGGGTCCGTTGGGTGGACCTGGAATTTGACTATTTCTTCTGCCGGTTTGAAGCAGGTGGATTTGGGTCGTTTGTCTAAGATCACATCGTCCCTATCCACCATGGAGCATAGTGCGGTTAATTCCTCGGCCGTGAGGGCTTCAGATAATGCCTCAAGGGCTAGGGATGTGGTTTTGTTTTCGGCGCGGAGTGCTATGTCTGGATCACTCACAAGAGTGATTATGCCGTTGGGCCCGGGCATTTTGAGCTTCATGTACCTGTAATGAGGTATAGCTTGGAAGCGTGTAAAAGCATCTCGCCCCAACAGGGTGTGATATCCACTACTGAAAGGGGCCACTTGGAAGGTTATTTCTTTGGACTGATAATTCTCCGGCGTGCCGAATACCATGTCAAGTGTGATTTTTCCTGCACATCGCGCCTCCCAACTGGGAATGATTCCTCCGAAGGTCGTGCTGCTTTGCTCGATGCGGCTTTTGTCTATTTCCATCTTGTGGAGTGTATCCTCGTAGATGAGGTTTAGTCTGTTGCCGCCGTCCATAAGGAGCTTGGTGAGTCGAAAGCCGTCCACGATGGGACCGAGGACTAAGGCGGCTGGTGCTCGTATTGTCCTATATTTTGGTTCGTCACCAACATTAAAGGTTATAGCCGTGTCATTCCAAGGGTTTATCGCGGCGATTTGACAGACTTCGGCGAGGTCGCGGAGTGCCCTTTTGCGCTTATTGTTTGAAGTGAATGTCTCGAAGACCGTTGATACGTTTCCAACGTATCTATAATTTTTCATTGCTCCATGCTATGTTATCTACTGTTTTGGGCAATATTGGGCTTTATTATCCACTTTTATATTATTTTTGGGACTAACCTATTAACCAGAGGCCCAGCCCAGGTTTGCTGTTTTTTTGCCTATTTCAGTGTTTCAAAGAAAAGGAATATCAAACGGAGTCGAAACGGAACGAAATCAACTGGAGAAGTTATTTTTGGAAGGAAAGCTACCGGATGGACTTGGACCCCACGTCAGGAGCGAAGGGAGGTGCTCACGAGGGTGGGGGGCGCACCCACCCCCCTAGGGCGCGCCCCCTGCCTCGTGGGGCCCCCGAAGCTCCACCGGCGTACTTCATGCACCCATATATACTCACGTATCCTAAAACTTCCAGAACGAAGAATAGATCGGGAGTTCCGCCGCCGCAAGCCTCTGTAGCCATCAAAAACCAATCGGGACCCTGTTCCGGCACCCTGCCGGAGGGGGGAACCCTCGCCGGTGGCCATCTTCATCATCCCGGCGCTCTCCATGACGAGGAGGGAGTAGTTCACCCTCGGGGCTGAGGGTATGTACCAGTAGCTATGTGTTTGATCTCTCTCTCTCTCTCGTGTTCTTGATTTGGCACGATCTTGATGTATCGCGAACTTTGCTATTATAGTTGGATCTTATGTTTCTTCTCCCCCTCTACTCTCTTGTAATGGATTGAGTTTCCCCTTTGAAGTAATCTTATCGGATTGAGTCTTTAAAGATTTGAGAACACTTGATGTATGTCTTCCCGTGCGTATCTGTGGTGACAATGGCATATCACGTGCCACTTGATGTATGTTTTGGTGATCAACTTGTGGGTTCCACCCATGAACCTATGCATAGGGGTTGGCACACGTTTTCGTCGTGATTCTCCGGTAGAAACTTTTGGGCACTCTTTGAGGTTCTATGTGTTGGATTGAGTAGATGAATTGAGATTGTGTGATGCATATCGTATAATCATGCCCACGGATACTTGAGGTGACATTGGAGTATCTAGGTGACATTAGGGTTTTGGTTGATTTGTGTCTTAAGGTGTTATTCTAGTACGAACTCTAGGGCTGTTTGTGACACTTATAGGAATAGCCCAACGGATTGATTGGAAAGAATAACTTTGAGGTGGTTTCGTACCCTGCCATAATCTCTTCGTTTGTTCTCCGCTATTAGTGACTTTGGAGTGACTCTTTGTTGCATGTTGAGGGATAGTTATATGATCCAATTATGTTATTATTGTTGAGAGAACTTGCACTAGTGAAAGTATGAACCCTAGGCCTTGTTTCCTAGCATTGCAATACCGTTTACGCTCACTTTTACCACTTGTTACCTTGCTGTTTTTATATTTTCAGTTTACAAAAACCTATATCTACCATCCATATTGCACTTGTATCACCATCTCTTCGCCGAACTAGTGCACCTATACAATTTACCATTGTATTGGGTGTGTTGGGGACACAAGAGACTCTTTGTTATTTGGTTGCATGGTTGCTTGAGAGAGACCATCTTCAACCTACGCCTCCCACGGATTGATAAACCTTAGGTCATCCACTTGAGGGAAATTTGCTACTGTCCTACAAACCTCTGCACTTAGAGGCCCAACAACGTCTACAAGAAGAAGGTTGTGTAGTAGACATCAAGCTCTTTTCTGGCGCCGTTGCCGGGGAGGTTAGTGCTTGAAGGTATGTCTTTAGATCTTGCAACAGAATCTTTTTGTTTCTTGTTTTAGCACTAGTCTAGTTTATAAAAAGAAAACTACAAAAAAATGTAATGGAGTTTGCATCATACGCTTCATCTTTTTAATATCTTTCGTGAGTATGCTGGAAAGGAAAATTGTGCCAAAGTGTTAGAAGAAGAATGCATTAGAATGTTTGGCACTAAATATTTATATGATGAGCATGATTGTAATGTTGTTAGTATGAATTCCTTGAATATCCATGATGTTAATGATATGCAAAGTCACAAGCTTGGGGAAGCTATGTTTGATGAAGATGATATTTTTTGTCCCCCAAGCTTTGATGAGCAAATTTATTATGATGAAAGCATGCCTCCTATCTATGATGATTATTGTGATGACATGTATGCTATAAAGAATAATGATAACTATGAAACTTGTCAACTTGATCTTAATTTTCAATCACATGATAGTTATTTTGCTGAGTTTGCTCCCACTACTATTCCGAATGAGAAGAATTTTGCTTATGTGGAGAGTAGTAAATTTTCTATGCAAGTAGATCATGAAAAGAATGCTTTAGGTGCTGGTTATATTGTTGAATTCATTCATGATGCTACTGAAAATTATTATGAGGGAGGAATATATGCTTGTAGGAATTGCAATAATATCAAGTTTCCTCTCTATGTGCTTAAAATCTTGAAGTTATGCTTGTTTTACCTTCCTATGCAAGTTGATTCTTGTTCCCATAAGTTGTTTTCTCACAAAATCCCTATGCATAGGAAGTGGGTTAGACTTAAATGTGCTAGTCATATTCTTCATGATGCTCTCTTTATGTTTCAATTCTTATCTTTTATGTGAGCATCATTGAAATCATCATGCCTACCTAGGGGCGTTAAACGACAGCGCTTGTTGGGAGGCAACCCAATTTTATTTTAGTTCCTTGCTTTTTGGGTTCTGTTTAGTAATAAATAATCCATCTAGCTTCTATTTAGATGTGGTTTTGTGTTTTAATTAGTGTTTGTGCCAAGTAGAACCTTTGGGAAGACTTGGGTGAAGTCTTTATGATCATGCTGTAAAAAACAGAAACTTTAGCGCTCAGGAGATTAGCTAAATTTTTTTACTGGAGAGTGCTATTTAGTTGATTCTTTTTGCAGATGATTACTAGACAATTCCTCAGGTCCACCAATTTATTTTAGAATTTTTGGAGTTCCAGAAGTTTGCATTAGTTACAGATTACTACAGACTGTTCTGTTTTTGACAGATTCTGTTTTCCGTGTGTTGTTTGCTTATTTTGATGACTCTATGGCTAGTAAAATAGTTTATAAACCATAGAGAAGTTGGAATACAGTAGGTTTAACACCAATATAAATAAATAATGAGTTCATTACAGTACATTGAAGTGGTGTTTTGTTTTCTTTCGCTAACGGAGCTCACGAGTTTTCTGTTAAGTTTTGTGTTGTGAAGTTTTCAAGTTTTGGGTAAAGATTCGATGGACTATGGAATAAGGAGTGGCAAGAGCCTAAGCTTGGGGATGACCAAGGCACCCCAAGGTAATATTCAAGGATAACCAAGCGTCTAAGCTTGGGGATGCCCCGGAAGGCATCCCCTCTTTCGTCTACTTCCATCGGTAATTTTACTTGGATCTATATTTTTATTCACCACAGGATATGTGTTTTGCTTGGAGCGTCTTGTATTATTTGTGTCTTTGTTTGTTAGTGTGACACAATCATCCTTTTTTTACACACCTTTTGAGAGAGCCATACATGAATTGGAATTTGATAGAATACTCTATGTGCTTCACTTATATCTTTTGAGCTATGTAGTTTTGCTCTAGTGCTTCACTTACATCTTTTGAGCGTTATAATTTTGCTCTATGTGCTTCACTTAGATCTTTAAGAGCACGGTGGTGGATTTGTTTTAAAGAAACTATTGATCTCTCATGATTCACTTAGATTATTTTGAGAGTCTTTAATAGCATGGTAATTTGCTTAATAATAATATGCTTGGTATTCAAGATTTGTAAAAACTTTCTTATGAGTGTGTTGAATACTAAGAAAAGTTTGATGCTTGATAATTGTTTTGAGATATGAAGATGGTGATATTAGAGTCATGCTAGTTGAGTAGTTGTGAATTTGATAAATACTTGTGTTAAAGTTTGTGATTCCCGTAGCATGCACGTATGGTGAACCGTTATGTGATGAAGTCGGAGCATGATTTGTTTATTGATTGTCTTCCTTATGAGTGGCGGTCGAGGACGAGTGATGGTCTTTTCCTACCAATCTATCCCCCTAGGAGCATGCGCGTAATACTTTGCTTTGATAACTTCTAGATTTTTGCAATAAGTATATGAGTTCTTTATGACTAATGTTGAGTCCATGGACTATACGCACTTTTCCCATCCTTCCACCATTGCTAGCCTCTCTAATACCGCGCACCTTTCGCCGGTATCATACACCCACCATATACCTTCCTCAAAACAGCCACCATACCTACCTATCATGGCATTTCCATAGCCATTCCGAGATATATTGCCATGCAACTTTCCACCGTTTATTATGACGCGCTCCATCATTGTCATATTGCTAGCATGATCATGTAGTTGACATCGTATTCGTGGCAAAGCCACCTTTCATAATTCTTTCATACATGCCACTCATGAGTCATTGCACATCCTGGTACACCGCCGGAGGCATTCATATAGTGTCATATTTTTTTCTAAGTATCGAGTTGTAATTCTTGAGTTGTAAGTAAATAAAAGTGTGATGATCATCATTATTAGAGCATTGTCCCAGTGAGGAAAGGATGATGGAGACTATGATTCCCCCACAAGTCGGGATGAGACTCCGGACAAAAAATAAAAAAAGAGAAAAAAAGAGGCCATAAAAAAAGAGAAAAGGCCCATACAAAAAAATGAGAGAAAAAGAGAGAAGGGACAATGCTACTATCATTTTACCACACTTGTGCTTCAAAGTAGCACCATGATCTTCACGATAGAGAGTCTCCTATGTTGTCACTTTCATATACTAGTGGAAATTTTTCATTAACTTGGCTTGTATATTCCAATGATGGGCTTCCTCAAAATGCCCTAGGTCTTCGTGAGAAAACGTGTTGGATGCACACCCACTTAGTTTCTTTTGTTGAGGTTTCATATACTTATAGCTATAGTGCATCCGTTGCATGGCAATCCCTACTCACTCACATTGATATCTATTGATGGGTATCTCCATAGCCCGTTGATACACCTAGTTGATGTGAGACTATCTTCTCCCTTTTTGTCTTCTCCACAACCACCATTATATTCCACATATAGTGCTATGTCCATGGCTCACGCTCATGTATTGCGTGAAGATTGAAAAAGTTTTGAAAATGTCAAAAGTATGAAACAATTGCTTGGCTTGTCATCGGGGCTGTGCATGATTTAAATACTTTGTGTGGTGAAGATGGAGCATAGCGAGACTATATGATTTTGTAGGGATAACTTTCTTTGCCATGTTATTTTGAGAAGACATGATTGATTTGTTAGTATGCTTGAAGTATTATTATTTTATGTCAATATAAACTTTTGTCTTGAATCTTTCGGATCTGAATATTCATACCACAATTAAGAAGAATTACATTGAAATTATGCCAAATAGCATTCCACATCAAAAATTATCTTTTTTATCATTTACCAACTCGACGACGAGCAGGAATTAAGCTTGGGGATGCTTGATACCTCTCCAACGTATCTATAATTTTTGATTGCTCCATGCTATGTTATCTACTGTTTTGGGCAATATTGGGCTTTATTATCCACTTTTATATTATTTTTGGGACTAACCTATTAACCGGAGGCCCAGCCCAGATTTGCTTTTTTTTTTGCCTATTTCAGTGTTTCGAAGAAAAGGAATATCAAACGGAGTCGAAACGGAACGAAATCAACTGGAGAAGTTATTTTTGGAAGGAAAGCTACCGGATGGACTTGGACCCCACGTCAGGAGCGAAGGGAGGTGCTCATGAGGGTGGGAGGCGTGCCCACCCCCCTAGGGCGCGCCCCTGCCTCGTGGGGACCCCAAAGCTCCACCGACGTACTTCATGCACCCATATATACTCACGTATCCTAAAACTTCCAGAATGGAGAATAGATCGGGAGTTCCGCCGCCGCAAGCCTCTGTAGTCACCAAGAACCAATCGGGACCCTGTTCCGGCACCCTGCCGGAGGGGGGAACCCTCACCGGTGGCCATCTTCATCATCCCGGCGCTCTCCATGATGAGGAGGGAGTAGTTCACCCTCAAGACTGAGGGTATGTACCAGTAGCTATGTGTTTGATCTCTCTCTCTCTCATGTTCTTGATTTGGCACGATCTTGATGTATCGCGAGCTTTGCTATTATAGTTGGATCTTATGTTTCTTCTCCCCCTCTACTCTCTTGTAATAGATTGAGTTTCCCCTTTGAAGTAATCTTATCGGATTGAGTCTTTAAAGATTTGAGAACACTTGATGTATGTCTTGCCGCGCGTATCTGTGGTGACAATGGGATATCACGTGCCACTTGATGTATGTTTTGGTGATCAACTTGCGGGTTCCGCCCATGAACCTATGCATAGGGGTTGCCACACGTTTTCGTCGTGATTCTCTGGTAGAAACGTTTGCGCACTCTTTGAGGTTCTATGTGTTGGATTGAGTAGATGAATTGAGATTGTGTGATGCATATCGTATAACCATGCCCACGGATACTTGAGGTGACATTGGAGTATCTAGGTGACATTAGGGTTTTGGTTGATTTGTGTCTTAAGGTGTTATTCTAGTACAAACTCTAGGGCTGTTTGTGACACTTATAGGAATAGCCCAACAGATTGATTAGAAATAATAACTTTGAGGTGGTTTCGTACCCTACCATAATCTCTTCGTTTGTTCTCTGCTACTAGTGACTTTGGAATTACTCTTTGTTGCATGTTGAGGGATAGTTATATGATCCAATTATGTTATTATTGTTGATAGAACTTGCACTAGTGAAAGTATGAACCCTAGGCCTTGTTTCCTAGCATTGCAATACCGTTTACGCTCACTTTTACCACTTGTTATCTTGCTGTTTTTATATTTTCGGTTTACAAAAACCTATACCTACCATCTATATTGCACTTGTATCACCATCTCTTCGCCGAACTAGTGCACCTATACAATTTACCATTGTATTGGGTGTGTTGGGGACACAAGAGACTCTTTGTTATTTGGTTGCATGGTTGCTTGAGAGAGACCATCTTCAACCTACGCCTCCCACGGATTGATAAACCTTAGGTCATCCACTTGAGGGAAATTTGCTACTGTCCTACAAACATCTGCACTTGGAGGCCCAACAACGTCTTCAAAAAGATGGTTGTGTAGTAGACATCAACCGTCAATACTCTGGGTTCATCGTCTTCTGGAGGGTGTTGCTCTGGGGTGTTTTTGGTAAGGATGTCCTCGCCGCTCTTGGCTACCTGCCGGAGTATCCAACATGCTCTAAGGCTGTGTGTTGGTATGGTGTCCGGTGCTGTGTGTATTTTGCATGGGCCATCGAGCCATCCCTCCAGAACGGTTCCGTGCCGCGTAATGGGTTTATATTTCTTGGCTATTGGACTGGGCGTGTCACGGGGATGCGCCCTTTTCGCCTGGACCAGCAGTTGAGTTGGGACCGATGACTCCCAACAAGCTACCTGGTCTTTCTAGGGGCTTTCCATTGTGTTGTACTTCTGTACGATAGTTGCCAAGTCAATGAAGTGTAGTATGCGGCGGCAATTGATGGCGTTGAGGATTCTTTCGTTCGTGCAATTGTTGCAGAACGCTGATATCGCGTCCTCATCGCGGCAATCTTTAACCTTGTCCTTGACCAGGAGGAATCTGGCCCAGAAGTGGTGGACCGTTTCCTGAGACTGTTGTTGTATGCTCATGAGAGTGCTTATGTCTGGGTGGGTGGGTGGAATTGGATCCGGACCCTGAACCGATCAATGATCCGGAGTCTGAAGGTTTTCCAGACTTAACAGTCCGGGCTCTGGAGTATCTTCTGGTTGCTTATGCCACCGTCTGATTCTATGTTTGGAAGGCCGGTCACCTCCTTTTGCTGGTGGGTATCCGGCTCTGCAGGGTCGGCGATCCGGACATAGTCTGTCTTCAGTATAGGGGAAGAGTCGCCATCTTGCTCCTTGACTACCGCTATCCGGTGGGTGACCGGTGGAGATTTGATTTCTCTTTGGTCGGGTTTAAGCCCGATCCGATCAAAATCTGTGGCGATTCCCAGGGCGGCGATGCGATCAAGGAGCTTGTTTAAAGACGAAAACTCCGCCGGATCCATCTGCTTGGAGTGTTTGGAGTCGATACGAAGGGGATTTTTGATGGCCCGAGAGGTCATCATTGGCTTAAGGGCCGAACGGGCGGTCATGGTAAAGCCGCCTAGCCGGAGGGCTTGGCCTGGGGCCAGTTCTCCTCCGGTGGTGATATTGTCTTTAAGGACAAGGCGAGTCATTGATCCTGTCGTCGACGACACAGTGGAACTCTCAATGAAAGCACCAATGTCGGTGTCAAAACCGGCGGGTCTCAGGTAGGGGGTCCCGAACTGTGCGTCTAAGGTCGATGGTAACAGGAGACAGGGGACACAATGTTTACCCAGGTTCGGGCCTTCTCTATGGAGGTAATACCCTACTTCCTTCTTGATTGATCTTGTTAAATATGAGTATTACAAGAGTTGATCTACCATGAGATCAAGATGGCTAAACCCTAAAGCCTGGCCTATATGACTATGGTAATGAGTGTCTCTATCTCCGAACTAAAACCTCTGGTTTATATAGACACCAGGAGGATCTAGGGTTACACAAAGTCGGTTACAAAGAAAGGAATCTACATATTCGGTCGCCAAGCTTGCCTTCCATGCCATGGAGAGTCCCATCCGAACATGAGTGCCGTCTTCGGTCTTCGTATCTTCACAACCCATCAGTCCGGCCCATGGCTAATAGGCCGGACGCCCGAGGACCCCTTAGTCCAAGACTCCCTCAAAGGCCACGAGAAGCTCTCGGTCATTGAGAACGTGAGATCGCTTCCGAGGCCTTTGAGCAATAGTGCTTTCAGTGGCTTCAGTGGTTGCACGATGAGGTGCACGTGTGTTACCAGCCAGAGGATAAACATGAGTTGCAACAAGAACTCCTTCAATGGGTTGCGTGAAGCTTTGGCGATCGACATTGTGAAGATATATTGGCTCCTTTGCTGGTTCAGGGTAGATGGCTACAGACAGATCAACCTCTGGCAAGAAGATAAGATGGTTGCGCGCAGAGGGCTGATAGTTGACAGAATAGTGAAGCTTGATTAAGCACATTACCCATGGAGCATAAAACTTCAGGCCAAAGAGATCAATTCCAGAAGTTGCAAGTTGCCTGATGAAGAAATCTTGAGCATTGAAGTTGATGCCATTGAGGATATAGAAAACCAATGTCTTCATTGAGCCTTCAAGCTTGGATGCAGGAGAATGTCCTTTGACTAGCCATAGAGTTCGCCTTATAATATGATAAATGGTGTGGGGCAGATACTCTAAGTCTTCGACAAAGAATTCCTTAGGATATTCAGCATCTCGTGGCAGTGGCTTCATCATGCTGAGCATTTGACTCATGTTGGGCTCAGGCTTCTGAAATATGCTCTCCAATGCATTGCGATGAAGCTGACAACTAGGTTCATAGATTCACATGGAGTGGGCAGGGAAGTAAGCTCAATGATATCTTGGGCTTTGGCTTCATGGTGTACGTCACCTATCATCCACTCAAGGACCCAAGTCTTTGGATCCCTGTTGTAGCCGCGAATGTGAAGAGTGGCATAGAATTGTGGCAGAAGATCCTCATTCCAATGCTCTTTATCAGTGACAAACTGCAGAAGTCCAGCATCTCTGAAGCAGTCTAGAGCTTCTTCCAAGCAGGGTAGACCAGCAATGGCTTCACAATCCAGACGCATGTGAGGAAAGATTCACCCTTGATTGTATAAGATGCATGAGTAATAGATGCGCTGCCGATAGCTCCAGAAGCGATCAGATGAGATTCTTGGCCTTGAGTAAGGGTTCTTTGCACTGTCAAAGAAGGTATTGTGAGCCCTGAAGCTATTGACATTGAATGATCCTGGGGAAGTTGCAGCACCGGGAAATCTTGGTAGTCGGGGCTTTGGCTTCTGGACCTAAGGCCTGCGCTCCACATGGTAGTCAAATTGTGGTCCGGGAGCAGGCGGAGGAACCAGAATAGGCCATCGAACAGTGACAAGTTGGTCGCGATCAAATGCCTGCTCAATAGTGTGAGGCCTTGGAGGCGGTATAGGAGCATTGGCATTGACATGGGCTTCATGCTGCACATTGGCTTCAGGTGCAACATTAGCTTCAAGCGCCACATTGGCTTCAGCCATGACTACGTCATTGGCTTCATCAATGTTGTTTGTGGCCGCCTCGGTGTTTTCAACCTCCACTTGAGTAGTAGGAGGGTCAGGCACAGACTCGTTCTCCTCGAGAACATTTTCTTGCGTGATGAGGGGTGTGGCAACTCTTTCTTCTACATGACACGGTTCTTGGTTGTCATCGGTTGATGTAGCCGGAATGTCTTCAACAACTTTTGCTTCAAACTCAGAGACGTTTGCACTTGGAGTGGCTTCAGGAAACACTTGACGTGCTACTGAGTTGTGTTGCACTTCTCCTTCTGGAACGCTCAGCATGGTGACCTGTGGCCTAGGGCCTTCGCGAGGCCTGTGAAATGCGGGCGACGCCTTTGGTGATGGGGTGGTTTGCACCATGTATTTGTCATCGTAAGGCACCGGAGTGGTGACTTGAGGTGGGGGAGTACTGGGTGTTTCTTGACTTGGAGTATCTTGTTGGGGGTGATCGGCCCGCGATGCATCCTGAGCAATTGGCGTCAGAGGACGACCAATGCTGATGAGTTCGCTGTTCGTGAGAATAGGTGATGATACTAATTGGTGCTCGATCTGAGGAAGGACTTCATCATCATATACATTGTCGTGATGACCAATGTCTTCAGCGGTGATGGGGTCGACAGCTGGAATGTCTTCAACTACAGGAGCCTATGTGGTAGCAGGCTCATGAAGTACTAGCAGACGCTCTTGATTTGTGAAAGCAGGACGATCAACTGAGATGGGCTCGACAACAAGTGGCTCTATGGCAGCAGCACGATTTTTCCGCGAAGACTTTATCTTTGACTTCTTGGTCGGTGGAGCATCATCAGTGGCATTCTTGTGTTTGCGCTTTCTGGCTTCGGCCTCAACTGCCCTTGTCTTCTTTAGTTCTGAAGCTGCTGTGGGGACCTTAGGCTCCAAGCTTGTCATGCTAGCAGGGAAGACAATGTGAGGTGCTTCCTGCCCTGATGCTTCAGCTTGGGCCACAACAGGCTTCTTTTTCTGTTTGGCGGCCATCTTGGGGTCGATGCCAGGACGCCCAAGAGCCTTGCGCTTTTCTGCCTCGTTGTGAGCTTGAACACATTTTGCTGTGAAGTATTTCATGCGCTCTCTTGAACCTTTTGCTTCCTCACGTTTCTTATGAAACTCCTCCTTGAGGTCATGCAGCATCTGCTTGAAGCTTTGAACATCAGCCACGCTGAGCTTGGCCATGTGCTTCTTGAATTGAGCCTTCTCATAGTCAATCTTGTTCTTCAACTTGACGATCTTCTGAGCCAGAGCCAGCTCATGAGCAATGGCTCCATGGAAGGTGACGCTGATATCAACTGGTAGTTGAAGATCATCAATGCTGAGGCTGGGGTTGTCAAACCACTCATCGATGAAGTTATTGAGAATATCCACATCAAAGAGGGGCAGATCCTTGAAGATCTCCGCCTCTTGCTTGCTCTTTATCAGAAGCTCAAGAGCATCATCACCAAGATCTTTGTCGCTTGACAGATCAATGGCTTCATCTTCGTTTCTCAGAACGGCAGCTGGGGTCAGTTCTTGCCCAGAACTTTTGATGGGCTTCTTCTTCTTGGGCTTCTTCGTCTTCTTGGAGACACGAGAAAGATCTTCAGTCTTCACACTGGGGGGTGCAGTGGCCAGTGGCTTCGCACGCGAAGCTTTTGGTGTGGCAGGGGGCTTTGAAGCCTTTGGTTTGTTCTGCTTTTTCGGCTTCGACGGAGCAGGCGCTTCATCAGAATCTGCACCACCAGCAGAGTGCTCCACGGCTGCCCCTTGAACAGCAATGTGAGTGAGGAGGCCTTCGAGGTTGTAGAAGGGCCCAGTTCAGCATCACGAGTGCCATCAGCCCTTGGAGCAGATGGACCAGGGTTTAAATCAAGTCCAAGTGCTTTCTTATTTGCAGCAGAATCTTTGGCAAACTTGTAGTTGCACTTGAATAGATTGTCATCGCGCCACCATAGCAAAGAGGATGGGTCGGCATTCTCGGGCTGTGGTCCTCGGACCATGCAAGGATAGAAGCCTTGAGCAATGGCTTCGGACTTGGACTTGGGTTGAAGATTTTTATAGAGAATATCTCCCCACGGTCGCTTGATGGCATTCTTCTCTGCATACTCAGTAGTGACGAATCTGTACTTGAACCATTCCTCTGCCCAATATCTTCGAATCCATTAGATTCGAGTCTTGCGTTCGCCATAGGTTTCTTCAGGATCTGTCTTGTACATTTCATATAGATCAGGTGGCAAATCTTTGTATGTATTCCCACAACGTTGTCTGTCGCCCTTTCTAGCTATCTTCTCAGTGGCCATTAAGTTCAAACTGAATGGCTTCTGAACTGTCAAAGGCTTCCGTCTGCTGGTCAGATAAGAACTGGCTTCAAGAGAATTGATGTGATGTTGTAAGAATTCTGCAAATGAATGCAGACTATGAGAACCAAGGGATTCTCCCACAGACATGTACCTGTGATAGCATTAGAGGTGCGAGGGAAGGGAAGAGGTCATATGCATTCTCAGAAGATTTTGAAGATAAATCAGTTTGAAGACATTGACCTCATAGCGTGAAGACATTCACTTATATGGTGAGAGTTGGTTCCAAATTTGTACAAATCCAAGAATAAGTACAAGTGAGGAATCTAACTAGTTGTGAAGCATAAGTGAATATATTAGGCATGATATGAGATTCAGAACAAGATAGATCCAACTATGGAAGTTAAGCAACCACTTTTGGTGAAAGTAGATGGATCTTATGGATCAAAAAGGCAGTAAAAGTAAGATTTAATTACCGCACAAAGAACTGCTAGACGAAGTTGAGAGGGAGGCTGAGCAGTTCAATCTCCCATGCCCTAACTTAGCGACGAAAGACAGCTACGGCGGCAGCGGAGAGGACGAGGTCCGCGGCCGGCGTGAGGACGGCGTCGAAGAGGTCGCGACAGCTAAGCGCTTCTTCTCTGGCATCGACGCGAGCTAGCGAGGTGCTAGGGTTTGTGCGAGGTGGCAAGGTGGAAGAGGATATTGTGACCACGGTGAGTTGAGAATTTATAAGGAAAGGGACAACACAACGCAATTACGCAGGTGCCCCTGGCGGTTCACATCTGAAGGACACGTGGCAAACATGCAACACATTGGAAGTTGTTCCATGTTCCCACACACGTGTGGACTGTCAGGTCGTCGTTCCGGCTTCTCCGAGTTTCAGGCAGTAAATATATATCATTAAAACAGATTCAACTTTTATCTCTTTATCCTCTACTGACAAGGAAGCAGAGAAGACAATCGACAGTTTCAATAGAATGCATATGATTTGGATAGATGGAATTCGAGGTAGAAGCACAGAAGGGGTTAGGGTCCGATCACATTCACTTAGATCAAAAGAATCAGGCATGAAGACATAGCTATAAGTGAATGTTGTAGAGGACAGAACACAAGTATATGTATATATCTGAATAAGACCAAATCAACATTGTGAAGATAAACATGAAGTTAAAACAATGTTGAAGACAAACCAAATGCGAAGCCTTTGCAAATGTGATGCCAAATGAAACACTTCAAACAAAGGTTTGGTGGTGGCGTTACCCACCTTATAGGAAGTATTAGACCCAGACACGGCGCACAATTATCGTGGCGCTCCAAAGTCAGATTCTGCGTTAATGTATTCACACTTAGAGTGTATGTCTTCATTGATTGAAGATATACGTTACTTCGTGTGTTGCACATCTAAGTCATCAACATGCATAAGTGTTAGGATGTGTGTCCAATTACATGACATTTGAGGATTCTAAGATATTTAGCTCACACCGCAACTTGCAAAACCTTTTCTCATCCAAGGGCTTTGTGAAGATATCTACCAATTGCTCTTCAGTGTTGACGTGTTTGATATCAATATCTTCCTTCATGAAGTGATCTCTGAGAAAGTGATGACGAATTTCAATGTGCTTTGTCTTCGAGTGTTGAACTGGGTTGTTGGCGATCTTGATGGCGCTTTCATTATCGCAGTAGAGTGGCACTTGCTTCAAATGGATACCATAGTCCTTAAGAGTTGCTTCATCCACAGAAGCTGAGCGTAGCAAGATCCAGCAACAATGTATTCAGATTCAGCAGTGGAGAGAGACACACAGTTCTGCTTCTTTGAAGACCAACAGACAAGTGATCGTCCTAGAAAGTGACATGTCCCTGATGTAGACTTGCGATCAACCTTGTCACCAGCATAATCAGCATTTGAGAATCCAAGTAGATCAAACTCTGAGCCCTTTGGATACCATAATCCTAGCATTGGGGTGTAAGCCAGATATCGAAGAATTCGCTTCACAACTAACTGATGCGATTCCTTTGGTGCCACTTGGAATCGGGCACACATGCAAACACTAAGCATTGTATCTGGCCTAGATGCACATAAATAAAGTAAAGAACCAATCATGGAGCAGTATACCTTTTGATCAAACTCTTTACCATTGGCGTTGGGACTCAGATGACTTTTGGTTGGCATTGGTGTCATGTATCCTTTGCAATCTTGCATTCGAAACTTCTTCAGGCAATCTTTGAGATATTTCTCTTGAGATATGAAGATTTTGTTGCTCTGCTGACGGATTTGAAGACCAAGGAAGAACTTCAGCTCACCCATCATGGACATCTGATATTGCTCTTGCATCATGTGTCCAAACTCATCACTGTATCTCTTGTTAGTGCAGCCGAAGATAATGTCATCCATATAGATTTGGCAGACAAACAGTTTTCTCCATCATATGTCTTCATGAAGAGTGTAGGATCTAGAGAACCAGGTTTGAAGCCTTTGCTCTTCAGGAAGTCTTTAAGTGTGTCATACCAAGCACGAGGGGCTTCTTTGAGGCCATACAGTGCCTTGTTGAGCTTGTATACCATATCAGGATGTTTTGGATCTTCAAAGGCAGGTGGTTGTGCAACATACACTTCTTCTTCAATCTTGCCATTGAGAAAGGCACACTTCACATCCATTTGATACAAAAGGATGTTGTGATGGTTGGCATAATCTAGTAGTATGCGAATGGCTTCAAGCCTAGCCACAGGAGCAAATGTTTCATCGAAGACAATCCCTTCAACTTGAGTCTATCCTTGAGCAACGAGATGAGCCTTGTTTCTGACAACTTGACCATGCTCATCTTGTTTGTTGCGATAGATCCATTTGGTGCCTATGATATTGTGCTTGCGAGGGTCGAGACGCTTGACCAATTCTCACACATTGTTCAGCTTGAACTGTTGAAGCTCTTCCTGCATAGCTTGAATCCATTCAGGTTCCATGAAGGCTTCAGCAACTTTCTTGTGTTCAGATATTGAGACAAATGCAAAGTGCCCACAGAAATTTGCTAGCTGTGTTGCCCTTGAACGAGTGAGTGGACCAGGTGCATTAATGCTATCAATTATCTTCTCAATATGTACTTCATTTGCAACACGAGGATGAACTAGACGAAGATTTTGCTCTTGCTGATCATTGTCTTCGTTTTGAGTATTGGCTTCAGGCTGAGCATTGTCTTCAGGTTGACTAGGCGCAGAAATGATGAGTTCTTCTTCAGCCTGAGCTTCTGAAGGTATGATTTCTCCAGATCCCATTAGCTTAATCAATTCACTAGGAGGGACTTCATCTAGCACATTTGGTAGGTGCTCTCTTTGCGAGCCGTTAGTCTCATCGAACCGCACATCCACAGTTTCAACCACTTTATAGTGAAAGAGGTTGAAGACTCTGTAGGAGTGCGAATCCTTTCCGTAACCAAGCATAAAACCTTCATGTGCTTTCGGTGCAAATTTTGAAGTGTGATGTGGATCCTTGATCCAACACCTAGCACCAAATACTCTGAAGTAGCTTCGTACCAGTCAGGATCTCATAGGATGTCTTCTTCAGAAGCTTGTGAAGATAAACACGGTTGATGAAGTGGCATGCAGTATCAATAGCTTCAGGCCAGAACTTCCTTGGAGTCTTGTACTCATCAAGCATCGTTCGAGCCATCTCAATGAGTGTTCTGTTCTTGCGCTCCATGATGCCATTCTGCTGAGGTGTGTATGGAGCAGAGAACTCATGAGTGATGCCTAATGTATCAAGGTAAAGGTCGAGGCCGGTGTTCTTGAACTCTGTGTTGTTGTCACTTCTTATGTGCTTGATCTTGATGCCATAGTTCGTCATGGCACGATTGGCAAAACGTCTGAAGACATCCTGCACTTCATTATTGTAGAGGAATATATGCACCCATGTATATCTTGAATAATCATCAACAATGATGAAGCCACAGAGGTAAGCAGTGGTAGTAAGAGTAGAATAGTGAGTAGGGCCAAATAAGTCCATGTGAAGCAGCTCGAAGGGTTGAGATGTCGGCATGATTGTCTTTGAGGGATTCTTGGCCCTTGTCATCTTTCCAGCTTCGCAAGCACCACATAGATGATCCTTCTTGAACTTGAAGCACTCAATGCCTATGACATGTTTCTTCTTCGCGAGTGTGTACAAGTTCCTCATGCCAGCATGCCCTAGCCTTCGATGCTAGAGCCATCACTCTAAAGCTTTTGATAGAAGACATACGGCCAATTGTGGTCCTGCTGAGAAATCTACCATATACAGATCATCTTTCCGATACCCTTCAAAGACTAGAGACTTGTCAGATTCCATTAGAACAAGGCAACGATATTTTCCAAATATCATAATCATGTTCAAATCACAAAGCATTGAGACAGACATTAAGTTGAAACCAAGGGATTCAACAAGCATCACTTTATCCATGTGCTGATCCTTCAAGATTGCAACTCTACCTAGACCCAATACCTTGCTTTTACCAGTGTCAGCAAATGTGATGTGACTCTTGTCAGATGGACGTAAGGTTGACTCCATGAGAAGACTTCGATCACCAGTCATGTGATTAGTGCATCCATTGTCCATAATCCATTCTGAAGCATGTGGTGTCATACCCTACAGTGCAGTTAGGGGGATAGGCTTCACCAAGGGTATTATGAAGCATAAACATTTGTCGGACAAGCGGATTATGAAAGCTCAGATCAAGGTTAGGACTGATAGGATGATTGGCAAGCGATTTAGGAACAAAATACATAGTAAGACCATTTGGGCATTCTATCTTGTGCCCCACAAGATGTTTTAGGTCCCCAGCATAAACATCAGACGCCTTTGATTTCCGGCTGGAGACCTTTACCTGCAAAAGAGAGTTAAGTTTTCTTAACCACCCACATTTTCAGGGGTGGCTTCGAAGCAATGAGTCTAAGTGCAGCATCTGAGAACTTCGGCTTTGGAGCCCTAGCAAATAGCCTTGCAGGAGGTGAATAATACTCATATGAATAAGCAGAATAGTTCTTAGTCTTATGAACATAGTGGTTTGATGAAACACGCTCATATTCATTAGTCTGAGTATGATTTCCCTACAAAACATTGGCGTTAGGGTGACTCTGGTGAGTCCTCTGTCTGTATGAAGCCTTTGGACTATATGAAGCTTTTGGTCTGGGGTTTGTCTTCTTCCTAGGTGGTGTCATGATGACATTCACAGGAAGATTCTGAAGGCAACTTTTGGGTACCCAGATCTTCTTCATAGGTGGCCCATTCCTGCAGTTAGTACCAATATACCTGGCAAACACTTCACCATTCTGATTCTTAAACAATTTATAGTTTGCATCAAAGGATTCATCAATGATAATCGAGTTAGCACAAGTGAAGCCAGATAAGGTGGATGGATCCACTGAAGGTCCCTTTGCAGCAACCCATGTGGTTTTGGGGTACTACTCAGGCTTCCAGTAAGAACCATCAATTTTTTTACTATAAACAGTAGGGTAATACCCCACTGCAATTTTTATAAATTAAGAAAGCAAAGTAACAAGTAGTCTGAAAAGGCTTGAGGTAAGCCCTAAGAACAAAAAGAAACTAAAACCTAGGAGAAAGGAAAGAAAGAAAAACAAACAGCCTACTAGCCTACAAACAGAGAAAATACAGAGAAATTACAAGAGGCCTTCAAGCCAAACAGAAAATTGCCTCTCATGCTTCTTCTTCATTCTAAACTTTAGAAGCTTTAGTTCCTCCAGAAATATGAACTTCCAGCCTTGAAATGAAGGTGCAATGTTTTCAAAAATCTTATTGTTTCTGGTTATCCAAATGGCCCATGCTCCAAGAATGATGATCTCCATGTAAAATGGGTACCTTAGTTTGTCTTTAAGATCTTGGAACGCTTCTAACTCAGAAAAGTTTGGGGTTCTTGTTGGACATATGAAATCCCAGCATTGTTGAACAAATTGGCAACCCCAAAAGAGATGATGCAGTGTTTCTTCTTGTTGACAACCTCCAACAGCACAGTTATAAGCCTCCAACATGAAATTATTTCTTCTAAGTAAATTTCTTGTGTTGACTCGATCATGGAGAAGTTGCCAGAAGAAAACTTTATGCTTTGGCTGACAGGAACTCTGCCAGATCCAATTGAAATGTGGAGGGGTCTGCTTGTGTCCAATTAAGACTTTATATGCTTTGATGGATGAATAGTGTTCAGTCCCCCAAATGTAACTCCATGTGTCTAATGTGTCCAAATACTCAGATTGTCTCATGGAAATGCAAATGTCTTCCATTTGTAAGAATTCCTCATATGCCTCAGTTGTCAAAGGGAGAAAGAAGAGATCCTGCAAGTACTCAGTCTGCAACACTTGTTGAATATTTAGTTGAGGGTTTCTGACAAAAGAGAATAAGTGGGGGAATTGGTGTTTAAGTATTGCTTGGTTCCATAGATCATCCCAAAAGAATGCACTGACACCATCTCCCACATTACATCTAGCAATAGCTTTGTACTGGTCAATGAGAGCTAAGTTGGACTTCCACCAGAATGATCCTATCATGTTGCCCCCTGGTAATTTGCCATCACTATAGTATGTTTCCCAAATCAGGTTGAGCCAAGGAATATCATGTTTGTTGAAGAATTTGTGAAGGTTCTTCATGAGCAAGGTTTTGTTGTGTGTAAAGATATTTAGAACTCCTAATCCCCCCTGGTCCTTGGGTCTACACACTGTGTTCCATGCAACCAAAGCAGGTCTTCTGTCCTCCATATCATGGCCTCTCTAAAGACAGTGTCTCAAGTACTTGATGATCTGTTTTTTTATTGTAACAGGTATGTCCAGACAACACATGAAGAAAACTGATAATGAGGTCATCACTGACTTGACCAGTAGTAATTTTCCAGCTTGGGTCATGAAGATAGAGATACCAGCCAGTCTTTTAGCAATCCTCTTGAGGGAGTCCTGGATTAGGGGGTGTCCAGATAGCCGGACTATACCTTCAGCTGGACTCTAGGACTATGAAGATACAAGATTGAAGACTTCGTCCCGTGTCCGGAAGGGACTTTCCTTGGCGTGGAAGGCAAGCTTGGCGATACGGATATATAGATCTCCTACCATTGTAACCGACTATGTGTAACCCTAACCCTCTCCGGTGTCTATATAAACCGGAGGGTTTTAGTCCCTAGGACAACATAACAATCATACCATAGGTTAGCTTCTAGGGTTTAGCCTCCTTGATCTCGTGGTAGATCTACTCTTGTACTACCCATATCATCAATATTAATCAAGCAGGACGTAGGTTTTACCTCCATCAAGAGGGCCCGAACCTGGGTAAAACATCGTGTCCCTTGTCTCTGTTACCATCCGCCTAGACACACAGTTCGGGACCCCCTACCCGAGATCCGCCGGTTTTGACACCGACATTGGTGCTTTCATGGGAGTTCCTCTGTGTCATCACTTTTAGGCCCGATGGCTCCTCCGATCATCAACAGCGACGCAGTCCAGGGTGAGACTTTTCTCCCCGGTCAGATCTTCGTCTTCGGCGGCTTCACACTGCGGGCCAATTCGCTTGGCCATCTGGAGCAGATCGAAAGCTACGCCCCTGGCCATCAAGTCAGGTTTGGAAGTTTAAACTACACGGCTGACGTCCGCGGGGACTTGATCTTCGACGGATTCGAGCCACAGCCGAGCACGCCGCACTGTCACGATGGGCATGATCTAGCTCTGCCACCGAACAGTGCCTTGGAGGCCGCACTCGCATCGGCTCCGACCCTTAATTCGGAGCCAACTGCGACGATCGAGGATGGGTGGTTGGACGCCGCCTCGGGGGCTGCGATCCCAACGGCGATCGAGCAAAACATCATCCCCGCACTCCGCAAGGCCCGTGACTCCGAGGGGCCGGACTCCTCTTCGGACTCCGAGCCCTCCGCGCCCCTGCCGATCGAATCCGATTGGGCGCCAATCATGGAGTTCACCGCCGCGGACATCTTTCAGCACTCGCCCTTCGGCGACATTCTGAAGTCACTAAAGTCTCTCTCTTTATCAGGAGATCCCTAGCTGGACTACGGTCAGCAAGGTTGGGATACGGACGATGAAGAAATTCAAAGCCCACCCACCTCCCACTTTGTAGCCACTGTTGCTGATTTAACCGACATGCTCGACTTCGACTCCGAAGACATCGACGGTATGGACGCCGATGCAGGAGACGATCAAGAACCAGCGCCAGTAGGGCACTAGAAAGCCACCTCGTCATATGACATATACATGGTGGACACACCAAAAGAAGGAGATGGCGATGGAACAACGGAGGATGACCCCTCCAAGAAACAGCCTAAGCGTCGGCGTCAGCGGCGCCACTCAAAATCCCGCCAAAGCAAAAACGGTGATTCCGGCACGGGAGATAACAATACTCCGGAGAGTGCCGAAGAAAACCCCCTCCAGCAAGATTCAGCACAGGAGGATGGAGAAGCCAGCCCTCATGAGAGAGCGGCAGACAGAGAGGTCGAGGACGATAATTATATGCCTCCCTCCAAAGACGAGGCAAGCCTCGGCGATGACGAATTCGTCGTGCCAGAGGATCCTGTCGAGCAAGAGCATTTTCAACGTAGGCTTATAGCCACGGCAAGCATCCTCAAGAAAAAGCAGCAACAGCTTAGTGCTGATCAAGATTTGCTAGGTGACAGATGGACTGAAGTCCTTGCGGCCGAAGAGTATGAACTCGAACGCCCCTCCAAGAGCTACCCAAAACGCAGGGTGCTACCCCGATCAGAGGAGGAAGCAACTAAACCTACATCAACATCGCATGATAGGGCCGACCGGCCACCTCGTGGCCGCAACAGAGTGGCCTCTCGGCCCTCCACTCAAGCTGTACCCCGGCGCCGCTCAAAATATACCAAGGCACGGGAAAATGCACCAGACCTGCGAGATATATTGGAGGACAAGGCAAGGCAAACAAGATCGATCTACGGATCGCGCGGGCGCCCCACGGCACGTGACGATGATCGTCACTCCGGATATAGTAAATCCGGCCGGGCCGAACACAATATACAAAGCTCGTTTGAGCTACGTCGTGATATAGCCCAATACAGAGGCACCGCACACCCACTATGCTTCACAGATGAAGTAATGGATCATCAAATCGCTGAGGGTTTCAAACCCGTGAACATCGAATCATACGATGGCACAACAGATCCTGCGGTATGGATCGAGGATTATCTCCTTCATATCCACATGGCCCGCGGCGATGATCTACACGCCATCAAATACCTCCCACTCAAACTTAAGGGATCAGCTCGGCATTGGCTTAACAGCTTGCCAGCAGAATCAATCGGTTGTTGGGAGGACCTGGAAGCCGCATTCCTTGACAATTTCCAGGGCACCTATGTGCGACCACCAGACGCCGATGACCTAAGCCACATAATTCAGCAGCCAGAGGAATCGGCCAGGCAATTCTGGACATGGTTCCTAACAAAGAAAAAACAAATAGTCGACTGTCCGGACGCAGAGGCCCTAGCAGCCTTCAAGCACAATATCCGTGACGAGTGGCTTGCCCGGCACCTTGGACAGGAAAAGCCGAAATCTATGGCAGCCCTCACGACACTCATGACCCGCTTTTGCGCGAGAGAAGACAGCTGGCTTGCTCGTAGCAACAATATGACCAAGAACCCTGGTAATTCAGATACCAGAGACAATAGTGGCAGGTCGCGTCACAACAAGCAAAAGCGCCACATTAACGGCGACAATGCTGAGGATACGGCAGTTAATGCCGGATTCAAAGGCTATAAATCCAGTCAGCGGAAAAAGCCATTCAAAAGAAATACTCAGGGCCCGTCCAGTTTGGACCGAATACTCGACCGCTTGTGCCAGATACATGGCACCCCCGAAAAGCCAGCCAATCACACCAACAGAGATTGTTGGGTGTTCAAGCAGGCGGGCAAGTTAAATGCCAAAAATAAAGACAAGGGGCTGCATAGCGATGACGATGAAGAGCCCCGGCCGCCGAACAACAGTGGACAGAAGGGTTTTTCCCCACAAGTGCGGACGGTGAACATGATATACGCAACCCACATCCCCAAGAGGGAGCGGAAGCGCGTGTTAAGGGACGTATATGCGATGGAGCCAGTCGCCCCAAAGTTCAACCCATGGTCTTCCTGCCCGATCACCTTTGACCGAAGGGACCACCCCACTACCATCCGTCATGGCGGGTTTTCTGCATTGGTCCTAGACCCAATCATTGACGGATTTCATCTCACTAGAGTCCTTATGGACGGCGGCAGCAGCCTGAACCTGCTTTACCAGGATACAGTGCGGAAAATGGGCATAGATCCCTCGAGGATTAAGCCCACCAAAACAACCTTTAAAGGCGTCATACCAGGTGTAGAGGCCAATTATACAGGCTCAGTTACACTTGAAGTGGTCTTCGGATCTCCGGATAATTTCCGAAGCGAGGAGTTAATCTTGGACATAGTCCCGTTCCGCAGTGGCTATCACGCCCTGCTCGGGAGAATCGCATTTGCTAAGTTCAATGCGGTACCGCACTACGCATACCTTAAGCTCAAAATGCCAGGCCCTCGAGGAGTAATTACGGTCAATGGAAACACCGAACGCTCCCTCCGAACGGAGGAGCACACGGTGGCCCTCGCAGCGAAAGTACAAAGCAGCCTCTCAAGGCAGTTCCCCAGTCCGGCCATTAAACGTCCGGACACCGTCAAGCGCGCCCGGAGTAACCTACAACAAGTCCGCCTGGCATGTTCCGAGCAGGCGTAGCAATGCGGCCCCAACCCCAGCCCTCGCGAAAATGCAAAATCAGTGCTCCGCGTACATAACTACGCTCTTGAAATACCATGGGCACAGGGGGAGGGGCACCATCACGGCACGCCCAAAACATGGCTTAAACCGTACTAGGGGTTGCCGTTCTTTTTTTAATTTTCTCCTACTTTCAGGACTCCATTCTTTGGAAGGCCTGTCCGGCAGTACAATTGCCGCACAAACGATACAAGAACCAGGGAAGCAGACAAGGCACGTCGCATTAACGGAACTCCCAGGTGGTCTCTATCACGAGCAGTATACCTGTTTCGCATACCATTCCGCAGCCTGCCCTGGAACGGACATGTTCATAGTCCAACTTTTGCTGATCACGTTATTTGTATTGTTTTGCCTTGATCACAGCCTTTTTTAATAAACAATGCATAGCTTTTGTCTATTCCTGCATTACTCTTTTTTACAAACATATGTTCATTAACGACATGCTGCACCCGTACACTTTGGTACGGCCAAATACGCCAGGGGCTTTAGTACCCCTCAAATATGGTGTGAGAAGCCTGAACACTTTAACAAGTGCAGCACCCCGAACTTATAGCATTATATGCATCGGCTCCGAATCATGTCTTGGGTCAATAGTTGGGTTTGCCCGGCTCCTATGTTTTGGTGCCTTACGTTCCGCTATATCGGCTAAGGTAGCACTAGGAGAACTACTGCGATTGTGCCCCAGTTGAGCTGGGCCGAGCACCTCAGTAGAGAAAGCTAAAACTGGCTGTCATGATGAAGCGAGAGCTGGTCGCTGTTCGAGAGGTTCTTCGAGTCCCTAAAGACTTATGTCGCTTTGAGCGAGGAGCCGGCTTTGTCCGGCCAAGGCGTGGATAGCGCCCCGAATTCGGTCTTCCGAATACCAGGGGATTCACCGAAATTTAAAATTATAGAATTCTATGGCTAAGTGAGAGTGTTCAAGCATTATAGTTCGATTGCCTTGTTCGTTGTGCTGAGCGCCTCCCTCAAAGGACCCAAACATGGGAAAAAGAGCGCTCAGGTTTATCCCGAACACCCCAGCACTAGTGGCATGGGGGCAGAAGCCGACGACTCACCATCTCTCAAATTTGATAAACGACCGCACAGAAGGTAATATTTTAAATTCAAAACACATTGCTTAAGCGCACATGAACAAGTTTTCAGCGCACGGGACAAAACGAGCGAGTTTACTCCAAAATTACATCCCTGGAACATTCATCCGCCATTAGGCGGGCACCCTTCAGAACGTCCTTATAATAATTCTCGGGCTTGCGATGCTCTTTCCCCGGTGGTGGCCCGTCCTTCACAAGCTTCTCAGCAGCCAACTTGCCCTAGTGCACCTTTGCGTGGGCAAGGGCCCTACGGGCACCTTCGATGCAGACGGAGCGCTTGATGACTTCGAGCCTCGGACAGGCCTCCACCAGCCGCCGCACCAGCCCGAAGTAGCTCCCAGGAAGAGCCTCTCCAGGCCACAGCCGAACTATGAGGCCCTTCATGGCCTATTCGGCCGCCTTGTGGAGCTCCACCAGCTGCTTCAGCTAGTCGCTCAGGGGCACAGGGTGTCCGGCCTCAGCATACTAAGATCAGAACACCTTCTCCGTCGATCTGCCCTCCTCGGCTCGGTAGAATGCGGCGGCATCGGACACGCTACGGGGAAGATCTGCGAATGCTCCTGGAGAGCTCCGGATTCGGGTAAGTAATAAGAAGCTCACTTTTACATGTTTGCTTTGCATAAAGAATGCCTTACCCGCCGCTATGTTTTTCACCGCATCCAACTCTTGGAGGGTCTTCTGGGATTCAGCCTTGGCATTTTCAATAGCTGCCGCGAGCTCGAACACTCGCGTCTTTGAGTCAAGCTCCAAACTCTCATGTTTTTTCATGAGAGCCTGGAGCTCTTTCCGCACCTCGCCAACCTGGGCTTCATACCTCTCCCGCTCGATGCTCTCCGTGGCCGCAATCTTCTCGGCCTCGGACAGCGCTTGCTTGAGGGTCACCACCTCAGTTGTGGCCCCTACAATAGCCACGTTAATCCTGTCATCTTCTTGCAATTGCACTTTTTATATTTTTGTTTTTTCTATAAGGTATCTCTTACCTTCTTTCTCCTCGAGCTGCCGCTTGGCAAGGCCGAGCTCTTGCTCGGACCGCTCGAGGCCCTGCTTCAGTGTGCCCACCTCCGCAGTCAGTGCGGCGGTCGCTAGCAACGAAGTCTGCATACACATATTGACTCATTTTTTGTTAGACTCCTGCGAATTTTATTAGATCCTCTATTCGGCTTTTCTTTTTGAACGCCAAATAGAGCATCAGGGGCTACTGTCTATGCGGTAATATTTTTACATATTCTGTACTTACCTCGAAGCCTGTTAGAAGGCTGGCACAAGCTTCAGTCAGTCCGCTCTTGGCGGACTAAACCATCTAGATCACTGCACTCATAATAGTGTGGTGCTCCTCGTCGATGGAGGCGCCGTTAAGCACCTCCAGCAGATTGTCCGGCGCCTCCGGTTGGACGGGGGCCGTCGGCTCAGTAGGCTTGCTCCTCTTGGAAGGAGTTCGCCTACCGCAGTCCGGAACCGTTGACAATTCCGACGCGGTGTCCGGCTCAAAGCCGGACTTGGAGCCCTGGGGCGTCTTATCCCCTTTACTCCTGGAGTCCGGGAGGTCGCCTTGCGACTCCTCTAGGACCATCCTCTCCTGGCTTGAAACCTATCGGGACTCCACCTCGGCATCGCCTGTAGGGCGGGGGGAGGTAGCGGGCGGAAGTGAATTCACGTCCGATGAATCCAGGGAGCCGCTCGACGACTCGTCGAGCCCGGCCTTGGGCAGACTGCATAGATATATTCGACATAAGGGAAAGCTGTGCAACAAAGGAACACTACGAGTTACTCCGGTGTCCGAACAGTTACGATCCTGCCGGGCGCCTGGCCCTATGCGGCCACTCCTCTTCGCCGTCGTCGGCGTCGGTGGAGTAGTCCAGAGGAAGGGTCTTCCCCTTCTTGGACCGTTCGGCCTCCCCGGTCGGGGCGGCCTTTCTTTTCTTTCCTCCCCCCGCTGGAGGGGGAGAGGTCTCTTCTTCCTCCTCCTCGTTTTCACGGGAGTAGCGCATCTCGGATTCGTCGGATGATGAATCCGACACCTCCAGGCGCCGGGCACTCTTTCGAGTCCCTGTGGCCTTCTTCTCCGGCACCACATAAGGTGCCGGAGCCAGCAGCTTCGCTAAGTGAGCATCGGCTGGGTCTTCGGGCAAGGGAGCGGGACAGTTGATCTGTTCGGATTTTGCCTGCCAATCCTGTCAAAGGTAAGGGAGCTTAGATCCCACATAGAGTCAAACTATGAAAAACTGATATCCTGTAAAAGGTAAAAATAGCTTACCACGCTGGCGTGACGCTGCGTGCTGAATCCGCGGTCTTCGGATGCGGAAGCGGGAGCCTCGGCGCCCTTGAAAAGCACCTTCCAGGCATCTTCGTACATCGTGTCGAAGAGCCTGTTGAGAGTTCGGTGCTGCGCCGGGTCGAACTCCCACAGGTTGAAGGCCCGTTGTTGACACGGGAGGATCCGGTGGATGAGCATAACTTGGACTACGTTAACAAGCTTGAGCTGCTTGTTCACCAGGGTTTGGATGCATTTTTGCAGTCCAGTTACCTCTCCTTTGTTGCCCACGACAGGCCCGTCTCTTTCCAAGACGTGAGCCGCGTAGGGGGTCCGGACCGGAACTCGGGGGCTGCGACCCATTCAGGGTCACGCGGCTAGGTGATGTAAAACCACCCCGATTGCCACCCCTTCAGGGTCTCCACAAAGGAGCCCTCGAGCCATAGGACGTTGGACATCTTGCCCGCCATGGCACCTCCGCACTCCGCCTGGTTGCCGCGCACCACCTTTGGCTTGACGTTGAAAGTCTTGAGCCATAGGCCGAAATGGGGGCGGATGCAGAGGAAAGCCTCGCACACGACGATAAACGCAGAGATGTTGAGGACGAAGTTCGGGGCCAGATCATGGAAATCCAGGCCATAGTAGAACGTGAGCCCCCGGACGAATGGGTGGTGAGGAAAGCCCAGTCCGCGGAGGAAGTGGGGGAGAAATACTACCCTCTCATGGGGCCTTGGGGTGGGGAGGATCTGCCCCTCTTCGGGAAGCCGGTGCGCGATGTCGTTAGACAAGTATCCGACCTTCCTCAGTTTTTTGATGTGTCCCTCCGTGACGGAGGAGACCATCCACTTGCCTCCCGCTCCGGACATGGCTGGAGAAGGTCGAGGTGGGAAGTGCGGACTTGGGCGCTGGAGCTCGAGTGCGCGGAAGATGGATAGGTAAAGGAGGAAGAAGGCGTAGGTAGAAGGGTGGATCCTTATCCCCTTATATGGGCGGATGCGGCTATGCGTCCCCACCAGCCTGATAAAACTCGCTTATCTCCCAAGCGACGTGATAAATGGCGCGGTTGGGTTACCCACGTCCGTATTGATAAGAATCCCGTAAATAAGGGGACACGATCTCTGCTTTGACAAGACGTGCCAAGGAAACCGCCTCGCAAAGCGCGCTGAGGTGGGGGAGTAAAAACGATTCGAATAAAGGCTTGGCCGTAGTGTGATGTCATGCTACGGAATACATCATCAGATTAGATTTGTGTAAATATTATTCTCTCCATGAAAATATGTGGAAACTTATTTTGCAGAGCCGAACACTATCCTTAGTGTTTGAAATCTTCTATGAAGTACTTGGAGGAGGAACCCGCCTTGCAATGCCGAAGACAATCTGCGCGCCGGACTCGTCGTCATTGAAGCCTAGTTCAGGGGCTACTGAGGGAGTCCTGGATTAGGGGGTGTCCAGATAGCCGGACTATACCTTCAGCCGGACTCCAGGACTATGAAGATACAATATTGAAGACTTTGTCCCGTGTCCGGAAGGGACTTTCCTTGGCATGGAAGGCAAGCTTGGCGATACGGATATATAGATCTCCTACCATTGTAACCCACTCTGTGTAACCCTAACCCTCTCCGGTGTCTATATAAACTGGAGGGTTTTAGTCCGTAGGACAACATAACAATCATACCATAGGCTAGCTTCTAGGGTTTAGCCTCCTTGATCTCATGGTAGATCTACTCTTGTACTACCCATATCATCAATATTAATCAAGCAGGACGTAGGGTTTTACCTCCATCAAGAGGGCCCGAACCTGGGTAAAACATCGTGTCCCTTGTCTCCTGGTACCATCCGCCTAGACGCACAGTTCAGGACCCCCTACCCGAGATCCGCCGGTTTTGACACTGACACCTGTTAACTAGGGGGAGGCATTGCTCAATAGTCGGTTTGTATATTCCCAAGGGCAAACCAAGGTAAGTAAAGGGGAATTGTCCTCTAGCACACTGCAAGGTGTTTGTATAAATTTCTACCCTGTCTTTAGCAATATTCAAAGGGAACCATCAACATTCATTTTCCTCTCGAACCCAACACTCTCTTTCCTAGGGTTTCGGTTCAGAATCTGCTTTTTGAGGACATCACATAGTGTCTGATGCCCTTTGAGACTTTTGTACATCCCTGTCTCAAGCAATGTCTTCAACCTGGCATTTTCATCAGCAATAGTAGTGGTATCCTCAGCAGAGGGGTTAGTTACCACATCAGCAGTTGAAGATATTGCAACAACAATAGCAGTAGAACATTCAGCAACAGAGGTAGCATTATCACGCTCAAGGAATTTCAGACATGGTGGTTCGAATCCTTCCTGAGCGGGACTGATCTGTTGAGCACGAAGTGACTCATTTTCTTTTTGAAGATCTTCATGAGCCGCTCTCAATTTCTCAAGATCTTGCTTCCTTTGAAGATAATCGTAGGAAAGCTTTTCATGAGTTGTTGATAGCGTTTCATGACGACTTTCAAGTTCCTCGTACTTAACATGAAGATTTTTTATGTCTTCAATTAAGGACTGAGATCGAGTCATTTCCGCGTCCAATAGGTCATCGCTTTTGTCTAGCAATTTTTGAATATGTTCCATAGCTTACTGTTGTTTAGTTGCAATTTTAGCAAGTGTTTTGTAGCTAGGTTTGGATTCACAATCAGAGTCATCTTCACTTGATGTTTGAAAGTAAGCATCGCGTGAGTTTACCTTGGCACCACGTGCCATGAAGCAGTAGGTGGGGGCAGAGTCGTCCTTGTCATTAGCATCATCGTTGGTGACGGAGCCATTGTCTTCAGTGTTGAAGATGGACTTGGCAACATAGGCTGTGGCTAGCGCCAGACTTGCAACGCCAGAGTCGGACTCCTCCTCAGACTCCACTCCTGCCTCCTCAGAAGCAGACTCCTCCTCTGAATCCATCTCCTTGCCAACAAAAGCACGAGCCTTGCCAGATGAGCTCTTCTTGTGTGATGAAGACTTGGACGAAGACTTGGAAGAAGACTTTGAGGACTTCTTCTTCTTCTTCTTGTCATCAGAATCATATTCCTTGCTCTTCTTCTTGTTGTTGTTCTCATTGTCCCACTGAGGACACTCAGAGATGTAGTGACCAGGTTTCTTGCACTTTTGGCATGTTCTCTTCTTGTGGTCATGAGTAGAAGCTTCATCATTTCTCGAGCTGGATCTTGAAGACTTTCTGAAGCCTTTCTTCTTGGTGAATTTCTGGAACTTCTTCACAAGCATAGCAAGCTCCTTTCCAATGTCTTCAGGATCCCCAGAACTGTAGTCAGATTCTTCTTCAGATGAGGAAACAACCTTTGCCTTCAAAGCGCGAGTACGTCCATAGCTAGGACCATAGATATCTCTTTTCTCAGATAACTGGAACTCATGTGTGTTGAGCCTCTCAAGTATGTCAGACGGTGTCGGTGTTCTGGGAACAGGGGTCCCCAGACTTGCCTGCCTACGGCCCACGGCGTGGCTCTGCGAGCGGGCCCGTATGGCCCATCTTCACCAACAAGCATTCGAGACCCTCGCGAGGGGCCAAGCCTCGCAAGGCGTACGACACAGGACCTCCTCGGGAGCGGCCTCACCAAGTTGGCTTGTGAGGGGCAGAGAGATCAAGGCAAGGCAAACCTCGCGAGGTTCCAATGACGCAAGCCTTGATGATCGAGACCAGGCGGGCGCCAGCGCGCACAGTGTCCTTGCTTCCTCTTTGGTGCTAAGGAGGCAAGCGCAGGCGAGGAGTACCGAGGCCTCAAGCAAAGGTTTCCATATCAGTGCGATGAGACCAAGACCAGCAGGACGGCAAGATGGAGGTCATCGTGGAACCCAAGCCAACATCACCACCAGAGCCTTTGGCAGGCGAAGACTACTTTTGTCAGGATAAGCTGTACTAGCCGTCCCCTTTCAAATTGGTCGTTGTGGCATCCCTTCCCGCTCAATATTAGGGAAGAGGACCAGGGTCTCTATAAATAGGACTAGCCACCACAGTAGGAGGCAGCTCTAACTGATCTTGAGCAATCCTCACCCGCACACCAGCTCACCGAGCACAAGAACACCTCACCTCAGGAGGTTGTTCTTCCCCTTGTACTGTTCATCCTCAGCCAGAGAGGTAATCCACCACACCACACTGGAGTAGGGTATTACACCACAATGGTGGCCCGAACCAGTATAAATCTTGTGTCTCTTGTGTTGCGAGTTTGTCGAGCCAAGCTTAGAGATTCCGGTGAGGCTGAGGGCGTGATTTGGTAGGGGGAGATCTTCGCGCGCACCCTAGTGTTCGAACCTTAAGGGTTTTGCCAGAACCCGAAATCCGACATTTGGCGCGCCAGGTAGGGGTGCACCGGAGCTTTCCTTCCGACAATCTGCGCTTCGCTGCCACCGCGCTCCGCCCACATGGCAAGCGCAGCGCTTTCCGCTCCGACGACCGATGCCAGCGGCTGAGCCAGGGGGCTCCGAGCCTTGGCCCCCGCCTTACGACAGGTGCAGTGGCCGCCCAAGTTCAAGCCGGAGATGCCACCGCGCTACAACGACATGACGGATCCGGTGGCTTTCCTGCTGGCGTACGAGGAGGCCGTCCTCAAAGCTAGGGGCAACGACAGGGTCATGGCTAACTGGCTTCCCATGGCCCTTGCGGGCGCACCGCGTGCCTGGCTGCTCACCCTCCCAGGATATTGCGTTGCGTCTTGGGAGGAGTTGCACCACCTCTTCACCGCATGCTTCGCGGTGCCTGCACCCCACGCTGTGGCAGCCCTCCTCGGTGACTCGCAAGAGCCGCCCTCAGACCGTCACATCAAGTCGTTCCTTCACCAGATCGACGCCACTTCCAAGCGCCCGATGGCTCCCCGGGCTGGGCCGCGCCCGAGGCCGACCTCACCTTCGACTCAGGGGATCATCCCGTCTCCACCGCCGGCTCAGTATGCTCCCAATGCTTTGCACGCCCACCATTTGCAACGTATCCGTCACGAAGACCCTCATTGACGGCGGCGCCGGCCTCAACTTGCTCTCCGTGGAGGCCTTCAATCTTCTTCACGTACCACTCGAGCGGCTTCGCCTCAGCAAGCCTTTCTCAGGAGTTGGTGGAGGCACCGCCCACTCCCTTGGACAGATCCGCCTTCTTGTCACCTTCGGCACATGCGACAACTACCGCACCGAGCTGGTCGACTTCGACATCGCCCGCATCGGCCTCCCGTACAACGCCATCCTCGGGTACCCGGCCCTGGCTCAGTTCATGGCGGCGACCCATCCGGCCTACAACCTCATGAAGATGCCCGGGAGCAAGGGTGTCCTCACAGTAGTTGGGGACACCAAGGAAGCCCCGATGACGCTCAAGCTTGCCCTCAAGGCCGCTGCGATGGTGCAGCCCGCCGACGCGAACACTTCCAAGGCCAAGGAAGCCACACTAACCAAGAAGAAGCAGTTGTTCACTCAAGACAAGGCAGAAACCAAGCAGGTGCCAGTCGAGGAGGACGGGTCCTGGGGGGCAACCTTTACCATAGGCGCCAACCTCGAGCCCGATCAGGAGGAGGCGCTGGTGAAGTTCTTGCGCGTGAACAAGGAAGTGTTCGCTTGGGAGCCCAATCAGCTGGTAGGGGTCCCAAGAGGGGTGATAGAGCACCACCTGAAGGTGTGCCCCAGCGTGCGCCCCGTAAAGCAGAGGGTGAGGGGGCAGTCCATGGAGAAGCAAGCTTTCATCATCCAAGAGACCCGCAAGTTGGAGGCTGCGGGTGTCATTCGTGAGGTTCGGTACCCCGAGTGGCTGGCGAACCCTGTAGTCGTGCCAAAGAAGGGCGGAAAGGAGCGCATGTGTGTCGACTTCACCAACCTCAACAAGGCCTGTCCCCAAGATCCGTTCCCGCTTCCACGCATCGACCAGATCGTCGACTCCACCGCCGAGTGCGACTTGCTGTGCTTCCTGGATGCGTTTTCAGGATATCACCAGATCAAGATGGCGATAGAAGATGTGGAGAAGACAGCCTTCCTGACCCCGTGTGGGGTGTACTGCTACACTTGCATGCCGTTCGGGCTGTGCAACGCAAGCGCAACCTTCCAACGGCTGATGCACATCTCCTTGGGTCGGCAGCTCGGGAGAAACGCTGAAGCTTACGTCGACGACATCGTGGTGAAGTCTTGGGAGGCGAGAACTTTGATTCAGGACTTGGAGGAAACCTTCGCGAGCCTCCACCAGGTGGACTTGCGACTCAACCCGGAGAAGTGTGTGTTTGGCGTCCCTTCCGGCAAGCTACTGGACTTCCTCATGTCCCACAGGGAGATCGAGGCCAACCCAAAGAAGGTCTAGGCCATCGAAGACATGAGTCCACCGCAAACCCTCAAGGAAATGCAGAAGCTTGCTGGACGGGTGACTGCATTGGGACGCTTCATTTCCAAGCTAGGAGAGCGCGCCCTACCCTTCTTCAAGCTGATGAAGAAGAAGGGCCCATTCAAGTGGACCCCGGAGGCCGACAAAGCATTTCAAAACCTCAAGAGACACCTCCGAGACTGCCCCCCAGTGATGGTAGCGCCACAACCCCTCGAGCCCTTGGTGCTCTACCTATCTGCCACACCCCACTCTGCCAGCGCAGCGCTGGTGGCCCTCAGAGAAGCGCGCCAGGTCAAGGGCCCGCCAAGTGAAACCTCCAGGCCGAACAAAGCGGTGCGGCACCAAGGCGAAGCTCCTAAAGCAGCGGCTGCTTCGACAGACCACCAAGCCCCTGAAGCCGAAGACCCCGAAGAGACACCTCAACCCCCGGAAGCCAAAGACTCCGTCAGCTCTCCCGCCCTCTTCAAGCACCCAGTGTACTTCGTCAGCATAGTACTGCGGGATGCGAGGGCACGATACCCCATGCCTCAGAAGATCCTACTCGTGCTCCTGGTGGCCTCGTGCAAGCTGCGCCACTACTTCCAGGGTCACCCCATCAAGGTCGTCTCGGCTTACCCGCTGGAAAGAGTGCTCAGGAGCCCCAATGTTGTCGGGCGAGTCGCTGAATGGAACATCGAGCTGCAAGCGTTTGACTTGGAGTTTAGCACGACCAGGGTCATCAAGGGGGCTGCTGTGACGCCCCGAGACCGACGCTCCAGAAGACTTCCAGCTACTCCGAGTTTCGTCGTGTTATTTGTTTTGTTCGTTGCATTCATCCTTGCATCATGTGCATTGCATCATGTCATCATGCAACCCCTTTTTTAAAAAACCTCAACTAAATAAATTGCATAGATCTTTTGATCTATTTAAATCGAGGGAATTCACATGGTGATTTCTCTTTAAAACATATTCAAAGTCTCCTACTATTATTAGGGAGCTATTATAAATATTTCATTATTTGGAATTGATCATAACACACGTGCAAATAATGCCCAATGCCTTTGTTACCTTAACTCTTGGTCTCCAACCTTGCCCATAATTTCTTCATCATTTTCCGGAGCTCCATATAAACATCTCAACATTTTTGGCCTTTCCTAAACTTTGTCCTAGTTCAAACCATTTGATTTAAATTCAAATAGGTTTGAATTTAAATCTTGCTTTCGCGCCAACTTCTATTTTCTTGGATCAAACTCATTTTTTGTGAGTTCGGGATAATTATCCGCATGTCCAACTTCTTCCCCTAACACCTCCTTCCTTTTTCTTCTCTCTCCTTTCTTTCTTTGTTTTTTTCCTGTTATTGCAATAGTTTTAGACGAGAGAGAGAGAGAGAGAGCAGTCAGCCAAGCCGGCCCATCCTTCCCCGCAGCCTAAGTGGCCCAAGGCCCAGCCGGCGCCCTCCCCCTAGGCGCAGCCCCCCTCTATACTGGGCCAGCCTCCAAGGCCTACTCCCTCCAAAACCCTAGCGAGCATCTCTCCTCTCTCCCTCGTCTCCACCTCCCGCTGCCAGAAGCCATCTCCCTCTCCCTCCCGCAGCGCCTCCATCTCCCTCGCAATGCCCCTCTCCCTCGACCCCCTCCTTCTTCCTTGCATCGCTAGAGAAAGGAGCGGGACCCCACGCCCGCAGCTGTCGTCCTCCGCGCCTAGCAGGAGCGCCGCGCCCTCGTCCCGTTCCCCCTGCCTCGCCACCGCCGTCGCGACCCCTCCTCCTCGCCCTCAACCCCGCGGCCGCCGGACCCTGCGCCGCCGAGCACCTCGTCGCCGTCTGGCCCGTGGAGCCGCCCACTGCTCCGCTTCGCCGCCCGGCGCGTATCCCGCGCCTCCCGACCCGGTGCTCCCCTACACATGCGCTCGAGGCCGCGGTTTCCTCGTCCCGGTCCATGGGGGGACTCGCCGGAGCCCAGCCGTCCGCCAGCAGCCGCACGCCACTCATCGCTCGAGTCCCAGCGGCCTCGTTCGCCTCCTCGCTGCTGCCTTCGAGCGCCATCGATGCATCTCCGTGGGGAACCTGCCAAGTACCCCTGGTTGCCCCCAAGCAACACACCGCAAGCGCCAAGTACCACGACTGCAGCCGGTGTGCATTTTTGCCAAGTCCGACTACACGTGTACGACTACATCCGAGGTGGATTTCGTCAGGTACCCCTTCGGATGCGCCAAGTTCGACTACATGGTCCGCCAAGTTCCTCTACCGATGACTCGAACGCCTCCGAACCATGTACGATGACCGTCGCCTTGTACCACTACTTCCACTACCGTCGCGAGAACGACTACTTCCACTACAGCCCGTGTACAACTACTTCCTTCGACGAACTTGATCCGTTCCGAAAATGCTCGCTTCGAAGGTATAACCGCCGAGTACGACCACCGTGGAACGAATGCATGTGTTGAATGAGTTGCACCGTTCTCACCGTGTCTGAATTGTCACACATTGCCATGCCATCGTCTCGTGGGAACCCGGTATCCGGGAGCGCCCCACCATCTTTTGCACGCTCTCGCCATGTTTCCTTTTGCACCGGTATCTCCATGAGTACCGGAACCGATATGTTGCCGTGGCACCATTTTCGGATTCGTTGCCGTGGCACACTTTCTTTCCGCCACGATGACAAATGCTTCTTAATGCTCTTATCAACATTTTCATAATAATTGCATAAAACTTGAAATTGTCATCCGGATCATGATAACAACATTTAAAATGCTTAAAATTGTTATTTGCATTTATTTTGCTAAATGCCATGTTAAAATGATTTATTCCATACTAAATAACCGTAACTCGGAATTTAATAAACTTTATATGTAAATGGGGTAGAAAAAAGCATAGTTTAACATGTTGGCATTAATTTGCATGTTTAACTACATTAAAATATGCTTTAGGACAGATCAGTACCAAATCTAAAATATGCACATGAGGTTCTTCCGGACTTGTTGTTTGTTGTTCCGGCCTCATTTAAATTTGCCTAGATAGGTAGTTTTTCATATGCTTCACCCCTTGCCATGTTTAACAACATTTAATATTGTTGAGTACATAAACGGGAGAGAACTAAACAATTGTTGTGGTGTTTCGTCAATATGCAACTCGTTGCATATTGAGCTCCACTTAATTTGTAGCGTTGTTTATTGCACTTTGCCATGCCATGCTCATTGAACCGGACATGCATCATACTTGTTTGTGCATCATGCCATGTTTATGTGTTGGTTGTTTACTATGTGGTTTGTTTGTTTCTTTCCGGGTTGCTTCTCTCGTTAGCTTCGGTTTCGTTCCGGAGTTGTGAGGATTCGTTCGTCTACGTCCGTTTGTCTTCTTCATGGACTCGTTCTTCTTCCCTGCGGGATCTCAGGCAAGATGACCATACCCTCGAAATCACTTCTATCTTTGCTTGCTAGATTCGCTCTTTTGCTATGCCTATGCTGCGATACCTACCACTTGCTTATCATGCCTCCCATATTGTCAAACCAAGCCTCTAACCCACCTTGTCCTAGCAAACCGTTGTTTGGCTATGTTACCGCTTTGCTCAGCCCCTCTTATAGCGTTGTTAGTTGCAGGTGAAGATGAAGTTTGTTCCTTGTTGGAACATGGAGATGTTGTTCCTTGTTGGAACATGTTTACTTTGGGATATCACAATATATCTTATTTAATTAATGCATCTATATACTTGGTAAAGGGTGGAAGGCTCGGCCTTATGCCTGGTGTTTTGTTCCACTCTTGCCGCCCTAGTTTCCGTCATATCGGTGTTATGTTCCCGGATTTTGCGTCCCTAACGCGGTCGGGTGATTTATGGGACCCCCTTGACAGTTCGCTTTGAATAAGACTTTTCCAGCAAGGCCCAACTTTGGTTTTACCATTTGCCTCACCACCACCTATCCCTTTCCCTTGGGTCAGCCAACCCGAGGGTCATCTTTATTTTAGCCCTCCCGGGCCAGTGCTTCTCTAAGTGCTGGTCCAAACCGAGCGATGTCCGGCGCCCCCTGCGCAATCAGGGTCTATGCCAACCCGACGTCTTGCTCATCCGGTGTGCCCTGAGACCGAGATATGTGCAGCTCCTATCAGGATTTGTCGGCGCATCAGGCGGCTTTGCTGGACTTGTTTTATTACTGTCGAAATGTCTTGTAGCCGGGATTCCGAGACTGATCGAGTCTTCCCTGGGAGAAGGAATATCCTTCGTTGATCGCGAGAGCTTATCATGGGCTAAGTTGGGACACCCCTGCAGGGTTTGAACTTTCGAAAGCCGTGCCCGCGGTTATGTGGCAGATGGGAATTTGTTAATGTCCGGTTGTAAAAAACCCGAAGTTGATCTTAATTAAAATACACCAACCGCGTGTGTAACCGTGATGGTCTCTTCTCGGCGGAGTCCGGGAAGAGAACACGGTGTTGGAGTTATGCTTGACGTAAGTAGTTTCAGGATCACTTCTTGATCATAGTTGTTCGACCGTGCGTTGCCTTCTCTTCTCGCTCTCATTTGCGTATGTTAGCCACCATATGTGCTAGTCGCTTGCTGCAGCTCCACCTCATACCTTTTACCCTACCTATAAGCTTAAATAGTCTTGATCTCGCGGGTGTGAGATTGCCGAGTCCCCGTGACTCACAGATACTTCCAAAACCAGTTTGCAGGTGCCGATGAAACCGTGCAGGTGACGCTCCCGAGCTCAAGGAGGAGCTCGATGAAGATCTTGTTCATTGTGTTGTTTCGTTTTAGTTGATCAGTAGTGGAGCCCAGTCGGGACGATCGGGGATCTGTGTAGCATTTGGGGTAGTCTTCTTTTATTTTGGTTCCGTAGTCGGACCTTGATTGTATCTGTATGATGTAATGCTTTACTCATGTATTGTGTGAAGTGGCGATTGTAAGCCATCTATGTATCTCTTTCCCTTATGTATTACATGGGTTGTGTGAAGATTACCTCACTTGCGACATTGCTTTCAATGCGGTTATGCCTCTAAGTCGTGCTTCGACACGTGGGAGATATAACCGCATCGAGGGCGTTACAAGTTGGTAATCAGAGCCTTCCCCGACCTTAGGAGCCCCCACTGATTGATCATTTTTAGCGACCGAGTTGTGTCTAGAAAAATGTTTTGAGTCATTTAGGAATTATATATCGGAGAGTTTAGGAATTCCTTTTACTTCCCAGTCTCCTCATCGCTCTAGTAAGGCATCCTGACGTAGAGTTTTGACTCTTCTCTTCTCAAATTTCACTAAAAAAAAATTTAGGATCACGCGGGTATCTTAGAATCGTTCCGATGGTTTTATGATGACAACATTGTCTTGGTTGCCTCCTGTCAGTAGGGGTTTTAGTGGAGGTGTCCTGGGGAGTTGAGCTCCGAGGTGTTGTCGTCATAATTTTATCGTTGCAGTTCTGGAATACCTGAGTTTAGTACGCCGACATCGAAAATCTCTTTTGTACAGTTGTTGGTGAGATAACCCTGATAGCCCAGTACTGAGGCGAGTGCGGGAGTATTGCCATAACTCGTATAACGGATGCTTTTTGAAGGTTGAGGTAGACGATTTCCGAAGGTTTCTTGGTTATGTGTTGAAGGATGGATACAGCTGGATCTAGGTATTGTTAGTTTGGGTGATATATTTTGTGTCCCCTGTATCCCCAACACCTGATTGCATAACCAGAAAGTTTCAGGAGTTTATAAGTGGGAATTCAAGTAGCTCCTAGACGCATGATATGGGATTGGGTAAATATCTATCATATGTATTTGTTCTGGTTTATTCTGCAAGCCAATCCTTTGTTTTTTTGTTTTGTTTTGTGGTATTCGAGTTGCTTCGAAGTCAAATGTTGAATCCATACCTTTTCTAAGCGGTGTTCTCATATTCCTAAGTGGATACCAAACCTTCATGATAACTGAGAGTGCCATGTCAATCCTTTTCAACTGACGTGTCTCTCTTCAAGTGGATTCGATCACTTCAACATTCGCAAGATCAATTATCAGTTCTTCTCAACGGTGTTTGCTTCATCCGTTCCAAGTTGTCTTTGTTTTTCCCGCCCTCCCACCCTTATTTCTTCAAAGACGCAGATTTCTTAATCAAGTATCCTTTTTATTGATGGAAGTTTCTTCATTCTTTCCTTCAATGTTCTTATCCGGTGATTATCATGAAGATGGTCAGGAGTTTCAAGTTCATCATTCGTCATTTTTTTCTTCTTCGGTGGTTCCAATTCAAGCCTTATCGATCATATCTTTTCCTCGTTTCTAATGTTTCCTCGTACCGGTGCACCTCTTAATCATCCACTTTTCGCTATACAATTGTTCCGGAGTGATGAAGATATCTCAGAAGATTCAAGTTTCCATTCTCAATTCACTCAAGTTCTTTTGAGGATGTTATCTCATTCAAGCCATTTAATTCAACCGGTGCAATCTCTCTTTTCAAGCAATCATTCAACGGTGTTTCTTTTGAGTGGGCCCATAACCCACAGGTCTTTTCCCAGGATCTTACTGACTCTTCTAATTTTCCCGGAGCGATTCCCAAATTCATTTCAAAGTTTGATGTAAGAATGAATTATCATCAGTCAAATGTTTTTCTCCAAGATCCTTCAAATTCTTTTCATCATTGGTTCAACCTTTCCAATTCTCATTCCGGAGTGACTCAACAATTCATGGTGGTGTTTCTCGTCATCATTCTCAACATTTGAAGACCGAAGAAGAGTTTCTCTTAAATCTTGCTCCATTCTCTTCAAGATTCATGGTTCTAGCTTGATGCCATCCTCTCATAATTGTTTTCGATTGTGAGAATTCTTTTGCCCATCCGGAGCAATTCAGGAGTCTTTTCAGTTTGATTCTCTGGAACTCATCATCTCAGAATTATTCATTCAAGTTTTCAGCTCTCCTTCTCCAAATCATACCGGTGCATCATTCAATATTCTCTAATCAGTTCATGATCTCTTCGTTCTCACGTATCTAAATCCTAGCAAGTATCTTTATTCGTTTTTTTCTAATTCTTCCGGGTGAATGGTGTCTTTGTTACTTTCATTTTCAATTCTTATGGTGGTTCGTTCAAGATTTCACTTCCTTCGTTATCATATTAATGCATTTGTTGTTTCCAAACTCTACCGGTGGTTCCATCAATACCTTCCCAAGTTTGCGCCATGCTATCTTAATCCTTTCTATGAGAAGAAGTAGTATGCCTAATCCATTGCTTGTCATCAATTTAATTGGTGAAGGATACGCATAGTGTAATTCTTATTCTTGTTTCAACCAAGTGATTAATTCCTATTCCGGAGGTTCATCAAAATTCTTGATTTCATTTGTTCAACTTTCTTTCCGGAGTTCCAAGTTTTTCTCGGTTATATCACCACGAAGATCCATCTAAATCATTGCGAGGCTTCACCTTGTGTTTTGAACTTCTCTTTCTTTTTATCATCCTTTCATTACCGGAGTTCTTCATGAAGGCTCTACATGGGGGTTCGTCAAGGATTCTTTTCATTCTTCAATTGTTCATCAAGTTTCTCTCGGAGTTAAGATCCGTCAAGCTATACTCTCAAATAAACGTGGTGTTCCAACACATGTTTTGTTCGGTGGAGTTTAAGCATTTCTTCATCTTGCATTCCGAAGTGCAATTCTTTCTACCTTATCTTTTGAGGTGGTGTTATGTCATTCTTGACAATTTCCCTTCATGCTTCATGATTCACATGTTGTCAAGAATGAGGTATTTAAATCCATCAATCTCTTCATTGGAGTTATCTTGGGTTATATTTCACCTAAAGTTTTCCCTAAGGATTGTTGCTATTTATGGTGCTTATAAATGACCCAAGTTCTTCATTTGTCCTCCCAGTGAAATAAGTTTCTCGTCTCCTTGTTGATACCAATCCAATCATCTGTTTCCATTAGTGGCAGAATTTCAACCCATAATTTGGAGATGTTTCCATAAGTCCACATCAAGTTTAAGCTTTCGTTGTTGATAATCCAACAACTCCGTTCAACCTTTTCTTCGTAAGCTTTCTCTTTCAATTTTATTTGTGAGAGTTGTCATTTTCTTCTCCATTCCTTTATTCCAATGATCTATCTTCTATTTCTTCTTCCGGAGGCATTGTGATGTTGCTCTCTTCGACCCATCATCTTATTTTGTCAAGATCATGTCATTTAACTTGCTTATCAAATTAACCGGAGTGCGGTGTTCTCTTTTCAAGTTCTACCCATCTTATCAAGTTTATTCTCTCTTTTCAACCGGAGTGCTGTTTGGAATCATTCTTACCCCTTGTGTCATTCTTATAATTGTTTTCGAGGCAGTATGTTGTTGATCTCATCAAGTATCCTCTCATCTTGTCAAGTTCATGTTCTTTTCATTCCATTTTCAGTCGTAGTGCTGCCCAAATTATGTCATTCTTATTCCTTCTCTATCTTGTTTAACCGGAGTGGTTTCGAATTCTATCCTGTCCTTTAAACTCTTGATTCATGTCTTTGCAACCTTCAAGTTCCCGTAATGTTCCTTGTTCCTCTTTTCTAACGGATTGTTTGCAATCTCGTTCATCTCTGTTGTACTCTTTCTTTTAAATTGCTCAACATCTCAAGGTTCATGGTTTCACTCGTTTGTCAAAGAAGCAACTTTGTTTTACCTCTTCCTCTTCCGTTTCTCTCCGGTGCCATTCTAGATCTCGGGACGAGATCCTCTCGTAGTGGTGGAGTGTTGTGACGCCCCGAGACCGACGCTCCAGAAGACTTCCAGCTACTTCGAGTTTCATCGTGTGATTTGTTTTGTTCGTTGCATTCATCCTTGCGTCATGTGCATTGCATCATGTCATCATGCAACCCCTTTTTAAAAAAACCTCAACTAAATAAATTGCATAGATCTTTTGATCTATTTAAATCGAGGGAATTCACATGGTGATTTCTCTTTAAAACATATTCAAAGTCTCCTACTATTATTAGGGAGCTATTATAAATATTTCATTATTTGGAATTGATCATAACACACGTGCAAATAATGCCCAATGCCTTTGTTACCTTAACTCTTGGTCTCCAACCTTGCCCATAATTTCTTCATCATTTTCCGGAGCTCCATATAAACATCTCAACATTTTTGGCCTTTCCTAAACTTTGTCCTAGTTCAAACCATTTGATTTAAATTCAAATGGGTTTGAATTTAAATCTTGCTTTCGCGCCAACTTCTATTTTCTTGGATCAAACTCATTTTTGTGAGTCCGGGATAATTATCCGCATGTCCAACTTCTTCCCCTAACACCTCCTTCCTTTTTCTTCTCTCTCCTTTCTTTCTTTGTTTTTTTCCTGTTATTGCAATAGTTTTAGACGAGAGAGAGAGAGAGAGAGCAGTCAGCCAAGCCGGCCCATCCTTCCCCGCAGCCTAAGTGGCCCAAGGCCCAGCCGGCGCCCTCCCCCTAGGCGCAGCCCTCCTCTATACTGGGCCAGCCTCCAAGGCCTACTCCCTCCCAAACCCTAGCGAGCATCTCTCCTCTCTCCCTCGTCTCCACCTCCCGCCGCCAGAAGCCATCTCCCTCTCCCTCCCGCAGTGCCTCCATCTCCCTCGCAGCGCCCCTCTCCCTCAACCCCCTCCTTCTTCCTTGCATCGCCAGAGAAAGGAGCGGGACCCCATGCCCGCAGCTGTCATCCTCCGCTCCCAGTAGGAGCACCGCGCCCTCGTCCCGTTCCCCCTGCCTCGCCACCGCCGTCGCGACCCCTCCTCCTCGCCCTCAACCCCGCGGCCGCCGGACCCTGCACCGCCGAGCACCTCGTCGCCGTCTGGCCCGTGGAGCCGCCCACTGCTTCGCTTCGCCGCCCGGCGCGTATCCCGCGCCTCCCGACCCGGTGGTTCCCTGCACATGCGCCCGAGGCCGCGGTTTCCTCGTCCCGGTCCATGGGGGGACTCGCCGGAGCCCATCCGTCCGCCAGCAGCCGCACGCCACTCATCGCTCGAGTCCCAGCGGCCTCGTTCGCCTCCTTGCTGCTGCCTTCGAGCGCCATCGATGCATCTCCGTGGGGAACCTGCCAAGTACCCCTGGTTGCCCCCAAGCAACACACCGCAAGCGCCAAGTACCACGACTGCAGCCGGTGTGCATTTTTGCCAAGTCCAACTACACGTGTACGACTACATCCGAGGTGGATTTCGTCAGGTACCCCTTCGGATGCGCCAAGTTCGACTACATGGTCCGCCAAGTTCCTCTACCGATGACTCGAACGCCTCCGAACCATGTACGACGACCGTCGCCTTGTACCACTACTTCCACTACCGTCGCGAGAACGACTACTTCCACTATGGCCCGTGTACAACTAATTCCTTCGACGAACTTGATCCGTTCCGAAAACGCTCGCTTCGAAGGTATAACCGCCGAGTACGACCACCGTGGAACGAATGCATGTGTTGAATGAGAAGCACCGTTCTCACCGTGTCTGAATTGTCACTCGTTGCCATGCCATCGTCTCGTGGGAACCCGGTATCCGGGAGCGCCCCACCATCTTTTGCACGCTCTCGCCATGTTTCCTTTTGCGCCGGTATCTCCATGAGTACCGGAACCGATATGTTGCCGTGGCACCATTTTCGGATTCGTTGTCGTCGCACACTTTCTTTCCGCCACGATGACAAATGCTTCTTAATGCTCTTATCAACATTTTCATAATAATTGCATAAAACTTGAAATTGTCATCCGCATCATGATAACAACATTTAAAATGCTTAAAATTGTTGTTTGCATTTATTTTGCTAAATGCCATGTTAAAATGATTTATTCCATAACTAAATAACCGTAACTCAGAATTTAATAAACTTTATATGTAAACGGGGTAGAAAAAAGCCTAGTTTAACATGTTGGCATTAATTTGCATGTTTAACTACATTAAAATATGCTTTAGGACAGATCAGTACCAAATCTAAAATATGCACATGAGGTTCTTCCGGACTTGTTGTTTGTTGTTCCGGCCTCATTTAAATTTGCCTAGATAGGTAGTTTTTCATATGCTTCACCCCTTGCCATGTTTAACAACATTTAATATTGTTGAGTACATAAACGGGAGAGAACTAAACAATTGTTGTGGTGTTTCGTCAATATGCAACTCGTTGCATATTGAGCTCCACTTAATTTGTAGCGTTGTTTATTGCACTTTGCCATGCCATGCTCATTGAACCGGACATGCATCATACTTGTTTGTGCATCATGCCATGTTTATGTGTTGGTTGTTTACTATGTGGTTTGTTTGTTTCTTTCCGGGTTGCTTCTCTCGTTAGCTTCGGTTTCGTTCCGGAGTTGTGAGGATTCGTTCGTCTACGTCCGTTTGTCTTCTTCATGGACTCGTTCTTCTTCCCTGCGGGATCTCAGGCAAGATGACCATACCCTCGAAATCACTTCTATCTTTGCTTGCTAGATTGCTCGCTCTTTTGCTATGCCTATGCTGCGATACCTACCACTTGCTTATCATGCCTCCCATATTGTCAAACCAAGCCTCTAACCCACCTTGTCCTAGCAAACCGTTGTTTGGCTATGTTACCGCTTTGCTCAGCCCCTCTCATAGCGTTGTTAGTTGCAGGTGAAGATGAAGTTTGTTCCTTGTTGGAACATGGAGATGTTGTTCCTTGTTGGAACATGTTTACTTTGGGATATCACAATATATCTTATTTAATTAATGCATCTATATACTTGGTAAAGGGTGGAAGGCTCGGCCTTATGCCTGGTGTTTTGTTCCACTCTTGCCGCCCTAGTTTCCGTCATATCGGTGTTATGTTCCCGGATTTTGCGTCCCTAACGCGGTCGGGTGATTTATGGGACCCCCTTGACAGTTCGCTTTGAATAAGACTTTTCCAGCAAGGCCCAACTTTGGTTTTACCATTTGCCTCACCACCACCTATCCCTTTCCCTTGGGTCAGCCAACCCGAGGGTCATCTTTATTTTAGCCCTCCCGGGCCAGTGCTTCTCTAAGTGCTGGTCCAAACCGAGCGATGTCCGGCGCCCCCTGCGCAATCAGGGTCTATGCCAACCCGACGTCTTGCTCATCCGGTGTGCCCTGAGACCGAGATATGTGCAGCTCCTATCAGGATTTGTCGGCGCATCGGGCGGCTTTGCTGGACTTGTTTTATTACTGTCGAAATGTCTTGTAGCCGGGATTCCGAGACTGATCGAGTCTTCCCTGGGAGAAGGAATATCCTTCGTTGATCGCGAGAGCTTATCATGGGCTAAGTTGGGACACCCCTGCAGGGTTTGAACTTTCGAAAGCCGTGCCCGCGGTTATGTGGCAGATGGGAATTTGTTAATGTCCGGTTGTAAAAAACCCGAAGTTGATCTTAATTAAAATACACCAACCGCGTGTGTAACCGTGATGGTCTCTTCTCGGCGGAGTCCGGGAAGAGAACACGGTGTTGGAGTTATGCTTGATGTAAGTAGTTTCAGGATCACTTCTTGATCATAGTTGTTCGACCGTGCGTTGCCTTCTCTTCTCGCTCTCATTTGCGTATGTTAGCCACCATATGTGCTAGTCGCTTGCTGCAGCTCCACCTCATACCTTTTACCCTACCTATAAGCTTAAATAGTCTTGATCTCGCGGGTGTGAGATTGCCGAGTCCCCGTGACTCACAGATACTTCCAAAACCAGTTTGCAGGTGCCGATGAAACCGTGCAGGTGACGCTCCCGAGCTCAAGGAGGAGCTCGATGAAGATCTTGTTCATTGTGTTGTTTCGTTTCAATTGATCAGTAGTGGAGCCCAGTCGGGACGATCGGGGATCTGTGTAGCATTTGGGGTAGTCTTCTTTTATTTTGGTTCCGTAGTTGGACCTTGATTGTATCTGTATGATGTAATGCTTTACTCATGTATTGTGTGAAGTGGCGATTGTAAGCCATCTATGTATCTCTTTCCCTTATGTATTACATGGGTTGTGTGAAGATTACCTCACTTGCGACATTGCTTTCAATGCGGTTATGCCTCTAAGTCATGCTTCGACACGTGGGAGATATAACCGCATCGAGGGCGTTACAGCTGCGCTCGCAGACTTTGTGGCGGAATGGACCGACGCCCCAGAGCTCGAAGCAGGCGAGAACCAATCCCTATTTCTAGGGAGTGAAGCACCGGACGGCTGGGTCATGTACTTCGACAGCGCGTTCTCACGCCAGGGCGCGGGGGCTGGAGCGGTGCTCATCTCACGCACCCAGGACAAACTCTACTACGTCGTGCAGCTCTGCTTTCAGCAGGGAGAGAAGGTCTCCAACAACATTGTAGAGTACGAAGGCCTAATAGCCGGCCTGAAGGCTGCGGCGGCCCTGGGGGTGAAGTGTCTCACCATCAGGGGCGACTCGCAGCTCCTCGTCAACTTCTCCAACAAGGTATACGAGCTGAAGGATGAACACATGGAGGCATACTTCGCGGAGGTGCGCAAGATGGAGAAGCAGTTCCTGGGCCTGGAGTTGCAGCACGTGCCCCGTGGCACCAACAAGGAAGCCGACGACATCGCCAGAAGGGCATCCAAGCGACAGCCCCAAGAGCCTGGCGTCTTCGAGGAGCGGCTCTTCAAGCCATCGACAACACCGCCGCTCTCAAGAGCAGCACTACCTCGGGAGGAGCTCCCTCAACCACCTGCCTCAGGAGCCCCAGCCTGCGGCCCGACCTCGGGAGCGCGCTTGCTCTTGGCGCTCGAACCTCAGGAGGGGTGCTGGATCAAGGAATTCAAGGAATACCTGACGAAAGGGATGCTGCCGGAAGAGGAGGAGGACATGGAGCGTGTGTCCCGATGATGACCCACAAGTATACGGGATCTATCGTAGTCCTTTCGATAAGTAAGAGTATCGAACCCAACGAGGAGCAGAAGGAAATGATAAGCGGTTTTCAGCAAGGTATTCTCTGCAAGTACTGAAATAAGTGGTAACAGATAGTTTCGTGATAAGGTAAATTGTAACGAGCAACAAGTAACAAAAGTAAATAAAGTGCAGAAAGGTGGCCCAATCCTTTTTGTAGCAAAGGGCAAGCCGGAACAAACTCTATAATAGGAAAAGCACTCCCGAGGACACATGGGAATATCGTCAAGCTAGTTTTCATCACGTTCATATGATTCGCGTTTGATACTTTGATAATTTTATATGTGGGTGGACCGGTGCTTGGGTGTTGTTCTCACTTGAACAAGCATCCCACTTATGATTAACCTCTATTGCAAGCATCCGCAACTACAACAAAAGTATTAAGGTAAACCTAACCATAGCATGAAACATATGGATCCAAATCAGCCCCTTACGAAGCAACGCATAAACTAGGGTTTAAGCTTCTGTCACTCTAGCAACCCATCATCTACTTATTACTTCCCAATGCCTTCCTCTAGGCCGAAATAATGGTGAAGTGTTATGTAGTCGACATTCACATAACACCACTAGATACTAGACAACATACATCTTATCAAAATATCAAACGAATACCAAATTCACATGACTACTTATAGCAAGACTTCTCCCTTGTCCTCAGGAACGAACGTAATTACTCACAAAGCATATTCATGTTCATAATCATAGGGGTAATAATATGCATATAGGATCTAAACATATGATCTTCCACCAAATAAACCAACTAGCATCAACTACAAGGAGTAATCAACACTACTAGCAACCTACTAGCACCAATCCCGGACTTTGAGACAAGAATTGGATACAAGAGATGAACTAGGGTTTGGAGATGAGATGGTGCTGGTGAAGATGTTGATGGAGATTGCCCTCTCCCGATGAGAGGAGTGTTGGTGATGACGATGATGATGATTTCCCCCTCCCGGAGGGAAGTATCCCCGGCAGAACAGCTCTGTCGGAGCTCTAGATTGGTTCCGCCAAGGTTCCGCCTCGTGGCGGCGGAGTCTCGTCCCGAAAGGTTGCTTCTGATTTTTTTCTCATCGAAAGACTTCATATAGGAGAACATGGACGTCGGAGACCCACCAGGGGGCCCACGAGGTAGGGGGCGCACCCTAGGAGGGGGGCGCGCCCCCACCCTCGTGAGTAGGGTGTGGGCCCCCTGGCCTTCATCTTTGGCGAGGATTTTTCTTTATTTATTTTAAGATGTTCCATGGAGTTTCAGGACTTTTGGAGTTGCGCAGAATAGGTCTCTAATATTTTCTCCTTTTCCAGCCCAGAATTCTAGCTGCCGGCATTCTCCCTACTTATGTAAACCTTGTAAAATAAGAGAGAATAGCCATAAGTATTATGACATAAAGTGAAATAACAGCCCATAATGCAATAAATATCGATATAAAAGCGTGATGCAAAATGGACGTATCAACTCCCCCAAGCTTAGACCTCGCTTGTCCTCTAGCGAAAAGCCGATAACAATAAATATGTCCTCATGTTTAGAGGTATAGGCGTCGATAAAAATAAAATACAGACATGAAGGTGTCGGTGTACTAAAGTAGGGGTACCCTAGAACCCCGAACTTGTGCACGGGCAGTAGTAGCCTCCCGCGGCAAGGCCTGCCAGGGGAGCGACAAGAGTCTCCACGGCCCGCTCCGGGCCGGACGAAGGCCAAGTGATCGAGCCCCGAAGACCAAGCCCCGGCAAGAGGAGCTTGCCGGGCCAAGGCGACAAGACCCCGGCAAGAGGAGCTTGCCGGGACGACTGAGCTGAAGCACCAAGGCCCCGACGGGAGGAGCTCGCCGGGATGGCCAAGCTAAGGCACCCCAAGAGAAGCCCGCCGCGGCGCGCCGCGCACCCCAGCAAGGCCTGACGAGCGGCAAGCTCTCAGGTGTGGCAAGGCAACTACTGCGGCAAGCCACTTGCCGCGGCTAACCACCACCTCAGGCCCGCGCTCCAGCCCACCTGCCCACGCGTCACTCTGGAGCTTCCCCGGAGGCACGTGGCGAGACGTTACGCAACCTGAGGTGTGCGGTGGCACGCAACGTTGACAGAGTCGCCCCCGTGGCGAGCAGAGGCGCCCCTAACGGTCCGCCTCGGCACTGTTCAAGCGATGCAGACGGGCATTTAATGCCTTTGTCCCCTGCCGTCAGAGTTAGGTTCGATAACACTGTGCAGCCGCTGTTCGCACAGTTCCTTGCCATTTTTACCCTCACCTGCGCCACTACCTGTGGAAAACCCCTTGGCATATAAAAGGAGGCCCATGCGCATGGGGGGGGGGGAAGGAAAAAGCCAGGAGAGAGAACCAGGAGGACGCCCAGTAGACCCTCGTCTACGTCCAGCTCCAACTCGTTGTAGCTTGTTGCGCTCCAGAGCAAGAACTCCAATCAACCAGACATGCAGCAGTAGGGTTTTACGCATCCATGCGGCCCGAAGCTGGGTAAAATCGTTGTGTGTGTGTGTCGCCTCGATCTGCTCTTTGTGCATCCTCGCCCCCGCCGAACCGACAAGGGGCTCCGTCCCCATAGGTGCTCGTGGAGGCTGATATCCCCTGACATCTTTGGCGCGCCAGGTAGGGGTGGATTGAGGTTGTGCGAACCAGATCCGGCGTCCGCGCGAGCCAGACTCTCATCGTTTGCGCCAGCATGGCGCCGAAGAAGAAAGTTCCGGAGGTGGCCGGCCCATCAGCATCGAACCCACCGCCCATGGAGCAGACGGGTGGTGGGGAGGACGCCGGCGGAGGAACGGGCACCGTCGAGCCAATTCTTGGTCCCGCGGCGTCCGAGCTCGCCCCGCGCCCCGCTCAGGAGGCGCAAAACCAGCAGCGTCATGGTACCCATGGTACCATACGCTCGCTGGACCCGGGCCACGCTGGTGGGTCCCAGGGGGCTCAGGACCGGCATGCGATCCAGCGTGCCGGGACGAGCGTCGCGCGGCTGCCTACCGGGTGCTGCTCTTTCTAACGTGGTTAGGAATTCGAGCGCATCCCGCTCCTCGCACCGCTCGCCGCCTCTGCCCGCCACCCCAGCGGAAGCTCTCGCGCAAGCCCAGCTGCTCGTAGACTACCCTCCAACAGCGGACAAGCTCGACGGCTGGAGGGCAACTATCCAAAGCCTCATCGGTTTCGCCAACGGTGACACTCCGCGGCAGCACAGCGCGTCGCAGCCGCGGCCAGTCTCCCAGGCGAGAACCGATGGCGCCAAGAACAGCGGGGGTGCGACCACCGTGCACTCCCCGCCCCAGAGGCCACGGTCGCCGACTCGCCGGGTTCACCGCGACGACGACTCCACCGCGTCGTCGAACCCGCGAACTCGCCGCGACCAACGCCAAGTCCTTCACGAACGAAGGGAAGAAGACGCTCGAACCCGCATCGAGCTCAGAAGAGAGGCGCGGCGTCAATCAGACCAGCGCGTTGGGCCCACTGGAGACATGCACGCGCCGGGGGAACCAGGCGAACTGCCGTATTCGGTGGGTTGCCCTGCGTTCACTCGCGAGCTGCGGCAAGTCCAGTGGCCCAGCACAAAGAGCTTCAAGCCCGACGTGCCCGAGAAGTACGACGGCAAGTCACATCCGTCCGAGTTCCTCAGCATCTACACCATTGCAGTGCAGGCTGCCGGAGGACGGGACGATAAGATCCTTGCCAACTACTTCCCGCTGGTACTCAAGCCCAACGTCAGATCCTGGCTCATGCACTTGCCGGACGGCTCCATCTCCTCCTGGCCAGATCTATGCCATCAGTTCGTGGGCGCCTTCACAGGCGGCCACAAACCCCATGGCCAGGCGAGCGACCTTCATCTGCTTGTTCAGAAGGAGGGGGAGCCTTTACGCAAGTTCATCCAGAGGTTCAGCCGTGTGCACTACAACATCCCAGACGTCCACCCCCCCACGGTGATCAGTGCGTTCCACCAGAACGTGCGTAACCGCAGGATGCGGGAGGAGATGGCGATGTGCAAAATCAAGGAGGTCAGTGAGCTTTATGCCCTGGCCGACAAGTGTGCACGCGCTGAGGAAGGGAGGCGGCTCCCCGGAGAAAGTGTTGGAGAAGGAGACTCCGACAGTGAAGGTACCGCCCCGGCAAGGAGAGGCCGGCGGCGGAACGGCAAGAAGAAGAAAAACCCAGAGGTACTGGTTGTCGAGAAGTCCGGCAGCGAGAGCTCCGCCAAGAAAGCCCTGGCGGGAGGCCCCGGCAAGGAGGTTGCCGGGTGCGCCAACTGCCGGACGGTGGCGGCTGCCGATAAGCGGGATGATACCGACAAGAAGTACTGCAAGATCCACCGCACCAGGGGCCACGACCTCCAGAGTTGCAAGCAAGTCGAGCGACTCGTCGACCTGCAAAAGGCCGAGTACGCGCGACGCGACAAGGAGAGGGCCCAAGCAAGTGGCGGGGGATCCGGCACGAAGCGTCCCGGCCCGGGGGAGCGCCGCGGCAAGGACAAGCAGCGGCAAGCAGACAGACCCCCCCGGGGCCGCGACAAGAGCGAAGACGAAGACGACGACGAAGACATGGAAGACCCCGAGACCAGCGAGCAGGAGTTTCAGAAAGCCACTGAGGTTTTGTGTGTGGACGGCGGTGCCTCCCTACACGCTTCCCACCACCAGCTCAAACGGTGGGTGCGGGAGGTCAATGCAGTGGAGCCGCCCGTCGAGTCACGCAGACCCCTGAGATGGTCCAGCACGCCGATCATCTTCGACATTGAGGACCACCCTGATCGCCCAACCGCGGTCGGGTGCTTGCCGATGTTGGTTTCCCCAACGATCCGCAACCTCAAGGTCACTAAGATGCTAGTTGACGGCGGGGCCGGCTTGAACCTGATCTCCTCTGCTGTTCTCCGGAGACTCCAAGTTCCCGACAGCGAGCTCGAAGAAACCGGCACATTCCAAGGAATCAACCCGGGAAGGAGCAAGCCGAAGGGAAAGATCACGCTGCCGGTAACATTTGGCAGCGAGCTGAATTTCAGAACTGAGAAGGTCACCTTTGACGTCGCCGACCTTCCGTTGCCTTACAACGGGATCCTCGGCCGGCCAGCACTCGCCAAGTTCATGGCGGCCTCTCACTATGCGTATAACATGCTCAAGATGCCCGGCCCGATAAGCGTCATTTCTGTCCCCGGCGACAAGAAGGATGCCCTTATCTGCGCCGACCAGTTATACCGGGACGCAACAGCGGCGACGGCCCGCGGTCCGCCCGCCGCTGGAGCTTCCGGGGGAAAGAAGAAGTCCAGCAAGTGCTCTAGCGCCCACTCTGGCAAGCGCGCCTCTTCGGAGTGCTGCGCTGCCGTCGAGGACGCGCCATCGAGCCCCGCCGGCAAGAAGATCAAGTCCGGCAAGTGCTCTGGCGCCCACTCCGGCAAGCGCGCCTCTTCGGAGTGCTGCGCTGCCGTCGAGGACGTGCCCTCGAGCCCCGCCGGCAAGAAGGCCAAGCCCGGCGAATGCTCTGGTGCCCACTCCGGCAAGCGCGCCTCTTCGGAGTGCTGCGCTACCATCGAGGACGTGCCATCGAGCCCCGCCGACGAACACGAGAAGACGACGGCTGCTCCACCCGCGACCAAGAAGGTGCCCGCCAAGGAGGACGACACTGGTGGTACCTTCACCATCAGTGCCACTCTCGGCCCCAAATAGGAAGGCGCGCTCGTCGCTTTCCTGCGGGCGAATGTCGATGTGTTTGCCTGGCAACCATCGGACATCCCCGGCGTTCCCAGGGAAGTGATTGAGCACCACCTTGCCGTCTGTCCTCATGCGCGGCCCGTCAAGCAAAAGGTTAGGAAACAAGCGGTGGAGCGCCAAGAGTTTATCGCGGAGGAAATCAAGAAGTTGGAAGCGGCAGGCCTCGTCAGAGGCGTGCTCCATCCGACGTGGTTGGCAAATCCTGTCGTCGTGCGCAAGGCAAACGGGAAGTGGAGGCTTTGCATCGATTTCACCGATGTCAATAGAGCTTGCCCTAAAGATCCATTTCCCTTGCCGCACATCGACCAGATTGTTGACCCCACGGCCGGATGCGACCTGCTTTCGTTCCTTGACGCCTACTCCGGGTACCACCAGATCTTCATGGCCGAAGAAGACGAAGAGAAGACTGCATTCATCACCCCATGCGGCACGTACTGTTTTGTGCGGATGCCTTTTGGACTGAAGAACGCGGGCTCGACATTTGCGAGGGTTGTCCACACTGCTTTTGAGCCACAGATCCACAGAAATGTGGAGGCCTACATGGACGACATTGTGGTCAACAGCAGAGACAAGGCAACCCTGGTATAAGACTTGGAAGAGACCTTTGCAAACTTGCGCAGGATCAGCCTCAAGCTCAACCCCGAGAAGTGCGTGTTCGGAGTTCCCTCCGGCAAGCTTCTCGGGTTCTTCGTGTCTCAGCGTGGGATCGAAGCCAATCCCGACAAGATCAAGGCCATCGAGCAGATTGAAGCACCAACGCGTGTCAAGGACGTGCGACGACTTGCCGGCTGCGTGGCGGCTCTCAGCAGATTTATTTCCAGGTCTGCGGAACGCGCCCTGCCGTTTTTCAAAATCTTGAAAAAGGCAGGTCCAGTGAAATGGACTCCGGAAGCGGAGGCTGCGCTGCAAGACTTGAAGAAATACCTGTCCTCCGCCCCTACACTTGTCGCGCCTAGACCTCGAGAGAAGTTGCTGCTCTACCTAGCGGCAACCAATCAAGTGGCTAGTGTTGCGTTAGTTGCGGAGAGGGAAGCTGATGACGAGCCAGCAGTCACGGCAAGCGCGTCCGACGGCAAGCAGGGGGCTTCCCCGACAAGCTCTGGCCCCGGCAAGGGCGGATCCACGCAAGCGCAAGGGGAAGTGCAGAGGAAGAGGATGGTGCAGCGCCCAGTTTACTTCGTCAGTTCCCTCTTGCAGGGGGCTAGGTCGAGGTACTCTGGTGTGCAGAAATTGCTCTTCGGCCTCCTCATGGCCTCGAGGAAGCTGTGCCATTACTTCCAAGCACACGAGATCACAGTGGTCACTCGCTTTCCGCTTAAGAGGATACTGCAGAATCCCGAAGCGACAGGCAGGATTATCGAGTGGGCGCTAGAGCTGTCAAGCTTCGGCCTCAAGTTCGAGAGCACATCGACCATCCAGAGCCGAGCATTGGCAGAGTTCATAGCAGAGTGGACGCCGACACCGGACGAAGAAATTCCCGAGACGAGCATCCCCGGCAAGGAAGCAACCAAAGAGTGGCTGATGTACTTTGATGGTGCCTTTTCGCTGGAAGGCGCCGGTGCTGGCGTGCTGCTCATCGCGCCCACCGGAGAGCACCTCAAGTACGTCGTCCAAATGCACTTTCCCAAGGAGCAAGCAACCAACAATACGGCAGAGTATGAAGGTTTGCTCGCCGGTCTCAGGATTGCGGCGGAACTTGGGATCAAGAAGCTCATTGTCAGGGGTGACTCGCAGCTCGTCGTCCGCCAAGTGAACAAGGATTACCAGTGCCCGTTGATGGAAGCCTACGTTGATGGAGTGAGAAAGCTGGAAGAGCGCTTTGATGGCCTGCAAATGGAATACGTTCCAAGAGCAGAGAACGACATCGCCGACGGCCTGTCAAAATGCGCCGCACTAAAGCTACCTGTGGAACCAGGGACCTTTGTGCTCAAGCTGACTCAGCCATCCGTGATGCCATCGACTGGGCCAAGCAAGAAGAGAAGACCGGTCTCTGACGGCTCTCTCCCGGCAGAGCTTCCCGAAGCCGCCGCCAAGGGAGTCCCCGAGATCGACGCCAAGAGCGCCGAGGAGCTGCCTGCTCCGGCAAGCCCCAGGGTTCGCCCCGACGAAGCAGGCGCTCCCGGCAAGCCACGCCCCGGCAAGCTTGCCGAAGAACGTCAAGCTCCGGCTGAGCCCCGAGTCCTCGCCGTAGAAGCTGATGTTCCAGCAGCCGCCGACATGCCTTTGGTCCTCGTCGTCGAGCCCCAGGCTCCGACGTGGGCACAGCAGATCGTCCGTTTCCTCCAGACAGGAGAGCTACCCGAAGAACAAGAAGAAGCTGAAAGAGTAGCCCGGCAGTCCAGTATGTACCAGTTCGTTGACAACGCACTGTACAGAAGAGGACGCAATGGGGTGAAATTGAAGTGCATCCACCGGGAAGACGGACAGAGGCTGTTGGCGGAGATACACGGAGGCATATGTGGGCACCACATCGGCGCCAGAGCACTTGCCGGAAAGGCGTTCCGGCAGGGCTTCTTCTGGCCCACAGCCCTCCAGGATGCAACTGCACAAGTAACCAAGTGTGAAGCGTGCCAGTTCCATTCCAAGAAGATACACCAGCCAGCTCAAGCTCTCCAGACGATCCCTTTATCCTGGCCCTTCTCGGTCTGGGGGCTCGATATCCTCGGCCCCTTCCCCCGATCCGTCGGGGGCTTTGAGTACTTGTTCGCTGCCATCGACAAGTTCACAAAGTGGCCAGAAGTGGAACCAGTGAGGAAGGTGACCGCCCAGTCCGCGATCAAATTCTTCAGGTCGATTGTTTGCCGCTTCGGGATCCCCAACAGGATCATCACCGACAACGGTACGCAGTTCACAAGCCACGCCTTCATGCAGTACACCCAAGATCTCGGTACCAAGGTCTGCTTCGCTTCTGTTGCTCATCCCCGGAGCAACGGTCAAGCGGAAAGGGCCAACGCCGAGGTACTGCGCGGGCTCAAGACCAGAAGTTTTGACAAGCTGCTCAAGCGCGGACGGAACTGGATCGAGGAGCTGCCGGTGGTTCTTTGGTCGGTCAGAACGACGCCAAATCGAGCCACCGGCCAGACACCATTTGCTCTAGTTTATGGAGCAGAAGCAGTTACCCCCACGGAACTCGTATACGGGTCACCTCGAGTGCTCACTTATGATGAGCTTGAGCAAGAGCGGTCGCGTGATGATGACGCACTGCTCCTCGAGGAAGATCGTCTCCAGGCCGCTGTGCGATCCGCTCGCTACCAGCAAGCTCTGCGTCGCTACCATAGCCGCAAAGTTAAGGCCAGGAGCCTCGAGGAAGGCGACCTTGTTCTTCGGCGCGTTTAGTCGGCCAAGATACACAACAAGTTGACGCCGAAGTGGGAAGGCCCTTACCGGGTGAAACGAGTCACGAGGCCTGGCGCCGTCCGCCTCGAGACCGAAGATGGTACTCCGGTGAGCAATTCCTGGAACATTGAGCATCTTCGCAAGTTTTACCCGTAAGGCGCGGTTGTTGGACCCCGTCCGGCAACCAACTCTTTGTACAAAAGTCTTGCCGCAGACGCATGTAATCCTTTGTACAAAGCCAGGCGCAGACCCTGGCCGCAATTACGCGCTGCCCCCCCCCCCAAGTTTTAGCATGCATGCTGAGTCGAGTCTCGTCCTTGGTTAGGGTCGATAGTGCCTAACAGTCGCTAACCCCTAACTTGGAGGTCGAGTCCGCGTCTTTTTCCCATCCTTTCCCTTTGGCTCGCGGGAACAGCCTACCCTTGCCGAGCCGCTCAAGGACGAAGAGGGGGAGAAGGACGAGCCAGCACCCGCCTCCTGACAAGCCAGAGTTGCCGGGAGCTGCAACCTCAGATAAGTCTTTACATCCCTTATCATGCATTCTCTCGTGAGCTGCGGAATGTGAAAACCTCGCCTCCTCCTAAAAAGCTGACGTGCTCTCTCAAAGCGGCAAACCCCGGAGCGCGTTCCCGGGGCCCGTTTCGGATAGTAGCCGCAGCGGCAAGAGGAGGAAGCGAGGGGCCAGAACACGCCTTCTCCCTGCCTCCGCCTAGAGCGGGAGGAGGGCCAAGAGGCGCGGGGGACGGCAGGGTCCGTTGCCGGGCGAAACATCTATCTTGACGGTGCAAAGGGTCCGCCCCTTGCCGCTGGATGTACCCGCGAGACAAATGATCCGGCAAACAACCCCTTTTTTTTCATTAAAAACATTCCACTCAGGTACAGTTCAGAGAGAATGAAAAACATGAAAGATGGGATTACAAGATTTTAATGCAACTAAGGCCCGAGGGCTTACAAGATAAAAAGAGATAAGGTGCCCGTAATCCCTTTCTTGTCTCTCTCCTCAGGAGGTACAGCAAGGAGGCGAGAAGGGCAAAAGGGGCGCCTAGACGAGCTACGGGTGGCAGAAGACACCAAGAGAGCGTCCGAGGCCCCACCCCGGAGCTCCGGAGGCCAGAAGAAGACGGCGACGCCGAAAGCGGAGCTCGAGAAGGAGGCGGCGGGACGTCGACACGCTGTCGAGGGCATCTAGCCCTCGTACTCCGAGTTGACAGCCTTGCCGCCAGCCTCTTCCGCAGCCTCGCCACTCCGGCCGCCCAAGAAGACGAAGCCCCGGCAAGAGGAGCTTGCCCGGCCGGAGAGAAGACCCCGGTGGTCGTCGCCGCGAGCAGGGGTGGTGACGGCGTCTGGGGCGAGGTTGGAAGACGAGGCAGCGGCCTTGCCGCCCGTCCTCCTCCTCTTCTGCATCCTCCCTACGCCAGCCGCCCAAGGAGACGAACCCGGGGAGTTCACAGCGCCAGCGACGCGGACGATTGGGGCCGCCGGTGCCACGCGGAGCTGCGAATAGCGCCTAGTCGTGCCCGTCACCCCGGCGACCGCCCGCCCTCGTCGTCGCTGTCGCTCCCCTCCTCGTCACTCTCGCTCGAGGAGGAGCCTTCGCTGTCGGAGGAGCTATCCACGCAGCACCGGGCCCGGGTGCCAAGGTCCCCGAAGACCTTGACGGAGAGCAGATCGCCCTCCATCAGCTTGAAATGGAGGGTGAACCCCGCCGTCAAGCTATGGATCCGGGCGAACGACTTCCACCCTCGGCCCAGGCACATCACGCCGGGGGCTCGGGATTCGACGTGGACTCGCGTACCACTGATCCCGCAGCCCCTCATGCGCAGCCTCAACGTCTCGTGTTGTTCCGCCTCCAGGACGTCCGCAAAGGGGGCCGGGAGGCGGAGGCGACGGTGAGGCGCCCGACGCAGCCTGATGATGAACTCGCAGGGGTCGTCCCCGAGATGAACCGCCGGGGGAAACGGAGCCGCCGGCGGGGGCGAGGCCGGCGCGCCGCCTTGCCCGCCTCGAGCGCCTCGGCCCCGTCCACGGCCTCGTCCGCGACCTCGCCCCCTCCCCCTTCCCCCTACGGTTGGCTCCGCCGCCGCGGGTGCAAGGGGAGGAGGGGCACGCTGCCTGGCGGCAACCCTTGCCGCCACCGAAGAAGGACCAGGGTTCCCTTCCTCCATGACAGCTGGGGAAAGGGGACCAGGGATCTAAGAGGAGGAAGAAGGAAGGAATGCGGACCCTCGTCATCCCCTTCCGCTCATTATAAAGGGGCGAAGTGGGGGCTCGACCGCCCCGCCCAACCAATTAAACCAGAGGAAGGGCAGGCGACGGGGCCGACCCCCTACCTCGACCTGCGTCGGCCCGGCTTCCTGCCTCCACCACCGCGACCCCAAGTGCATGGAGGACGCGTGGCGGGCGGGCAGGGCCGAGGCAACTGGTGAGGCGACCTCTCTTCCCCCTCACTCGAAAGTGGGGGCGGACGTTTCGCCTATCCAAATAAAAGAGATCGTGCACGACGTGACGCATGCCTGCGGGCCTCAGCCCCGCGCACGCCACCCACGTCACGCACGCCTCGCACGCCTCACCCCCCACGATGCCGCGATAAGCGCGCGCCACTTGGGGAGGGCGCGACGAGCACGGAGTCAAGGAATAGCGCGACCTAGGCCACGCGTGCCCGTGCACTGTTAGGGCCTGGCCCAACAACGCTCGGCACCGTGTATGGCCCAGGCCCGGGGGCTCCTGTCGGTGTACTAAAGTAGGGGTACCCTAGAACCCCGAACTTGTGCACGGGCAGTAGTAGCCTCCTGCGGCAAGGCCTGCCAGGGGAGCGACAAGAGTCTCCACGGCCCGCTCCGGGCCGGACGAAGGCCAAGTGATCGAGCCCCGAAGACCAAGCCCCGGCAAGAGGAGCTTGCCGGGCCAAGCAGGCGAGGCCCGGCAAGAGGAGCTTGCCGGGCCAAGGCGACAAGACCCTGGCAAGAGGAGCTTGCCGGGACGACTAAGCCGAAGCACCAAGGCCCCGGCGGGAGGAGCTCGCCGGGATGGCCAAGCTAAGGCACCCCAAGAGAAGCCCGCCGCGGCGCGCCGCGCACCCCGGCAAGGCCTGACGAGCGGCAAGCTCTCAGGTGCGGCAAGGCAACTACCGCGGCAAGCCACTTGCCGCGGCTAACCACCACCTCAGGCCCGCGCTCCAGCCCACTTGCGCACGCGTCACTCTGGAGCTTCCCCGGAGGCACGTGGCGAGACGTTACGCAACCTGAGGTGTGCGGTGGCACGCAACGTTGACAGAGTCGCCCCCGTGGCGAGCGGAGGCGCCCCTAATGGTCCGCCTCGGCACTGTTCAAGCGATCCAGACGGGCATTTAATGCCTTTGTCCCCTGCCGTGAGAGTTAGGTTCGATAACACTGTGCAGCCGCTGTTCGCACAGTTCCTTGCCATTTTTACCCTCACCTGCGCCACTACCTGTGGAAAACCCCTTGGCATATAAAAGGAGGCCCATGCGCATGGGGGGGCAAAAGGAAAAAGCCAGGGGAGAGAACCAGGAGGACGCCCAGTAGACCCTCGTCTACGTCCAGCTCCAACTCGTTGTAGCTTCTTGCGCTCCAGAGCAAGAACTCCAATCAACCAGACATGCAGCAGTAGGGTTTTACGCATCCATGCGGCCCGAAGCTGGGTAAAATCGTTGTGTGTATGTGTGTCGCCTCGATCTGCTCTTTGTGCATCCTCGCCCCCGCCAAACCGACAAGGGGCTCCGTCCCCATAGGTGCTCATGGAGGCTGATATCCCCCGACAGAAGGCATCATGATTATTCTCACAACAACAACATATATAGATTTTGTCATATGATTACTTATGTTCAAGTGATGATCTATTCACAATGCAAAAGTATGAATCATAAAACTTATTGGGCTCCAACAAACTATAATATGAGTCATTGAAGCAATTGCAATTTATTATAACATTGGAGAGAGTCTATGTCAGAGCTTAAAAGCAAGTCCACATACTCAACTATCATCTAGTCCTTCATAATTGCTAACACTCACGCAATACTTTTGGTTACGGAGTTTTAATCGGACACAGAGAAAGATAGGGGCTTATAGTTTTGCCCCACAACCTTTTACCTCAAGGGTAATGTCAACAATAATAATTCATGCTCCCCTACATCCAATTAGATATATATATATCATGTTCTTTCCAACATGCTGGGCTTGCCAAAGGATAGAATGAAAAAGGAAATGTGAAGATCACCGTGACTCTTGCATAAGGTAGAAGATAATAATAAAAGATAGGCCCTTCGCAGAGGGAAGCAGAGGTTGCCATGCGCTTTTATGGTTGGATGCACAAAATCTCAATGTGAAAGAACGCCACTTTATATTGCCCCTTGTGATATGAACCTTTATTATGCAGTCCGTCGCTTTTATTACTTCCACATCACAAGATCATATAAAACTTATTTCTCCCACACCAATCAATCATACATATTTAGAGCAATTTTTATTGCTTTGCACCAATGACAACTTACTTGAAGGATCTTACTCAATCCATAGGTAGATATGGTGGACTCTCATGGCAAAAGTGGTTTAAGGGTATTTGGAAGCACAAGTAGTATTTCTACTTGGTGCTGAGAATTTGGCTAGCATGAGGGGGAAAGGCAAGCTCAACAAGTTAGAGGATCCATGACAACATACTTTATCTCAGATATAAGAAAGACATAACTCATTACGTTGTCTTCCTTGTCCAACATCAACTCTTTAGCATGTCATATTTTAATGAGTGCTCCCAATCATAAAAGATGTCAATGATAATATATCTATATGTGAAACCTCTCTTTCCTTATTACTTCCTATTAATTGCAACGATGACCAAAGCTATGTTTGTCAACTTCCAACAAATTTTAATCATCATACTCTTTCTATGTGAAGTCATTACTCTCAATAATATCAATGTGAACTCTTTGTTTCTTTTTATTCTTTTCTTTCTTTCTTTTATCCACCCAAGATCATGGCAAAATAATCAAGCCCTTGACTCAACACTAATCTTTATTATATATAGCTCATGGACTCGATTACATAAAGAGAGATCATAAAGCAAAACTCAAAACTAGATCAAACAATAAACTTTATTCTACTAGATCAAGATACTACTAATAGGATCGAACTAAGAAAAACGGTAAAGATAGGAGATGTGATTGTGATACGATATCGGGGCACCTCCCCAAGCTTGACAGTTGCCAAGGGGAGTGCCCATACCCATGTGATTATGTCTCCTTCTTTGTTGTTGGTGTAATATTCTTGGCGATGATTCCTCTCATGATACGATTCTCCTCCTCAAGCTTGTTGACCTGCTGCTTGAGGTCCATTATTTCCTTATGAAGCTTTCTTGTAACGGCTAAAGCTCCTTACACCCAAGGGTGTTTCATAGCTGCGGGAGAACAAGTGACACTCCTCTTCATATTTTCATAAGAAAGAAATCTAACATTGGAAGGGATAACAGAGTTTGGAATAGCTGAGCTCTGTAGTTCCCCCATCGTGAACCCAACTTGGAAGCGAGAGGTGACTTCTTGATCCTCCATGGCATCTACCCTCATCAAGTCAGTCTCCATCTCTTCCTCCGTTGCCGGCCCAAAGTGGTCTGCGTCGCTATTTGCCCTTGGTTCCGGTGCCAGATTAGATACCCGGCTCTCCCCGACTGACTCTTGAGAAGACATCTTGCTCAAATCTGCAGCAGCAACAACTCGAAACAAAAACAGAGGATATTTGTGCGATACAAGAGTCAAAACCTTCGGGAGGTTATATAATGAATTTTTACCGACCGAAATATGTATCGTGCAAGAAAACGGAGTCCGGAAGGCACACGAGGTGCTCACGAGGTAGGGGGCGCGCCCACCACCCTCGTGTGGCCCTCGTGTCCTTCCCGGACTGCTACTTATTTTTCTATTTTTCTAAATATTCCAAAACAGAGAAATATTGCCTTAAAAATTGTTTTGGAGTCGGTTTACTTACCGTACCACATACCTATTCCTTTTCGGAGTCTGAAACGTTTCGGAAAGTGTCCCTTATGTATTCCTCCGGGGTTACGGTTTCAATAACATTGGTTTCAACATTTATGGGATTACCTGAGATGTAATGTTTAATTCTTTGACCGTTTACCACCTTCGGATTCGTACCTTCGAAGTTGTTGATCTTTATGGCACCGGAACGATAGACCTCTTCGATAACATAGAGGCCTTCCCATTTAGAGAGAAGTTTTCCTGCAAAAAATCTTAAACGAGAGTTGTATAGCAATACATAATCACCTACATTAAACTCATGCTTTTGTATCCTCTTGTCATGCCATCTTTTAACTTTTTCTTTAAACAACTTGGCATTTTCATATGCTTGAGTTCTCCATTCATCAAGTGAGCTAATATCAAATAACCTCTTCTCACCGGCAAGTTTGAAATCATAGTTGAGCTCTTTAATAGCCCAATATGCCTTATGTTCTAGTTCGAGAGGTAAGTGACATGCTTTTCCATAAACCACTTTATACGGAGACATACCCATAGGATTTTTATATGCAGTTCTATAGGCCCATAATGCATCATCAAGTTTCTTGGACCAATTCTTTCTAGACCTATTAACAGTCTTTTGCAAAATTAATTTGAGCTCTCTATTGCTCAACTCTACTTGACCACTAGACTGTGGGTGATAAGGAGATGCAATTCTATGATTAACGTCATATTTAGCAAGCATTTTACGGAAAGCACCATGAATAAAGTGTGAACCACCATCAGTCATTAAATATCTAGGGACTCCAAACCTCGGAAAAATAACTTCTTTAAGCATTTTAATAGAAGTGTTATGATCAGCACCACTAGTTGGAATAGCTTCTACCCACTTAGTAACGTAATCAACAGCAACTAGAATATGTGTGTATCCATTAGAGGCAGGAAAAGGTCCCATATAATCAAAGCCCCAAACATCAAATGGTTCAATAACAAGTGAATAATTCATAGGCATTTCTTGACATCTACTAATATTACCAATTCTTTGACATTCATCACAAGACAAGACAAACTTACGGGCATCCTTGAAGAGAGTAGGCCAATAAAAACCAGATTGCAATACCTTATGTGCAGTTCTGTCTCCAGCGTGGTGTCCTCCATAAGCTTCGGAGTGACACTTGCGTAGGATCTATTCATGTTCATGCTCAGGTACACAACGTTTAATAACACCATATACTCCTTCTTTATAAAGAGTGGGTCATCCCAAAAGTAATGTCTCAAATCATAGAAAAACTTTTTCTTTTGTTGGTATGTGAAGCTAGGTGGTATAAACTTAGCAACAATATAATTAGCATAATCAGCATACCAAGGAGTACTACGAGAAGTACTTATAATATTTAATTGTTCATCAGGAAAGCTATCATTAATAGGTAGTGGGTCATCAAGAACATTCTCTAACATAGACAAGTTGTCTGCAACAGGGTTCTCAGCTCCTTTTCTATCAACAATATGCAAATCAAATTCTTGTAGCAAGAGAACCCATCTAATAAGTCTAGGTTTAGCATCTTTCTTTTCCATAAGATATTTAATAGCAGCATGATCAGTGTGAATAGTTACTTTAGAATCAACAATATAAGGTCTGAACTTATCACAAGCAAATACAACGGCTAAAAGTTCTTTTTCAGTAGTAGCATAATTTCTTTGAGCATTGTCTAGAGTCTTACTAGCATAATGAATAACATTTAATTTCTTATCAACTCTTTTCCCTAGAACAGCACCTACAGCATAATCACTAGCATCACACATAATTTCAAAGGGTAAATTCCAATCAGGTGGCTGAACAACAGGTGCAGAGACTAAAGCTTTCTTAAGTATTTCAAATGCTTCTACACAATCATCATCAAAGACGAATGGTACATCTTTTTGTAATAAATTAGTCAGAGGCCGAGAAATTTTTGAGAAGTCCTTAATGAACCTCCTATAAAATCCAGCGTGACTAAGGAAACTTCGTATACCTTTGATGTCCTTGGGACATGGCATATTTTCAATAGCATCAACCTTGGCTTTATCAACTTCAATACCTCTTTCAGAAACTTTATGCCCTAAGACAATACCTTCGTTAACCATAAAGTGGCACTTTTCCCAATTCAAGACAAGATTAGTTTCTTCACATCTCTGCAAAACTCGATCAAGATTGCTCAAGCAATCATCAAAAGAGGAACCATAGACGGAAAAGTCGTCCATGAAAACCTCATAAATCTTTTCACAAAAGTCAGAGAATATAGCCATCATGCATCTTTGAAAGGTAGGAGGTGCATTACATAAACCAAAAGGCATACGTCTATAAGACAAAGTACCAAAAGGGCATGTAAAACTAGTCTTTGATTGATCTTTAGCCGACACAGGTATTTGAGAGAAACCATAATAACCATCTAGAAAGCAGTAATGTGTATGTTTGCATAATCTTTCTAGCATTTGACTGATAAAAGGTAAGGGGTAATGATCTTTCTTGGTAGCTTTATTTAATTTACGGAAATCAATTACCATCCTATAACATGTAATAATTCTTTGTGGAATCAATTCATCTTTATCATTAGGAACAATAGTAATACCTCCCTTCTTAGGGACACAATGGACAGGACTTACCCATTGACTATCAGCAACGGGATAAATTATACCTGCCTCCAGAAGCTTGAGTATTTCTTTTCTTACGACTTCTTTCATTTTAGGATTCAGACGTCGTTGAGGATCACGAACTGGTTTGGCATCTGCTTCCAAATTTATTTTATGTTGACATAGAGTGGGACTAATGCCCTTAAGATCATCAAGAGTATATCCAATAGCAGCACGATGCTTCTTAAGAGTTTTCAATAATCTTTCTTCTTCATGCTCTGAAAGGTTAGCACTAATAATAACAGGATATATCTTCTTTTCATCAAGATAAGCATATTTAAGATTATCAGGCAACAGTTTAAGCTCAAACACGGGATCACCCTTGGGTGGAGGAGGACCGCCTAAAATTTCCTAAAATTTCAACAGGCAAATTGTGTTGCAGAATAGGTTCCTGTTTAAAGAATACTTCATCTATTTCCCTTCTTTCATTCATGAACATATCATTTTCATGGTCTAGCAAATAGTGTTCTAAAGGATCACTAGGAGGTACGACAATAGAAGCAAGACTAATAATTTCATCCTTACTAGGTAACTCTTCCTCACAATGTTGTTTACTAAATTTAGAGAAATTAAACTCATGAACCATATCATCCAAGCCAATAGTAACAACATTCTTTTCGCAATCTATCCTAGCATTAAAGTGTTCAAGAAGGGTCTACCAAATATAATGGGACAAAAGCTATCTTGTGGAGAAGTGAGAACAAGAAAATCAGCGGGATATTTAGTTTTCCCACACAAGACTTCAACATCTCTAACAATTCCCATCGCTGAAATAGTATCTCTATTGGCAAGTTTAATTGTGACATCAATATCTTCTAACTCAGCAGGTGCAATTTCATGCTTGATTTCTTTATACAAGTCATAAGGTATAACACTAGCACTAGCACCCATATCACATAAGCCATGATAACAATGATCTCCTATTTTAACAGAAATAACAGGCACACCTACCACATGTCTATGTTTATCTTTAGCACAAGGCTTAGCAATTCTAGCAGTTTCACCATCGAACTGAATAACATGCCCATCAATATTATCAGACAAGAGATCTTTAACAATAACAATATTAGGTTGTACTTTAACTTGCTCAAGACGTGTATAAGTTCTAATATTGCTTTTACGAACAACAGTTGAAGCTTTAGCATGATCCTTTACTCTAACAGGGAAAGGTGGTTTCTCAACATAAGAAATAGAAACAATAGGATCATTATAAGTGACAGTCTTTTCTTCAACTTTAATAGGTGCAGCTACTTTTACTTCTATGGGAGGATGATATTTAAACCACTTCTCCTTGGGGAGATCAACATAAGTAGCAAAAGATTCACAGAAAGAAGCTACTATCTCAGAGTCAAGTCCATATTTAGTGCTAAACTTACGGAAAATATCGGTGTCGATAAAAGATTTAACACAATCAAACTTAGGTGTCATACCTGACTCCTTACCTTCGTCGAGGTCCCAATCTTCAGAGTTGCATTTAATTCTATCCAATAAATTCCATTTAAATTCAATAGTCTTCATCATAAAAGAGCCAGCACAAGAAGTATCGAGCATGGTTTGATTATTATGAGAAAGCCGAGCATAAAAACTTTGCATAATTATTTCTCTCGAGAGCTCATGATTGGGGCATGAATATAACATTGATTTAATCCTCACCCAAGCTTGAGCGATGCTTTCTCCTTCGCGAGGCCAGAAATTATATATATAATTGCGATCACGATGAACAAGATGCATAGGGTAATACTTTTGATGAAATTCCAACTTTAATCTTTTATAGTTCCATGATCTCGTATCATCACATAGCCTATACCATATCAATGCATCTCCCTTCAAAGATAAAGGGAAGACATTCTTCTTAGCAACATCATCGGGTACACCTGCAAGCTTAAATAATCCACAAACTTCATCCACATATATTAAGTGCTCATCAGGATGCTTTGTTCCATCTCCTGTAAAAGCGTTAGCTAGCAGTTTTTCCATCATACCCGAAGGAAATTCAAAAGGAGTTTCATTTTCAATAGGTTCAGTAGGTTGAGGAGCAACTCTTTGCTCTACTGGACGGGGTGAAGATACCCTGAACAAGCCCCTCAGAGAATTACTTTCCATAGTAGCAAGTGACAGTAAATTTCAGCACACTATATAAATTTTTCCTTACCAAATTCCACCTACCAAAGGCGCTACACTCCCCGGCAACGGCGCCAGAAAAGAGTTCTTGATGACCCACAAGTATAGGGGATCTATCCTAGTCCTTTCGATAAGTAAGAGTGTCGAACCCAACGAGGAGCAGAAGGAAATGATAAGCGGTTTTCAGCAAGGTATTCTCTGCAAGTACTGAAATAAGTGGTAACAGATAGTTTTGTGATAAGGTAAATTATAACGAGCAACAAGTAACAAAAGTAAATAAAGTGCAGCAAGGTGTCCCAATCCTTTTTGTAGCAAACGACAGGCCGGAACAAACTCTTATAATAGGAAAAGCGCTCCCGAGGACACATGGGAATATCGTCAAGCTAGTTTTCATCACGTTCATATGATTCGCGTTCGATACTTTGATAATTTGATATGTGGGTGGACCGGTGCTTGGGTGTTGTTCTTACTTGAACAAGCATCCCACTTATGATTAACCTCTATTGCAAGCATCTGCAACTACAACAAAAGTACTAAGGTAAACCTAACCATAGCATGAAACATATGGATCCAAATCAGCCCCTTACGAAGCAACGCATAAACTAGGGTTTAAGCTTCTGTCACTCTAGCAACCCATCATCTACTTATTACTTTCCAATGCCTTCCTCTAGGCCCAAATAATGGTGAAGTGTTATGTAGTCGACGTTCACATAACACCACCAGAGGCTAGACAACATACATCTTATCAAAATATCAAACGGATACCAAACTCACATGACTACTAATAGCAAGACTTCTCCCTTGTCCTCAGGAACAAACGTAATTACTCACAAAGCATATGCATGCTCATAATCAGAGGGGTAATAATATGCATATAGGATCTAAACATATGATCTTGTTGGAGAACGTAGCAGAAATTTAAAATTTTCCTACATGTCACCAAGATCTATCTATGGAGAAACCAGCAACGAGGGGAAAGAGAGTGCATCTACATACCCTTATAGATCGCTAAGCGGAAGCGTTCAAGTGAACAGGGTTGATGGAGTCGTACTCGTCGTGATCCAAATCACCGATGACCAAGTGCCGAATGGACGGCACCTCCGCGTTCAACACACGTACAACCCGGTGACGTCTCCCATGCCTTGATCCAGCAAGGAGAGAGGAAGAGGTTGAGGAAGACTCCATCTAGCAGCAGCACAACGGCGTCGTGGTGGTGGACGAGCGTGGCAATCCTGCAGGGCTTCGCCAAGCACCTGCGGGAGAGGAGGAGGTGTCACAGGAGGGAGGGAGGTGCCAGGGCTTCAGGTGTGGCTTCCCTCCCTCCCCTCCACTATATATAGGGGCAAGGGAGAGGGGGGAGGCGCAGCCTTGCCCCTTCCTCCAAGGAAGGGGTGCGGCCAAGGGGGGGAGGAGTCCATCCTTCCCAAGGCACCTCGGAGGTGCCTTCCCCTTTGAGGACTCTCCCCCTTTTCTTATATCTTGGCGCATGGGCCTCTTGGGGCTGGTGCCCTTGGCCCATATAGGCCAAGGCGCACCCCCTACAGCCCATGTGGCCCCCCGGGGCAGGTGGACCCCCCGGTGGACCCCCAGACTGTCACGACCGGTTTTCCAATAAAAATATTTATTGAGAAACCAATCTTTAGAATCCAGTTTGAGATAAAAACCTCCTCACTGGTAGACAAACTCTTGATACAGTAAGCCAGTAGCAACAAATATAATACAGGGTTGAGCTGATACTGCTCAACAATTTATTACAAGCGTGCCAATAATTATACATAAAGGCGGTTATGACACAAGGGAGTGGTGGCATACTACTGACTCGCAAATATGGTAATGGTGGAGTAACATAGTGGGGAGTGGATATGTGACTCTCAAACTATCATCCCATCGAGCGTCGAGGTGAGGCTCGATGAATTTATTTGGGTTGCGGAAGCGGGTATAAAACAGTGACCAAGTCCAGGGTCGCACGAGACTGACTGGGACTCCTCTAGGCGTCGGATTCGCTATCGAACTCTTCATCCATGAGATCACCTTCATCAGCATCTGGCCAAATCAACAAGCCAGTGAGTACTTTGAAAGTACTCGCAAGAAAGTTCAGACGTAAGATATAACAAATGCATGCATGAGTGCGACGATTAAATTATCAATGCATATTCAAAGTAATATTAGGCAGGGTAAGTAAAAAAGGGAAACGACGGTAGTCCGCCTGGAATCCCAATAGTAAAGTAATAGAAAACAATCGAGTGTCTAGAGCGACGCCACAAGTGTAAATTAATAAAAGAAAGAAAATTCATGCCACAGTCGGGCCTCTGAGCGACACCACATAAAGGGCTAAAAGAAATGCCACAGTCGGGTGTCTGAGCGACACCACATAAAGGGCTTTGAAAGAAATGCCACAGTCGGGCGTCTGAGCGACACCACATAAAGGGCTTTAAAAGAAATGCCACAGTCAGGTGTCTGAGCGACACCACATAAAGGGCTTTAAAAGAAATGCCACAGTCGGGCATCTGAGCGACACCACATAAAGGGCTTTAAAAGAAATGCCACAGTCGGGCGTCTGAGCGACACCACATAAAGGGCTTTAAAAGAAATGCCACAGTCGGGCGTCTGAGCGACACCACATAAAGGGCTTTAAAAGAAATGCCACAGTCGGGCGTCTGAGAGACACCACATAAAGGGCTTTAAAAGAAATGCCACAGTCGGGCGTCTGAGCGACACCACATAAAGGGCTTTAACTGATAAAGATATAATATCCATAATAAATATATTCAACTCATGAAATTAAACGGGTTAGTCCATCCTCAAGAACAAACATTTAACTGATCTTAGTGCTCATGGTCCCACCGGATGATCTGTCACCAAAACTGGCACATGTCAGTTAACACGGGACTTGGATATAGATAAGATGATTTGAGGATATATGACTCTGCAGAGTTTGTACAAAATTTCTCACAGATAACGGATTTCCGTAGTCACAAGGACTAGTTCCGTTTACGGTATTTCAGAAGGAAACACAGCTAACTAGTACACACCCATCCAACCTCTCGATGCCAGGAATCACCCTCGACATCGTCCAAGAAAAACTTTTGAGACGGGGAGATCACAATCTCGAATAGCATGGGATCAAATTTATATACGCGCGCTCTAAGGGGTGCCCCCTCTCGGTCCCAACCGGAAACACCCATGCCCCCTGACCGGATGACTGGCTTTAATCCAGGGCCATGGAACCATCATCCCGGCCTCTCCTTTTTGGTGTGTACCAAGAAAGCGGTTTGCGACTTACTAAACCATATCCCTTTCGGGAAACATGTGATAGTACAGGGAGGGGAAATGGATACGAGCCCAACCGATACGGGTTGGTACTGAAGTAAACCTGCATGGCATAAGACTGGCATGCTACCACACTGCCATCTTACCCACCTTCATGCCAACACATGGTCTTGCATACTCACATCCAACAAGGTATGGATCATCGAGCTTACTTGCCTCAACAATGCATAATATACAGTTCATCGGTATGCTCCACAACATGCCATGAAACTAACTAAATGCAAAACATGCCAAGACACTCATCATATCAAACGTTCAAACATGCTTGCCTGGTTCAGAATAGTCGGAGTCTAACTCGGTGAAGTTTGCGGTCCCGTCACCTCCGTCGGTATCTAGGGTATAAAGAAAACATACGCGCTAACGTGAATACCGAGAGGTGCAGAAAAAGTATTGCAAATATTTTTCAAATAAATCTGATAAAAAACTAGACAAAATTTTGAAGAGAACAGAAAAAGAATCACTCAAAAATATGCTTCTGTTAAAAACATATAAAGGTTTTTGTCCAGGGACCTATCTGTAATGAAACAGAAACTTCCCTGGGTTTTTATTATAAAAACAGAAAACGTTTCGATAGCAACTATGCCGGCCCAGAGGGAAAGCGTATTCCGGCAAAAGACGTTTTTAGAAAACGGTTCGATTAGAAAAGACAGAGAGGCTGACAGGCGGGTCCCATCCGTCAGGTTTAAAATTTAAAAGAGGCGGGTCGGGGCTCGCTGGCGCCCGAGAGCCGCGGTGGTCGCCGGCGGTGATCCACGGTGAGGTGGGGAGATCAGAGGGTACCTCCATGCTCAGGGTGCCATTCCGCGTCGAGTGGTGGTGGTGGTGGTCGTCGGCGAGCACTGTGTCGACGGTGGCCCTTGCTCCGGCGGACGACGGTTCGGGTGGTTGTGGACCTTGCCGGAGAGGGCTGCAATGATCAAATTGACGAGGGGGTTAGAGTACTGGTAGCTAGAGGTGGTGCTTGACGGAGTTTGGGCACCGGAGATGACCTCACCGCAGTGAATCGAGCTAGAGCCCGAGGCGGACGGAGGTGGTCGGAGTCGAGGAAGAAGGGCTCCTCGAGGCCCCTCCAGTGGCCAGGCGGGGTGTAGTGAGGTGGTGGAGCCGTGCGGGAGTGAGAACGGGCTCGGGGGCGCTATATATAGCCGGCCCGAGAAGGTTGTCGCGAACGGGATAAGTCCGTCGAGGGATTACAGTGATGCAGAGCATTGGTCGGGTGGTTTAGGCGTTGAGCGCCGTCGTGAAGGTCCATTGGGTCCGTTTTGGTGCTAAACAAGCTGGGATTCGAAGTATTGGGGGAACTCGACGGAACGGAGCAGTGCGGGCACGTCGGCGGCAGAGAGCATGCTCTGTGCGTGTCGCGCCACGGCGACGGTGCTGCATGCGTGCGCTGGCGGGGAGTTGGCCACGCGGAGCCACCAGGAGGTTTGGGCGGCGCCGAACGGCGTTGAGCCGCCGTTCTGCTCCCTGTCGGCCGTTACGGTGGCACTGTCGCCGCGGGACACGCCGGTGCAGGCGGGCCAGGGCGCCACCGACGCCAGGAAGGCGCCAAGCACGCGTGCGGGGCTCCAGACAAGCAAGCCAGGCGGCGAGCAACGTGCCAAGGGCACTGTGATCATGTGACTGATCTTAACTGACGAAGATCGACACTGAATTCTGAATTTGACTGAATGTGATAGAAATAGTGCATGCAAGGTGTTCGACAGAATGATCCAGGCATGTAGGGATTTTTCCTTGGGCTGATTTTTGGTAGAGTGGCTTCTCATTGCTCCAGTAGGCTGCCTAATTTTTGGTAGAATTTTTGGAGAAGTGTAGATATGAATTTCACCAAATTTGGCAAATCTGGTCTAAACTTGCAGGGAGTGAAATTTGAAAATTTTGAAAAGAAGATGAGTGGATCAAGATGGTTCTGGGTTGTGGGTACAAAGGACTAGCCAGTAGAGTTGGTTTGAAGCCAAATCTCAATTGCAATGGGGTACTTGCTTTGAAAATCCATCAGGCTCAAAATAATTGACAGAAAATATTTGAGAGGTGAAATAATCAAAATTAAATCCAAAACTTGTTTGGATGAGTTGGGATAGGGAACTTGGGTTGTTATCAAGGAGGAGAGGAGGTTCTGGAGTGGTTCACTATATGGTCAAAAATACAAGGTCATGGGTGGTTATCAAAAGAATGAAGATCCCAATTTTTCATAGAGTTTTCTTTTCAAAAAGAAAAGATTGAACTCCCAAAAATAATTTGAGAAGAGAACCAATCAGAGGAGAAGTTTTTAAAAGGTCAAACCCAAGGTTTTGAAGAAGGAAACAGAAATAACAATCCCAGCCAAAGAAAAGATTTTTAAGAGGATGGTTTTTCTGAAAATTTTAAAAATTGCCTTATTTCACAAAAGAAAAACCAGCAAGGTTTTTGTTAAAAACCAAATAAAATTTTTGGAGTGTCACAACACCTACCCCCTTAGGAAAAATCTCGTCCCCGAGATTTCAGCTGTCCCTCAAATAAGTGCGGATGCTCTGCTCGAAGGAAATCCTCTCTTTCCCACGTTGCTTCACTTTCGGTGTGATTACTCCACTGAACTCTAAAAAATTTAATGGTCTTTTGTCGGGTCCTCCTTTCAGACTCCTCTAGTATCTTCACTGGATGTTCCCGATAAGTGAGGTCTTGTTGCACGTCAATGTTCTCATGGGATACTTGTTTCTCTGGGTTGCTTATGCACTTCCTTAACTGCGAAACGTGGAACACGTTGTGGATATCTGATAGTTCCTTAGGTAAGTCTAGTTGGTAGGCGAACGTGCCTCTTCGTGCCAATATAGAGAATGGTTCGATAAATCTTGGCGCTAGCTTTCCTTTTATCTTGAATCGTTGTAATCCCCTCATAGGGGATACTCGTAGGTATACAAACTCTCCGGGTTCGAAGCTGACCCTACGATGCTTCTGATCGTAATAACTCTTCTGTCGGCTTTGGGCGGTCTTGAGCCTATCCCTGATTAGCTTGACTTTCTCCTCGGCTTCTCTGAGCATGTCTGGTCCGAAGATGCGGCTGTCTCCGGTTTCTGACCAATTCAACGGGGTACGACATCTTCGTCCATACAAAGCCTCAAATGGTGCCATTTGCAGGCTGGCCTGGTAACTGTTGTTGTATGCGAACTCGGCATATGGCAGACTTTCTTCCCAACTGGTTCCATATGTGAGGACACATGCTCTCAGCATGTCTTCTAAGATCTGGTTTATGTGTTCCGTCTGCCCATCTGTCTGAGGGTGGTAAGTTGTACTGAAGGCTAGTTGAGTTCCCAATGCCTGTTGTAAGTGATCCCAAAATCTCGAAATGAACTAAGTGCCCCTGTCGGATATTATAGTCCTTGGGACACCGTGTAGACAAACTATGCGGGAGAGGTAAATCCTGGCAAGCTTCTGAGTGGTGTGGGTTGTCTTTACTGGAATAAAATGTGCTACCTTGGTTAACCTGTCGGTGATGACCCATATAGCATCATTCCCATGTCGTGACCGAGGTAGTCTGACAATGAAATCCATCCCTATTTCATCCCATTTCCACTCAGGTATTTTGTTTGGTTGCAGTAGTCCGGCTGGTCTCTGATGTTCGGCTTTTATGCGTTGACATGAGTCGCAACATGCGATGAAGGTAGCGATGTCCCTCTTCATACCGTGCCACCAAAATCTTTATTGAATATCTTTATACATTTTTGTCCCTCCAGGGTGAATTGAATATGGGGCGGTGTGGGCTTCAGCCAAAATTTGCTGTTTAAAATCTTCTATGTTTGGTACGCAGAGTCTTTCCCCGTACCATAGTATTCCCCCATTGTCTACGACGAATTCTGAGGCTTTGCCCTTACTCACCTTTCTCTTAATACCTTCTATACTGGGGTGACCCAGCTGAGTTTCTTTAATTTTCTCCACAAGGTCGGGTTGTATCTCCAAATTTGATATGGTGCCTTCTGCTACCATCAATAAGTTAAGTCTGGTAAATTCTTGTTGGAATTCGGGTCTCAAGCCGTGCAGACTGCTGTCGTTGGAGCTGGGGTTCCGACTAAGAGCATCGGCCACCACATTTGCTTTACCTGGATGGTAGTGGATACCGACATCATAATCCTTTACTAATTCCAACCAACGCCTTTGCCGTAAATTTAATTCTGGCTGCGTGAAAATGTATTTGAGACTTTTGTGGTCTGTATATATTTCACATCGATTTCCAAGTAAGAAATGCCTCCATTCCTTAAGTGCATGAATAACCGCTGCCATTTCTAAGTCATGAGTGGGATAATTTTCCTCATGCTTGCAAAGTTGCCTTGAAGCGTATGTGACGACCTTGCCTTCTTGCATTAACACGCATCCGAGTCCCTTTCTGGACGCGTCACAATATACTTCAAAATTCTTGTGTATGTCTGGCACAACTAATACTGGTGCTGTTGTTAACTTCCTCTTTAGCTCTTGGAAACTTTTCTCGCAGGCCTCTGTCCATTCAAACTTCTTTTCCTTCTTGAGTAACTGGGTCATAGGTTTGGCTATGGTGGAGAATCCTTCAATAAATCTGCGGTAATATCCTGCCATTCCCAAGAAACTTCGTATATCTGTTACACTGGTTGGTGACTTCCAGCCAAGTACGGCCTTTACTTTCTCCGGGTCCACGGCGATACCGTCTTGGGTTAGCACGTGGCCTAGAAAGCCTACTTGCCTTAACCAAAATTCACACTTGCTGAACTTGGCGTACAATTGGTGTTTCCTGAGTTCTCCTAGTACAATTCTGAGATGTTCAGCGTGCTCTTCTGGTGTTTTGGAGTATACCAGAATATCATCGATGAATACCACAACGAACTTGTCCATAAACTTCATAAATACTTTGTTCATGAGGTGAACAAAATATGCAGGAGCATTTGTTAATCCAAAAGGCATTACTGTGAACTCATACAGTCCATATCTGGAGGTGAATGCTGTCTTGGGGATATCTTCTGTTCGTACTTTTAATTGATGGTATCCTGACCTTAGGTCAATTTTTGAGAACACCTTGGCCTTAGCGAGCTGATCGAATAAATCATTTATTCTTGGCATCGGGTATTTGTTCTTGACCGTGACCATGTTGAGTGCTCGGTAGTCAATACACAATCGCAGTGTTCCATCTTTCTTTTTGGCAAACAAAATTGGTGATCCCCATGGTGAGGAACTGGCTCGAATGTATCCTTTGTCAAGCAATTCCTTTATTTGTTTCTTCAGTTCAACCAACTCGGGCGGTGCCATTCTGTATGGTTTCTTGTATATGGGGGTGGTTCCTGGTGCAAGCTCAATGCTGAACTCTATCTCTCGGTCGGGTGGCATGTCTGGTAGCTCATCGGGGAATACGTCTGGAAATTCACATACTACTGGAACCTTGCTCAGCTCAGAAACATCTACCTTATTCAGTCTTGGTTGCCTGGGTATTTTCCTTTCCTTGGCGGATACCCTTATCGTCTTCCCGAGGTGATGCGTGAGTATTACGGTCCGGTTGAAACAGTCAATGAAACCTTTATTTGTGGTTAGCCAATCCATCCCAAGGATGACATCTAGTCCCTTATTTTCCAACACAATAAGGTTGCGTAAAATTTCAGCCCTTCGAACTCAATAATCACATCCTGACAATAGTTCTGAGTAACTTGCTGAATCCCAGGGGACTTGATGATCATGGATTTTTCCAAAGGAAGCATCGAAAAATTATTTTGCAAAGCAAAACTTTTCGAAACAAAAGAGTGAGAAGCTCCAGAATCAAACAAAACCATTGCAGGTATTGTGTTGACAGGAAACGTACCGAGTACGATATCCGGAGCATTTTGTGCCTCCTCTTTGGTTACGTGGTTCAGATGACCCTTCCTGTGGTTATTGTTGGGATTGAAATTGTTTCGCTTGGGCGCTGAATTATTGTTGCCGTTGTTCGGCTTTGGTGCTGAGTTTCTTGGCTTGGGACACTGCTTGGCATAGTGTCCTTCTTCTCCACAGGCGTAACAAGTAACACCTGGGCGATATGTGAACTCCTTGTCCCTAGCATGGAAATTCTTTGTTGGGCGTGAGACGTTGGATGATGATTTGTGCGTCCCACCCTTTTGAAAATCTGTCTTGCTTCGGTGATTGCGAGCATGGTTAGTCTGGTCCCTTTTTCGCTTGCGGATATCTTCCAAACTGCGTCTTTCATTTTCCAGAGTAATGGCTTTATCCACCAGCGTCTTAAAATCTGGGAAAGTGTGTATGACCAGTTGGCATTTAAGCACGGGTGCTAGGCCATCAAGGAATTTCTCCATTTTCTTGCTTTCAGTCATACGCTCTTCGTTGGCGTAGCGGGATAACAGAGTAAATTGGCCGTTGTAATCTGACACTGTCATGTTCCTTTGCTTGAGGTCATCGAACTCTCTTTTCTTGATTTTCATAATACTCTTAGGAATGTGTGCACCGCGGAAACCTTCCTTGAAATCATCCCAGGTTATATCATTTTCGTTGGGATGCATGTGCAAGAAATTCTCCCACCAAGATGCAGCGGCTCCTGTGAGATAGTGCGGAGCATAAAGTACCTTCTCGGGGTCTGAACATTTGGCAATAATTAATTTTCTCTCCATATCTCGAAGCCAGTCTTCGGCCTCAAGTGGCTTGTCAGTATGAGAAAATGTTGAGGGACGTGTCTTCTGTAGCTCAGATAACTTGGAATGCTGCGGATACTGCCCATGGTGATTTCCCATGTTAATGACTTGGTTCATTATTTCCCGATGTTGTTGCTGACTCTGTTCATAAAGGCGGCACATTTGGGAAAGTGCCATTTCACTGTCCTGTTGACTTGTCTGACCTCGTGTGAAATTGTTGCTTGGCTGAGTATCATGATATTGATTTGACTGCCCTTGTGCAAAATTGTTGCCCGGTTGATTGCCATAATTTTCCTCTGGTGGAGCGGGCATGGAGCGAGTCCAAGGACGAGACATTTTTCACTCTGGGGATATATTTTGCGAAGCCCATAAGTAACAAAAATAAATCCAAAAAAGCACAAGGTTGGCAGAGAAACCAAATAGCCAAGATTACTAGGGAAAACCATTTAATTTGCGCACGGAGAAAGACTGCTCATTACGTATCTTACACGCGGGCGATAATTATACAATACGTCACTTTGGATATGCATACAACATCCTGACATGTTATTTAGGCTAGTGCACTTCTCCAGATCCTACATGATGCGTAAACAGGCTACTTCCCATATCTTACATGGCGGTACAACGCGCGATGGCTAAGCGTACTTAGTCGAAGATGTTGATGATGTCCTTGGCCCTGCCAAGGGTGAGGCGTAGCGAGGCTGGAGACTCAACTTCCTCCTCGCTAATGGGCTCCATACGAGTAGAGCTGCGCCGAGTAGATGGAGCGGGTGCCAGGGGCGGAATAACACGAATAGGAGTCGGCGTGAGGGGCGGTGCAGTGCGCGCTGGAGTGGGCGCAATGACCTGGTTGAACTCCTTAGTGGAAGGCAGGCGACGAGCAGGTGCATATGATGCTGATGATGAGGCATAAGTCAGTGGCGGTGCTGTGGGCAGGAGCTCCCTCCTGTTGGAAGCACAGCCATGGACTGAGTCCATGCGGGCGGCCACAAAGTCGTCCACCAAGCTGTCGAAGGCGGCCTCCAGAGCCTGAAGATACTCAATAAGCATCTCAAAGGCCTCGTCTCGTTCTCCTCTGGGGCAGGAGTATGCGTAGTGACAGGTGTAAGGCACGTGGCATGGAAGATAGCGGTAACGACGAGCCTTCATCACGGGAAGGACATCCCTGAGGCGGGCTATCGACTCACGGGCTGCCATCTGGATGGCATGCTTCTCCGTGGGCATGGCTCTTCCCACGAACCGGAAGCGGCGTAACTCACCACGCCCTCCCCTGAATTGCACCGAGGCCTGGTGCATAGTCAGACTATCGTTGACTTTGTGCTGGCAGAGTGAGACGACCGAGCGCACAGATGGCCCCATCGCGACCTGAACGACGAAGGATAGAAGCTTGACGAACCCATCGGGCACGTTGGCGAAGGTCTGAGACTCGCAGCTGTTGTCGGCCATCTACAAACAGAAGGCAAAAATTCTGAAGAGTCAGATCATAAATATATGCTGACTGTCAGAAAAATGACTACGATTGCAAAAACGTGAATAAGCTCTATCATGCTAATAACCGATTAGCGATCGCACCTAATGGCTTCCTACAGTCAGCCTGGCTCTGGTACCAAGCTTGTCACGACCGGTTTTCCAATAAAAATATTTATTGAGAAACCAATCTTTAGAATCCAGTTTGAGATAAAAACCTCCTCACTGGTAGACAAACTCTTGATACAGTAAGCCAGTAGCAACAAATATAATACAGGGTTGAGCTGATACTGCTCAACAATTTATTACAAGCGTGCCAATAATTATACATAAAGGCGGTTATGACACAAGGGAGTGATGGCATACTACTGACTCGCAAATATGGTAATGGTGGAGTAACACAGTGGGGAGTGGATATGTGACTCTCAAACTATCAACCCATCGAGCGTCGAGGTGAGGCTCGATGAATTTATTTGGGTTGCGGAAGCGGGTATAAAACAGTGACCAAGTCCAGGGTCGCACGAGACTGACTGGGACTCCTCTAGGCGTCGGATTCGCTATCAAACTCTTCATCCATGAGATCACCTTCGTCAGCATCTGGCCAAATCAACAAGCCAGTGAGTACTTTGAAAGTACTCGCAAGACAGTTCGGACGTAAGATATAACAAATGCATGCATGAGTGCGACGATTAAATTATCAATGCATATTCAAACTAATATTAGGCAGGGTAAGTAAAAAGGGAAACGTCGATAGTCCGCCTGGAATCCCAACAGTAAAGTAATAGAAAACAATCGAGTGTCTAGAGCGACGCCACGAGTGTAAATTAATAAAAGAAAGAAAATTCATGCCACAGTCGGGCGACTGAGCGACACCACATAAAGGGCTAAAAGAAATGCCACAGTCGGGTGTCTGAGCGACACCACATAAAGGGCTTTGAAAGAAATGCCACAGTCGGGCGTCCGAGCGACACCACATAAAGGGCTTTAAAAGAAATGCCACAGTCGGGCGTCTGAGCGACACCACATAAAGGGCTTTAAAAGAAATGCCACAGTCGGGCGTCTGAGCGACACCGCATAAAGGGCTTTAAAAGAAATGCCACAGTCGGGCGTCTGAGCGACACCACATAAAGGGCTTTAAAAGAAATGCCACAGTCGGGCGTATGAGCGACACCACATAAAGGGCTTTAAAAGAAATGCCACAGTCGGGCCTCTGAGCGACACCACATAAAGGGCTTTAAAAGAAATGCCACAGTCGGGCGTCTGAGCGACACCACATAAAGGGCTTTAACTGATAAAGATATAATATCCATAATAAATATATTCAACTCATGAAATTAAACGGGTTAGTCCATCCTCAAGAACAAACATTTAACTGATCTTAGTGCTCATGGTCCCATCGGATGATCTGTCACCAAAACTGGCACATGTCAGTTAACACGGGACTTGGATATAGATAAGATGATTTGAGGATATATGACTCTGCAGAGTTTGTACAAAATTTCTCACAGATAACGGATTGCCGTAGTCATAAGGACTAGTTCCGTTTACGGTATTTCAGAAGGAAACACAGCTAACTAGTACACACCCATCCAACCTCTCGATGCCAGGAATCACCCTCGACATCGTCCAAGAAAAACTTTTGAGACGGGGAGATCACAATCTCGAATAGCATGGGATCAAATTTATATACGCGCGCTCTAAGGGGTGCCCCCCTCTCGGTCCCAACCGGAAACACCCATGCCCCCTGACCGGATGACTGGCTTTAATCCAGGGCCATGGAACCATCATCCCGGCCTCTCCTTTTTGGTGTGTACCAAGAAATCGGTTTGTGACTTACTAAACCATATCCCTTTCGGGAAACATGTGATAGTACAGGGAGGGAAATGGATACGAGCCCAACCGATACGGGTTGGTACTGAAGTAAACCTGCATGGCATAAGACTGGCATGCTACCACACTGCCATCTTACCCACCTTCATGGCAACACATGGTCTTGCATACTCACATCCAACAAGGTATGGATCATCGAGCTTACTTGCCTCAACAATGCATAATATACAGTTCATCGGTATGCTCCACAACATGCCATGAAACTAACTAAATGCAAAACATGCCAAGACACTCATCATATCAAAATTTCAAACATGCTTGCCTTGTTCAGAATAGTCGGAGTCTAACTCGGTGAAGTCTGCGGATCCGTCACCTTCGTCGGTATCTAGGGTATAAAGAAAACATACGCGCTAACATGAATACCGAGAGGTGCAGAAAAAGTATTGCAAATATTTTTCAAATAAATCTGATAAAAAACTAGACAAAAATTTGAAGAGAACAGAAAAAGAATCACTCAAAAATATGCTTCTGTTAAAAAGATATAAAGGTTTTTGTCCAGGGACCTATCAGTAATGAAACAGAAACTTCCCAGGGTTTTTATTATAAAAACAGAAAACGTTTCGATAGCAACTACGCCGGCCCAGAGGGAAAGCGTATTCCGGCAAAAGATGTTTTCAGAAAACGGTTTGATTAGAAAAGACAGAGAGGCTGACAGGCGGGTCCCATCCGTCAGGTTTAAAATTTAAAAGAGGCGGGTCGGGGCTCGCTGGCGCCCGAGAGCCGCGGTGGTCGCCGGCGGCGATCCACGGTGAGGTGGGGAGATCGGAGGGTACCTCCGTGCTCAGGGTGCCATTCCGCGTCGGGTGGTGGTGGTGGTGGTCGCCGGCGAGCACTGTGTCGACGGTGGCCCTTGGTCCGGCGGACGGCGGTTCGGGTGGTTGTGGACCTTGCCGGAGAGGGCTGCAATGATCAAATTGACGAGGGGGTTAGAGTACTGGTAGCTAGAGGTGGTGCTTGACGGAGTTTGGGCACCGGAGATGACCTCACCGCAGTGAATCGAGCTAGAGCCCGAGGCGGACGGAGGTGGCTGGAGTCGAGGAAGAAGGGCTCCTTGAGGCCCCTCCAGTGGCCAGGCGGGGTGTAGTGAGGTGGTGGAGCCGTGCAGGAGTGAGAACGGGCTCGGGGGCGCTATATATAGCCGGCCCGAGGCGGTTGCCGCGAACGGGATAAGTCCGTCGAGGGATTACGGTGATGCAGGGCATTGGTCGGGTGGTTTAGGCATTGAGCGCCGTCGTGAAGGTCCATTGGGTCCGTTTTGGTGCTAAACAAGCTGGGATTCGAAGTCTTGGGGGGAACTCGACGGAACGGAGCAGTGCGGGCACGTCGGCGGCAGAGAGCACGCTCTGTGCGTGTCGCGCCACGGCGACGGTGCTGCATGCGTGCGCTGGCGGGGAGTTGGCCACGCGAAGCCACCAGGAGGTTTGGGCGGCGCCGAACGGCGTTGAGCCGCCGTTCTGCTCCCTGTCGGCCGTTACGGTGGCACTGTCGCCGCGGGACACGCCGGTGCAGGCGGGCCAGGGCGCCACCGACGCCAGGAAGGCGCCAAGCACGCGTGCGGGGCTCCAGACAAGCAAGCCAGGCGGCGAGCAACGTGCCAAGGGCACTGTGATCATGTGACTGATCTTAACTGACGAAGATCGACACTGAATTCTGAATTTGACTGAATGTGATAGAAATAGTGCATGCAAGGTGTTCGACAGAATGATCCAGGCATGTAGGGATTTTTCCTTGGGCTGATTTTTGGTAGAGTGGCTTCTCATTGCTCCAGTAGGCTGCCTGATTTTTGGTAGAATTTTTGGAGAAGTGTAGATATGAATTTCACCAAATTTGGCAAATCTGGTCCAAACTTGCAGGGAGTGAAATTTGAAAATTTTGAAAAGAAGATGAGTGGATCAAGATGGTTCTGGGTTGTGGGTACAAAGGACTAGCCAGTAGAGTTGGTTTGAAGCCAAATCTCAGTTCCAATGGGGTACTTGCTTTGAAAATCCATCAGGCTCAAAATAATTGACAAAAAATATTTGAGAGGTGAAATAATCAAAATAAAATCCAAAACTTGTTTGGATGAGTTGGGACAGGGAACTTGGGTTGTTATCAAGGAGGAGAGGAGGTTCTGGAGTGGTTCACTATATGGTCAAAAATACAAGGTCATGGGTGGTTATCAAAAGAATGAAGATCCCAATTTTTCATAGAGTTTTCTTTTCAAAAAGAAAAGATTGAACTCCAAAAATAATTTGAGAAGAGAACCAATCAGAGGAGAAGTTTTTAAAAGGTCAAACCCAAGGTTTTGAAGAAGGAAACCGAAATAACAATCCAGCCAAAGAAAAGATTTTTAAGAGGATGGTTTTTCTGAAAATTATAAAAATTGCCTTATTTCACAAAAGAAAAACCAGCAAGGTTTTTGTTAAAAACCAAATAAATTTTTTGGAGTGTCACACGGACCCCTTTCGGCACTCCCGGTACAATACCGGTAAAGTGCGAAACTTTTCTGGCGACCAAAATAAGACTTCCCATATATAAATCTTTACCTCCGGACCATTGCGGAACTCCTCGTGACGTCCGGGATCTCATCCGGGACTCCGAACAACATTCGGTAACCACATACAAACTTCCTTTATAACCCTAGCGTCATCGAACCTTAAGTGTGTAGACCCTATGGGTTCGGGAGACATGCAGACATGACCGAGAAGTTCTCCGGTCAATAACCAACAGCGGGATCTGGATACCCATGTTGGTTCCCACATGTTCCACGATGATCTCATTGGATGAACCACGATGTCGAGGATTCGATCAATCCCGTATACAATTCCCTTTGTCTAGCGGTATAGTACTTGCCCGAGATTCGATCGTCGGTATCTCGATACCTTGTTCAATCTCGTTACCGGCAAGTCTCTTTTTACTCGTTCCGTAGCACATCATCCCGTGATCAACTCCTTGATCACATTGTGCACATTATGATGATGTCCTACCGAGTGGGCCCAGAGATACCTCTCCGTCACACGGAGTGACAAATCCCAGTCTCGATTCGTGCCAACCCAACAGACACTTTCGGAGATACCCGTAGTGCACCTTTATAGCCACCCAGTTACGTTGTGACGTTTGGCACACCCAAAGTATTCCTAAGGTATCCGGGAGTTGCACAATCTCATGGTCTAAGGAAATGATACTTGACATTAGAAAAGCTATAGCATACGAACTACACGATCTTGTGCTAGGCTTAGGATTGGGTCTTGTCCATCACATCATTCTTATAATGATGTGATCCCGTTATCAATGACATCCAATGTCCATGGTCAGGAAACCGTAACCATCTATTGATCAACGAGCTAGTCAACTAGAGGCTTACTAGGGACATGGTGTTGTCTATGCATCCACACATGTATCTGAGTTTCCTATCAATACAATTCTAGCATGGATAATAAACGATTATCATGAACAAGGAAATATAATAATAACCTATTTATTATTGCCTCTAGGGCATATTTCCAACAGTCTCCCACTTGCACTAGAGTTAATAATCTAGTTCACATCGCCATGTGATTGCAATGATTCCAACACCCATGGGGTTTGATCATATCTCGCTTGTGAGAGAGGTTACTAGTCAACGGGTCTGAATCATTCAGATCCGTGTGTGCTTTACAAATATCTATGTCATATCCTAGATGCAGCTACCACGCTCTATTTGGAGCTATTCCAAATAACTTTTCTACTATACGAATCCAGTTTACTACTCAGAATAATCTGGATTAGTGTCAAAGCTTGCATCGGCGTAACCCTTTACGACGAACTCTTTTACCACCTCCATAATCGAGAAAATTTCTTAGTCCACTAGTTACTAAGGATAACTTTAACCGTTGTCCTGTGATCCATTTCTAGATCACACTTGTACCCCTTGACTGACTCATGGTTTGGCACACTTCAGGTGCGGTACATAACATAGCATACTTTAGAGCCTACGACTAAAGCATAGGGGACGACCTTCGTCCTTTCTCTCTATTCTGCCGTGGTCATGTCTTGAGTCTTGCTCAATACTCACACCTTGTAACACAGCCAAGAACTCCTTCTTTGCTGATCTATTTTGAACTCCTTCAAAATCTTGTCGTGGTATGTGTTTGTTTGAAAGTACTATTAAGCGATTTTGATCTATCCTTATAGATCTTGATGCTCAATGTTTAAGTAGCTTAATCCAGGTTTTCATTGAAAAACATTTTTCAAACAACCCTATATGCCTTCCAGAAATTCTACATCATTTCCGATAAACAATATGTCAACAACATATGCTCATCAGAAATTCTATAGTGCTCCCACTCACTTCTTTGGAAATACAAGTTTCTCATAAACTTTGTATAAACCCAAATCTTTGATCATCTCATCAAAGCGTACATTCCAACTCCGAGATGCTTACTCCAGTCCTTAGAAGGATTGCTGGAGCTTTGCATACTTGTTAGCATCTTTCAGGATTGACAAAAATCTTCTGGTTGTATCACATACAACCTTTCCTCAAGAAAATCGTCGAGGAAACAATGTTTTGACATCCTATCTGCACAATTTCATAAATAATGCAGTAATCGCTAACATAATTCTAACAGACTCTTAGCATCGCTACGAGTGAGAAAGTCTCATCACAGTCAACTCCTTGAACTTGTCGGAAAACATCTTAATGACAAGTCGAGCTTTCTTAATGGTGACATTTACCATCATTGTCCGTCTTCCTTTTAAAATCCATCTATACTCAACAGCCTTACGACCATCGAGCCGTTCTGCCAAAGTCTACACTTTGTTTTCATACATGGATCCTCTCTCAGATTTTATGGCCTCGAGCCATTCATCGGAATCCGGGCCCACCATCGCTTCTCCATAGCTCGTAGGTTCATTGTTGTCTAGCAACATGACTTCCAAGACAGGATTACGTACCACTCTGAAGTAGTACGCATCCTTGTCATCCTACGAGGTTTGGGAGTGACTTGATCCGAAGTCTCATGATCACTATCATAAGCTTCCACTTCAATTGGTGTAGGTGCCATAGGAACAACTCCTGTGCCCTGCTACACACTAGTTGAAGTGACGGTTCAATAACCTCATCAAGTCTCCACCATCCTCCCACTCAAGTCTTTCGAGAGAAATTTTTCCTCGAGAAAGGACCCGATTTGAGAAACAATCCCTATTGCTTTCGGATCTGAGACAGGAGGTATACCCAACTGTTTTGGGTATCCTATGAAGATGCATTTATCCGCTTTGGGTTCGAGCTTATCAGCCTGAAACTTTTTCACATAAGCGTTGCAGCCCCAAACTTATAAGAAATGACAACTTAGGTTTCTCTAAACCATAGTTCATACGGTGTGATCTTATCGGAATTACGTGGTGCCCTATTTAAAGTGAGTGCGGTTGTCTCTAATGCCTAACCCATGAATGATAGTGGTAATTCGATAAGAGACATCATGGTATGCATCATATCCAATAGGGTGCAGTTATGATGTTCGGACACACCATCACACTATGGTGTTCCAGGCGGTACTAGTCGTGAAATAATTTCCACAATGCCTCAATTGTGTACCAAACTCGCAACTCAGATATTCATCTCTATGATCATATCATAGATATTTTATCCTCTTGTCACGACGATCTTAAGCTTCATTCTGAAATTACTTGAACCATTCAATAATTCAGACTTGTGTTTCATCAAGTAAATATGCTCAGTATCTACTCAAATCATCTGTGAAGTAAGAGCATAACGATATCCACTGCTTGCCTCAGCACTCATTGGACTGCACACATCAAAATGTGTTACTTCCAACAAGTTGCTTTCTTGATCCATTTTACTGAAACCGAAGCTTTCAGTCATCTTGCCCATGTGGTATGATTTGCATGTCCCAAGCGATTCAAAATCAAGCGAGTCCAAACAGTCCATCTGCATGGAGTTTCTTCATCGTATATACCAATAGACATGGTTCACATGTCTCAATCCTTTTCAAAAATGAGTGAGTCCAAAGATCCATCAACATGGAGCTTCTTCATGCGTTTTATACCAATATGACTTACATGGCAGTGCCACAAGTAGGTGGTACTATCATTACTATCTTATATCTTTTGGCATGAACATGTGTATCACTACGATCGAGATTTCCATAAACCATCCATTTTAGGTGCAAGACCATTGAAGGTATTATTCAAATAAGCAGAGTAACTATTATTCTCTTTAAATGAATAACCGTATTGTGATAGACATAATCCAATCATGTCTATGCTCAACGCAAACACCAAATAACAATTATTTAGGTTTAACACCAATCTCGATGGTAGAGGGAGCGTGCGATGCTTGATCATATCAACCTTGGAAACACTTCCAACACATCTTGTCAGCTCACCTTTAGCTAGTCTCCGCTTATTCCGTAGCTTTTATTTCGAGTTACTAACACTTAGCAACCGAACCAGTATCTAATACCCTGATGCTACTAGGAGTACTAGTAAAGTACACATTCACATAATGTATATCCAATATACTTCTATCGACAGCCTTCTCATCTACCAAGTATCTAAGGTAATTCTGCTCCAGTGGTTGTTCCCCTTATTACAGAAGCACTCAGTCTCGGGTTTGGGTTCAACCTTGGGTTTCTCCACTAGAGCAGCAGCTGATTTGCCGTTTCATGAAGTATCCCTTCTTGCCCTTGCCCTTCTTGAAACTAGTGGTTTCACTAACCATCAACAATTGATGCTCCTTCTTGATTTCTACTTTCGCGGTGTCAAACATCGCAAATATTTCAAGGATCATCATATCTATCCCTGATATGTTATAGTTCATTACGAAGCTCTAGCAGCTTGGTGGCAATGACTTTGGTGAAACATCACTATCTTATCTGGAAGATCAACTCCCACTCGATTCAAGTGATTGTTGTACTCAGACAATCTGAGCACAAGCTCAACGATTCAGCTTTTCTCCCTTAATTTGCAGGCCAAGAAGATCGTCGGAGGTCTTATACCTCTTGACGTGGGCACGAGCCTGAAATCCCAATTTCAGCCCTCGAAACATCTCATATGTTCCGCGACATTTCAAAAATGTCTTCGGTGCCTCAATTCTAAACCATTTATCATTACCGAACTATCATGTAGTCATCAAAACGTGTATGTCAGATGTTCGCAACATCCACAGACCACGTTCGAGGTCTAGCACACCGAGCGGTGCATTAAGGACACAAGCCTTCTACTGTCCGCATAATTGCTACTATCAACTTTCAACTATATTTTCTCTAGGAACATATCTAAAACAGTAGAACTAAAGCGCGAGCTTACGACATAATTTGCAAAGATCTTTTGACTATGTTCAGGATAATTAAGTTCATCTTATGAACTCCCACTCAGATAGACATCCCTCTAGTCATCCAAGTGATTACATGATCCGAGTCAACTAGGCCGTGTCCGATCATCACGTGAGACGGACTAGTCATCATCGGTGAACATCTTCATGTTGATCGTATCTACCATACGACTCATGCTCGACCTTTCGGTCTCTTGTGTTCCGAGGCCATGTCTGTACATGCTAGGCTCGTCAAGTCAACCTAAGTGTTTCACGTGTGTAAATCTGGCTTACACCCGTTGTATGTGAACGTAAGAATCTATCACACCCGATCATCACGTGGTGCTTCGAAACGACGAACTTCCGCAACGGTGCATAGTTAGGGGGAACACTTTCTTGAAATTTTAATGAGGGATCATGTCACAGCCCTAGAATTGGTTGTAACTAGTTGCACAAGCACTCATGCATCATGTACATATTTATGAAAGTTGAATTGGGGAAAGTGGAAAGCCTCAGAAGCCTTTTTAAAAAAATGATCAACATTAAAAATTGTTTCAAATAAACCCAAGAAAATGTTCCTGTCAAGCTATAAAAATATTGGCAAGAGGTAAAACTCAAACCAATATTTTTGGAGTCTCAGAAATATTTATTTTGGGCATTTGGAATTAATTCAATAATTATTTGCATTGGATTTATATTTAATATATTTCAGATATGATCCAATAATTCTGGAAATTGTTGTGGGGCTTTATACTAATATCTCTAGTCCATACAATAATTTACAGAAGCAGCAAAAATGATTTAGTTTCTAAAACTAAATCAAAACAAATGATAGAATAGAAACTGGAAATAAAAGAGAGAGAGAGAGAATTACCTGGCTAACTTACCCATTCGGCCCAGCTCTGCAGCTGGCTGGCCCAGTTGGTGGCCCAGCCCACCAAGCCACCCCCTCCCTGTCGTCTTCCTCTCTGCCAGGAGGACGAGCACGCGCCCGACGCACGCCGGCACACGCCGCGGCCACCTCCTCCCTGCCTAGTTGCCTCCTCCTCCCCTGGACGTCCCCTGCAACGCCACGCCACCCCCCTGGAACCCTCCCACTCTCTCCCGTGCCTCTCCCCTCCTCTGCTTTCTCTCCCTCCCGCGTCCGAGCGCAACCGCCGACGCCGCTCGCCACCACCGCAGCCACCGCCTTCCCCTCGACCTCCCGATGTGTCCAGGAGCTCCGTCTTGACCACCTCCCTCTCCTCGCCAAGCAACGCACCGCCGGAGCCCCTGGAATGCCGCCATCGCCGTCGTCTTCTACCTCCAGCACCTGAGATCGCCGGCAACGTCACGTCAACATCCGGCCTTCCCCGAGCTCGCAGATGCCTCCAAACGACGCGGGGTGAGCCCCTCTTCGTTTCGCCCCTATCCCCGTTGCCCCGCACGTTCTCTAGCGCTAACGCCGCCGTGCCCGAAGCTCGCCGCCGCCGTGCCTCGTCGCCGTCATGGCTAGAGCCACGGTAGCTCGAAGCCGAGCACACCGCTGTGCTCAGCACGCTTCCAGGGGCCGGGCGCGCCCACCCATTCAACCTGCCGTGCCTCCTAGCGTCGTTCCCGCGCACGCCCGAACTCCGGCCGCCGCCTGGCTCGACGCCGGCGTCATCTCCGGCCACCCCGCACACACCGCTGGCCCCACTCGATGCGCGAGAGCGCCAGCAGCCCATAGGAGCAAGCCGCACCCCCAGCCGACGCCTGTAGCGCCGCCCCGACCTACTCCGGCGAGTTCCCGCCGCTGCTGTGGTCGCCGGCGTCACCTGCTGACGTGGCGCCGGTTAATTAGCGCTAATGACCCAGCTAACCACCCCCAGAGCCACTGCCATGTGGGTCCCAATGCCTAAACTAATTAGTATTATTTTCCTGTTAGATTAACACTAACCATAGTGGGCCCCGCCAGTCAACGTTGACTTGACCACGTCAGCTTTGACCGGGTCCCACATGTCAGCCTCTGTAGCTGACTCTGTGTCATTGACCAGTAGGCCCTACTGGTCAGGTTTGACCTGGACCGGCTGTTGACCAGCTGAGGTCAGCATGACGTAGCGCTGACGCAGTATTTACTTTCTGGATTTTAAGTAAATCAGAAATGATTTATTTATTTCAGAAATTATCCAAAACTTCTAAAATTCATATAAAATCAACCGTAGCCCAGAATGAAATAATTTATATATGAAAAATGATCAGAAAAATCCAATCTATCCATCTGTACCATTTTCATGCATGTTTAAAGAACTTAACCTTGCTGTTTAGTGCAAAACATGATAAGGCACTATTTAAATTCATAATTTGAATTTGGGGTTGAACCTTTGGTTAAATATGACCCAAATCCATCTGGTTGTAGTTGCATTAGGCCAACACACTCATATTGCCATGTTATGAGCATGCATCATATTGTGCATTGCATTGATTGTGTTTCCTTCTCTGTTTGCCGGTAACCGTCCCCTCTCACTAGACGATGTTTCGACGATGAGTTCGATGACACCGATGAAGAGCTATGTTATCTTCAGAAGTGCCAGGCAAGCAAAACCCCCTTGTTCATTCCGATAAAGTCCCACTCTCTCGCTCCTGCTCTCTTTTATTGCATTAGGGCAACAGCGATTCATGTGTTACTTGCTGCGGTAGTTGAACCCCTTTATCCTTTGCATGACCTGTCATTCCACAGTAAATAGATGAAACCCACTAGCATGAGTAGGAGTTGTTTGAGCCCTGATGTGCCTACTCATTCATGCTTGTCTGTCATGCCTGCTACTGCTTAGAGTTGAGTCGGGTCTGATTCATCGGGAATGAATTAGAATGGTGATGAACATGCCCTACTGTGTGTGAGCTAAGTGTGTGAACACGATTTGGTAAAGGTATTGGTGAGAGGCCATGTAGGAGTACATGGTGGGTTGTCTCATTGAAGCCGTCCTCAGGAACTGAGTTCTGTGTTTGTGATCCATGAAACAGTTACTACCACACATTGGGATCCTTAATTGACTCTCTCGGCTTCTTAATCACCCTTGTCCTCTGTCCAGGAGTTGCAAGTAGTTTCTGGTGTTTGTAGTATGCTGGGGGCCGCACGCAGCGCTGACCGTAGGGGTGGGCTGTGTTGCGGTAGGCACGTGGCACGGTGTACCGATTCGCCCGTTTGGTGTCTCGGGAACCCTGCACACATCGTTCGGGGCCGTTAGTGGAAACCTCGGCCGGACTCCCTGCGGATGGAACCCGAATAGGCGGTAAACCTGGACTAGAGACTTGAGTGTTTAGGTAGGCTGTGGCCGACACCCTCGCTGGGCTTCCGCTTGAAGGTTGCCGAGTACATGTCGTGTAAACGGCGGTAAGTGGTGAGAGCGTGTGTGAAGAAGTACACCCCTGCAGGGTTAACATCATCTATTCGAATAGCCGTGTCCGCGGTAATGGACTTCTGGGTTGCCTATAACAGTTCATAGACAAGTGAAAGTGGATACTCTAAAATACGCAAGATAAGCGTGAGTGCTATGGATGGCCTTCTCGTAGGGAGACGGAAGTGGATCCATAGTGGTGTATTGATATGGTGAATATGTGGACTCGTGTGCGCCACCTCAAAAGAGTTACTTGCAGTCGTAGTTCAGGTTAGCCACTGAGTCAAAGCTGGCTTGCTGCAGTCAAACTCCACCACCCCCTTTATTGATACTGATGCATATGTAGTTAGTTCTGATGTAAGTCTTGCTGAGTACAATTGTACTCACGTTTGCCTATTTTATGTTTTTGCAGAGAGATTTCAATCTCGCTAGTAGTACCGCTTGGACTTCGACGTTTAGCTTGTTACCTCAGCTACGATCTTGTGCCCTCGGCAGGATCTGGTAGATAGTCAGGCTTCTCAGCCTTTTTCAATTGTAGATGTATGTACTCAGACATGTTAAGCTTCCGCATGTGTTTGACTTGTGTGCTCTGAATGTTGGGTCATGAGACCCATGTTTGTAATATCTCGCTCCTCGGAGCCTAATGAATAAATACTTTGAGTCGTAGAGTCTTGTTGTGATGCCATGTTGTAATTACACATATCGAGCATATTGTGTGTATGATTGGAATGCTTGGTATGTGTGGGATCCGACTATCTAGTTGTCTATCCTTGGCAGCCTATCATATGGGGAAATGTAGTCTAGTGCTTCTGAGCGATAGTAGTCCGCTACAGCCCGGTTCACCGGAGTCCTGCTAGCCCAGCACTACTGCTCGGAACACTTGACTGGCCGGCATGTGTTTCACGTCGTTCCTGTGTCTGTCTCTTCGGGGAAATGTCACGCGCTATTGTCCGGAGTCCTGCCTAGCCTGCTACAGCCCGGGTTACCGGAGTCTTGTTAGCCCAGTGCTACAGCCCGGACAAATACGTTGATGACCGACATGCTCGATGTGATTCATGTATGCCTGTCCTCATAGGCTAGCGCCGCTTTGGGTTCATGACTAGCCATGTCGGCCCGGGTTCTCTGTCATATGGATGCTAGCGACACTATCATATACGTGAGCCAAAAGGCGCAAACGGTCCCGGGCCAGGTAAGGTGGCACCCGTGGGAACACCGTGCGTGAGGCCACAAAGTGATATGATGTGTTACATGCTGGATCGGTGTGACTTAGGATCGGGGTCCTGACAGCGTTGGTATAAATGATTTATTTATTTCAGAAATTATCCAAAACTTCTAAAATTCATATAAAATCAACCGTAGCCCAGAATGAAATAATTTATATATGAAAAATGATCAGAAAAATCCAATCTATCCATCTGTACCATTTTCATGCATGTTTAAAGAACTTAACCTTGCTGTTTAGTGCAAAACATGATAAGGCACTATTTAAATTCATAATTTGAATTTGGGGTTGAACCTTTGGTTAAATATGACCCAAATCCATCTGGTTGTAGTTGCATTAGGCCAACACACTCATATTGCCATGTTATGAGCATGCATCATATTGTGCATTGCATTGATTGTGTTTCCTTCTCTGTTTGCCGGTAACCGTCCCCTCTCACTAGACGATGTTTCGACGATGAGTTCGATGACACCGATGAAGAGCTATGTTATCTTCAGAAGTGCCAGGCAAGCAAAACCCCCTTGTTCATTCCGATAAAGTCCCACTCTCTCGCTCCTGCTCTCTTTTATTGCATTAGGGCAACAGCGATTCATGTGTTACTTGCTGCGGTAGTTGAACCCCTTTATCCTTTGCATGACCTGTCATTCCACAGTAAATAGATGAAACCCACTAGCATGAGTAGGAGTTGTTTGAGCCCTGATGTGCCTACTCATTCATGCTTGTCTGTCATGCCTGCTACTGCTTAGAGTTGAGTCGGGTCTGATTCATCGGGAATGAATTAGAATGGTGATGAACATGCCCTACTGTGTGTGAGCTAAGTGTGTGAACACGATTTGGTAAAGGTATTGGTGAGAGGCCATGTAGGAGTACATGGTGGGTTGTCTCATTGAAGCCGTCCTCAGGAACTGAGTTCTGTGTGTTGTGATCCATGAAACAGTTACTACCACACATTGGGATCCTTAATTGACTCTCTCGGCTTCTTAATCACCCTTGTCCTCTGTCCAGGAGTTGCAAGTAGTTTCTGGTGTTTGTAGTATGCTGGGGGCCGCACGCAGCGCTGACCGTAGGGGTGGGCTGTGTTGCGGTAGGCACGTGGCACGGTGTACCGATTCGCCCGTTTGGTGTCTCGGGAACCCTGCACACATCGTTCGGGGCCGTTAGTGGAAACCTCGGCCGGACTCCCTGCGGATGGAACCCGAATAGGCGATAAACCTGGACTAGAGACTTGAGTGTTTAGGTAGGCTGTGGCCGACACCCTCGCTGGGCTTCCGCTTGAAGGTTGCCGAGTACATGTCGTGTAAACGGCGGTAAGTGGTGAGAGCGTGTGTGAAGAAGTACACCCCTGCAGGGTTAACATCATCTATTCGAATAGCCGTGTCCGCGGTAATGGACTTCTGGGTTGCCTATAACAGTTCATAGACAAGTGAAAGTGGATACTCTAAAATACGCAAGATAAGCGTGAGTGCTATGGATGGCCTTCTCGTAGGGAGACGGAAGTGGATCCATAGTGGTGTATTGATATGGTGAATATGTGGACTCATGTGCGCCACCTCAAAAGAGTTACTTGCAGTCGTAGTTCAGGTTAGCCACTGAGTCAAAGCTGGCTTGCTGCAGTCAAACTCCACCACCCCCTTTATTGATACTGATGCATATGTAGTTAGTTCTGATGTAAGTCTTGCTGAGTACAATTGTACTCACGTTTGCCTATTTTATGTTTTTGCAGAGAGATTTCAATCTCGCTAGTAGTACCGCTTGGACTTCGACGTTTAGCTTGTTACCTCAGCTATGATCTTATGCCCTCGGCAGGATCTGGTAGATAGTCAGGCTTCTCAGCCTTTTTCAATTGTAGATGTCTGTACTCAGACATGTTAAGCTTCCGCATGTGTTTGACTTGTGTGCTCTGAATGTTGGGTCATGAGACCCATGTTTGTAATATCTCGCTCCTCGGAGCCTAATGAATAAATACTTTGAGTCGTAGAGTCTTGTTGTGATGCCATGTTGTAATTACACATATCGAGCATATTGTGTGTATGATTGGAATGCTTGGTATGTGTGGGATCCGACTATCTAGTTGTCTATCCTTGGCAGCCTATCATATGGGGAAATGTAGTCTAGTGCTTCTGAGCGATAGTAGTCCGCTACAGCCCGGTTCACCGGAGTCCTGCTAGCCCAGCACTACTGCTCGGAACACTTGACTGGCCGGCATGTGTTTCACGTCGTTCCTGTGTCTGTCCCTTCGGGGAAATGTCACGCGCTATTGTCCGGAGTCCTGCCTAGCCTGCTACAGCCCGGGTTACCGGAGTCTTGTTAGCCCAGTGCTACAGCCCGGACAAATACGTTGATGACCGACATGCTCGATGTGATTCATGTATGCCTGTCCTCATAGGCTAGCGCCGCTTTGGGTTCATGACTAGCCATGTCGGCCCGGGTTCTCTGTCATATGGATGCTAGCGACACTATCATATACGTGAGCCAAAAGGCGCAAACGGTCCCGGGCCAGGTAAGGTGGCACCCGTGGGAACACCGTGCGTGAGGCCACAAAGTGATATGATGTGTTACATGCTGGATCGGTGTGACTTAGGATCGGGGTCCTGACAGCGTTGGTATCAGAGCCTGACTGCCTGTAGGATTACCAAGCCAAACTGGTCGAAGTTGAGTCTAGAAATGCTTTAGTTATATAAGGGAATTGATTGTGGAAGGGAACGTAAGGCTCTTTTTACTCCTTATACCTCATGGCCTTCTGATCTGAGTCAACCTCTTCTCTTCTACGGGGATTAAGAAATAGGCTTCTCATCTATCTCTTAGGATGACGTGTTACTAAACCATAGTTGCCTAGGATTGTTGAGTTCAAGCCTCAGTTCAGTTCCTACTACTTCCATATGTTCATAGCTGGCCTCAGAACCTTGATATTGTGATGTTGAGTGGCTATGCCACCATTTTTGCAGGATGTCTCAAAAAAATTGAGCATTTACAGCCGTTATGCTGTCCGAGTCATCCCAGGTTTCTAACTAGTCTGATGCATTAGCAAATCCTTTCTTTCCGTTCCTAATGTCCTCTTGGTCAGAATAAGCATACTAATCGGTGAGTTGAGGTACTCTATTGCCTCGACATCTATGTTGGAGCTACTATTATGACCCTAGGTGTCTTATGAAACCATCTAGTAATCTGTCCATGTTTTGTGTTCCCAGTGTGATGAATCTGGCCAACATTCTCGAAAGCATCCCGTGATGCCATTTAGTATTTAGGTATTCTATTCCTGGGTTTTGAACCCGAGATTCACCCTACTTACCTCATGTCGATAGTGTTTGCTAGTTCCTTTAGGATATTAGTAACCTTGTGATAGTCCTCGAGGTCCGTGGTATGTCATTCTTCCTAATACCATGAACCATCCTTGGCAGGAGTTCCTTTGAATCAAAAGATCACAACCAGGGTGCTCTTGAGGAGTACTCCACCCATATTGTGATTCTGCCAGTTCCTCTTTCCTGCATGGGTTATCCGGAAGAAATTTGTTGAACTCGTTTGACATACTAACCCATGAATCCACAACTCAGGAAGTTATATGCTCCTCGAGTTGTTTCCCTTAGTTGTCTTCTGACCCTCGTCCATAAATTGATAGTCAAGAGTATGTGTGCCATCGTGTTCATCGATGCCTATTATTCTTGTGGTCCGTTAAGCCATTCTAGTCCAGAATGACTAGGAGAAACAAGCTCCAGTACCGCATCCATTTCTAGGATTGGGTCAAAGTAATTGTATCCCGCAGATCGAAATGCCAATCCAGCTTCTGCTCTGCTCTACCTTGGAGTGTTACCATCTTTATGTCAAGAGAGTCATGAGAATTGCACCATCTCTCATGAATTTTTGACGCAGTAATACTTCTTGCCATCATTGTTCATTCCTCGGTTTCGTGTTGTTGCTACCGGAATGCCGACTAGTGATTCGTGATGTGTGAAATCAATACTCTGAGCAACTCGTTGCTTTGTAGTAAATGGACAATATTCTCATTCTTAGCGTGTTGGTTACTAAATAATCATCCTAAGATTGATCGTGCTACCTAGTCCTTATTTCTGGTGCACTCTTCGATCAATGAGTAAGGATTGTTCAATCCCTTGTTTATTTGATCATATCATCTTGCCCTGAAAGGCAAGATTGATCTCAAGCCTAGAGACATATCGGTGGTTCGTGATTTTCTGAATATCTTCTCGGGAGTATTACCAGGTTGTCCCCAGACTGTTATGTTGAGCTCGTGATCAAGTTGGTTCCTTGTGAACCACCCTTTCTCCAAGAATCTGTGTTAGATATCCCTGAGCTAGTTGGTTGAGCTAGACAATAACTTGGAGAGTTGGAAGATAAAGCTTGTCTGACTTAGTTCATGTTAAGGGATATCTTTTGTGGTGTGTGTTGAAGAAAGATGATATCTTCACCAATTGGTCCTCGTGATCAGTTGTTGGATGTATTGTCTTGTCAAAACTTTGACTTGAGTATGGGCTATCGTCAAGTCAAATCAGAACCAACGATGTTCGTAATGTTGTCTTACTCGTGGTTGATCCCTCGAGCATACACCATTATATCTTTTGGTCTGACCAATGCTATTGCCGTGTTCACATGATGGTGGAAGTCCAGTGATATGGAAATTCCGATGAGTTGCTATTGAGCCCATCAGCAGCATTTTGTCCCCCCCCCCATGATTCATGTTGAACATCAACCTAGTGTTGTAAACTTTGTAAGCAATGCCTTCATGTTCCGTTCATGAAGCTTATGCTTGGATGGAAGAGGTGACTTCCTCGAATTCATGTGCATTGGTGTAAGTTGCCGCCATGAATTTGAGAAAGGTTTGTTTTGTTTCCTGGAATCATCCCAAATCAGTCATGCATACGTGCAAAGTATACTGTGGATTGAAGACTTGCAACCTTCATTCTATATTATCCCTAGCACACCAAGCCACTGATTGATTGGTTCAAGGAGAAGAAGTTCCTTCATAAGAGCTAATCATATGACTTATGCAAGGACTTCGTTATCCGCGATGATGGTTCCCAACCAGAACTCGGTGGTGTTTCATTATAGGACTATCATGTGGTCATGCTTGTCTAGGATAACGTGTTCACATGCTTGTAGCAGAACCAGCTCATGTTTTGGAGCTTGCTATCGTAGTTCATTTCCCGAGAGTCTCGCAACGTCATCTCGTCGGTTTGTGTTGCAAACTTTCTTTTCCAGACATGCTGTCTGAAATATCCTGTTTCCAACCAGATCTGAATCTCAGGCAAATATGATGGTTGGAATGTTTCCCGAGAACTATAATATTGGTCTCTCCGTAACCCGTTGAAGTGGATGTTGTGGCCAACACACCAGCCGGAAGACCTATTATCGTAGTATCTCGATTGAGGAAGTTGGCCACCTCCCCATAAGGATCTCGCAGGATTTACTTCCATAGTTATTCCTTGTGGATTCTTGTTCTCCCGAAGTCCAACCTTTTTACTTGATGTTCTAGATATCAAATCATATCTGTTAATGGGTTACGCTAGCACATCAAGGGGAACATTAGAAGCGGAGTGCTAAATGTCTCTCGGTCGATCATCCAGGTTTTGTTTTCTTGGCCTCACTAAGGTGAAATCTGAGAAGGTGTTATCTTTCTTTGCATCTGCATCGTCCATCACTATTCATCATGGTAGTATGTTGTGTTGCCAAGATCCTTGACACGGATGTTGGTAGAACCTTGATGAATATGGAAATGCTCAAGTTCTTGAGAGCACGCACACGCAGAATCATCCATTGCATTGTCTTCAACAAGGTAGTCCACATCATTTACTCTGGTGTGAGTATGCCATTCTTTCGAATTCGTTCAAACGATCGTTTGTGATTGCCTTAGGCTGGTATAGAGAGTTTTAATGATCTATGGATCAAAAGTAATTCTTTTTGCCACTTAAGGGGATAGTTCTTCGAGTCACCTTCCCTGAGGTGCCCCGTTATGGAATCATGGCAATTTTCCTCGCTACCGTGACACCCTCCACCATCTTTCTAAGTGTGGAATTTTTGCCCATCAAATCAAACCCCGTTGTTATTCTTCCGTCCCTCACGATGCGTTTTGTGCCTCAACTCGAGATGTTCCAACATCTCATTCCACAAGTTAATCCTGAATGCTCGATCTTCGAGGAGATCGTTACCTATAGAGTTTCTTTCTGTCACCATCGTGTTGGATGAAGATCTCAAAAGCATGGATGTCAAAATCAGTTTGAAGCAATTAATCAACATCTCTGAGAAGGACAGTTGGATCGTGAAGACCGTGTTAGCTTTGTGCTCCCTCTGTCTTCTTACCTCACGTCTTGAATCTCGGGACGAGATTCTTGTTTAGTGGGGGTGAGCTGTCACAGCCCTAGAATTGGTTGTAACTAGTTGCACAAGCACTCATGCATCATGTACATATTTATGAAAGTTGAATTGGGGAAAGTGGAAAGCCTCAGAAGCCTTTTTAAAAAAATGATCAACATTAAAAATTGTTTCAAATAAACCCAAGAAAATGTTCCTGTCAAGCTATAAAAATATTGGCAAGAGGTAAAACTCAAACCAATATTTTTGGAGTCTCAGAAATATTTATTTTGGGCATTTGGAATTAATTCAATAATTATTTGCATTGGATTTATATTTAATATATTTCAGATATGATCCAATAATTCTGGAAATTGTTGTGGGGCTTTATACTAATATCTCTAGTCCATACAATAATTTACAGAAGCAGCAAAAATGATTTAGTTTCTAAAACTAAATCAAAACAAATGATAGAATAGAAACTGGAAATAAAAGAGAGAGAGAGAATTACCTGGCTAACTTACCCATTCGGCCCAGCTCTGCAGCTGGCTGGCCCAGTTGGTGGCCCAGCCCACCAAGCCACCCCCTCCCTGTCGTCTTCCTCTCTGCCAGGAGGACGAGCACGCGCCCGACGCACGCCGGCACACGCCGCGGCCACCTCCTCCCTGCCTAGTTGCCTCCTCCTCCCCTGGACGTCCCCTGCAACGCCACGCCACCCCCCTGGAACCCTCCCACTCTCTCCCGTGCCTCTCCCCTCCTCTGCTTTCTCTCCCTCCCGCGTCCGAGCGCAACCGCCGACGCCGCTCGCCACCACCGCAGCCACCGCCTTCCCCTCGACCTCCCGATGTGTCCAGGAGCTCCGTCTTGACCACCTCCCTCTCCTCGCCAAGCAACGCACCGCCGGAGCCCCTGGAATGCCGCCATCGCCGTCGTCTTCTACCTCCAGCACCTGAGATCGCCGGCAACGTCACGTCAACATCCGGCCTTCCCCGAGCTCGCAGATGCCTCCAAACGACGCGGGGTGAGCCCCTCTTCGTTTCGCCTCTATCCCCGTTGCCTCGCACGTTCTCTAGCGCTAACGCCGCCGTGCCCGAAGCTCGCCGCCGCCGTGCCTCGTCGCCGTCATGGCTAGAGCCACGGTAGCTCGAAGCCGAGCACACCGCTGTGCTCAGCACGCTTCCAGGGGCCGGGCGCGCCCACCCATTCAACCTGCCGTGCCTCCTAGCGTCGTTCCCGCGCACGCCCGAACTCCGGCCGCCGCCTGGCTCGACGCCGGCGTCATCTCCGGCCACCCCGCACACACCGCTGGCCCCACTCGATGCGCGAGAGCGCCAGCAGCCCATAGGAGCAAGCCGCACCCCCAGCCGACGCCTGTAGCGCCGCCCCGACCTACTCCGGCGAGTTCCCGCCGCTGCTGTGGTCGCCGGCGTCACCTGCTGACGTGGCGCCGGTTAATTAGCGCTAATGACCCAGCTAACCACCCCCAGAGCCACTGCCATGTGGGTCCCAATGCCTAAACTAATTAGTATTATTTTCCTGTTAGATTAACACTAACCACAGTGGGCCCCGCCAGTCAACGTTGACTTGACCACGTCAGCTTTGACCGGGTCCCACATGTCAGCCTCTGTAGCTGACTCTGTGTCATTGACCAGTAGGCCCTACTGGTCAGGTTTGACCTGGACCGGCTGTTGACCAGCTGAGGTCAGCATGACATAGCGCTGACGCAGTATTTACTTTCTGGATTTTAAGTAAATCAGAAATGATTTATTTATTTCAGAAATTATCCAAAACTTCTAAAATTCATATAAAATCAACCGTAGCCCAGAATGAAATAATTTATATATGAAAAATGATCAGAAAAATCCAATCTATCCATCTGTACCATTTTCATGCATGTTTAAAGAACTTAACCTTGCTGTTTAGTGCAAAACATGATAAGGCACTATTTAAATTCATAATTTGAATTTGGGGTTGAACCTTTGGTTAAATATGACCCAAATCCATCTGGTTGTAGTTGCATTAGGCCAACACACTCATATTGCCATGTTATGAGCATGCATCATATTGTGCATTGCATTGATTGTGTTTCCTTCTCTGTTTGCCGGTAACCGTCCCCTCTCACTAGACGATGTTTCGACGATGAGTTCGATGACACCGATGAAGAGCTATGTTATCTTCAGAAGTGCCAGGCAAGCAAAACCCCCTTGTTCATTCCGATAAAGTCCCACTCTCTCGCTCCTGCTCTCTTTTATTGCATTAGGGCAACAGCGATTCATGTGTTACTTGCTGCGGTAGTTGAACCCCTTTATCCTTTGCATGACCTGTCATTCCACAGTAAATAGATGAAACCCACTAGCATGAGTAGGAGTTGTTTGAGCCCTGATGTGCCTACTCATTCATGCTTGTCTGTCATGCCTGCTACTGCTTAGAGTTGAGTCGGGTCTGATTCATCGGGAATGAATTAGAATGGTGATGAACATGCCCTACTGTGTGTGAGCTAAGTGTGTGAACACGATTTGGTAAAGGTATTGGTGAGAGGCCATGTAGGAGTACATGGTGGGTTGTCTCATTGAAGCCGTCCTCAGGAACTGAGTTCTGTGTGTTGTGATCCATGAAACAGTTACTACCACACATTGGGATCCTTAATTGACTCTCTCGGCTTCTTAATCACCCTTGTCCTCTGTCCAGGAGTTGCAAGTAGTTTCTGGTGTTTGTAGTATGCTGGGGGCCGCACGCAGCGCTGACCGTAGGGGTGGGCTGTGTTGCGGTAGGCACGTGGCACGGTGTACCGATTCGCCCGTTTGGTGTCTCGGGAACCCTGCACACATCGTTCGGGGCCGTTAGTGGAAACCTCGGCCGGACTCCCTGCGGATGGAACCCGAATAGGCGATAAACCTGGACTAGAGACTTGAGTGTTTAGGTAGGCTGTGGCCGACACCCTCGCTGGGCTTCCGCTTGAAGGTTGCCGAGTACATGTCGTGTAAACGGCGGTAAGTGGTGAGAGCGTGTGTGAAGAAGTACACCCCTGCAGGGTTAACATCATCTATTCGAATAGCCGTGTCCGCGGTAATGGACTTCTGGGTTGCCTATAACAGTTCATAGACAAGTGAAAGTGGATACTCTAAAATACGCAAGATAAGCGTGAGTGCTATGGATGGCCTTCTCGTAGGGAGACGGAAGTGGATCCATAGTGGTGTATTGATATGGTGAATATGTGGACTCGTGTGCGCCACCTCAAAAGAGTTACTTGCAGTCGTAGTTCAGGTTAGCCACTGAGTCAAAGCTGGCTTGCTGCAGTCAAACTCCACCACCCCCTTTATTGATACTGATGCATATGTAGTTAGTTCTGATGTAAGTCTTGCTGAGTACAATTGTACTCACGTTTGCCTATTTTATGTTTTTGCAGAGAGATTTCAATCTCGCTAGTAGTACCGCTTGGACTTCGACGTTTAGCTTGTTACCTCAGCTACGATCTTGTGCCCTCGGCAGGATCTGGTAGATAGTCAGGCTTCTCAGCCTTTTTCAATTGTAGATGTATGTACTCAGACATGTTAAGCTTCCGCATGTGTTTGACTTGTGTGCTCTGAATGTTGGGTCATGAGACCCATGTTTGTAATATCTCGCTCCTCGGAGCCTAATGAATAAATACTTTGAGTCGTAGAGTCTTGTTGTGATGCCATGTTGTAATTACACATATCGAGCATATTGTGTGTATGATTGGAATGCTTGGTATGTGTGGGATCCGACTATCTAGTTGTCTATCCTTGGCAGCCTATCATATGGGGAAATGTAGTCTAGTGCTTCTGAGCGATAGTAGTCCGCTACAGCCCGGTTCACCGGAGTCCTGCTAGCCCAGCACTACTGCTCGGAACACTTGACTGGCCGGCATGTGTTTCACGTCGTTCCTGTGTCTGTCTCCCTTCGGGGAAATGTCACGCGCTATTGTCCGGAGTCCTGCCTAGCCTGCTACAGCCCGGGTTACCGGAGTCTTGTTAGCCCAGTGCTACAGCCCGGACAAATACGTTGATGACCGACATGCTCGATGTGATTCATGTATGCCTGTCCTCATAGGCTAGCGCCGCTTTGGGTTCATGACTAGCCATGTCGGCCCGGGTTCTCTGTCATATGGATGCTAGCGACACTATCATATACGTGAGCCAAAAGGCGCAAACGGTCCCGGGCCAGGTAAGGTGGCACCCGTGGGAACACCGTGCGTGAGGCCACAAAGTGATATGATGTGTTACATGCTGGATCGGTGTGACTTAGGATCGGGGTCCTGACAGCGTTGGTATAAATGATTTATTTATTTCAGAAATTATCCAAAACTTCTAAAATTCATATAAAATCAACCGTAGCCCAGAATGAAATAATTTATATATGAAAAATGATCAGAAAAATCCAATCTATCCATCTGTACCATTTTCATGCATGTTTAAAGAACTTAACCTTGCTGTTTAGTGCAAAACATGATAAGGCACTATTTAAATTCATAATTTGAATTTGGGGTTGAACCTTTGGTTAAATATGACCCAAATCCATCTGGTTGTAGTTGCATTAGGCCAACACACTCATATTGCCATGTTATGAGCATGCATCATATTGTGCATTGCATTGATTGTGTTTCCTTCTCTGTTTGCCGGTAACCGTCCCCTCTCACTAGACGATGTTTCGACGATGAGTTCGATGACACCGATGAAGAGCTATGTTATCTTCAGAAGTGCCAGGCAAGCAAAACCCCCTTGTTCATTCCGATAAAGTCCCACTCTCTCGCTCCTGCTCTCTTTTATTGCATTAGGGCAACAGCGATTCATGTGTTACTTGCTGCGGTAGTTGAACCCCTTTATCCTTTGCATGACCTGTCATTCCACAGTAAATAGATGAAACCCACTAGCATGAGTAGGAGTTGTTTGAGCCCTGATGTGCCTACTCATTCATGCTTGTCTGTCATGCCTGCTACTGCTTAGAGTTGAGTCGGGTCTGATTCATCGGGAATGAATTAGAATGGTGATGAACATGCCCTACTGTGTGTGAGCTAAGTGTGTGAACACGATTTGGTAAAGGTATTGGTGAGAGGCCATGTAGGAGTACATGGTGGGTTGTCTCATTGAAGCCGTCCTCAGGAACTGAGTTCTGTGTGTTTGTGATCCATGAAACAGTTACTACCACACATTGGGATCCTTAATTGACTCTCTCGGCTTCTTAATCACCCTTGTCCTCTGTCCAGGAGTTGCAAGTAGTTTCTGGTGTTTGTAGTATGCTGGGGGCCGCACGCAGCGCTGACCGTAGGGGTGGGCTGTGTTGCGGTAGGCACGTGGCACGGTGTACCGATTCGCCCGTTTGGTGTCTCGGGAACCCTGCACACATCGTTCGGGGCCGTTAGTGGAAACCTCGGCCGGACTCCCTGCGGATGGAACCCGAATAGGCGATAAACCTGGACTAGAGACTTGAGTGTTTAGGTAGGCTGTGGCCGACACCCTCGCTGGGCTTCCGCTTGAAGGTTGCCGAGTACATGTCGTGTAAACGGCGGTAAGTGGTGAGAGCGTGTGTGAAGAAGTACACCCCTGCAGGGTTAACATCATCTATTCGAATAGCCGTGTCCGCGGTAATGGACTTCTGGGTTGCCTATAACAGTTCATAGACAAGTGAAAGTGGATACTCTAAAATACGCAAGATAAGCGTGAGTGCTATGGATGGCCTTCTCGTAGGGAGACGGAAGTGGATCCATAGTGGTGTATTGATATGGTGAATATGTGGACTCGTGTGCGCCACCTCAAAAGAGTTACTTGCAGTCGTAGTTCAGGTTAGCCACTGAGTCAAAGCTGGCTTGCTGCAGTCAAACTCCACCACCCCCTTTATTGATACTGATGCATATGTAGTTAGTTCTGATGTAAGTCTTGCTGAGTACAATTGTACTCACGTTTGCCTATTTTATGTTTTTGCAGAGAGATTTCAATCTCGCTAGTAGTACCGCTTGGACTTCGACGTTTAGCTTGTTACCTCAGCTATGATCTTATGCCCTCGGCAGGATCTGGTAGATAGTCAGGCTTCTCAGCCTTTTTCAATTGTAGATGTCTGTACTCAGACATGTTAAGCTTCCGCATGTGTTTGACTTGTGTGCTCTGAATGTTGGGTCATGAGACCCATGTTTGTAATATCTCGCTCCTCGGAGCCTAATGAATAAATACTTTGAGTCGTAGAGTCTTGTTGTGATGCCATGTTGTAATTACACATATCGAGCATATTGTGTGTATGATTGGAATGCTTGGTATGTGTGGGATCCGACTATCTAGTTGTCTATCCTTGGCAGCCTATCATATGGGGAAATGTAGTCTAGTGCTTCTGAGCGATAGTAGTCCGCTACAGCCCGGTTCACCGGAGTCCTGCTAGCCCAGCACTACTGCTCGGAACACTTGACTGGCCGGCATGTGTTTCACGTCGTTCCTGTGTCTGTCCCTTCGGGGAAATGTCACGCGCTATTGTCCGGAGTCCTGCCTAGCCTGCTACAGCCCGGGTTACCGGAGCCTTGTTAGCCCAGTGCTACAGCCCGGACAAATACGTTGATGACCGACATGCTCGATGTGATTCATGTATGCCTGTCCTCATAGGCTAGCGCCGCTTTGGGTTCATGACTAGCCATGTCGGCCCGGGTTCTCTGTCATATGGATGCTAGCGACACTATCATATACGTGAGCCAAAAGGCGCAAACGGTCCCGGGCCAGGTAAGGTGGCACCCGTGGGAACACCGTGCGTGAGGCCACAAAGTGATATGATTTGTTACATGCTGGATCGGTGTGACTTAGGATCGGGGTCCTGACAGATCATCTTATTTACTACCGTCGTTCTAAGCAAATAAGATGTATAAACATGATAAACATCACATGCAATCAAATAGTGACATGATATGGCCATCATCACTTTGCTCCTTTTGATCTCCATCTTCGGGGCTCCATGATCATCGTCGTCACCGGCATGACACCATGATCTCCATCATCGTGTCTTCATGAAGTTGTCACGTCAACTATTACTTCTACTACTATGGCTAACGGTTAGCAATAAAGTAAAGTAATTACATGACGTTTATGTTGACACGCAGGTCATAAATAAATTAAAGACAACTCCTATGGCTCCTGCCGGTTGTCATACTCATCGACATGCAAGTCGTGATTCCTATTACAAGAACATGATCAATCTCATACATCACATATATCATTCATCACATCCTTTTGGCCATATCACATCACATGGCATACCCTGCAAAAACAAGTTAGACGTCCTCTAATTGTTGTTTGCATGTTTTACGTGGCTGCTATGGGTTTCTAGCAAGAACGTTTCTTACCTACGCAAAACCACAACATGATATGTCAATTGCTATTGACCCTTCATAAGGACCCTTTTCATCGAATCCGATCCGACTAAAGTGGGAGAGACTGGCACCCGCTAGCCACCTTATGCAACTAGTGCATGTCAGTCGGTGGAACCTGTCTCACGTAAGTGTACGTGTAAGGTCGGTCCGGGCCGCTTCATCCCACAATGCCGCCGAATCAAGATTGACTAGTAACGGTAAGCATATTGAACAAAATCAACGCCCACAACTACTTTGTGTTCTACTCGTGCATGGAATCTACGCAATAGACCTAGCTCATGATGCACTGTTGGAGAACGTAGCAGAAATTTAAAATTTTCCTACGTGTCACCAAGATCTATCTATGGAGAAACCAGCAACGAGGGGAAAGAGAGTGCATCTACATTCCCTTGTAGATCGCTAAGCGGAAGCGTTCAAGTGAACGAGGTTGATGGACTCGTACTCGTCGTGATCCAAATCACCGATGACCAAGTGCCGAACGGACGGCACCTCCGCGTTCAACACACGTACAGCCCGGTGACGTCTCCCATGCCTTGATCCAGCAAGGAGAGAGGGAGAGGTTGAGGAAGACTCCGTCTAGCAGCAGCACAACGGCGTGGTGGTGGTGGAGGAGCGTGGCAATCCTGCAGGGCTTCACCAAGCACCTGCGGGAGAGGAGGAGGTGTCACGGGAGGGAGGGAGGCGCCAGGGCTTCAGGTGTGGCTGCCCTCCCTCCCCTCCACTATATATAGGGGCAAGAGAGAGGGGGAGGCGCAGCCTTGCCCCTTCCTCCAAGGAAGGGGTGCGGCCAAGGGGGGGGAGGAGTCCATCCTTCCCAAGGCACCTCGGAGGAGCCTTCCCCTTTGAGGACTCTCCCCCTTTTCTTATATCTTGGCGCATGGGCCTCTTGGGGCTGGTGCCCTTGGCCCATATAGGCCAAGGCGCACCCCCTACAGCCCATGTGGCACCCCGGGGCAGGTGGACCCCCGGACCCCTTTCGGCACTCCCGTTACAATACCGATAAAGTGCGAAACTTTTCTGGCGACCAAAATAAGACTTCCCATATATAAATCTTTACCTCCGGACCATTCCGGAACTCCTCGTGACGTCCGGGATCTCATCCGGGACTCCAAACAACATTCGGTAACCACATACAAACTTCCTTTATAACCCTAGCGTCATCGAACCTTAAGTGTGTAGACCCTATGGGTTCGGGAGACATGCAGACATGACCGAGAAGTTCTCCGGTCAATAACCAACAGCGGGATCTGGATACCCATGTTGGTTCCCACATGTTCCACGATGATCTCATCAGATGAACCATGATGTCGAGGATTCGATCAATCCCGTATACAATTCCCTTTGTCTAGCGGTATAGTACTTGCCCGAGATTCGATCGTCGGTATCTCGATACCTTGTTCAATCTCGTTACCGGCAAGTCCCTTTTTACTCGTTCCGTAGCACATCATCCCGTGATCAACTCCTTGATCACATTGTGCACATTATGATGATGTCCTACCGAGTGGGCCCAGAGATACCTCTCCGTCACACGGAGTGACAAATCCCAGTCTCGATTCGTGCCAACCCAACAGACACTTTCGGAGATACCCGTAGTGCACCTTTATAGCCACCCAGTTACGTTGTGACGTTTGGCACACCCAAAGTATTCCTACGGTATCCGGGAGTTGCACAATCTCATGGTCTAAGGAAATGATACTTGACATTAGAAAAGCTTTAGCATACGAACTACACGATCTTGTGCTAGGCTTAGGATTGGGTCTTGTCCATCACATCATTCTTCTAATGATGTGATCCCGTTATCAATGACATCCAATGTCCATGGTCAGGAAACCGTAACCATCTATTGATCAACGAGCTAGTCAACTAGAGGCTTACTAGGGACATGGTGTTGTCTATGCATCCACACATGTATCTGAGTTTCCTATCAATACAATTCTAGCATGGATAATAAACGATTATCATGAACAAGGAAATATAGTAATAACCTATTTATTATTGCCTCTAGGGCATATTTCCAACAGATCTTCCACCAAATAAACCAACTAGCATCAACTACAAGGAGTAATCAACACTACTAGCAACCTACTAGCACCAATCCCGGACTTTGAGACAAGAATTGGATACAAGAGATGAACTAGGATTTGGAGATGAGATGGTGCTGGTGAAGATGTTGATGGAGATTGCCCTCTCCCGATGAGAGGAGCGTTGGTGATAACGATGGTGATGGTTTCCCCCTCCTGGAGGGAAGTATCCCCGGCGGAACAGCTCTGCGGAGGCTCTAGATTGGTTCCGCCAAGGTTCCGCCTCGTGGCGGCGGAGTCTCGTCCCGAAAGGTTGCTTCTGAATTTTTCTCATCGAAAGACTTCATATAGGAGAAGATGGACGTCCGAGACCCACCAGGGGGCCCACGAGGTAGGGGCGCGCCCTAGGAGGGGGGCGCGCCCCCCACCCTCGTGAGCAGGGTGTGGGCCCCTGGCCTTCATCTTTGGCGAGGATATTTCTTTATTTATTTTAAGATGTTCCCTGGAGTTTCAGGACTTTTGGAGTTGCGCAGAATAGGTCTCTAATATTTGCTCCTTTTCCAGTCCAGAATTCCAGCTGTCGGCATTCTCCCTCCTTATGCAAACCTTGTAAAATAAGAGAGAATAGCCATAAGTATTGTGACATAAAGTGAAGTAACAACCTATAATGCAATAAATATCGATATAAAAGCATGATGCAAAATGGATGTATCACCCGACAAGCCACGGCGTACTGCATCCAGGGCGGTGAGTTATACAGGAAGCGGCCAAATGATGTTTCCCTGCGTTGCATCTCTGGGGAGCAAGGAAAAGAGTTGTTGGCCGACATACACGGCGGGGACTGCGGGCACCACTCGTCGTCACGAACCCTTGTCGGCAAGGTGTTTCGCAAGGGATTCTACTGGACCACGGCACTCAACGACGCGACTGAGCTGGTGAGGTCCTGCGAGGCCTACCAGTTCCACGCCAAGCAGATTCACAGCCGGCTCAGGGCTTCCAGACCATCCCACTCTCATGGCCATTCGCGGTCTGGGGGCTGGATATCTTCGGCCCGTTCCCTCAAGCACCCCGGGCTACCGATACCTCTACGTTGCCGTCGACAAGTTCACCAAGTGGGCGGAGGTGGAAGTCGTCCGCACCATCCCAACTGGCTCTGCAGTCAAGTTCATCAAGGGTCTCGTGAGCCGCTTTGGGGTCCCTGATGTCTACTAAGCAACCTTCTTCTTGAAGACGTTGTTGGGCCTCCAAGTGCAGAGGTTTGTAGGACACTAGCAAATTTCCCTCAAGTGGATGACCTAAGGTTTATCAATCCGTGGGAGGCGTAGGATGAAGATGATCTCTCTCAAACAACCCTGCAACCAAATAGCAAAGAGTCTCTTGTGTCCCCAACACACCCAATACAATTGTAAATTATATAGGTGCACTAGTTTGGCGAAGAGATGGTGATGCAAGTGCAATATGGATGGTAGATATAGGTTTTTGTAATCTGAAAATATAAAAACAGCAAGGTAACTAGTGATAAAAGTGAGCGTAAACGGTATTGCAATGCTAGGAAACAAGGCCTAGGGTTCATACTTTCACTAGTGCAAGTTCTCTCAACAATAATAACATAATTGGATCATATAACCATCCCTCAACATGCAACAAAGAGTCACTCCAAAGTCACTAATAGCGGAGAACAAACAAAGAGATTATGGTAGGGTACGAAGCCACCTCAAAGTTATTCTTTCCGATCAATCCATTGGGCTATTCATATAAGTGTCACAAACAGCCCTAGAGTTCGTAGTAAAATAACACCTTAAGACACACATCAACCAAAACCCTATTGTCACCTAGATACTCCAATGTCACCTCAAGTATCCGTGGGTATGATTATACGAATCTCAGATTCATCTATTCAACCAACACATAGAACCTCAAAGAGTGCCCCCAAAGTTTCTACCGGAGAGTCAAGACGAAAACGTGTGCCAACCCCTATGCATAGGTTCATGGGCGGAACCCGCAAGTTGATCACCAAAACATACATCAAGTGAATCAATAGAATAACCCATTGTCACCACGGTTATCCCACGCAAGACATACATCAAGTGTTCTCAAATCATTAAAGACTCAATCCGATAAGATATCTTCAAGGGGAAAACTCAGTCCATTACAAGAGAGTAGATGGGCAGAAGCAACATAAGATCCGACTATAATAGCAAAGATCGCGATACATTAAGATCGTGCCGAACCAAGAACACGAGAGAGAGGTCAAACACATAGCTACTGGTACATACCCTCAGCCCCAAGGGTGAACTACTCCCTCCTCGTCATGGAGAGCGTTGGGATGATGAAGATGGCCACCGGTGAGGGTTCCCCCCCTCCGGCAGGGTGCCGGAACAGGGTCCCGATTAGCTTTTGGTGGCTACAGAGGCTTGCGGCGGCGGAACTCCCGATCTATTCTGTTCCCCGAAGGTTTTAGGGTATATGGGTATATATAGGAGGAAGAAGTACATCAAGGTAGCCACGAGGGGCCCACGAGGGTGGAGGGCGCGCCCGGGGGGGTGGGTGCGCCCCCTGCCTCGTGCCTTCCTCGTTGCTTCCTTGACGTGGACTCCAAGTCCCCCGGATTGCTTTCTTTCCAAAAATAACTTCTCCAGAAGGTTTCATTCCGTTTCAACTCCGTTTGATATTCCTTTTCTTCGAAACACAGAAACATGGGAAAAAACAGGAACTGGCACTGGGCTCTGGGTTAACAAGTTAGTCCCAAAAATCATATAAAAGTGCTTAGTAAAGCCCATTAACGTCCAAAACAGATAATATAATAGCATGAATACTTCATAAATTATAGATATGTTGGAGACGTATCAGTCCCCAACCGCATCATCACCGATAATGGCTCGCTGTTCACCAGTAATCTCTTCAAAACATACTGTGCTAACCATGGAACACAGATCTGCTATGCTTTAGTGGCGCACCCCCGGAGTAATGGTCAAGCCGAACGCGCCAACGCGGAGGTCCTGAGAGGCCTCAAGACCAGGACCTTCAAGAAGAAGCTTGAAGCCTACGGCAGGGGCTGGCACGCCGAGCTCCAGTCCATGCTGTGGTCCATCCGCACCACCTCCACCAAGCCAACGGGCAAGACCCCATTCTTCCTCGTCTACGGAGAAGAAGCGGTTCTCCCTCACGAGGTCAAGCATCGCTCCGCACAGGTCCTGGCATTTGATGATACGCAGTAGGAAGCCATGCGGGGAATGGACCTCGTGCTAGGGGAGGAACGTTGCCATGAAGCTGCACTACGGGCGGCAAGATATCAGCACGCGTTGCGGCGATACCACTGTCGCAGCGTCCGCTCTAGGACGCTCGAGGTGGGTGACCTCTTCCTGAGGTGGGTGCTCTCCAGGGAAGGGATGCATAAGCTCTCACCCATGTGGGAGGGCCCGTTCAAGGTCGTCCATGTCTCCAGGCCTGCCGCGGCGCGCCTGGAGATGCAGGACGGGGTACCCATCCAGAACGCCTGGAACATCCAGCACCTCCGAAAGTTCTACCCATGAAGAAAGGCCCGGCGTCTGTGAAGAAGGCCCAGTGCCTGTGAAGGTCTCCGCTTGTGACACTCTCACATAATAATGAGTGGGGCTGTACACGCCCCGGAGTCTCAGGAGTGCCGCCCTTGGGCCTCGGGGGCTCCCTCCCACGTCCTAGTGGCGGCACTTAGCTCCGCGCTGGTGAGAAGACATGAAGACTAGACTAGGTGTCAGACGCGGCTTTTCATTTGCTTTCCGCAGTTGGCTAGCCCCTCTTTAATTGAAGTTTGCTTCTGGTGTTCTTTGCTGATTTGGTTCCGTCGCCCTCTTCCTCTGTTTCCGTCTTCAGTTTAGCCTGTACTCTCTCTCGCATACCTCGCGAGGGGGCTGGACAGGTACCCTCGTGAGCATTTTTTCTTTTTCTGCTTTTTGCGAGGCACCCTCGTTCGAGCTCGCAAGCTAGCGCACCTCTCCTAATCCATGCCCCTTGGGTACCGCAATACGAAGCGTTGGGTCAAGGCTAGCAGCGCCTGCGACCAAGGCGAGGGTAAATGACAAGCCTCCTAACGAGTTTTTTGCAGTTCCTAAGCGCCTACCAGGCCAAGGAGGCCTCGACAGGCACCAGGAAGCAAGCACCTCGCGAAGAGGAGACTACTCCGAGCACGTCAAGCTAAGTTATCTCTACATAAAACGAAGATGTCGCGACACAGCACAGGAACGATAAACATAGCATAATAACTGAGAAATCATAGTTCGTTGCACGCCCCTCCGGGGCCCCATACTGGTTTCTTTCTTAATACAGGAAGGAAAGGAAGAATGAAATAAAAGCAGCGCGTGCCCCCATAGCGGTCCGTGAGGGCGGGCTCTTGGCGCCGTCCCGAGCTCAGCCGGACCCCTCCTCACTCTTCACGGAGGCGCGGCGACGAGACGACCCGCTGCCGCCTTCGAAGCGGGCTCGGCAGCGTGGCGGCTGGTCGTAACCACCGCTGCTGGAGCTGTGGCCGGAGGAAGAACCGCCATAGCTGGACGAGACGTGGTCGACACCAAGGGCGGGTTCTCCTTCATCCTCGTCGCGACCATCACCAAGGCCGAGCACCTCGTCGTCGTTGACCTCAGGGCAGCACCCGGCGCGGCGACCATCTTCCCCGAACACCCTCACATAGAGGATCACGTCACCGTCGTACTTGAAATGGAGGGTGCACTGCCTGCCCAAGCCGCGGCGCGCGGGCAAACGTCTACCAGCCGCGGGCCAGGGCTTTGTTGCCTACGACGGAGACCTCAACCGCGACCCAGGAAGCCCTGCTGCAGCAGCCGTCCGCCTGCAGCCAGAGCCCACCTGGACCTGTGGCCGGCAGCTCGACGGCGAAGAAGCGCGGGAGCTGAGGCCATTTGCCGGCCGGGTCCTCCGACCAGACGACGAACTCCGGCAGCACCTCCGCCGAGTGGAAGCGCGGCCGGCCGCGCGACCATGACACGTTTCCCTTCACCGACAGGGCTGCCACGACCGGGGCGACCCCCACCACGCGAAGCGGCACCGCCGCGGCTGCGGGGGGCGTGGCAGGGGTCGCGATGTGCTTGCGGGGACGGCCACGTCCATGCTTGGGCACCGGGGAGACCGGGCCCCTCCTGACGGGCCTTCCCCTTCTCCGCGGCGGAGAACCTCTTCGACCGCGCCATTGGTGTTGCTACTGGCAATGGAGCAAAGGGGGAGAAGCGAGCAGAATGGGAAGAGATGGGCGACGGGGGCTCCACCCCCTCCCCATTTATAGCAGGAGAATGCCAACCAGCACCCCCCACGATCACATGCAATGATGGTTTTACCTTGCATGTAGCATGGGGAAACGGAGACGCCCACGTCCAATCAACCGCCACACATCGACCGAGGCCGTAGGCTATTGGGGCCCGCGGCGCTCCGCACTTGCCCTTTGGCTTCGCCTCAAAACCAAGTCCGAGCGCACCTTGGGCCCGGGGGCTACTGTCGGCATTTGGGAACGAGGGTCCCCAGACTTGCCTGCCTGCGTCCCACAGCGTGGCTCTGCGAGCGGGCCCGTACGGCCCATCTTCACCAACAAGCATTCGAGACCCTCCGAGGGGCCAAGCCTCGCGAGGCGGACGACACAGGACCTCCTCAGGAGCGGCCTCACCAGGCTAGCTCGTGAGGGGTGAAGAGATCGAGGCAAGGCAAACCTCGCGAGGTTCCAATGACGCAAGCCATGACGATCGATACCAGGCGGGCGCCAGCGCGCAAAGTGTCCTTGCTTCCTCTTTGGTGCTAAGGAGGCAAGCGCAGGCGAGGAGTACCAAGGCGTTAAGCAAAGGTTTCCATATCGGTGCAACGAGACCAAGACCAGCAGGACGGTAAGAAAGGGGTCATCGTGGAGCCCAAGCCAGCGTCACCACCGAAGCCTTTGGCAGGCGAAGACTACTTTTGTCAGGATAAGCTGTACTCGCTCTCCCCTTTCAAATTGACCATTGTGGCATCCCTTCCCGCTCAATATTTGGGAAGAGGACTAGGGCCTCTATAAATAGGACTAGCCACCACAGTAGGAGGCGGCTCAAACTGATCTTGAGCAATCCTCACCCGCACACCAGCTCACTAAGCACAAGAACACCTCACCTGAGGAGGCTGTTCTTCCCCTTGTACTGTTCATCCTCAGCCCGAGAGGCAATCCACCACACCACACTGGAGTAGGGTATTACACCACAACGGTGGCCCGAACCAGTATAAATCTTGTGTCTCTTGTGTTGCGAGTTCGTCAAGCCAAGCTTTGAGATCCCGATGAGGCTGAGGGCGTGATTTGGTAGGGGGAGATCTTCGCGCGCACCCCAGTGTTCGAACCTTGAGGGTTTTGCCGGAACCCGAAATCCGACAGACGGATCAAGAGTCTTGAATTCAGGGCGTTCTTGAATCATCAGGGCTAGGGTGTCAAATGAGCTGTCAAGTGATCTCAGGAGCGTCTTGATGATTTCATGCTTGGTGATCGCAGTGGCGCCAAGAGCGTGAAGCTCATTTGTGATATCAGTGAGTCGATCAAATGTGAGCTGGACATTCTCATTGTCGTTTCTCTTGAAGCGATTGAAGAGGTTGCGAAGGACACTGATCCTTGAGTCTATCTGGGTTGAGACGCCTTCGTTGACCTTGGAGAGCCAGTCCCAGACTAGCTTCGAAGTTTCCAGAGTGCTCACACGGCCATACTGTCCTTTGGTCAGATGACCACATATGATGTTCTTGGCAGTAGAATCCAGCTGAACGAACTTCTTGACATCAGCAGGGGTGACACCTTCACCAGTCTTGGGAACGCTGTTCTTGACGACATACCAGAGGTCGACATCAATGGCTTCAAGATGCATGCGCTTCTTATTCTTCCAGTAGGGGTAATCTGTGTCATCGAAGACAGGGCACGCAGTGGAGACCTTGATTATCCCTGCAGTCGACATAGCTAAAACTCCAGGTGGTTAAACCGAATCACACATAACAAGGGAGCACCTTGCTCTGATACCAATTGAAAGCGCTAGTTATCGACTAGAGGGGGTGAATAGGTGATTTTTATGAAAGTCTTCAAAATACGGGGTCTTTGAAGACAAACGACAGAAATGAACCTATTGATATGCAACGGAAGGTAGACTACACTAGACAAGCCATAGTCGAGTAAGTAATGAAGTGAAAGTACGAAGACTATAAGCAGCTAGGTAGTATAGATCAGGATGGAAGATAGTATGAAGCCAAACAACAATAGTCGTCACACAGTGAAGTCAATCAGATAAAGCAAGCAGGCAATGACTTCATGAAGACAAACTGTAAGTAAAGAGAGGGAGAAGATAGAACCAGTAGCTTGGAGAGGATAGGGATTTGTTGGACCAGTTCCAGTTGCTGTAACAACTATATGTCTGGTTAGGGAGGCTGAGATTCAACTCAGAATACCGCATCTTCACCTTATTCCCCTTGAGCTAAGGACACTTAGTCCTTGCCCAATCACTCTGGTAAGTCTTCAAGGTAGACTTCCAAACCTTCACAGACTTCGTTCACTCGCAATCCACAATGACTCTTGGATGCTCAGAACGCGACGCCTAACCGGCTGGAGGATTCACAGTCCTCAAGTGTAATAAGTCTTCTGATCACGCGGACAGAAAGACTTCAGTGATGCCTAACACTCTTTGTCTCTGGGTGTTTTGGGCTTTGTCCTCGCAAGGATCTCTCTCTCAAATGCTTCGGAGGTGGGTTGCTCTCAAACGACAAAAGCCATGCACTAACTCCGAGCAGCCACCAATTTATGGTGTAGGGGGTGGGTTATTTATAGCCAGGAGGCAACCCGGCCTGACTTGTCCGAAATGACCCTGGGTGACTAAGGAACTGACACGTGTCCAATGGTCAGATTTCAAACACACGTGGCAGCTTGACTTGGGCTACAAGTAAAGCTGACTTATCCAGCTCTGGATAAGATTTGCTCTCATTGTCTTTGCTCAAAGACATAGGATTCGGTTGAGCATCACTTCAGTCACTCTGACTTTGTTCATTTGGACCCCACTTCACAGTACGGTGGTTCCTATATATGACTCAACAAAGAAGAAAAGGAAACTACGAAACAACTATGTCTCTGCACTCCATAGTCTTCATGCGATGTCTTCTCATGTCATAGTCTTCATTGTGAATATCTTCACAGACCACCATTGTCTTCAATGTCTTCACACATTTTTAGGGGTCATCTCCGGTAGGTAAACCGAATCAATAAGGAACTACTACCTGTGTTATCCTGCAATTCTCACAAACACATTAGTCCCTCAACCAGGTTTGTCGTCAATACTCCAAAACCAACTAGGGGTGGCACTAGATGCACTTACAGGTGGCACTGAGATGCAGAATCGCAAGCGGTTACTGCAACTCGGTGTGACTGAAAGGTTCAAATTGGTTGCACCGAGATTGAAAACCTATATCAACTCAGTGAACTCGGTGTGACCGAAATGGACGAATCGGTCATACCGAAATGCACAGAGAGGTTTTGGAAGTTTAAGTCTATGACGAATCGGGGACTCCGAGTGCTCCTCACATAGAGTGGTTCGAATCTGACTTGATCAAACTTTGTGATGTAGCATGAATAGAGTTTGAGACGAGAAAAGCATAGATAGCTAGAGGAAGTTCTTAGTCATTCTTGTCCATCCACTTGGCAAAAGAAAAACTAGCCAATCAATCAAAGCAACAAGTGGATGACCTTGAATGAGTAAAATATGCAATCAACATGCTCACACAATAATATGGCAAATGAAATATGTGACAAAGCATGCACAAACACTCTAGCATCTATCAAGCAATTGGCGATGACTAGGTCATCTATATATAAGTATATTGACTTAGGAGTCAGATGAGAACATTTGATCATAAGTCATACTCATCGTTAAAGCACAAGTGGGGTTACCACTTTTACATAAAGCATTGTTGTGTTCACATCATTAGAGTTGCTTTAGCTTGATTGTTAGAGTAAAGCTCCCCCTAGATGTGATATCCCCCCTAAGAGGGATGAACTAACCTTGGGTTTTGTCGATGATGACTTCATGTAGATGTTGAAGATGTGGATGCTCAATGTTGATGTAGATCATTTGGAGCAGTCCATTGGAGTGAGTTGCACTTTTAATACCTACACGGGTTAGTCCCACAAGGAACAAACAAGGATATCCATAGACATAGTGCTGGGGAACGTAGTAATTTCAAAAATATTCCTATGCACACACAGGATCATGGTGATGCATAGCAACGAGAGGGGAGAGTATGTCCACGTACCCTCGTGGACCGGAAGCAGAAGCGTTAGCACAACGCGGTTGATGTAGTCGTACGTCTTCACGAGCCGACCGATCCAAGTACCGAACGTACGGCACCTCCGAGTTCAGCACACGTTCAGCTCGATGACGTCCCACAAACTCCAATCCAGCAGAGCTTCGAGGGAGAGTTCCGTCAGCACGATGGCGTGATGACGGTGATGATGTTGCTACCGACGCAGGGCTTCGCCTAAGCACCGCTATGATATGATCTAGGTGGAATATGGTGGAGGGGGCACCGCACACGGCTAGGAGATCAAGAGATGAATTGTTGTCTATGGGGTGCCCCCTGGCCACGTATATAAAGGAGTGGAGGAGGGGGGAAAGGGCCGGCCCCTATGGCGCGCCCTGGAGGAGTCCTACTCCCACCGGGAGTAGTATCCCCCCCTTCCAAGTAGTAAGAGTAGGAGTCAAGGAAAGGGAAGAGAAAAGAGAAGGAAGGAGGGGGCATAGCCCCTCCCCCTAGTCCATTTCGGACTAGGCCTTGGGGGGCGCGCAGCCTCTCCTCTCTCTTTCCCCTAAAGCCCAATAAGGCCCATATACTCCCCGTTCCCGTAACTCTTCAGTACTCCGAAAAATACCCGAATCACTCGGAACCTTTCCGATGTCCGAATATAGTTGTCCAATATATCGATCTTTACGTCTCGACCATTTCGAGACTCCTCGTCATGTCCCCGATCTCATCCGGAACTCCGAACTACCTTCGGTACATCAAAACACATAAACTCATAATACCGATCGTTACCGAACGTTAAGCGTGCGGACCCTACGAGTTCGAGAACTATGTAGACATGACCGAGACACGTCTCCGGTCAATAACCAATAGCGGAACCTGGATGCTCATATTGGCTCCCACATATTCTACGAAGATCTTTATCAGTCAAACCGCATAACAACATACGTTGTTCCCTTTGTCATTGGTATGTTACTTGCCCGAGATTCGATCGTTGGTATCTCAATACCTAGTTCAATCTCGTTACCGGCAAGTCTCTTTACTCGTTCCGTAATACATCATCCCGCAACTAACTCATTAGTTACAATACTTGCAAGGCTTATAGTGGTGTGTATTACCGAGTGGGCCAAGAGATACCTCTCCGACCATCGGAGTGACAAATCCTAATCTCGAAATACGCCAACTCAACAAGTACCTTCGGAGACACTTGTATAGCACCTTTATAATCACCTAGTTACGTTGTGATGTTTGGTAGCACACAAAGTGTTCCTCCGGTAAACGGGAGTTGCATAATCTCATAGTCATAGGAACATGTATAAGTCATGAAGAAAACAATAGCAACATACTAAACGATCAAGTGCTAAGCTAACGGAATGGGTCAAGTCAATCACATCATTCTCTAATGATGTGATCCCGTTTATCAAATGACAACCCATGTCTATGGTTAGGAAACTTAACCATCTTTGATTAACGAGCTAGTCAAGTAGAGGCATACTAGCGACACTCTGTTTGTCTATGTATTCACACATGTATTATGTTTCCGGTTAATACAATTCTAGCATGAATAATAAACATTTACCATGAAATAAGAAATAAATAATAACTTTATTATTGCCTCTAGGGCATATTTCCTTCAGTCTCCCACTTGCACTAGAGTCAATAATCTAGTTCACATCGCCATGTGATTTAACATCAACAGTTCACATCTTTATGTGGTTAACGCCCATAGTTCACATCGTCATGTGACCAACACCCAGAGGGTTTAGTAGAGTCAATAATCTAGTTCACATTGCTATGTGATTAACACCCAAAGAGTACTAAGGTCTGATCATGTTTTGCTTGTGAGAGAAATTTAGTCAACGGGTCTGCCACATTCAGATCCGTGTGTATTTTGCAAATTTCTATGTCTACAATGCTCTGCACGGAGCTACTCTAGCTAATAGCTCCCACCTTCACTACATAGAGTGATGTTCACACAATATGATGTCCATGAAAGCATTAGGTTACCTTGTCCCTTGTCTTACCAACAAGAGGGTTTGTGACTCCTTGAACTAGTGCAAGATGTGGAAGTTGTTTGTACTTGTCCTCGCCAAAATGATATGTGTGAAGTATGTTGGTGGAGTCACCCTCAAGAACTTTCTACTTCTTCTTCTTCGGGATCCACATCATCTTGATGGGAATCCTTGGAGTTATAGTCGTACTTGACGTAGTAGAACTTGATGTAGTCTTGGGAACCCACTTGACCAAGGCCTTAGGAGCTTCTTAAAATGCATCAATCTCTTCTTGAAGCTTGTATTTGCCTTTTTGCTTGTCGTCTTGTGGTGGAAGATCATCTTGAGCTTGTGTTCCTTGGAAAGAAGTAGAATCATACTTCTCTTGTTGAGGAACAAACTTCGTCTTGGGATATTGATCTTCTTCCCACTCAACTCCATTGGCATTGAACTTTCGTTGAAAACCAACACCTTGATTCTTCCGGTGTTTCCTTGCTTGCGTAGAGTTTCCTCAAATTGCTTACTCCCGACAAGGCTCTTGTAAACACCTTTCTCTATGATTCCCTTCAGTAAGCTATTTTCTTGCCCAAGTGTAAATTGGCTAAGAGAATCATTAGCGGAATCAACAGAACTACTAGAAGCAACAACATTGGATTTAGCATGATAATTGTTACTACTAGATGAAGAATCTTTCTTACTCTTCTTGCTAGATTTAACTTGTCGCATGTAAGTAGACAAGAGTAAATGCTTGGCAATGTAAGAAGAACTTTTTTTGCGAAGATCATCATTGATTGCTTTTAAGAACCCATGCTCTTGCTCAAGGTTGAGCTTTTCAAAGCGTAACTTTTCATGAGTCTTTAAAAGTTCTCGATGATCTTCCAAGGTAGTTGCTACCTCTTGTTCCATAATCCATCAAAAGATTTCACCCGAAACTTGAAAACTTCACAACACAAAACTCAATAGAAATCTCGTGAGCTCCGTTAGAGAAAGAAAACAAAAAACCACTTCAAGGTACTGTAATGAACTCATTCTTTACTTATATTGGTGTTAAACCTACTGTATTCCAACTTCTCTATGGATTATAAGCTATTTTACTAGCCATAGATTCATCAAAATAAGCAAACAACACATGCAAAACAAAATCTGTCAAAAACAGAACTGTCTGTAGTTATCTGTAACTAACGCAAACTTATGGAACTCCAAAAAATCTACCAAAATAGGACGACCTAGACAATTTGTTTATTGATCATCAGCAATTGGAATTAGTATTTTATCACGCTCTGGTGATTTTTAACAATTGTTTTTGTGAACAGAAAGTTTCTGGAAATTACAGCAAGATCAAATAACTATCATCCAAGAAGATCCTATAGGTTTAACTTGGCACAAACACTAATTAAAACACAAAACCACATCTAAACGGAAGGTAGATGGATTATTTATTCCTAAACAAAAACAAAAACAAAAAACTTAAAATAAAATTGGGTTGCCTCCCAACAAGCGCTATCGTTTAACGCCCCTAGCTAGGCATAAAAGCGAGGATAGATCTAGGTATTGCCATCTTTGGTAGGCAATCCATAAGTGCTCTCATGATAGATTCGTATGGCAATTTTATTTTATTTCTAGGGAAGTGTTCCATGCCCTTTTTTAATGGAAATTAAAACCTAATATTCCCTTCCTTCATATCAATAATTGCACCAACCGTTCTAAGGAAAGGTCTACCAATAATAATAGGGCAAGAAGGATTGCAATCTATATCAAGAACGATAAAATCTACGGGCACATAATTCCTATTTGCAACAATAAGAACATCATTAATTCTTCCCATAGGTTTCTTAATAGTGGAATCCGCAAGATGCAAGTTTAGAGAGCAGTCATCGAAATCACGGAAATCTAGCAAATCACACAAAGTTTTGGGGATAGTGGAGACACTAGCACCCAAATCACACAAAGCATAAAACTCGTGATCTTTAATTTTAATTTTAATAGTTGGTTCCCACTCATCATAGAGTTTTCTAGGGATAGAAACTTTCAACTCAAGTTTTTCTTCATAAAATTGCATCAGGGCATCAACAATATGTTCGGCAAAGGCTTTCTTTTGACTATAAGCATGTGGAGAATTTAGCACGGATTGTAACAAGGAAATACAATCAATTAAAGAGCAACTTTCATTATTTCTTTCAATCCCACTTTCATCAATTTCATCATAAAGATCTAAATACTCCGAATTTTTAGAACGCCTTCTAGGTAAAGGAAGATCATATTCAGTTTCATCAAGATTCATATTGCAAAACAAAGATTTGATAGGGGACACGTCAATAAATTTTAGATCTTCATCTTGATTTTCATAGGAATTGGAAGAACACGCTTTAATAAAGGCATCTTTGGAAGCACGCATCCTAGTTCTTTCCTTGCACTCATCAATGGAGATTCTCATGGCTTTGAGAGACTCATTAATATAATGCTTAGGAGGAATATATCTAAGCTTTAAAGAATCAACCTCAAGAGAAATTCTATCAACGTTCCTAGCCAAATCATCAACTTCAAGCAATTTCTCTTCAAGCAAAGCATTAAAATTCTTTTGTGAATTCATAAACTCTTTAACACTATTCTCAAATTCAGAGGGCATCTTATTAAAATTTCCATAAGAGTTGTTGTAGGAATTTCCATAATTATTAGAAGGATTGCTAGGATAAGGCCTAGGATTAAAATTCCCTCTATACGCGTTGTTACCAAAATTATTCCTACCAAAAAAATTCACATCCATAGATTCATTATTATTCTCAATCAAAGTAGAAAAAGGCATATCATTAGGATCAGAACAAACACTCTTAGTAGCAAATAATTTCATAAGTTCATCCATCTTTCCACTCAAAACATTGATTTCTTCTATTGCATGCACCTTTTTATTAGTGGATCTTTTACTGTGCCATTGAGAATAATTAACCATAATATTTCTAGGAGTTTAGTAGCATCTCCTAAAGTGATTTCCATAAAAGTGCCTCCCGCAGCCGAATCTAAAAGAATTCAATCCGGCATAAAAGTTTTGTATAATCATCCACAAATTCAAACCATGAGTAGGGCAATTACGTATCATTAATTTCATTCTCTCCCAAGCTTGTGCAACATGTTCATGATCAAGTTGCTTAAAATTCATAATATCGTTTCTAAGAGAGATGATCTTAGCGGGAGGAAAATACTTAGAGATAAAAGCATCTTTGCACTTGTTCCAAGAATCAATACTATTTTTAGGCAAAGACGAAAACCAAGCTTTAGCACGATCTCTAAGCGAAAAAGGAAATAGCTTCAATTTAACAACATCATTATCGACGTCTTTCTTCTTTTGCATATCACATAAATCAACGAAGCTATTCAGATGAGTAGCGGCATCTTCACTAGGAAGGTCGGCGAATTGATCTTTCATAACAAGATTCAACAAAGCAGTATTGATTTCACAAGATTCAGTATTGGCAAGAGGAGAAATCGGAGTGCTAAGGAAATAATTATTATTGGTATTGGTGAAGTCACACAATTTGGTAGTATCTTGAGCCATCGCGACAAACAAGCAATCCAACACACGGGTAAACAAAAGGCAAGCGAGAAAAAGGCAAATGGAAAGAGAGAAGGAGATTGGGAAAGAGAGGGTGAATAAAATGGCAAGGGTGAAGTGGGGGAGAGCAAAACGAGAGGCAAATGGCAACCGATGTAATGCGAGAGATAGGGATTGTGATGGGTACTTGGTATGTTGACTTTTTGCGTAGACTCCCCGGCAACGGCACCAGAAATTCTTCTTTCTACCTCTTGAGCATTGCGTTGGTTTTCCCCGAAGAGGAGAGGATGATGCAGCAAAGTAGCGTAAGTATTTCCCTCGGTTTTTGAGAACCAAGGTATCAATCCAGTAGGAGGCTACGCTCAAGTCCCTCGTACCTGCACAAAACAATATCTCCTTGCAACCAACCCGATTAGGGGTTGTCAATCCCTTCACGGTCACTTACGAGAGTGAGATCTGATAGAGATGATAGATAATATTTTTGGTATTTTTGGTATAGAGATGCAAAGTGAAAAGTAAAAAGCAAAATAAAAAAGCAAAGCAATAATAAAGTGATGGAGATTGACTAGGGGCCATAGGTTTCACTAGTGGCTTCTCTCAAGAGCATAAGTATTCTACGGTGGGTGAACAAATTGTTGTTGAGCAATTGACATAATTGAGCATAGTTATGAGGATATCTAGGTATGATCATGTATATAGGCATCACGTCCGAGACAAGTAGACCGACTCCTGCTTGCATCTACTACTATTACTCCACTCATCGACCGCTATCCAGCATGCATCTAGAGTATTAAGTTAAAAACAGAGTAACGCCTTAAGCAAGATGACATGATGTAGAGGGATAGTTTCATGCAATATGATAAAAACCCCATCTTGTTATCCTCGATGGCAACAATACAATACGTGCCTTGCTGCCCCTTCTGTCACTAGGAAAGGACACCTCAAGATTGAACCCAAAGCTAAGCACTTCTCCCATGGCAAGAAAAACCAATCTAGTAGGCCAAACCAAACTGATAGTTCGAAGAGACTTGCAAAGATAACCAATCATACATAAAAGAACTCAGAGAAGATTCAAATATTATTCATAGATAGACTTGATCATAAACCCACAATTCATCGTTCTCAACAAACACACCGCAAAAAGAAAATTACATCGAATAGATCTCCACGAGAGAGGGGGAGAACATTGTATTGAGATCCAAAAAGAGAGAAGAAGCCATCTAGCTAATAACTGTGGACCCATAGGTCTGAGGTGAACTACTCACACTTCATCGAAGAGGCTATGATGATGTAGAAGCCCTCCGTGATGATGGCTGAGGGAGTCCTGGATTAGGGGGTGTTCGGATAGCCGGACAATACCTTCAGCTGGACTCCTGGACTATGAAGATACAAGATTGAAGACTTCGTCCCGTGTCCGGATGGGACTTTCCTTGGCGTGGAAGGCAAGCTTGGCGATGCGGATATTCAAGATCTCCTACCTATGTAATCGACTCTGTGTAACCCTAACCCTATCCGGTGTCTATATAAACCGGAGGTTTGTAGTCCGTAGGACAATCATCTTCATACACAATCATACCATAGGCTAGCTTCTAGGGTTTAGCCTCCTTGATCTCGTGGTAGATCTACTCTTGTACTACCCATATCATCAATATTAATCAAGCAGGAGTAGGGTATTACCTCCATCGAGAGGGCCCGAACCTGGGTAAAAACATCGTGTCCCTTGTCTCCTATTACCATCCGGCCTTGACGCACAGTTCGGGACCCCCTACCCGAGATCCGCCGGTTTTGACACCGACATTGGTGCTTTCGTTGAGAGTTCCTCTGTGCCGTCGCAATCAGGAAGGATGCCTCTTCCCTCTTTAAAGACGGCGCCGTTACTAAGGGAGCCTTGGTTGTCGGCCAAACCCTCCGGCTAGGTGGTTTTCTCACGACCGCCTGTTCAGCCGTTGCGCTGACGGTGACCTCTCGGGTCATCGAAAGCAACCTTCACGTTAGCTCAGAATTTGCCGAGCAGCTAGATCCAATGGAGCTCTCTTCCGTAAACGAGCTCTTGGATCGCATCGCCGCACTGGGGGTCGCTACAAATTACGACCAGGTTGGGCTTAAACCCGATCTAGGAGAAATTAACTCTCCCCAAGTCACCCACCACGTTGTCGTGGTAGAGGCGCAGTGCGGCGACCCTTCATCTATTATAAGGACTAGCTACGTCCGAATTCCCAAACCCTCCAAGCCGGATGCCCGCGGAGGGGAGGATATAACTCAAGACCTGAGCTTAGAATCAGGCAACGGGCTAGATTCATTGGACAACATCCAAGACTCCAGACTTCAGAGTTCGGAAGCTCTTCGGCCTTCGAATCTTAAATTGGGTGAGGTCTCAGATTCAATGCCACCCGCCCGCCCGAACTTAAGTGATCTTTCCCAAATCAGGCAAAAGCCCGAGGAAACAGTACATCACTACTGGGCCAGATTCCTCCTGGTTATGAACAGGATAAAGGATTGCCGCGAGGGAGACGCAATTTCAATCTTTTGCAGTAATTGCATGGACGAGGGAATACTTAACGCCATAAGTCGTCGTGATATTACATGCTTCGCTGACTTGGCGTCCATAGTACAAAAGTATTGTGCGATGGAAAGCGCCTGGAAAACCGAAATAAAATTTTGGGATAATCCGGCCTTGAATAACAATCCCGTCCGAACTAAAAGGGTGCATCATAGTAAGACACCCGGGTTAAATATCAAAAAGCCAAAACCCTCTACAGGGCATGGAACCGTACTGGAAAGGTGGCTTGATGGACCCTGTAGAATTCACAGTATAGAGGACGCCACACCAACTCACAGCCTTAGAGCATGTTGGATACTCTGGCAGGTGGCCAAAATTGGCGAGGACCTCCTAATTTCGGAGGCCGCAGAAAGCCAGCCCGAGGACACCAGTACCATTCTCACAGTCTTCGAGACTTTCGCATCAAATAATATGCGAAAAAGAACACTCCGCAGCCTCGCCGAAGTCTATCAAGTAGCAACAATAAACCCATGGAGCGACACTGCTATCACCTTCAATGCAAGTGACGAACCTAAATTCCGAACAGCCCGAGCACCAGCCGCATTGGTCCTCAGTCCAATAGTGGACGGCTTTCGCCTCACCAAGGTACTCATGGATGGAGGCAGCGGATTGAACCTCATTTATGAGGAAACCCTCCAAAAAATGGAAATAGACTGGAACCACATCGAGCGAAGCAGCACAACCTTTAGAGGAATAATCCCCAGTCGGGAAGCGCGCTGCACAGGAAAAATCACACTAAATGTGGTGTTCGGCACACCGGATAATTACAGGTCCGAAGAGGTCACGTTCCAGGTGGCCCCGTTCAATAGCGGATACCACGCTATACTAGGACGGGAGGCATTTACAATCTTACAAGCAATACCCCATTACGGGTACATGAAGCTCAAGATGCCCGGGCCGAACGAAATTATCACTTCCGCTAGTGATCCGGACATAGCACTCCGCGCCGAAAACAAGACGGCCGCATTGGCCCTTGAGGCACTATCCGAAGCCTTGGCGGCTGAGGAACTGACTACGCTGCGCTCCATGGTTAATAGGGATGATGTGATACTCGATAAGAGATCCAAATCCACATCTTCAAGCCAGCGGACGAAATAGTAAAATTCCAGGTCCATCCAACGGACCCCAATAAAACAGCTTCCATCGGGGCACGACTGAACCCTGATGTAGACGCCGCACTGCGAGAGTTCCTACAAGAAAACTGGGATATTTTCGCCTGGCACCCTTCATACATGCCAGGAATCCCACGCAGGCTGGCCAAACATAGCTTAAATATCCAGAAAGGATTCAAACCTGTCAAACAAGCCCTTTGGCGTTTTTCCGAACTGAAGAGACAGGCTATGGGAGAGGAGCTAGCCAAGTTATTGGAGGCCGGATTCATTGGAGACATAAAACATCTGGACTAGCTAGCAAACCTGGTGATGGTACCAAAGAAGGACAAATCTTGGCGCCTGTGTGTCGATTTTAAAGACCTTAACAAGGCCTGCCCAAAGGATCCCTTCCCCCTCCCCCGTATCGATCAAATTATCGACGCCACCGCAGGACACGATTCGTTGTGTTTCCTCGACGCATACTCCGATTACCATCAAATCAAGATGGCAGAATCAGACCAAGCCGCAACAGCATTTATCACACCATATGGCCCATTCTGCTTCAACACAATGCCCTTTGGGCTGAAAAACGCCGACGCAACATATCAGCGCATGATACAGACATGTCTGGCAAAACAGTAGAGGCATATGTGGATGATGTGGTCGTCAAATCAAAACATGTCGAATCTCTAGTAGACGACTTGAGGCTTACATTCGATAACCTCCGAAAATACGACATCAAGCTCAATCCGGAGAAATGCGTCTTCGGCGTTCCAGCCGGAAAGCTCTTGGGCTTCATTGTATCCGGTAGAGGAATTGAAGCAAATCCAGCCAAGATCCGAGCTTTGTCACAATTGGATGTCCCAAAAGACCTCAAACAAATACAGAAATTAACCGGATGTGTGGTGGCTCTAAGCCGCTTCATCTCCCGCTTGGGAGAAAAGGAACTGCCCCTTTATCGCCTCCTTCGGCGCACCAAACACTTCGAGTGGATGGATGCCGCCATGGCCGGACTCGATGAAATAAAAGCCATATTGGCAACAAACCCAGTCCTGGCCACGCCAAACACCGGCGAGCCAATGCTATTGTACATCGCGGCAACCCATCAAGTTGTCAGCACAGTGCTCGTCGTCGAGCGGGAAACGAACGGACACAAATTCCCCCTTTAAAGGCCGGTCTACTACGTGTCCACTGTCCTCACTCCATGCAAATCACGGTACCCGCACTATCAGAAAATTGCATACGCGGTATTCATGGCATCCCGGAAGCTACGACACTACTTTCAAGAGTGTTTGATTATAGTAGCCTCAGAAGTACCACTCAATGACATTATCAATAACCGCGATGCAACGGGCCGGATCGCAAAATGGGCCATTGAGCTCCTCCCGTTCGATATAACCTATAAGCCACGGCGAGCTATCAAATCGGTGTTGGCCGACTTCATCGCAGAATGGACGGAGGCCGAACTCCCTAAAGAGTAGGTCACATACTCAAACTGGATCATGCATTTCGACGGCTCCAAAATGTTGGCCGGACTGGGGGCTGGCGTCGTTTTAACGTCCCCCATAGGAGACATAGTCCAATATGTACTCCAAATTATGTACACGGACTCCAACAATGCAGCCGAATACGAGGCCCTTTTACATGGTCTTCGGATGGCAGTATCCATGGGCATTCAACGCCTAGAGGTATGCGGGGATTCGAACCTCGCGATATCCCAAATAAATGGCGAATTCGACACCAAGGATCCAAAAATGGCAGCTTACCGCAATGCCGTCCTAAAAATGTCAGCTCGGTCCGAAGGGCTGGAGTTTCACCATATAGCCCGCGAAAATAATCAAGCAGCGGACGTCCTGGCACGCATCAGAGCAAAACGCAATGCAGTCCCCCAACATCTTTTTGGAAAGATTGTTCAAGCCATCCGTAACATGGGAGGGGGAACCCGCAATTAACAGCCCAGACACAGCCGCACCACTCGACGCCGAACAACCTCACATAATTGGAGGTCCTGCCAACGAAATTACACCTTCAGCCCACGTAATAATGGCGGTTATCGCCCTGTGGACAGAACCATTCCTAGCCTACCTTACTAGGCAGGAACTCCCAGAGGACCAAAACAAGGCCCGCTGCATAGTGCGGCGATCTAAAGCCTACAAAGTCCACGAGGCGGAGCTTTATAAGAAAAGCACTACCGGAGTCCTTCAAAGGTGCATCTCCGAAGAAGAAGGGCGGAACCTTCTGGCTGAAATTCACGCCGGACTCGGTGGTCATCACGCTGTTGCTCGGTCCCTTGTTAGCAAGGCTTTCCGTACAGGCTTTTATTGGCCGACGGCCCGAGCAGACGCTCAGGACCTAGTCCAAAGATGCGTTGGTTGCCAACTTTTTGCCAACCAAAGCCATATGCCACCCACCGCACTCCAAACTATACCCATCACCTGGCCTTTTGCGGTCTGGGGGCTTGACATGGTCGGACCCCTTAAAGGTGGAACCCATAAGAAAAAATACTTACTGGTCATGGTGGATAAGTTCACCAAATGGATAGAAGCCAAGCCTGTTAAAACGGCTGAATCCGGACCTGTGATAGACTTCATATCCGAGGTTGTACACCGTTATGGCGTCCCCCACAGCATCATAACCGATAATGGTACAAACTTTACAGCCGACGAGGTAAAACTCTGGTGCAAAAACATGGGCATCAAGCTCGACTATGTTTAAGTCTATCACCCACAAACCAACGGCCAGGTCGAACGTGCAAACGGTCTTATCATGAGCGGCATCAAACCCAGACTAGTGCGGTCCCTCAAGGAATCTAACACGCACTGGGCAGAGGAGCTCGATTCCGTACTCTGGGGGCTGCGGCCCACGCCTAATCGCACCACCGGATACACACCATTCTTTATGGTGTACAGCGCAGAGGCAGTTCTGCTCTGCGACATAATTCATGACTCACCTAGAGTGCGCATGTATGAAGAAAGAGAAGCCGAGCTCGATCGGCAGGACAACTTGGACACCTTGGAGGAGGAGCGTGACGTGGCGAAAGCCCGTTCCGCATTTTATCAACAACAGGCCCGAAGATACCAAAGCAGAGAAGTACGGGCCAAAAATTACAATGTTGGCGAACTAGTTCTACGCCTGCCGGATAAGAAAAAGGACAAACTCAAGCCCAAGTGGGAAGGTCCATTTATAATCGACCAAGTCCTGACTGGTGGGGCGTACCGCCTGCGGGATGCATCGGATAACCGACTCGAGCCGAACCCGTGGAACGCCACACGTCTCCGAAGATTCTATGCCTAGCGCCGGACTCCGTGTTCGTCTCCTTCCCCTGTCCATTTTTTACATTTTTCTGTCTTATATTTCTCTCCTTCCCCTCTTTTTCCTTTATAGCCCTTAAAAGGCTCACTACATGACGCGCCACTCGCGCTCATTTAACCTGGGGGCTTCTTTAACAGAAGCTTATTTATACGGGCTTCATGCCCAACACATGTCTCAAACTTCCGCATGTACCTTTTTCTTCACCATTATATGCATCGATATGACTTAAGTTTTGGCCAAGCTGGGTTGCCTGGCTCCTGTGCTTACCCCTATGTTCCCGATTGTTCGGCTAGGCGGTAAAGGGAGCACCTCTACGATTGTTACTGCCGGGTCAGCCGGATGTGTACCTCAGACTGGGTGAAGCCGAAAACTAGCGTTCTTAAGGGAATATTCGGTCGGTGAAATAAAAGATGATCTTTTTATTTTTCATGCACACCCAGATGCTTTTTCTGCGTCTTTTTTACGCAATTCGGACATGCACTTTAGGGCATGCCTCCCCAGCGAAAGGAACCCTTAACGGAACTATTCTCTCTAGAAGATGTTTCTTACTAACCATGTAATATAACATAACTAGTCGGGCACTTGTCTGATAAAGCACTAATGACCCCTACGCCTGGTCTCTACGCATACCACGGTTCTTGTATAACCGCTATGGTATTCGGACACACTCCGGACCTTCAGGTCCCGAGGTTGAAGCGGAAAGGTCGGCAACGGCAAACGATCGACAATCCGGCTAGACCATAAGGCTTGGGCAACGCCTTGCATCGCCTGCCGAATCCGCTCGTGCAGTTGCAGGAGTTCGGGAAGAAGGTCACCCGTAGAACCGCGCATCTCCTCTGCAGGACGACCTGTGAGCATACCTACAGACAATACTCTGTTAGTCGACTTCCTCGCCGAACTCATTTTTCAAAGTTCGTTCAAGCACTTACTAAATATGCCGCGTCAAAGCCGCTGATTCTCCTTCGTGGAGTTCGACAGCTGGCCATGAATGTCTTTAAGTTCAACATCCATCTTGGTCTTGGCATCCTGAAGATCATTCTTCTCTCGCCTCACCTTTGTCAACGTACTCTCACCGGCCTTTAACCGGCGTAAGAGTTGTTGCTTTTCCGGATCAAGTCCGGCGCCATCTGCAACATGAATTGTCAGATTTGCACCCAAACCGCACAATACTAATCTTTCGAAGTGTATCTTACCTGAGGGGGTCCCTTTGGGCTCCCCTGCTGCGGCTAGTGCGACCTCTAGTTGGGCCTTGCACTTTTCCAGCTCCTGGGACAGCACGGTGTTCTTCTCTATAAGAACCTGCATATTATATGATCCTTAAATCAGTTACTTTAACTGTTTCAAGTCTCGGGGCTACTGGTATATATGTATTTAACCAAAATTTTCTTACCCGTATGTCTTTCACATACTGCTCCGTGGCTCTGGCTAAACCATCTTGAGCGGCACGGAGGTAGGCATCTCCCGAATTAAAGGCATCTAAAGCCTCTCGGGAGAAACAAGCGTCGCGTAAAACTGTTCGGCGACGCCTGTGGTTCATGGCACTCTCCACTTCTGAATTTGTGGCAGACAGCCTGTCCGCAACCTCTGTCGGAGGAGCGTCCGGTGCGCGCCTGGTGCTCGCCTCCGCTTCCTGGCCAGACGTTGGAGCCTGGCTGGTGGAGGCGCGATCGGCAACCTCTCCGGATATAGTCCGGTGAGGCCTCTTCGTCCTGGAGACAGCACGAACGTTAATATGCCCTGACAGAATAACACCAGGGAAACAGAGGGTGTGCTATACCTTTGCGCCGGCATCTCAGTCTAGACTACATTTCTTTTTGCCCCACGGGGCCCTGCGGCCCCTCGTTGGCTAGCCGCTGCAGGTTCGGCCTCCCGCCTCGGAAATCTCCCCTGCAAAACACGATTGTCATTGGAAACGCCGAAATACGTGAGAATGGAATCTCTCTTGAGGGAATAAACACTCCGGTTTCTATCACCTGGGAGGCTGGGATTAACCCGGGGTAATCAGCCGTAATGGCTACCAAGTTATTGTCCTTGCTTAACTGATGGAACACCCCGTCGATAAGCTCCATCGATATGTACGGATCCTCTTCGGAGTCCGGAGCGAGGGACCATTCTGGGTCCTCGGGCTGTGGGGGACGGCTGTTGATATCCTTCACTTCCTGTCGCAGTTCCTGAATTAAAGTCGTCAGACTACGTATCTAGCCGTGGGAGTATTAAACAAACGGGCAAGCGCAATTGTTCACTTACCCAACTTGGAGGTTCGTACATAGTGAATCCGTCCCGCGGGTTGACGCGGAGGAAGTCCTCCTTTTCTCCCTTGTACAAAGAGGATAAAATCTTTATTAGGGCGGCGGCCGAGGCCGGCCCCTTACGACCATAACATGGGCGTCATCCTCCCCGTTGAAATCCCACATGGTGTGGCCTCTATATTGAAGCGGCTGCACCCCCCGCATAATGCATGCGTCCATGACTCCAATCATGGTTAGTCCGGAATGAGCCAATAGTCTTATCCGACCCATCAGGTAAAGGACGTCTCTGTCGCTTTCTCTCTGAGAGCTCCGCGGACGCCAGCTCAAGCGCTTCTTCAATGGAGCACTGTTGAACTCAGGGAGACCGACCCGGATGGGGTCCGGCAGCAGGACGTCATCTATGTAAAACCATTCCGAAGGCCAGTCCTCGGACGCCTTCTTTGGGGTTCCGGATAGGTATCCGGTTCCGGCGATGCGCCATACTTCGGCTCCGCCCACTTGATATATGGACCCTTCTCGAGAACGGGGTACCAAGCAGAACAACCTCTTCCACAACATGAAATGAGCCTCGATGCCTAAAAATAGCTCGCAAAGGGCGACGAAGCCCGCAATATGTAACACGGAGCCGGGCGTGAGATTGTGCAGCTGGAGGCAGAAGCTAGCAGAGAAATGGATGAATTGGAAATCCCAGTCCCCTTATTAGATAGGGAACAAGGCACACCCGTTCTCCTTTAGAAGGATTGGGGGTGCTCTCCGCTTGTTTTCCGCCATTGTAGGTGGCGAGACCAGCTCGGGCCGGGACCATGTATGCCTGAGGAAGAAATCCCTTGGCCTGAAGCGACACTAACTCGCTATGTGGGATGGTGCAACTCTCCCAGTCCCCGGGTTTAGGACCGGAGGGGCGAGGGGAGGAGCTGCGACGGCTGGCCATGTTGGAATGGACCTTTGCTGGGAGCGCTCTGATGATAACTCATGGAGAGGAGAAGATGTGGTTTGGATCTGAATCCACATCCCGTTAAATAGGCGGCTCGTTTATACGGCTGGGGGTGTGGATGTAAATGTTGGAAATATGCCCTAGAGGCAATAATAAAAGCGTTATTATTATATTTCCTTATTCATGATAATTGTCTTTATTCGTGCTATAATTGTGTTATCCGGAAATCGTAATACATGTGTGAATAACAGACAACAACATGTCCCTAGTGAGCCTCTAGTTGACTAGCTCGTTGATCGACAGATAGTCATGGTTTCCTGACTATGGACATTGGATGTCACTGATAACGAGATCACATCATTAGGAGAATGATGTGATGGACAAGACCCAATCCTAAACATACCATAAGATCGCATAGTTCGTTTGCTAGAGTTTTCCAATGTCAAGTATCCTTTCCTTAGACCATGAGATCGTGTAACTCTCGGATACCGTAGGAGTGCTTTGGGTGTGCCAAACGTCACAACGTAACTGGGTGACTATAAAGGTATACTACGGGTATCTCTGAAAGTGTCTGTTGGGTTGACATGGATCGAGACTGGGATTTGTCACTCCGCTTGACGGAGAGGTATCACCGGGCCCTCTCGGTAATGCATCATCATAATGAGCTCAATGTGATCAAAGTGTTTGATCACGGGATCATGCGTTATGGTACGAGAAAAGTGACTTGCCGGTAACGAGATTGAACGAGGTATTGGGATACCGACGATCGAATCTCGGGCAAGTAAAATACCGATTGACAAAGGGAATCGTATACGGGATTAATTGAATCCTTGACATCGTGGTTCATCCGATGAGATCATCGTGGAGCATGTGGGAGCCAACATGGGTATCCAGATCCCGCTGTTGGTTATTGCTCGAGAGCCGTCTCGGTCATGTCTGCATGTCTCCCGAACCTGTAGGGTCTACACACTTAAGGATCGGTGACGCTAGGGTTGTGAAGATATGTATATGCAGTAACCTGAATGTTCTTCGGAGTCCCGTATGAGATCCCGGACGTCACGAGGAGTTCCGGAATGGTCCGGAGGTAAAGAATTATATATAGGAAGTGTTGTTTCGGCCATCGGGACAAGTTTCGGGGTTATCGGTATTGTACCGGGACCACCGGAGGGGTCCCGGGGGTCCACCAGGTGGGTCCACCTGCCCCGGTGGGCCACATGGGCCTTAGGGGGTGCGCCTTGGCCTGCTTGGGCCAAGGGGAACCAGCCCCAAAGGGCCCATGCGCCTAGGGTTCCATCTAGGAGGAGTCCTAGTGGTGGAAGGCACCTCCTAGATGGCTTGGGGGGGAGGGAAACCTCCCTGGCCGCCGCCCCCTTGGGAGATTAGATCTCCCAGGGCTGGCGCCCCCCCCCCCCAAGAGGCCTATATAAAGGGGGGAGGGGAGGGGGGCAGCGCACCCAATGCCCTGGCGCCTCCCTCTTCCCCTGCAACACCTCCTCCTCCTCCCGTAGTTGCTTAGCGAAGCCCCGCCGGAGTTCTGCTGCATCCACCACCACGCCGTCGTGCTGCTGGATCTTCATCAACCTCTCCTTCCCCCTTGCTGGATCAAGAAGGAGGAGACGTCACGCTTTCCGTACGTGTGTTGAACACGGAGGTGCCGTCCGTTCGGCACTAGATCATCGGTGAATTGGATCACGGCGAGTACGACTACCTCATCCACGTTCACTCGAACGCTTCCGTTGCGATCTACAAAGTGGTATGTAGATGCTATCTAATCTGAATACTCATTGCTAGATGAACTCATAGATAGATCTTGGTGAAACCGTAGGAAATTTTTTTGTTTTCTGCAACGTTCCCCAATAGTGGTATCAGAGCTAGGTCTATGCGTAGTTCTTCTTGCGCGAGTAGAACACAATTTGTTGTGGGCGTAGATGTTGTCAACTCTTCTTGCCGCTACTAGTCTTATCTTGCTTCAGCGGTATTGTGGGATGAAGCGGCCCGGACCAACCTTACACGTACGCTTACGTGAGACCGGTTCCACCGACTAACATGCACTAGTTGCATAAGGTGGCTGGCGGGTGTATGTCTCTCCCACTTTAGTTGGAGCGGATTCGATGAAAAGGGTCCTTATGAAGGGTAAATAGAAGTTGACAAATCACGTTGTGGCTTTTACGTAGGTAAGAAAACGTTCTTGCTAGAACCCTAATTCAGCCACGTAAAACTTGCAACAACAATTAGAGGACGTCTAACTTGTTTTTGCAGCAAGTGCTTTGTGATATGATATGGCCAAAGTTGTGATGAATGATGAATGATCTATATGTGATGTATGAGATGTTCATGCTATTGTAATAGGAATCACGACTTGCATGTCGATGAGTATGACAACCGACAGGAGCCATAGGAGTTGTCTTTATTTTTTGTATGACCTGCGTGTCATTGAGAATCGCCATGTAAATTACTTTACTTTATTGCTAAACGCGTTAGCCATAGTAGTAGAAGTAATAGTTGGCGAGCAACTTCATGGAGACACGATGATGAAGATCATGATGATGAAGATCATGGTGTCAAGCCGGTGACAAGATGATCATGGAGCCCCAAGATGGAGATCAAAGGAGCTATGTGATATTGGCCATATCATGTCACGTTTATTATTTGATTGCATGTGATGTTTATCATGTTTTGCATCTTGTTTACTTAGAACGACGGTAGTAAGTAAGATGATCCCTCATAATAATTTCAAGAAAGTGTTCACCCTAACTGTGCACCGTTGCGACAGTTCGTTGTTTTGAAGCACCACGTGATGATCGGGTGTGATAGATTCTAACGTTCACATACAATGGGTGTAAGACAGATTTACACACGCAAAACACTTAGGTTGACTTGACGAGCCTAGCATGTACAAACATGGCCTCCGAACACAGAAGACCGAAAGGTCGAGCATGAGTCGTATAAAAGATACGATCAACATGAAGATGTTCACCGATGTTGACTAGTCCGTCTCACGTGATGATCGGACACGGCCTAGTTGACTCGGATCATGTAATACTTAGATGACTAGAAGAGGGATGTCTATCTAAGTGGGAGTTCATTAAATTTGATTAAATGAACTTTATTATCATGAACTTAGTCTAAATATTTACAATATGTCTTGTAGATCAAATGGCCAACGTAGTCCTCAACTTCAACGCGTTCCTAGAGAAAACCAAGCTGAAAGACGATGGTAGCAACTATACGGACTGGGTCCGGAACCTGAGGATCATCCTCATAGCTGCCAAGAAAGATTATGTCCTACGAGCACCGCTGGGTGACGCACCTATTCTCCCTGCAGAACAAGACGTTATGAACGCTTGGCAGTCACGCTGCGATGATTACTCCCTTGTTCAGTGCGGCATGCTTTACAGCTTAGAGCCGGGGCTCCAAAAGCGTTTTGAGAGACATGGAGCATATGAGATGTTCGAAGAGCTGAAAATGGTTTTCCAAGCTCATGCCCGGGTCGAGAGATATGAAGTCTCCGACAAATTCTTTAGCTGTAAGATGGAGGAAAATAGTTCTGTCAGTGAACACATACTCAAAATGTCTGGGTTGCACAACCGCATGACTCAACTGGAAGTTAATCTCCCGGATGAAGCGGTCATTGACAGAATCCTCCAGTCGCTTCCACCTAGCTACAAGAGCTTTGTGATGAACTACAATATGCAGGGGATGGTAAAGACCATTCCTGAAGTATATGCTATGCTGAAATCAGCAGAGGTAGAAATCAAGAAGGAGCATCAAGTGTTGATGGTGAATAAAACCACTAAGTTCAAGAAGGGCAAGGGTAAAAAGAACTTCAAGAAGGACTGCAAGGAAGTTGCCGCACCCGGTAAGCAAGTTGCCGGGAAGAAGCCAAAGAATGGACCCAAGCCCGACTCTGAGTGTTTTTATTGCAAGGGAAGTGGTCACTGGAAGCGGAACTGCCCCAAATACTTAGCGGACAAGAAGGCCGGCAAAACCAAAGGAGCTGCGGAATAAAAGGAGACTGGCGAAGGACGAGGTGATGATGCGCGTCAGGAATGGTTCCAAGGTCGATGTGATCGCCGTCGGCACGCTGCCTCTACATTTACCTACGGGATTAGTTTTAAACCTCAATAATTGTTATTTAGTGCCAAGTTTGAGCATGAACATTGTGTCTGGATCTCGTTTAATTCGAGATGGCTACTCATTTAAATCCGAGAATAATGGTTGTTCTATTTATATGAGAGATATGTTTTATGGTCATGCTCCGATGGTTAATGGTTTATTCTTAATGAATCTCGTACGTGATGATACACATATTCATAGTGTGAATACCAAAAGAGTTAAAGTTGATAACAATAGTCCCACATATTTGTGGCACTGCCGCCTTGGTCACATAGGTGTCAAACGCATGAAGAAGCTCCATGCAGATGGACTTTTAGAGTCTCTTGATTAAGAATCATTTGACACGTGCGAACCATGCCTCATGGGTAAAATGACCAAGACTCCGTTCTCAGGAACAATGGAGCGAGCAACCAACTTATTGGAAATCATACATACCGATGTGTGCGGTCCAATGAGTGTTGAGGCTCGCGGTGGCTATCGTTATGTTCTCACCCTCACTGATGACTTGAGTAGATATGGGTATGTCTACTTAATGAAACACAAGTCTGAGACCTTTGAAAAGTTCAAGGAATTTCAGAGTGAGGTTGAAAATCAACGTGAGAAACAGATCAAGTTTCTACGATTAGATCGTGGAGGAGAATACTTGAGTCACGAATTTGGCACACACTTAAGAAAATGTGGAATAGTTTCACAACTCACGCCGCCTGGAACACCTCAGCGTAATGGTGTGTCCGAACGTCGTAATCGCACTCTATTAGATATGGTGCGATCTATGATGTCTCTTACCGACTTACAGCTATCTTTTTGGGGCTATGCTTTAGAGACTGTCGCATTCACTTTAAATAGGGCTCCGTCGAAATCCGTTGAGACGACACCGTATGAATTATGGTTTGGGAAGAAACCTAAGCTGTCGTTTCTAAAAGTTTGGGGATGCGATGCTTATGTCAAGAAACTTCAACCTGAAAAGCTCGAACCCAAGTCGGAAAAATGCCTCTTCATAGGATACCCTAAAGAAACTGTTGGGTATACCTTCTACCTCAGATCCGAAGGCAAGCTCTTTGTTGCCAAGAATGGATCCTTTCTGGAGAAAGAGTTTCTCTCGAAAGAAGTAAGTGGGAGGAAAGTAGAACTTGATGAAGTGTTACCTCTTGAAACGGAAAATGGCGAAACTCAAGAAAACGTTTCTGAGGTGCCTGCACCGACTAGAGAGGAAATTAATGATGATGATCAAGATACTTCTAATCAAGCTTCTACTGAAATTCGAAGGTCCACAAGGACACGTTCCGCACCAGAGTGGTACGGCAACCCTGTCTTGGAAATCATGTTGTTAGACAACGGTGAACCTTCGAACTATGAGGAAGCAATGGCGGTCCCGGATTCCGACAAATGGCTGGAAGCCATGAAATCCGAGATAGGATCCATGTATGAAAACGAAGTATGGACTTTGACTGACTTGCCCGTTGAACGGCGAGCGATAGAAAATAAATGGATCTTTAAGAAGAAGACAGACGCGGATGGTAATGTGACCACCTATAAAGCTCGGCTTGTCGCTAAGGGTTATCGACAAGTTCAAGGAATTGACTACGATGAGACTTTCTCACCGGTAGCGAAGCTGAAGTCCGTCCGAATCATGTTAGCAATTGCCGCATACTATGATTATGAGATATGGCAAATGGATGTCAAAACGGCATTCCTTAATGGTTTCCTTAAGGAAGAATTGTATATGATGCAGCCGGAAGGTTTTGTCGATCCTAAGAATGCTGACAAGGTGTGCAAGCTCCAACGCTCGATTTATGGGCTGGTGCAAGCATCTCGGAGTTGGAACATTCGCTTTGATGAGATGATCAAAGCGTTTGGGTTTACACAGACTTATGGAGAAGCCTGTGTTTACAAGAAAGTGAGTGGGAGCTCTGTAGCATTTCTCATATTATATGTAGACGACATACTTTTGATGGGAAATGATATAGAACTCTTGGACAGCATTAAGGCCTATTTGAATAAAAGTTTTTCAATGAAGGACCTTGGAGAAGCTGCTTATATATTAGGCATCAAGATCTATAGAGATAGATCGAGACGCCTCATAGGTCTTTCGCAAAGCACATACCTTGATAAGATATTGAAGAAATTCAATATGGATCAATCTAAGAAAGGGTTCTTACCTGTGTTACAAGGTGTGATATTGAAGAGATGAGTGTCATCCCCTATGCCTCAACCATAGGTTCTATTATGTATGCCATGCTGTGTACCAGACCTGATGTAAACCTTACCGTAAGTTTGGTAGGAAGGTACCAAAGTAATCCCGGCAAGGAACACTGGACAGCGGTCAAGAATATCCTGAAGTACCTGAAAAGGACTAAGGAAATGTTTCTCGTTTATGGAGGTGACGAAGAGCTCATCGTAAAAGGTGTCGTCGACGCTAGCTTCAACACAGATCTGGATGACTCTAAGTCACAAACCGGATACGTGTATATTTTGAATGGTGGGGCAGTAAGCTGGTGCAGTTGCAAGCAAAGCGTCGTGGCGGGATCTACATGTGAAGCGGAGTACATGGCAGCCTCGGAGGCGGCACATGAAGCAATTTGGGTGAAGGAGTTCATCACCGACCTCGGAGTCATACCCAATGCGTCGGGGCCAATCAAGCTCTTCTGTGACAACACTGGAGCTATTGCACTTGCAAAGGAGCCCAGGTTTCACAAGAAGACCAGGCACATTAAGCGTCGCTTCAACTCCATTCGTGAAAATGTTCAAGATGGAGACATAGAAATTTGTAAAGTGCACACGGATCTGAATGTCGCAGATCCGTTGACTAAACCTCTCGCTAAGGCAAAACATGATCAACACCAGAACTCTATGGGTGTTCGATTCATCACAATGTAACTAGATTATTGACTCTAGTGCAAGTGGGAGACTGTTGGAAATATGCCCTAGAGGCAATAATAAAAGTGTTATTATTATATTTACTTATTCATGATAATTGTCTTTATTCGTGCTATAATTGTGTTATCCGGAAATCGTAATACATGTGTGAATAACAGACAACAACATGTCCCTAGTGAGCCTCTAGTTGACTAGCTCGTTGATCGACAGATAGTCATGGTTTCCTGACTATGGACATTGGATGTCACTGATAACGAGATCACATCATTAGGAGAATGATGTGATGGACAAGACCCAATCCTAAACATAGCATAAGATCGCATAGTTCGTTTGCTAGAGTTTTCCAATGTCAAGTATCCTTTCCTTAGACCATGAGATCGTGTAACTCTCGGATACCGTAGGAGTGCTTTGGGTGTGCCAAACGTCACAACGTAACTGGGTGACTATAAAGGTATACTACGGGTATCTCTGAAAGTGTCTGTTGGGTTGACATGGATCGAGACTGAGATTTGTCACTCCGCTTGACGGAGAGGTATCACCGGGCCCTCTCGGTAATGCATCATCATAATGAGCTCAATGTGATCAAAGTGTTTGATCACGGGATCATGCGTTACGGTACGAGAAAAGTGACTTGCCGGTAACGAGATTGAACGAGGTATTGGGATACCGACGATCGAATCTCGGGCAAGTAAAATACCGATTGGCAAAGGGAATCGTATACGGGATTAATTGAATCCTTGACATCGTGGTTCATCCGATGAGATCATCATGGAGCATGTGGGAGCCAACATGGGTATCCAGATCCCGCTGTTGGTTATTGCTCGAGAGCCGTCTCGGTCATGTCTGCATGTCTCCCGAACCCATAGGGTCTACACACTTAAGGATCGGTGACGCTAGGGTTGTGAAGATATGTATATGCAGTAACCCGAATGTTGTTCGGAGTCCCGGATGAGATCCCGGACGTCACAGGGAGTTCCGGAATGGTCCGGAGGTAAAGAATTATATATAGGAAGTGTTGTTTCGGCCATCGGGACAAGTTTCGGGGTTATCGGTATTGTACCGGGACCACCGGAGGGGTCCCGGGGGTCCACCAGGTGGGTCCACCTGCCCCGGTGGGCCACATGGGCCTTAGGGGGTGCGCCTTGGCCTGCTTGGGCCAAGGGGAACCAGCCCCAAAGGGCCCATGCGCCTAGGGTTCCATCTAGGAGGAGTCCTAGTGGTGGAAGGCACCTCCTAGATGGCTTGGGGGGAGGGAAACCTCCCTGGCCGCCGCCCCCTTGGGAGATTAGATCTCCCAGGGCTGGCGCCCCCCCCCCCCCAAGAGGCCTATATAAAGGGGGGGAGGGGAGGGGGGCAGCGCACCCAATGCCCTGGCGCCTCCCTCTTCCCCTGCAACACCTCCTCCTCCTCCCGTAGTTGCTTAGCGAAGCCCCGCCGGAGTTCTGCTGCATCCACCACCACGCCGTCGTGCTGCTGGATCTTCATCAACCTCTCCTTCCCCCTTGCTGGATCAAGAAGGAGGAGACGTCACGCTTTCCGTACGTGTGTTGAACACGGAGGTGCCGTCCGTTCGGCACTAGATCTTGGTGAAACCGTAGGAAATTTTTTTGTTTTCTGCAACGTTCCCCAACAGTAAAAGCACCCCGGCTTTCGCATTCGCTTGACACGTGGAAGACAACCATTATTAGGCGTGGAAGCCGAGAAGCGCTACATCACAAAAATCGGACATTATTCCTACAGGTACACAGGATTTGGAGAAGAACCCGCCTTGCAACGCCGAACAATCTGCGCGCCGGACTCGTCGTCATTGAAGCCTGGTTCGGGAGCTACTGAGGGAGTCCTGGATTAGGGGGTGTTCGGATAGCCGGACAATACCTTCAGCCGGACTCCTGGACTATGAAGATACAAGATTGAAGACTTCGTCCCGTGTCCAGATGGGACTTTCCTTGGCATGGAAGGCAAGCTTGGCGATACGGATATTCAAGATCTCCTACCTATGTAACCGACTCTATGTAACCCTAACCCTATCCGGTGTCTATATAAACCGGAGGGTTGTAGTCCGTAGTACAATCATCTTCATACACAATCATACCATAGGCTAGCTTCTAGGGTTTAGCCTCCTTGATCTCGTGGTAGATCTACTCTTGTACTACCCATATCATCAATTTTAATCAAGCAGGAGTAGGGTATTACCTCCATCGAGAGGGCCCGAACCTGGGTAAAAACATCGTGTCCCTTGTCTCCTGTTACCATCCGGCCTTGACGCACAGTTCGGGACCCCCTACCCAAGATCTGCCGGTTTTGACACCGACAATGGCCCTCTCCGACGGAGCTCCGGAACAGGCCCCAAGATGGGATCTCGTGGATACAGAAAGTTGCGGCGGTGGAATTAGGTTTTTGGCTCCGTATCTGATCGTTTGGGGGTATGTAGGTATATATTGGAGGAAGGAGTACGTCGGTAGAGCAATAGGGGGCCACGAGGCAGGGGGCGCGCCCTAGGGAGGGCGCCCCCCACCCTCGTGACCGCCTCTTTTGTTCCTTGGAGCAGGGTCCAAGTCTCCTGGATCACGTTTCCCGAAGGTTTTATTCCGTTTGGACTCCGTTTGATATTCCGTTTCTTTGAAACACTGAAATAGGCAAAAAAAACAGCAATTCTGGGTTGGGCCTCCGGTTAATAGGTTAGTCCCAAAAATAATATAAAAGTGGAAAATAAAGCCCAATATAGTCCAAAACAGTAGATAATATAGCATGGAGCAATCAAAAATTATAGATACGTTGGAGATGCATTAGTAGTTTCATGAGCTAACTTAAGAGTGTTTAGTTCTTTAGTTAGACGCTCAATCTCCTTCTTATCATCATCATTTGTTTTATCTTGATTATCATGATTAATAGCAAGTTCATCACAGTTTTCATCACTAGAGTTGTCAACAAGTAAATCATCATCACTTAGCAAATCATCTTCATCACTATTGAAATCAACATACTCGGGGTGTGATACCTTTGGGCCTTTAGCCATGAAGCATCTTCCAATTCCTTCATTTGGTGAATCAAATGTGTCATAGGAGTTGGTTGACACAAGTGATAGACCGTCAACACCTTCATCTTGAGTATATTCGGAGTCGGAGTGATAACTTCTTTCAGAGTGGTGGTTGGAGTCAGAGTCAGATACCCATTAACCAACATGAGCTTGATGTCTTCATTTTGTGTAGCTCCTTGATGAATTATCCTTCCTTTCCGAATCCTTGCTTCTCCCAGAGGTTCTTCGTTCATAGCGATCATCCCTACTCCTTCTCTCTCTTGGTGGTGATTCTTCTCTTCTACTTCTTCTTTTGGGTGAATCTTCTCTTCTTTTGTAGGGAGCCGTACACTCATTGGAGTAGTGTCCAGGTATTTGTGATGCCCGGATAATCAAGCTACAGTAAACCTCTGCTAATGGTGCCACGTCACCTCGATTATTGTCGATAATCTCGCGTTAGTTCAAAACCGATTCAAATTCAAAATTGAATTAAAAGCAAACATCAAAAGTTTTCAAACTTTAAAACTAAAATGTTCAAGTCGTAGCAAATAAAGCATAAACAATATTAGTGCAGAAACCACATTTAAAAAAATAAAGACACTAAAATAATAAAAACTGTGGCTAAAATAATAATTTAATTGCTTTTGAAAATATAAAAATATTAAACTAATTTATTTTGGGTCCAAACTAGGTTTGGCAGTGACCTAATTTGATGATGCTAATTTAGGTGCTAACTTGATATTTTAAAGAAACTAATATAACAGAAAGTAAAATAAACAGAAAAGAGTAAATAAAAGAAAGAGAAAATGAAACAAAAGAAAGACCCCCCCCTTTTTTTCCTTGTTCCCCTGGCCCACGGCCCACCCGGGCCAACCCACGTAGCTGTGGGGATAAGACCAAGCCCTCCCCGTCTCTCGGCCAAGTCAGCACCCCCAGATCTTTTCCTCCGCCCCCCGCTCGTTCCCCTCTCGTTCGCGCGCTTACTCCTCCCCGTACGCTGCCGTCGCCCGTGCACCCTCCTCCTCTCAATTCGCTCGCAACCGAGATCGGTCACCGCCTCGCCGTCGTCGTCCGCGTACACTAGAGCCACCCCGAGCGGCCCCAGGCGTCCTGCAGCTACACCAAGGTCGTCTCCGCCGCCTACCGCACTGGATCAAGCTCGGGGAGCAACGCTGATGCCGCCCTCGTCGTTTGTCTTTGCCACGGCCTCGCCGTTGATCTGCATCACCTCGTCCACCACGACCCCGTACGAGCTCACCACCGACCTCCTCTCAGTGAGCAGCATCGATTCCCCCTACCCCCCTCTTGTTTCATCGTTGTAGCCGCCCGTGCATCGCCATGGCCGTCGGAGCTCCGCGACGTGGCCACGCCCCCGCGCCCACTTGCATATAGCCACACCCCTGCCCGTTCACGTCCACGCGTGCGCGCCAGCAACTGCGCTTGAGGAGAACTGCGCTCGCCCGCGACCCTGGCCGCCCCGCGCTGCGCCCTGCATCCGCCGACGCCCAGCCACGCCGCCAGCCGCGACCTGCCCCGCTCCGCTCGCGGCCCCCTCGACGGCGTCGCCCGCTGCACCCCCTGGCCGCGCGCTCCTGCTCCCCATCGCCCGCAGCCACGCTCGCCGTTGGCCTCTGCCTCCGCAGCTCGCCCCGCACGGCCTCGCTCGCCTGCTGCCGCGCCCGGGGCCCATCCCCGCTTGCTACCGCCGCCGCCTCCCACTGCTTGCTGCCTTGCCCGCGCCTACGCCGCTGGCCACGCCGGCTCGCCTGCCGACGCCCGCAGCTCCAGGCGCCGCCGCCGCCGACCTCGCCGTGGCCGAGGCCGCCCCTCCAGCCGCTGCCGTGGCCCCTGGCAGCGCCCCTGGTGGCCTCGGGCACCCGTACCCGTTTAGCCGCGCCCGCTAAACCCGCCTGGGCCACTGGCCATTGGGCCCACGCCCCTGTGAAATTAGATAAAAAGAAGACTTTTAAAAAGGAAATATAATTAATTAACTATCCTATTAATTAAACTTAATTAACTTAATCTGCTAATTAAACTACCTAATCAGTAATTAGTTAGATGAGTGTATGACAGGAGGACCCCACCCCCTGTTGACCAGTCAAACGTTGACTGGTCAACTGGGACCCCTGGCCCACCCGTCAGCCAGTGGGTACAGTTCTGTGTACCCTATGCTGGGTGCATATAGCATTTTAACATTTATTTTCGAATTATTAATAATTTCAGAATATTGCTAAAACTTTAGAAAATCATATAAAATAATCAGTAACTCGGATGAAAATGTTTTCTATATGAAAGTTACTAAGAAAACTCCAACGAATTCGAATATGCGTCCCGTTCATCTGCCACACATCCCTAGCATAGCGAACACGCAACTTTCCCCCTCCGGTTCACCGGTCCGAAAACGCGAAACACCGGGGATACTTTCCCGGATGTTTTCCCCCTTCGCCGGTATCACCTCCTACTGCGTTAGGTCACCCCTAGCACCGCGCATCACCATGTTATGCTTTGTGTTTCTTTGTTGCTCTGTTATTTATTATGTTCCCCCTCCGTTACGTCTTTCTGGTAGACTTCGAGACTACTGCCGATGTCCGTGTGTTCGACTACAGGCAAGCCCCCCCCCCCTTGATCACCAGATAACGCCTACTCTCTTCTATACTGCTTGCATTAGAATAGTGTAGCATGATACTGCGTTCCGTTATTCCTATCCTGATGCATAGCCTGTCCTTATTACTATTGTTGTTACCTTTACCTGCAATCCTACATGCCTAGTATAGGATGCTAGTTTTCCATCAGTGGCCCTACATTCTTGTCCGTCTGCTGTGCTATACTATCGGGCCGTGATCACTCGGGAGTTGATCACGGGTATATACTTACTTTATACATGATACATGTGGTGACTAAAGTCGGGTCGGCTCGAGGAGTACCCGCGAGTGATTCACGGATTGGGGGCTGAAAGGACCTTTGTCCCAACGGCCCTCTGTGTGGATCTTTGTGGCGGAGCGTCAGGGCAGGTTGAGACTACCTGGGTGAGAGGTGGGCCTGGCCCTGTTCGGCGTTCGCGGATACTTAACACGCTTAACGAGATCTTGGTATTTGATCTGAGTCTGGCCATTTGGTCTATACACACTAACCAACTACGTGGGAAAGATATGGGCACTCGGCATCGTGGTATCAGCCAAAGCCTTCGTGACGTCAGCGACTGAGCGACGCGTGCCAGATTGGACCGCGTGACGTGACTTCCGCTGTACTGAAGGTTGCTAGGTCTGCTTTCGGCCGCCCATGCAACGTGCAGGTGTGCTAAGGGCGATGGGCCCAGACCCCTGTGCGCTTAGGTTTAGACCGGCGTGCTGACCTCTCTGTTGTGCCTAGGTAGGGCTGCGACGTGTTGATCTTCCGAGGCCGGGCATGACCAAGGAAAGTGTGTCCGGCCAAATGGGATCAAGCGTGTTGGGTTATACCCCTGCAGGGAAGTTAATCTATTCGAATAGTCATGTCCCTCGGTAAAAGGACGACCCGGAGTTGTACCTTGACCTTATGATAACTAGAACCAGATACTTAATAAAACACACCCTTCCAAGTACCAGATATAACCCGGTGATCACTCTCTAACAGGGCAACGAGGAGGGGATCGTCGGGTAGGATTATGCTATGCGATGCTACCTGGAGGACTTCAGTCTACTCTCTTCTACATGCTGCAAGACGGAGGTTGCTAGAAGCGTAGTCTTCGACAGGATTAGTTATCCCCCTCTTATTCCGGCATTCTGCAGTTCAGTCCACTGATATGCCCCTTTACACATATACCCATGTGAAAGATCGTGGATGTCGCCTAGAGGGGGGGTGAATAGGCGCTTTAAAATAATTACGGTTTAGGCTTGAACAAATGCGGAATAAACCTAGCGGTTAATTTGTCAAGCACAAAACCTACAACAACTAGGCTCACCTATGTGCACCAACAACTTATGCTAAGCAAGATAAACTACTAGGTGATAGCAAGATATATGACAAGAAACAATATGGCTATCACAAAGTAAAGTGCATAAGTAAAGGGCTCGGGTAAGAGATAACCGAGGCACGCGGAGACGACGATGTATCCCGAAGTTCACACCCTTGCGGATGCTAATCTCCGTTTGGAGCGGTGTGGAGGCACAATGCTCCCCAAGAAGCCACTAGGGCCACCGTAATCTCCTCACGCCCTCGCACAATGCAAGATGCCGTGATTCCACTAAGGGACCCTTGAGGGCGGTCACCGAACCCGTACAAATGGCAACCCTTGGGGGCGGTCACCGAACCCGTACACTTTGGCAACCCTTGGGGGCGGTCACCGGTACCCGTCAAATTGCTCGGGGCGATCTCCACAACCTAATTGGAGACCCCGAAGCTTGCCCGGAGCTTTACACCACAATGATTGAGCTCCGAACACCACCAACCGTCTAGGGCGCCAAGGCACCCAAGAGGAACAAGCTCTAGGGTGCCCAAACACCCAAGAGTAATAAGCTTCTCAAACTTCACTTCCACGTATCACCGTGGAGAACTCAAACCGATGCACCAAATGCAATGGCAAGGGCACACGGAGTGCCCAAGTCCTTCTCTCCCAAACCCCACCAAAGCAACTAATGCAAGGGAGGAAAATGAGAGGAAGAACAAGAAGGAGAACACCAAGAACTCCAAGAACTAGATCCAAGGGGTTCCCCTCACATAGAGGAGAAAGTGATTGGTGGAAATGTGGATCTAGATCTCCTCTCTCTTTTCCCTCAAAAACTAGCAAGAATCCATGGAGGGATTGAGAGTTAGCAAGCTCGAAGAAGGTCAACAATGGGGGAAGAATACGAGCTAAAAGGATAAGGTTCATTGGGGAAGAAGACCCCCTTTTATAGGTGGGGAAAAATCCAACCGTTATGCTCACAGCCCGCACCTCACGGTACTACCGCTCGACCTCACGGTACTACCGCAAATGGTAGCGGTACTACTGCTTGCGAGCGGTACTAAAAAATTAAATCCGGGCCTACTTCCGGAGGACTTGGGGCGAGTTTTTGGTCCGGAGCGGTACTACCGCTGTAGGAGCCACGGTAGTACTGCTCTGGAGCGGTAGTAAAAAATTACATCCGCTCCAAATCGCGGTAGTACCGCAGCAGCCTTTTCAGAACACCAAAACTGCCATAACTTTTGCAAACGAACTCCAAATTCGATGAAACCAAGTTTGTTGGAAAGCTAACAACATTTCCTAACAAAATCTTGATAGAAATATCAATAAGAAGAAAATGAGAAAAGGCCCAAAAGAAAATGGTGAGAACCCTTCCTCGGATAAGACCGATAAAACGTCCAACACCGAAAACATCATAGAAGACGCATGCGAACTCCGTTTTCGATGAACTCAAGCTTGTCATCAAGATGACCATAAGCTCTAAGACTCACAATGAGAACCAAACAAGAACCAAGAAACATGACGCAAGGATGCAATGGTTTGAGCTCTCGACGAATGATACGATCAAGCTACTCACTTGAGAGCCCCCCTTGATAGTACGGCTATCGATCCTATAACCCGGTTTCCCAACTACCACCATGAGACCGGTAAAATAGAAAACATATCAAGGGCAAACCTTTGCCTTGCACATGATCCACTTGGGCTAGATGATGACGATCTTGTCCTCCTCAAGATGGACCACCTTTCTTGATTGCGTTGGGTCGATGGAGACTAGATGATTGCTCCCCCATACTCCACTATGGGTGAGCCACTCTTTGGCACATCTTCACAAGTCCATTGGCACCAAATGGATGGCAAGCTTCAAGCACTTGATGTCTTCGTGATGCTCCACTTGAACTTGCACATGACAATCTTGATGACGACCACCACTTGATGTCATCCTCTCCATGGGTTGAGGGATATCTTCCTCTTGACGCAAGCCCATGAACACGTACCTAACCCCACATAGAACTCTCACATAGACCAATTGTTAGTACACAAAGCGCAATGGACAAGGCTTACCATACCATGGGATCACTTGACCCCTCTCGGTACATCTTCTACGCTTTATGAGTTGATCAACTTGATTCACTCTTGACTTAGTCTTGATCAACCTTGAATCTTTCCAACTCTCTTCATTTGGATGATGTCTTGAAGATAAACATGAATGATCACACAATCTTCTTCTTCAAGACATGCTTGCAATAAGCTCAACATGAATGATCACACAATCTTCTTCTTCAAGACATGCTTGCAATAAGCTCAACACTCACATGACCAATCTTAGAATAATTCCTTTAATAGCACCTTGGTCAACTCATAAACTCCTTGAAACCAACACATGGACTTCAAGAAATGCCTATGGACAAATCCTTCAAATATAACTCAAGGCAACCATTAGTCCATAGAGATTGTCATTAATTACCAAAACCAAACATGGGGGCACCGCATGTTCTTTCAATCTCCCCCATTTTGGTAATTGATGACAATCACTTTCAAGAGAGTTTATATAAGGAATTATGCATCACCATGCAATGCAACAACCAATGATGCAGGAGAATGAGATGCAAATGCTTAGGAACAAATCCAAAGCAAGGAGATGACTCTAAGAACCTTCTCCACAAAACTCTCCACAAAACTCTCTGAAACTTCTCCCCCATTGGCATCGATTGCCAAAATGGGCGAAAAGCTTAGAAGGCCAATATAACAAGTGTTCCTCCATAAACTGTGTATTTCTTAACAAGAGAGCATAATGCCATACACATATTCAAATGTAATATTTGGAGGAAGACCAACTATATTGAGGCACCAAGATTGCTAAAGGAATGATATGCCACACGGACATAACAAAGAGAGACACAAGCAATCAAGCAATCAAAAGGTACCAATTGAAGCAAGCAATCAACGGATATCAATTGAACCAACTAGACCAATGATCCTACATGCAACATGAATAAAAGATATTATGATAAGAGCAAAGAAGTGTTCTAAGGAAACTAGAGCAGCTCCCCATGATTTGTGCACACATAAGAATTTTTGTATTTGGATACAAAGTGCACAAAATAGGATCATAGCTCCCCCAAAATCAATAGAAACTTACAACAAGTGCAAGTGAGCATATAGGAAACTAAGTCTAGTACATGTAACAAACGCATGGTTGAGCAACAAGTGAAAGAGGCAACTTAAGAATGGGCTCAACCAAAATGATGTGTGTGAGTCAAGGCAATGCACTTGACAAGACTAATGTACGGATGAGCATTAAGCATCAATAAAGTCTTGAAAGAATGAGGCACACGGTGCAAGGCCTATCATTCCCACACACAACTAGCAAATGGGTTCACAAGCTTACTAATAAGCATATAAAGAATCTATGCTTGTGACAACCCGCGGTGAAGATAGAAGAAGAAAGCCTCATCAAGACGAGGGATACCAAAGATGGCAAAAGCCTCGTAAAGATGAGCATGAGGAAAATAATCTTCACCACACAAGAGTGCATCAAGATGCAACGAGATACGACACACACTCAAGGCAAACACTTTCACGGAGCCACCAAAGAAATAACAAAAGAGAGACAAGATGGACGTGAAAGAAAGGATATCATCTAGAGATGTAATTTCTCTCAAGTGTATAAGGTTCTAGGTAGATGAAATCATGATGATATATATCTACAAAGAAGGATGTACACCCGAAATAGTTACAACATGAAGGAACAAGATATCCAAAAAGGAAGTCATACATATACCAATAAGATATTTGCTTGAGAGCATAGCACATGGCTAGATATGGTCTTATTGTATATAAATGAATTCCAACCACACGAACATCAAAGACATCACAACTAGCAACAAGACATCATTGTTGGGATGCTTTGAGAAAGGAAACGAGTATTACAAGAAAGAATGGATAACATGCCATGATACAACCTACACGAGGTTGATGCAAGAAATGTGTGCATGAAGTATATGAAGATACTTGTTACCGAGATAACATTGGAAGGATGTAGTAGATACCAATTGAAGGTACAAAGTAGTTCATTGATCACCCTAGCTTGACTCTAATAAGCACATGGTGAAAACACCTTCCTTGTGAGTGAGCCGAGCATCCAATGCATCTCCACTTGTTCCTAGAACAACAACACAAACAAAATGGTACCCAAACTCATTGGGACCAAAGAGTTAGAAACACCAATATACATAGGACAAACTCCACATAAATATGTGCATATAGAGAAGGAAATGAATTTTATGCACATCTCATCCAATTTGAGACTTGGTGGAGTTCCCCCTATCTATTGGGTCAAAGAAAGAAAGCATGCCAAAGAAACTACAATAAGTAAATATGCATGCTCAAGACTTTCAAGAACCGAGACCAAATGACAAAGAAATACCAAGCGAAGAAAAGATACCAAATGAATAAATCATCACTTGGAAAGATACATCAAGGAATGAGATATCCATTGATACACTCAAAAAGAAAGATGTCAAACTCCCAAAAGAGAGAATGGTTCCAAACAAACCAAGCCCTCTACAAAGTTTCATGATGGCACAAAGTACCAAAAAGAAACGGCTTGCCTTCCACAAACACACACTTGATAAGGATCACAAGATGAGTGTTTCATAGAGAATAGGATAGCTCCCCCAAGACTAGTGCATTATAGAGAATTTGCATTTGAATGCAAGATGCACGAGGCGGGATCACCACTTTCACTATATCTAGAAAACACTAGACAAGGTCAAGAAATTAACAAGATCCACAAGTGGTATGAAATACAATGGGAGTTGACACAATCCTAGGCAAGAGATAAAGCAAATAAAAGCACATGCCAATGTAAAGATGATCAATAATTTCTACCACACATAAGTGAGTACCAATTGTCAAAGACAAGAAGTATTTGAAAATAATTCCCGGTGGTAGGTAGCAAGGATATCAGACATCATCTTCACACCAACCAAAAAGCAAATTGCAACTTGTAGAGCTAACATGCCACCTAGGAACAAGATAATTTACAATATCAACTCTAGATGACAATATCTCAAATGTACACATTTTCTAGGCTAGTAATATACACATAGCATATTACTCCCCCATAATGTGATACCAATTAAAGATAGACAAGAGGCAATTAAAGGATCCAACAAGAGATAATTAATGGACTATTTAGAATTTGAATTTCTCATGAGAGGACATACCACATAGCGACTAGATAATCTTGTAATATCAATACTAGATGATATTCCTCATGTACACACATTTATAGGATTGTGAGGTGCACAAAGCACATCACTCCCCCACAATGGGATATTCCATTAATCTCTCACAAGAGCCAACTAAGATAAGAACAAGATGCACAAAGGCTCAACGTACGAGACACATGTACATGAAGTGCCAACCAACATACATAAACTTGATTACTCAAGATAAGCAATTTGGAGACACAACACATACAAACACATGCAAGGAACAAAACCAAAACATGCAAAGGGGCAAGTAACTTTCAATGTAAACAATTTAAGTACAAGTTACCGCAAGGAGGCACATTGGATATAAGATAGAAACTTGATAACCCAATTGACTTGGCTTGAGACAATAAGAATGATGAAGTCCCCTTAATTCTTCATAATGTAGACAAGTCTCCAATGACCTCCATCAACACCTATTGATCAAGTATGAGCTAGTTGGTCCCCAACCAAGTTGGGTCCTAAGAGGTTAGTCACAATAGGCTTGGCTACCCAAATGGTTCTTTTCTTGACACCACTTTGAGTACCAACAAATTTGGCAAACACATTGCCAACCTTATCCTTCCCAAGAGAATATATATCATCAATTAGAATAGGGTTGGATAAGGTACCATTCGTGCATGAAGAAGCGACGTGACCTTTTTCACGACATAGGTAGCAACGTCTACTCTTCACTTTCTTCTCACTTGATTTCTCAACTTGAGATGCATTAGCTTGAGTCTTCTTGGGAACAGGCATTTCTTCAACTTGAGGTTGAGCATGAGAATGCACTTGTAGCCGCTTCCCTTGTTGCTTGTCACTAATGGCCTTCTTCTTCAATGGGCAAGATCTAACATGGTGCCCTTCAATTTTGCACTTGAAGAAAATAATCTTGGCCAAATTCTTGATGTGTTCTTGGCCCTTCTTCTTGTTCATCTTGGACTTCTTCTTCTTGTTCGAGTTGAATCCAAGTCCACCTTTGTCATTGGGGGATTTTTGCACACTCAAGATATTGTTGAGTGTGGATTTCCCTTCATGACACTTTTCCAAATCTTTCTTCAAGGAAGTGACTTGGGCCTTGAGCTCTTTGATTTCCTCTACATGGTTAGTCTCAACACAAGTACTAGAGGAAGTATAAGCTTCATCATTGGAGCAACAAGGCAAGGAAAGCAATTCATCACAAGATGTACCAATGTTATGCTTAGACGAACTACGAGGACTAGCACAAGGCAATATAGCATTTTGACTAAAAGTAGTGCTAATGTCCACATGAGACTCACTAGATGTTACCTTAGCAATCATAGCCTCATGAGCTATTTTTAGCACATTATGGGATACAAGAAGATCATCATGAGAGCTAGAAAGCTTTTCATGACTTTCTTCCAATTTCCCATAATCGCTAGATAGCAACTTAAGTTGAGCCCTTAGCTCAACATTCTCCTTTAAAATGGATGCTTCACAAGAAATAGAGTTAGTAGCACAAGCATCATCATTAACAACAAGAGGAGAAGGCAACTTGGCAAGCTCTTTTAAATAAGAAGCTTCAAGTTGAGCATGAGACTCGGTGAGTTTGATGAGCTCACCCTTGATGACCCTTGAGCCATTTTTGAGGTGCTCAAAATCCTCAAGGAGTGTAGCATGAGCAACTTCAAGCTTAGCATTTTTAGTTTCAAAAGCATTGGCCACCTCAAGAGCTCTATCATGAGATTCCTTCACTCTAGATAACTCTAGGGCAAAAGTCTCCTCAAGAGATTCCTTGGTGGTTTGTTCAAGTTCAAGAGCTTGAGAGAGGTCCGCAATCTCATTAGCGTAATCACGCTCATGACCTTCCATTTTATCAATGGTGACCTCATGCTCCTCAAGACGAGATTCCAACTCATCAATATATTTCTTGCCCTCAATAGCAATAGATATGATTTCCATAAAGTTGGAACGAGAAATTTTATTCTTAAGAAGAGCTTTAAAAATTATTTCCCCCTTAACTTTTAAGGAGGCAACATCATCATTCTCTTCATCATAATCGACATCATCATCACTCTTGCCATCATCAATATTATCACAAGATATATTGGGATTCAAAGTGGGAGATACCTTTGAAGCCTTGGCCACAAGGCAAAAAGCAATCGATGATGATGTAGGATCCCTTGAAGCACCGTTCAAGACCACATCTTGTTCCATGGAGTGTTGGGTTTCCTCTACATTGTTAGCACAACAACTCGAGGAAATAGATACATTTTTATCATGGCAACAAGACATAGCAAGCATATCATCATGAGATTTGAGCAAGCTATTTCTACATGATATGCAAGGACTACCAACACGAGCATGTGAAACATGTAAGGTGCTCGAAGTGTTAAAGTCCAAAGAAGGACCATTGCAAAAAGATAGTGATGAAGAATCATCCACAATAAGCATACTATCATCATTGCAATGACCAACACTACTCACCATATCATTACCTTGTGGCAAACCACATGTAGGTGAATTAGAAGAAGTTGAGAAGGCAACACGACCGGAGGTGGAGGGAGACCAATCATCCCCACAAATCTTGGACACGCCATATTTATCTTGAAGCTTTGTCCACAACTCATGAGCATCCCGGAAAGGCATGAGTTGAAATATAACTACATTGCTCAAAGCATCGAAAAGCACATTAGAAGCTTGAGCATTGAGATAAGAGTTTTTCTCATCCTCTAAAGATAATCTTTGGGGATCCTTTGGAGGAGAAAAACCCATATCTACAATTCGCTCTAAATTTGGGTCCATGACTCTAAAGAGATTAAGCATGTGAATTACCCATCCATCAAAATTTGTGCCATCGAAACTAAGAGTGTGAGAGAATCCTAATCCCCTAGTCGACATCTTTACTCTCTAGGCGGTTAAGCCTAACAAAGAGAGACGAGGCTCTGATACCAATTGAAAGATCGTGGATGTCGCCTAGAGGGGGGGTGAATAGGCGCTTTAAAATAATTACGGTTTAGGCTTGAACAAATGCGGAATAAACCTAGCGGTTAATTTGTCAAGCACAAAACCTACAACAACTAGGCTCACCTATGTGCACCAACAACTTATGCTAAGCAAGATAAACTACTAGGTGATAGCAAGATATATGACAAGAAACAATATGGCTATCACAAAGTAAAGTGCATAAGTAAAGGGCTCGGGTAAGAGATAACCGAGGCACGCGGAGACGATGATGTATCCCGAAGTTCACACCCTTGCGGATGCTAATCTCCGTTTGGAGCGGTGTGGAGGCACAATGCTCCCCAAGAAGCCACTAGGGCCACCGTAATCTCCTCACGCCCTCGCACAATGCAAGATGTCGTGATTCCACTAAGGGACCCTTGAGGGCGGTCACCGAACCCGTACAAATGGCAACCCTTGGGGGCGGTCACCGAACCCGTACACTTTGGCAACCCTTGGGGGCGGTCACCGGTACCCGTCAAATTGCTCGGGGCGATCTCCACAACCTAATTGGAGACCCCGAAGCTTGCCCGGAGCTTTACACCACAATGACTGAGCTCCGAACACCACCAACCGTCTAGGGCGCCAAGGCACCCAAGAGGAACAAGCTCTAGGGTGCCCAAACACCCAAGAGTAATAAGCTTCTCAAACTTCACTTCCACGTATCACCGTGGAGAACTCAAACCGATGCACCAAATGCAATGGCAAGGGCACATGGAGTGCCCAAGTCCTTCTCTCCCAAATCCCACCAAAGCAACTAATGCAAGGGAGGAAAATGAGAGGAAGAACAAGAAGGAGAACACCAAGAACTCCAAGAACTAGATCCAAGGGGTTCCCCTCACATAGAGGAGAAAGTGATTGGTGGAAATGTGGATCTAGATCTCCTCTCTCTTTTCCCTCAAAAACTAGCAAGAATCCATGGAGGGATTGAGAGTTAGCAAGCTCGAAGAAGGTCAACAATGGGGGAAGAATACGAGCTAAAAGGATAAGGTTCATTGGGGAAGAAGACCCCCTTTTATAGGTGGGGAAAAATCCAACCGTTATGCTCACAGCCCGCACCTCACGGTACTACCGCTCGACCTCACGGTACTACCGCTCTACCTCACGGTACTACCGCAAATGGTAGCGGTACTACTGCTTGCGAGCGGTACTAAAAAATTACATCCGGGCCTACTTCCGGAGGACTTGGGGCGAGTTTTTGGTCCGGAGCGGTACTACCGCTGTAGGAGCCACGGTAGTACTGCTCTGGAGCGGTAGTAAAAAATTACATCCGCTCCAAATCGCGGTAGTACCGCAGCAGCCTTTTCAGAACACCAAAACTGCCATAACTTTTGCAAACGAACTCCGAATTCGATGAAACCAAGTTTGTTGGAAAGCTAACAACATTTCCTAACACAATCTTGATAGAAATATCAATAAGAAGCAAATGAGAAAAGGCCCAAAAGAAAATGGTGAGAACCCTTCCTTGGATAAGACCGATAAAACGTCCAACACCGAAAACATCATAGAAGACGCATGCGAACTCCGTTTTCGATGAACTCAAGCTTGTCATCAAGATGACCATAAGCTCTAAGACTCACAATGAGAACCAAACAAGAACCAAGAAACATGACGCAAGGATGCAATGGTTTGAGCTCTCGACGAATGATACGATCAAGCTACTCACTTGTGAGCCCCCCTTGATAGTACGGCTATCGATCCTATAACCCGGTCTCCCAACTACCACCATGAGACCGGTAAAATAGAAAACATATCAAGGGCAAACCTTTGCCTTGCACATGATCCACTTGGGCTAGATGATGACGATCTTGTCCTCCTCAAGATGGACCACCTTTCTTGATTGCGTTGGGTCGATGGAGACTAGATGATTGCTCCCCCATACTCCACTATGGGTGAGCCACTCTTTGGCACATCTTCACAAGTCCATTGACACCAAATGGATGGCAAGCTTCAAGCACTTGATGTCTTCGTGATGCTCCACTTGAACTTGCACATGACAATCTTGATGACGATCACCACTTGATGTCATCCTCTCCATGGGTTGAGGGATATCTTCCTCTTGACGCAAGCCCATGAACACGTACCTAACCCCACATAGAACTCTCACATAGACCAATTTTTAGTACACAAAGCGCAATGGACAAGGCTTACCATACCATGGGATCACTTGACCCCTCTCGGTACATCTTCTACGCTTTATGAGTTGATCAACTTGATTCACTCTTGACTTAGTCTTGATCAACCTTGAATATTTCCAACTCTCTTCATTTGGATGATGTCTTGAAGATAAACATGAATGATCACACAATCTTCTTCTTCAAGACATGCTTGCAATAAGCTCAACATGAATGATCACACAATCTTCTTCTTCAAGACATGCTTGCAATAAGCTCAACACTCACATGACCAATCTTAGAATAATTCCTTAATAGCACCTTGGTCAACTCATAAACTCCTTGAAACCAACACATGGACTTCAAGAAATGCCTATGGACAAATCCTTCAAATATAGCTCAAGGCAACCATTAGTCCATAGATATTGTCATTAATTACCAAAACCAAACATGGGGGCACCGCATGTTCTTTCACCATGCATATGTAGTGCAGCTCCTTGCTTGCGAGTACTTTGGATGAGTACTCACGGTTGCTTTCTCCCCCTTTTTCCCCTTTTCTTTCTTTCTAGTTGTCGCAACCAGATGCTGGAGTCCAGGAGCCAGACGCCACCGTTGACGATGACTCCTACTACACTGGAGGTGCCTACTACTACTTGCAGCCCGCTGACGACGACCAGGAGTAGTTAGGAGGATCCCAGGTAGGAGGCATGCGCCTCGTTCGATCTGTATCCCTGTTTGTGCTAGCCATCTTATGGCAAACTTGTTTAACTTATGTCTGTACTCAGATATTGTTGCTTCCGCTGACTCGTCTATGATCGAGCACCTGTATTCGAGCCCTCGAGGCCCCTGGCTTGTATTATGATGCTTGTATGACTTATTTATGTTTTAGAGTTGTGTTGTGATATCTTCCCGTGAGTCCCTGATCTTGATCGTACACATTTGCGTGCATGATTAGTGTACGGTCAAATCGGGGGCGTCACAGTATTCCACAATTGTAGCAATTGCGTTCACGACTCGAAGATCTTTTGTCTTTGTAGGACCTTGACTTGGAACTTCTTTCCTTGCTTCTACTCTTGTAGAACTTGTTGAAATTCTTCACCATTAGGCTCAGTTCCTTATTGAAGGTTTGTTTCTCACTTGAAGATGTGGGAGCATCACATGAGGCTTTGTAAGCACCACTTGACTTGTTGTGACGCTCTTCCTTATCCTTGAGTGATATCTCATGAGCAACAATTCTTCCAATGACTTCTGTAGGCTTGAGATCTTTGTAGTTGGGCATCATTTGGATCAATGTGCACACGGTATCATATTTTCCATCCAAGGCACTTAGGATCTTCTTGATGATGAATCTATCAGTCATCTCTTCACTTCCTAAACCGGCAATCTCATTTGTGATGAGAGCAAGCCTAGAGTACATTTCAGCAACACCTTCACCATCCTTCATTTTGAACTTGTCAAGTTGACTTTGGAGCACATCCAATTTGGATTCATTGACGTAGTTTGTACCCTCGTGCATATCAATCAAAGTATCCCAAATTTCCTTTGCATTCTCAAGACGGCTGATTTTGTTGAATTCTTCGGGGCACAATCCGTTGAAGAGGATATCGCAAGCTTGAGCGTTGTATTGCAGCATCTTCAACTCTTTCGCCGTAGCTTCACAATTCGGTTCTCTTCCATCAAAGAATTCACCTTGCAAACCAATACACACAATAGCCCAAACAGCGGGGTTATGTCCAAGAATATGCATTTTCATCTTATGCTTCCAACTAGCAAAATTAGTACCATCAAAGTAAGGACCTCTACGGTGGTAATTTCCCTCGCTAGATGCCATACTCTCCTAGGTTGTGAAACCAAGGCTATGGTCACCAAATGCTATTGAAATCACGGCAAATGGAGACCAAAGCTCTGATACCACTTGTAGGATCGAAAGTATGTCTAGAGGGGGGTGATTAGACTACTTGACCAAATAAAAATCTAGCCTTTTCCCAATTTTAAGTCTTGGCAGATTTTAGCAACTTAGCACAAATCAAGCAATCAACCTACACATGCAAGTCTAAGAGTATAGCAGCGGAATCTAAAACATTGCAAATGAAGGTAAAGGGAGGAGTTTGGAGGGAGCAAACGCAATGTAGACGTGGAGATTTTTTCCGTGGTTCCGATGGGTGGTGCTATCGTACATCCACGTTGATGGAGACTTCAACCCATGAAGGGTAATGGTTGCGCGAGTCCACGGAGGGCTCCACCCACGAAGGGTCCATGAAGAAGCAACCTTGTCTATCCCACCATGGCCATCGCCCATGAAGGACTTGCCTCACTAGGGTAGATCTTCACGAAGTAGGCGATCTCCTTGCCCGTACAAACTCCTTGGTTCAACTCCACAATCTTGACGGAGGCTCCCAAGTGACACCTAACCAATCTAGGAGACACCACTCTCCAAAAGGTAATAGATGGTGTGTTGATGATGAACTCCTTGCTCTTGTGCTTCAAATGATAGTCTCCCCAACACTCAACTCTCTCTCACAGATTTGGATTTGGTGGAAAGATGATTTGAGTGCAAAGCAACTTGGAGAAGGCTAGAGATCAAGATTTATGTGGTTGGAATGAAATATCTTGACCTCAACACATGAGTAGGTGGTTCTCTCTCAAAAAATGTATGCTGGAAGTGTAGGCATGTTATGATGGCTCTCCTCATGAATGAAGAGTGGGTGGAGGGGTATATATAGCCTCCACACAAAATCTAACCATTACACATAATTCACCAAACTCGGTGGGACCGAATCAGAAAACTCGGTCAGACCGATTCAGTTCAAAATGTGAACATTAGGCTTTTTGGTGGGACCGACATGACAACTCGGTGGGACCTATTTCATTAGGGTTAGGGAATAATATAATCTCGGTGAAACCGATTACACAAACTCGGTGAGACCGACTTTCGTAATAAGTTAACCAGAGAGTTGGTCAGGCAAACTCGGTGGGACCGATTTGCTCAGTTCAGTGAGACCGAAATGTTACGAAGGGGAAACAGACAGTTTGCATTGCAAACTCGGTGGGACCGATCTCTCATCTCGGTTAGACCAAAACGTTACAAAGGGAAACAGAGAGTTTGCAATCCCCTCTCGGTGAGACCGAGATCCCTATCGGTGAGACCGAAGTGACTAGGTTTTCTGGCAGTGTCTATGTCAAATGAACTCGGTGGCGCCGGACAGAACATTTTCGGTGGGCCGAGTTTGACTTTTGGTTTTGGACATATGTGGATATGAGAAAGTGGTTGAAGGCTTTTGGAGCATATCATTGAGCATTTTGAGCAAGCAAGCCATTAAGCAACACCTCATCCTCTTTTAATAGTATTGGCTTTTCCTACTCAATGTGATCTTGGATCACTAAAAAGAAAATGTAGAGTCTTGAGCTTGAGCCAATATATGTCCTTAGCATTTTGAAGGGTCCACATTCCTAATCCATGCCATGCCAATCATTGAACTTTCTGAAATGATCATCTTAAAATATCATTAGTTCAATGAGCTATATGTTGTTAGTAATTACCAAAACCACCCAGGGATAGTTGCACTTTCACTAACAAAGCTTTTATTTCTTCGAGTCCGGCCGTTGCAGCACTCGTTCACTCAAAGTGGTCGGTGCGTCAGAGCAGGCGATACAATGGCAATGCCTTTTCTCCCAATCTGGAGATCTGCTACCTCTTGAGCACTGTGTTGGTTTTCCCTTGAAGAGGAAAGGGTGATGCAGCAAAGTAGCGTAAGTATTTCCCTCAGTTTTTGAGAACCAAGGTATCAATCCAGTAGGAGGCTATGCGCGAGTCCCTAGCACCTACACAAACAAATAAATCCTTGCAACCAACGCGATAAGGGGTTGTTAATCCCTACACGGTCACTTACGAGAGTGAGATCTGATAGATATGATAAGATAATATTTTTGGTATTTTTATGATAAAGATGCAAAGTAAAGTAAAAGCAAAATAAAAAGAAACGGAAATAACTAAGTGTTGGAAGATTAATATGATGGAAGGTAAACCCGGGGGCCATAGGTTTCACTAGTGGCTTCTCTCAAGAGCATAAGTATTTTACGGTGGGTGAACAAATTACGATCAAGCAATTTACATAATTGAGCATAGTTATGAGAATATCTAGGTATGATCATGTATATATGCATCACGTCCGAGACAAGTAGACCGACTCCTGCCTGCATCTACTACTATTACTCCACACATCGACCGCTATCCAGCATGCATCTAAAGTATTAAGTTCATAAGAACAGAGTAATGCTTTAAGCAAAATGACATGATGTAGAGGGATAAATTCATGCAATATTATAAAAAACCCATCTTGTTATCCTCGATGGCAACAATACAAATACGTGCCTTGCTGCCCCTACTGTCATTGGGAAAGGACAACGCAAGATTGAACCCAAAGCTAAGCACTTCTCCCATTGCAAGAAAGATCAATCTAGTAGGCCAAACCGAACTGATAATTCGAAGAGACTTGCAAAGATAACCAATCATACATAAAAGAATTCAGAAGATTCAAATATTGTTCATAGATAAACTTGATCATAAACCCACAATCCATCGGTCTGAACAAACACACCGCAAAAGAAGATTACATCGAATAGATCTCCATGAGAGAGGGGGAGAACATTGTATTGAGATCCAAAAAGAGAGAAGAATCCATCTAGCTAATAACTATGGACCCGAAGGTCTGAGGTAAACTACTCACACATCATTGGAGAGGCTATGGTGTTGATGTAGAAGCCCTCCATGATCGATGCCCCCTCCGACGGAGCTCCGGAACAGGCCCCAAGATGGGATCTCGTGGGTACAGAAGGTTGTGGCGGTGGAATTGGGTTTTTGGCTCCATATCTGATCGTTTGGGGGTACGTAGGTATATATAGGAGGAAGGAGTACGTCGGTGGAGCAACATGGGGCCCACAAGGGTGGAGGGCGCGCCTGGGGGGTAGGCGCGCCCCCTACCTCATGGCTTCCTGGAAGCTTCCTTGACGTAGGGTCCAAGTCTCCTGGATCATGTTCATTCCGAAAATCACGTTCCCGAAGGTTTCATTCCGTTTGGACTCTGTTTGATATTCTTTTTCTGCGAAACTCTGGAATAGGCAAAAAACAGCAATTCTGGGCTGGGCCTCCGGTTAATAGGTTAGTCCCAAAAATAATATAAAAGTGTATAATAAATCCCAATAATGTCCAAAACAGAAGATAATATAGCATGGAGCAATAAAAAATTATAGATACATTGGAGACGTATCAAGCATCCCCAAGCTTAATTCCTGCTCATCCTCGAGTAGGTAAATGATAAAAACATAATTTTTGATGTGGAATGCTATTTGGCATACTTTAGTTTAATATTGACATAAAAATAATAACACTTCAAGCATACTAACTAAGCAATCATGTCTTCTCAAAATAACATGGCCAAAGAAAGTTATCCCTACAAAATCATATAGTCTAGCTATGCTCTATCTTCACCACACAAAGTATTTAAATCATGCACAACCCCGATGACAAGCCAAGAAGTTGTTTCATACTTTTGGTGTTCTTAAACCTTTTCAATCTTCACGCAATACATGAGCGTGAGCCATGGACATAGCACTATATGTGGAATAGAACGGTGGTTGTGGAGAAGACAAAAAAAGGAGAAGATAGTCTCACATCAACTAGGCGTACCAACGGGCTATGGAGATGCCCATTAATAGATATCAATGTGAGTGAGTCGGGATTGCCATGAAACGGATGCACTAGAGCTATAACTATATGAAAGCTCAACAAAAGAAACTAAGTGGGTGTGCATCCAACTCGCTTGCTCACGAAGACATAGGGCATTTTGAGGAAGCCCATCATTGGAATATACAAGCCAAGTTCTATAATGAAAAATTCCCACTAGTATATGAAGGTGACAAAATGAGAGACTCTCTATCATGAAGATCATGGTGCTACTTTGAAGCACAAGTGTGGTAAAAGGATAGTAGCATTGTCCCTTCTCTCTTTTCTCTCATTTTTTTATTTGGGCCTTTTTTTCTTTTTTTTATGGCCTCTTTCTCTCTCTTTTTTAGTCTGGAGTCTCACCCCGACTTATGGGGGAATCATAGTCTCCATCATCCTTTCCTCACTTGGGACAATGCTCTAGAAAATGATGATCATCACACTTTTATTTACTTACAACTCATGAATTACAACTCAATACTTAGAACAAAATATGACTCTATGTGAATGCCTTCGGTGGTGTACCAGGATATGCAGTGAATCAAGAGTGACATGTATGAAAGAATTATGAACGGTGGCTTTGCCACAAATACGATGTCAACTACATGATCATGCAAAGCAATATGACAATGATGGAGCGTGTCATAGTAAACAAAACGGTGGTAAGTTGCAAGGCAATATATCTCGGAATGGCTATGGAAAGGCCATGATAGGTAGGTATGGTGGCTGTTTTGAGGAAGGTATATGGTTGGTGTAGGGTACCGACGAAAAGTGCGCGGTATTGGAGAGGCTAGCAATGGTGGAAGGAAGAAAAGTGCGTATAATCCATGGACTCAACATTAGTCATAAAGAACTCATATACTTATTGCAAAAATCTACAAGTTATCAAAGCAAAGTATTACGCGCATGCTCCTAGGGGGATAGATTGGTAGGAAAAGACCATCGCTCGTCCCCGACCGCCACTCATAAGGAAGACAATCAATAATAAATCATGCTCCGACTTCATCACATAACAGTTCACCATACGTGCATGCTACGGGAATCACAAACTTTAACACAAGTATTTCTTAAATTCATAACTACTCAACTAGCATGACTCTAATATCACCATCTTTATATCTCAAAACAATTATCAAGCATTAAACTTTTCTTAGTATTCAACACACTCATAAGAAGGTTTTTACTAATCTTGTATACCTAGCATATTAGGATTATTTAAGCAAATTACCATGCTATTTAAGACTCTCAAAATAATCTAAGTGAAGCATGAGAGATCAATAGTTTATATAAAACAAATCCACCACCGTGCTCTAAAAGATATAAGTGAAGTACCAGAGCAAAACTATATAGCTCAAAAGATATAAGTGAAGCACATAGAGTATTATAATAAATTCCGAATCATGTGTGTCTCTCTCAAAAGGTGTGTACAGCAAGGATGGTTGTGGTAAACTAAAAAGCAAAGACTCAAATCATACAAGACGCTCTAAGCAAAACACTTATCATGTGGTGAATAAAAATATAGCTCCAAGTAAAGTTATTGATGGAAGTAGACGAAAGAGGGGATGCCTTCCGGGGCATTGTAACATCCCAAAATTCTAAATTTTGGAATGTTATAATAAATAGATAGATTTGATTGTTGTTTGATTGTTGATTGACTGAAAGTGAGTGAATTTGAAACTTTTTGAAAGCTAAATGAGAGGGAATAAAAGGACTTTCCCAAACTTCCATTTTTGCTTTTATGCTCTCCGTGAATTCAACTACTTTTCAAATACAAAACCCTCGAGAGAAGATGACATGACTTCTTCCATTTAAAATATTTGAATTTCATTTGGAAATATTTCAAATTCTCAAACTTCAAGCAACTCAATGATTTTCATGAGAGGAGATAAAATGACTTCTTCAAAACATATGAAATATGAGTTGCGAGTTTAAAAGGATCAAATTCAAAGTCCTTTTGAAATTATTTTTTATTTGGGTTTTATTCAAATTATTTTTCTCCAAAAAAATAAAATATACAGAAATTAGGGTAAAATGATTCCCTACATCAAAAAATTGGAGATAAATAAGTTTGAATTCATTTTGGTATTTAAAAAATGATTTTTATGAGGTTTTATTGCAGCAGTAGCACTCTTTGCTTTATTTGAATTTGTGTGTATTTTATTTGACTCTATAAAAATGTCCAGCTTGTAGGATTTTTTTTTGAAAATGTTGATATATTATATGCCTATATAATATTTTATTTTTTCCTTTTATTATTTTTGTTTGTCTGTGTTTAACAAAAACGCTCCGTCGCCGACTGGGCCGGCCCAGCTCCAACCGGGCCAGGCCAAAACCCAGCCCAACCGCGCGCCGCCTCCGTCTTCGAGCTCGGGACACAGTCCCGAGCGCTTCCGCCAGCGCCGCCGCCATACGCCGCCCGGACTCCCTCCGCCGCCTCTCCATTGCCCCCTCGCCCACGCCTCACGCCTCCTCCTCTCCTTAGATAGCGGCCCCGGGCCACGCCTCTCTCTCTGCCGCGCCGCCTCTCCCGCATCTCGCCGAGCCGCCGGAGCCCGCTGCATCTCGCCGCTGCCGCCGATGGGCTGCGCCGCCCCGCCGCACTCTGCCCGCGCCACCGCCGCACTCCACTCGCGTCGCTTGCTGCCCGCACCACCGCGCCTCCTTCCCGCGTCGCGTAGTTGCCTCGCCGCGCCGCATCCCGCCATTGCCGGAGTTCGTCGCCGTCGCCGCCGGTCTTTTTCTTTGAACCGGTAAAACCGCCCCGTCCGGTTTTTCTTTTAGTTCGGTTTAGTCGGTTTATTACTATGTTTAATTATATAGCGAACGCTCACTAGTTTAGGTTTGTAACGATCAGTTTTCGCTAGGATAGTCTCTGTAGCGAACGTTCGTTCGGTAGGATTTTTCTTTTTATCTTAGTTTTTTCGGCCAGGGACTCGTTTGTGAATATTTTTATTTATAGAATAGCCCCTGTAGTTCAAACAACCACATCTTTTCACCCGTTTATCCAAATCCAACGAAACCAACGCCCACTTCTTCGTTATGATCCCCTATTTCCAGTAATCCAACTTAAACATGTTTGTGAAAATTTTAAAATTTGAATTAGAATAGATTTGTATTTGAACTTCGTTTGATCGTAACTTGAGTTTCGTAGCTCCGTTTGAGTTGATTCTTTTTGCAAATTAAAGCTCTTGACCTAAACATTATGATAAGGCCAAATTCACATAATTTTGGTACTGTTAGAAATTGTTTTATGTTGCAAGGGTTATTTGCTTGTTTTTGACGTTTTTCGAAATCGTCTTCTTCGATCCTTCTGATCTTTTGAGTGAATGCTTATGTGTGGTTACTATTGATTGCTTAAGATAGATTGCCTGGAGTGTGAAGAGTAGAACTGTCAAGAGTTTTGAGTGCGAATCATCTTCATCAACATTGCAGGCAAGTTCACACTTTGATCATATCCCTTTTCATACCCAGTTTTTATGCATTAGTTTCAACCCTCAAACATTGCATGAGTAGTATTTGATAACATGTGGGTATTGGGAATTAGTTGATGAGGTAGGAACCTATTGCCCTGCATTCAAACCTTGGGAGTTACTATTACGTTATGCTTATATTGCCATGCTATGCTCGTAGACGTGGATTGGGTTTTGAGAGTATTCATGACAATTGTGAGATTGTTAATTAATGGTTTACTTAAGGTGGCAACTTAAACACACATCTAGGTGGATTGAGGTACCTGGGTATTCCAGGATTGCCTGTCTAGGCACCTGGGTAGACCAGGATTGCTTGTTTTTTTATGGACCGCCACCCAGGCTCAAAGGGATCATGAGATTTTTCATACTAGAAACTTCCGTGTGCAGCCACACGCTACTATGGGCTCTAGCATAGTTGACTAAGTCGTGTGAACTCTTACAGTGGTAGACTAGCAGATGTAGGGGAAAGTAGGTGCAACGGTCTACCCATCGTAAGGTGCTAGCGCTTCTGAAAGACTATGTCTCGGTCATTCGTTTCTCAAACACCATGTAGTGCGAGAAATCCAACGGAGGAGATCCAGTCTTGTGGGGAAAAGTGCGCAAACCTCTGCAGAGTGTATAAACTAATCATGATTAGCCGTGTCCCCGGTTATGGACATCTTGAGTATCTAGTTCTTGGATTATTCTGTTGATCTCATCACGTTACTTAAATAATTTGTTGGGTTTTAATGATGATGCTTAATTGGGATTGAGAATGCTGCGAACCATTCTCAATGTTTAACAACCACCATGATAGTTAAATAAAATTTATTCCTTTGCAGTAGGGAAAAATTGGCTTTTCGCAAAAACCTTATAACCATATAGCTTTTCCACCAGCCATATATGCATGTAGAGATAGTCATTATTCATCATTGCTCTACAGTGTGAATTTGCCAGTACATTCAATGTACTGACCCTTTGTGGCTGCAACGTCTCATGTTGCAGGATATCTTACGACGATTAAGTGATACGTTAGGGTTACGATTTCTACACTCAACTTTGCCGCTGGTGTTGATGGGAATCCACAACCTTGTTACTTCCGCTATTTTGGATTGAGGTAATAGTATTTTAGTTACTTTATACATGTGATTTACCTCTGTTATAAATCCTCGTGTACTGTGTGTGTCAGCATACCGATCCAGGGATGACACTTAAGCACAGAGACTTGATCCATTCGGGTCGGGTCGCTACAGGCATCCCCAAGCTTTGGCTTTTTGGTGTCCTTAGATTATCTTGGGGGTGCCATGGGCATCCCCATGCTTAGGCTCTTGCCACTCCTTATTCCATAATCCATCAAATATTTCACCCAAAACTTGAAAACTTCACAACACAAAACTTAACAGAAAATCTCGTGAGCTCCGTTAGCGAAAGAAAACAAAAAACCACTTCAAGGTACTGTAATGAACTCATTCTTTGTTTATATTGGTGCTAAACCTACTGTATTCCAACTTTTCTATGGTTTATAAACTATTTTACTAGCAATAGATTCATCAAAATAAGCAAACAACACACGAAAAACAGAATCTGTCAAAAATAGAACAATCTGTAGTAATCTGTAACTAACGTAAACTTCTGGAACTCCAAAAAATCAGCCAAAATAGGAAGAGCTAGAAATTTTTTTATTGATCAGCAGCAATTGGAATAAATATTTTATCACGTACTGGTGATTTTTAACAATTATTTTCGTGAATAGAAAGTTTCTGGAAATTACAGCAAGATCAAATAACTATCATCCAAGAAGATCCTATAGGTTTAACTTGGCACAAACACTAATTAAAACATAAAAACACATCTAACCAGAGGCTAGATCAAATATTTATTCCTAAACATAAGTGAAAAACAAAAAACTAAAAATAAATTTGGGTTGCCTCCCAACAAGCGCTATCGTTTAACGCCCCTAGCTAGACATAAAAGTAAGGATAGATCTAGGTAGTGCCATCTTTGGTTGGCAATCCATAAGTGGCTCTCATAATAGATTCATAAGGTAATTTTATTTTCTTTCTAGGTAAATTTTCCATGCCTTTCCTTAACGGAAATTGGAATCTAATATTCCCTTCCTTCACATCAATAATTGCACCAATCGTTCTAAGGAAAGGTCTACCAAGAATAATAGGACATGAAGATTGCAATCTATATCAAGAACACTAAAATCTACAGGCGCATAGTTCCTATTTGCAACAATAAGAACATCATTAATTCTTCCCATAGGTTTCTTAATAGTGGAATCCGCAAGGTGCAAGTTTAAAGAGCAATCATCAAAATCACGGAAACCTAGCAAATCGCACAAAGTTTTTGGAATCGTGGAAACACTAGCACCCAAATCACACAAAGCATAGCATTCATGATCTTTAATCTTAATTTTAATGGTAGGTTCCCACTCATCATAAAGTTTTCTAGGGATAGAAACTTCCAACTCAAGCTTTTCTTCATAAGATTGCATCAAGGCATCAACGATATGTTTGGTAAAAGCTTTATTTTGACTATAAGCATGAGGAAAATTTAGCACAAATTGCAACAAGGAAATACAATCTATCAAAGAGCAATTATCATAATTACATTCCTTGAAATCCAAAATAGTGGGTTTATTAATATCTAGGGTTTTGTTCTCTTCAATCCCACTTTTGTCAATTTTAGCATCAAGATCTAAAAACTCCGAATTTTTGGAACGCCTTCTAGGTAAAGGTGGATCATATTCAGTCCCATCATTATCAAGATTCATATTACAAAACAAAGATTTAATAGGGGACACATCAATAACTTTTAGATCTTCATCTTTATTTTCAAAATTTTCTTGCTTAGCAGCCATCTTATTAACTAAGGTAGCCTTCTTATCCGAAATTTCAGCTGTTAACTTTTCAAGATGAGCAATTTGGGATCTCAAACCATCAAATTCTTTAGACGTATCATCTAGCTCTTTATTCATATAACTCATAAAGATTTTTTGTTCCTTAAGCTCGTTGCTGAAGAAATTGTTATGCTCAAATTGTAAAACCATAAAACTCCTGACATTGCCTTCAATCTCTTCTAATCTTTTAAGGTGAAGATCACCAAATTTAGGTAGAGCCATCGTGACAAACAAGCAATCCAACACACGAGCAAACGAGAAGCAAGCGAAAAGAGGCGAACGAAAAAGAGAGGGCGAATAAAATGGCAAGGGTGAAGTGGGGGAGAGGAAAACGAGAGGCAAATGGCAAATAATGTAATGCGGGAGATAAGGGTTTGTGATGGGTACTTGGCATGTTGACTTTTGCGTAGACTCCCTGGCAACGGCGCTAGAAATCCTTCTTGCTACCTCTTGAGCAGTGCGTTGGTTTTCCCTTGAAGAGGAAAGGGTGATGTAGCAAAGTAGCGTAAGTATGTCCCTCAGTTTTTGAGAACCAAGGTATCAATCCAGTAGGAGGCTACGCGTGAGTCCCTCGCACCTACACAAACAAATAAATCCTCGCAACCAACGCGATAAGGGGTTGTCAATCCCTACACGATCACTTACGAGAGTGAGATCTGATAGATACGATAAGATAATATTTTTGGTATTTTTATGATAAAGATGCAAAGTAAAGTAAAAGCAAAATAAAAAGCAACGGAAATAACTAAGTGTTGGAAGATTAATATCATGGAAGATAGACCCGGGGGCCATAGGTTTCACTAGTGGCTTCTCTCAAGAGCATAAGTATTTTATGGTGGGTGAACAAATTACTATTGAGCAATTGACAGAAATGAGCATAGTTATGAGAATATCTAGGTATGATCATGTCAGGACCCCGATCCTAAGCCACATCGATCCAGCGTGTAACACATCATATCACTTTGCGGCCTCACGCACGGTACTCCCACGGGTGCCACCTTACCTGGCCCGGGACCGTTTGCGCCTTTTGGCTCACGTATATGATAGTATCGCTAGTATCCATATGACAGAGAACCCGGGCCGACATGGCTAGTCGTGAACCCAAAGCGGCGCTAGCCTATGAGGACAGGCATACATGAATCACATCGAGCATGTCGGTCATCAACGTATTTATTCGGGCTGTAGCACTGGGCTAACAGGGCTCTGGTAATCCAGGCTGTAGCAGGCTAGGCAGGACTCCGAATAACAGCGCGTGACATTTCCCCGAAGGGACAGACACGGGAACGACGTGAAACACATGCCGGCCAGTCAAGTGTCCAAGCAGTAGTGCTGGGCTAGCAGGACTCCGGTGAACCGGGCTGTAGCGGACTACTATCGCTCAGAGGCACAAGACTTACATTTCCCCATATGAAAGGCTGCCAAGGATAAACAACTAGATAGTTGGATCCCACTCATACCAAGCATTTCAATCATACACACAATATGCCCGATATGAGTAAATACAACATGGCATCACAACAAAACTCTACAACTCAAGTACTTTATTTAGAAGGCTCCGGGGAGCCATACATATCATCCATACAGATAGGGGTCACATGACCCAACACTCAAGTCATACAAACATACAAGCACATGCGGAAGCAAAGTAGTCTGAGTACAGACACTAGAAAGAAAGAAGGCTTGACGAAGCCTGTCTATCTACAACGACCCTTCACAAGTCTTGGATCACCACCTGGGTGATAAGTCACTCGTCAACGTCGAGGTCTACATAGAACCCATCAGAGGGGTTGGTGCAGTCGTCTGAAAAACATGGTTAAAGCAACATGAGTACGGAGGTACTCAGCAAGTCTTACAACAGGAACCTACTATACATGCACATTCTCAAGAAGGTAGTGGGGTTGTTGCAGCAGGCCAGCTTTGACTCTTGGCTAAGCTATCCTACGATAGACACCACTTGTAAATCATTTGTCGCACACGAGTCCACTATCACCATCACAATACCCCACCGTGGATCCTCTCTCGTCCTCATACGAGAGGGCCATCCGCGGTACTCACACTTATCTTGAGATTTTTAGTAGTATCCATTTAACTTATCTATGAACTGTATAGGTGACCAAGTAGTCCTTTACCGCGGACGCGGCTATTCGAATAGATTTATACCCTGCAGGGGTGTACTTCTTCACACACGCTCTCACCACTTATCGTCGTTTACACGACATGTACTCGGCAACCTTCAAGCGGAAGCCTAGCGAGGGTGTCGGCCACGGCCTACCTAAACACTCAAGTCTCTAGTCCAGGTTTATCGCCTATTCGGGTTCCATCCGCAGGGAGTCCGGCCGAGGTTTCCACTAACGGCCCCGAACGATGTGAACAGGGTTCCGAGACACCAAACGGGCGCCCGGTTGACCCGGCCACGTGCCTACCGCAACACAGCCCACCCCGATGGTCAGCGCCGCGTGCGGCCCCCAGCATGCTACAAACACCAGAAACTACTTTGCAACTCCTGGACAGAGGACAAGCATGATCAAGAAGCCGAGAGGGTCCATTGGTTTCGGGCCCAATGCGTGGTAGTAGCTGAGTCTTAAATCACACACACAGATCTCAGTTCTTAAGGACGGCCTCAATGAAACAACCCACCATGTACTCCTACATGGCCTTCCATCGATTCCTTTACCAAATCGTGTTCAACACTTCCACACTATTGACAACGATACAACCTTTCACTCCGGATCATCATCCCGATGAGCCAGACCTGACACAACTCTAAGCATAGCAAGCATAGCATGGTAGGAACACACACACACATGTATTGGCTCAATCAACTCCTACACATGCTAGTGGGTTTCATCTAGTTACTGTGGCAATGACAGGTCATGCAAAGGAAGTGGGTTCATCTACCGCAACACACAGCAGTTTGAAACGCGTTGTCTTGATGCAGTAAACAAGGGCAGAAGCGAGAACATGGGTTTGTATCGGAATGATCAACGAGTTGCTTGCCTGATGGAGTGGTCGTGGGATACTGCCCTTCAGTTGGATACTCGGAGATATCCTCGGAGGCGGAACCTACCACGATGAACACATCGGAACACAATCAATACATGGCGATATGCAACAATATGATGCATGCTAAGACATGGCAATATGAATGTGTCCTGACCTAGTGCAAGTTAAACCAGAAGGGAATGAACCCATTTGAACCAAAGATTCAAATGGAAACTCATTTATTAAGATCATATTAGTGTATCATCTTGTAATGCCTAAACAGTGGGTTTAACTTGTTCTGACATGCATGAAACCAGCACCAATGGATAGCTTGGATTTTTCTGATCATTTTTCATATATAGAACTTTGCATTTGGAGTTACAGATAATTTTCTATGAATTTTTGAAGTTTGAACTATTTTCTGGATTTTCCTGTATAAGAATAAATCCAGTAATTAATTAATTGCGTCAGCATGAGGTCAGCGTGACGTCAGGGGTCAACGGGGTCGTCCAGGTCAAACTGACCAGTGGGACCCGCATGTCAGTAGTTAGTTTAACTAATTAACTTTAATTAGAACTAATCCAATTAGTTAACAGGGGGGCCCCACCTGTCATTGACTCAGGGGAGTCAACGAGGGCCCACCCGTCAACGGTCAAGGTCAACTCGTCGGCGTCTAGCCGCCGGCGAGGCCAGACGCGGCGGAGCAAAGTGGATTTGGCCGTTCCGACCACCAAATGGGGCGCGGAAGGCATCTACGCGCTCCTGGGAACGAACCGCGGCTACTGGTGGAGTTAGTTGGGGTCGGGGTGGCCGGAGTTGGCGCCGGCGATGAGTTTGGCGGCGCCGGGGCTCGGGTGAGCTCGGACTCGTCGCTAGGGGGCAAGGTGAGGCGTGTGGAGTGCAGGGTTGGACCCAACGCAACGTGGTGAGTGCGATGGACACGGTGGTGTGACCGTTGGGTGGCCGGAGCCTCGTCGGCGACGAGCTCCGCGGCGGTGCGTGCGGGCGAGCTACATGTAATCGCTACGGGGATCGAGAGAGAGAACGGGGAGGATGGGAAGGTGGCCAGGCTCACGGTGATTGCAGCGAGCGTCGAGGCGGGCTCGGGGAAGGTCGGAGCTGAGCGGGGCGATGATGGCGATCTCGGCGGCCGGAGTTGGGGAAGACGGGGTCGGGGGCGATTCCAGAGCGGGCGAGCGCTCGGGGCTCGTCTTGCTCGAAGAAGAAGAGGGTGGCGGAGCTCGTGGACACGGTCGGGTGGCGCGGGGATGACGGTGGCTATGGCTACGACGGCGGAGCGGCGAGGGTGGCGTCGGCCATGGCGAAGGGAAGCGAGGGAGGCGAGGCAGGGCGAGTGGGCGTGTCCAGGGGCTCGGGGCGGCGACGTGGAACGCGTCCAGGGCAGCAGGGCGGCAAGGAGGTGAAGCAGGGCGGCGGGGAGCTGCGTGGCGCGCGCTGGTGCCGGCGTCGAGCACCTGCGCGCCTGCCTGGCCAAGCCAAGCAGCTCGCTGGCGCGGCAGCTGGGCTGGGCCGGCAGGTGGGCCGGTTAGGCGCCAGGTAAGTTTTCCTCTGCTTTTCCTTTTTCTATTTCTCTGTAACTTTGTGGACTTATTAAAAATACTAAAACAACTCCTAAAATCACCAAACTTCATCTGATCCTTAGTTAGAATAATTCCAGCAAGGAACATTTTAGTTTGGAGATATTTGAGCATTTGGAAAATTTTATAAATTTAAAATGCCCAAATTCAAATACTTATGCATTAACTCAATGACCTTCTGTTGACCTAGAAAAATATGCACCATTTTTGCCAGAGGTTTCAACCCAAGACAAAGAGAGTGAACATTTTAGAAGGGCATTTCAGGTTCATTGAAAATATTTTTAGTAAACCCTAGTTGATTTCAGGAGGGGTGCTGGGGGGTTCTGCCTTCCCCATTTCAAATTTCTGTCAAAAGTAAACATGATGCACACTCTAATGCATGAGCTAGGTAGGACGTGACAACTCACCCCCACTCAAAAGAATCTCGTCCCGAGATTTAAGATCTGTCGGAAAGAAGGTGGGGTACTCAAGTCGAAGACGATCCTCCCTTTCCCATGTAGCTTCTTGCTCGGAATGGTGTGACCATTGAACCTTGAGAAACTTGATATTGTGGCGTCGAGTGGTACGCTCGTCTTGATCAAGGATACGAACGGGGTATTCCCGATAAGTGAGGTTATCTTGGAGATCAAGCGTTTCGTGGTCCACTCCATAGATAGGATCCGCGAAGCAACGCCTGAGTTGAGAAACGTGGAAGATGTCATGAACTCTGGAGAGATGCGGAGGTAGTTCCAATTGGTAGGCAACTTCTCCTTGTTTGGCAAGAATGCGAAAAGGTCCAATGTAACGAGGAGCCAATTTGCCTTTGATACCGAATCGATGGGTTCCCTTTAAAGGTGTAACCCGAAGGTAAGCCATCTCGCCGACTTCATAAGCCATGGGCTTATGCTTGCGGTCATACTGACTCTTTTGTCGAGACTGGGCGGTTTTCAACTTCTCACGAATAATGCGAACCTGCTCTTCTGCATCCTGGATCATGTCCGGGCCAAAGAGTTGTCTCTCGCCGGTTTCTGACCAGTTAAGAGGCGTTCGACATTTTCGTCCATAGAGAACTTCGAAAGGAGCTTTACCCAAGCTAGCTTGATAACTGTTGTTATAAGCGAACTCGGCGAATGGAAGGCACTTCTCCCAATTCATACCGAAAGAGATGACAGAAGCTCGGAGCATATCCTCCAGAATTTGATTGACTCGTTCTACTTGACCACTTGATTGCGGATGGAAGGCGGTGCTAAAGGAGAGACGAGTCCCCATAGCATTTTGGAAACTTTCCCAAAATCGAGAGGTGAAAAGACTTCCACGGTCTGAATTAATTTCCAATGGAACACCATGGAGAGATACTATTCGAGAGATGTATAAATCAGCTAGCTGGCTAGCGGTTATACTCTCGCGAACAGGTAAGAAGTGGGCTACTTTGGAAAGACGATCGATAACAACGAAGATAGCATTATTCCCTCTTTTGGTTCTGGGAAACCCGGTAATGAAATCCATACCGATTTTATCCCATTTCCATTCAGGAATCTCCAATGGTTGAAGGGTGCCAGCAGGCCGTTGATGCTCTGCTTTAACACGACGACAGACGTCGCAAGTTGCAATGTATTGAGCGATTTCTCTTTTCATCCTAGTCCACCAAAACCTTTGGCGTAGGTCTTGATACATTTTAGTACTACCGGGATGAATGGTGAGAGGGGATTCATGAGCTTCCTTAAGGATCAATCGCCTCAAGTTGCGTACCTTGGGAACCACTAGACGGTTTCCAAAGAACACAACACCTTGATCATCAATGGAGAAACAATCTGCAACTCCCTTCTTGATGTTTCTCTTGATACGGGAAATTCCCGGATCCACCTTTTGTGCCTTGATGATCTGATCCGTAAGGTTAGGTTTCGCCACCAGGGTGGAAAGGAATCCTCGAGGAACAATGTGAAGGTTAAGCTTATGAAATTCCTCGTGGAGAAATGGTTGACTTTGTTGTAACATCAGGTTGTTACAATAAGATTTACGACTTAGTGCATCAGCCATGACATTGGCTTTGCCTGGGGTGTAAGTTATTCCTAAGTCGTAATCCGAGATCAACTCGACCCAACGTCTTTGCCTGAGATTCAAATCCGGTTGGGTGAAGATACACTTCAAACTTTGGTGATCAGTGTAGATTTCGCAACGATTACCCAGAAGGTAATGTCGCCAGGTTTTGAGTGCATGGACTACTGCTGCAAGCTCTAGATCATGTGTGGGATAATTATCCTCATGTGGACGCAACTGTCGAGATGCGTAGGCAATCACATGACGATCTTGCATGAGTATGCAACCTAGTCCTTGTCGCGAGGCGTCGCAGTAGATAACAAAGTCCTTAGAGAAATCTGGTGGTACCAGTACGGGAGCAGATGTCAGGCGTATTTTCAGTTCCCGAAAGCTGAACTCGCACTGTGGGGTCCACTCGAACTTTTTATCTTTCTTGAGGAGTTCAGTTAGAGGCTTAGCAACCTTGGAGAAATTCTCGACGAAGCGGCGGCAATAGCTCGCTAAACCAAGAAAACTCCAAACTTGCTTCACCGTTTCAGGTGGAGTCCAGTCAAGGCCAGCTTGAACTCGCTCGGGATTGACAGCAATGCCCTTACCAGAGATTACATGGCCCAGATAGGTCACTTCTGGCAACCAGAATTCGCACTTGGAGAATTTGGCATAAAGGCGATGCTCTCGAAGTTTCATCAATACTAGCCTTAGATGTTCGGCATGTTCTTCCTCATTCTTGGAGTAGATGAGTATATCATCGAGGTATACCACGACGAATTTATCCAAGTACTCCATGAAGATCGAGTTCATTAACCGAGAGAAGGTGGCTGGAGCATTGGTTAAACCGAAGGACATGACGGTGTACTCGTATTGGCCGTAACGAGTAACGAAAGCCGTTTTGGGAATGTCCCCGTTCTTGATTTTGATTTGATGGTAGCCCAACCTCAAATCCATCTTGGAAAAGACTGAGGATCCAGCGAGCTGGTCATACAGGTCGTTGATCCTGGGGAGCGGATACTTGTTCTTGATAGTGACCAAATTGACAGGTCGATAATCCACAACCATCCGATCCGTTCCATCCTTCTTCTTGACGAAGAGGACGGGGCAAGCCCATGGAGATGAACTAGGACGGATGAAACCTTTTTGCAAGGACTCATCGAGTTGTTTCTTAAGCTCAGCTAGTTCTAGGGGTGCCATCTTATAAGGTCTTCTAGAGATTGGGACGGTTCCTGGAACAAGGTCTATCACGAACTCGACATCTCTGTCAGGTGGAACACCTGGCAGTTCCTCTGGAAAGACATCCGGGAAGTCACGGACTACTGGAACATCTTCGAGGTCTGGAAGGGGATTGGCATTTAGAGAGTAGAGCTGACGCTCCGATACTCGGGTCAAAACATTGACGGTCTTGCCCGATGGATGGGTAAGTTGGACAGTTCTAATTGAGCAATCAATCTTGGCGTAATGAGCTGACATCCAGTCCATACCCAAGATGATGTTTATGTCCGAAGACTTGAGAGCTATTAGTGACGCGAGAAAAACCAATCTGTCGACAAGAATTTCATTTCCATGGCTGATCCTAGAGGTTTGCCATCTAGAACCGGGAGTTTGAATTTCCATGGAGGTGGGCATGTCACTAAAGGTAGTGTTGTGCAATCGAGCATAGCTCTCAAAAATAAATGAATGAGATGCCCCAGTATCAAAGAGAACAGTTGCCGGGTGGCAATTAACAAGGAGCGTACCAAGAACAACGTTGGGGTCCTCTTGAGTCTCTTCAGCTGAAACGTAGTTGACATGGCCACGAGCAGTGGTGGCTGGCTTGGCGACAAGCACCTTTGCTGTTGACTTACCACGGCCAACAGACTTTCCGAACTGACTGGGGTTGTTCTGGGGACACTCACGGATGTAGTGGCCCGGCTCACCACACTTGAAGCAAGTTATCGAATTGGGGCGTGGAGCAGCATTGGCAGTGGGGCCACCAAAAGTCTTGGGCGGCACATACTGCTGATTGGGGCGAGGCGCCTCAAAGGATGGCCTCGGAGTATACCTGGTTGGCATATCAGAATTTGGGATCCAGACCCGGCGCTTCTGAGATCCAGAGCCGGATGAAGATCCATAGTCACGGGAGTGCTTGCGTGAAGCTTCAAAATCATTCTGCCCTGTCTCGGCACTAATGGCCTTATTGACTAGCTTCGGAAAAGAAGTGCATTCATGCAGACGAAGGTCACGACGGAGCTCAGGGCTAAGTCCCTTGCGGAACCTTGCCTGCTTCTTGGCGTCGGTGGATACCTCTTCGGGAGCATAGCGTGCAAGCTTCCCAAACTCGCGACTGTATGCATCCACAGTCAGCTTCCCCTGGGTGAAGTTACAGAACTCCTCCCTCTTGCGATCCATGAGGCCTTCCGGGATATGATGCTCACGAAAAGCGGCACTGAAATCAGCCCAAGTAGTGAGTTGGCCGACCGGGCGCATAGCTTCATAATTCTCCCACCAAAGGCTGGCAGGGCCTTCGAGGTGATAGGCAGCAAAGGTGACTTTATCATCTTTAGCCACGTTGGCAGAACGTAGCTTGTGGGCGATGCTGCGGAGCCAGTCATCCGCATCGAGAGGTTCGATGGAATGATTGAACTTTGGCGGGTACAGCTTGACAAAGTCATTGATGGACACTGGATTGATCCTCTGCTGGCGTGCAGTGTTCTGCTCAATCCGCTCTAACAAGCGGTTGGTGTCGCGCCTGTTGCGCTCTGCCTCCAGCATCACTTCGGCCAGAGAAGGTGGTTGAGGCAGACTTTCCTCCCTAGGTGCACTAGCTTCTCCCTGCACCGGAGCAGCAGGGTTGCTGCGGGTGTTGACCATCCTAGGAAAACAAAACAACGATTTAAACCAGGATGGCAAAATCTGGCCAAGGAAGTGCGGAATGTAATGGATAACAAGGAATGCAGAGATGATCATCCGTATGACATGGTAATATAGAAACTGCCATATATATACCAACGGTCATACACATCATACATAGTTTAGTACAAGATCAAGCTGAAGTACAACTAAGACGAAAGACGTTACATCTCATCGGAGGCATTCCAAGCTCCTATACATTATTTTTCTACACCTCCGGAATTGATACACACTAAGTTATATTCCACAATCACGCAGGACGGTGGACATACAACTATTACAATACTAGCGAGACTACTACTAGCTCAGGCAGCTCCGTAGTAATCCTCATAGAAGTCACCCCCCAGACCTGGAAGCGGAACATGGTCATCTGGGAACAGACGGTCCTGCGGTGCTTGTGGACCATAGGGACTTGGGTGTGGCCTCGGTCCAACAGATGGCGGCAGAAGAGGCCCACGAGGAGGGGTGATGCCTCCCACCTCACGCCATTCCATGAAGTCTGGCAGACTAGCCCGCACAGGGTACAAGTCTCTCGTGTCCATGTATCCGGCTTGCACAGCAGGTGCAAACCTCGTCAAGGTGGCCCAATGATCAGCACGAGCATTAAAGAGCTCCATACGCAAGGCCCGGTTTTCATGGTCCTTATCTTCCAACATCTCAGTAGTGGTGCAAAGGAGTGAGTCCTCATGGGATGGATCACTGTACATGCCCTGAAGGTAACCATGCGCCCCAGGGAGGGATGCTGGCATGTAGCGAAATTCAGTGTTGCTCAACAAGGCAGTTCTAGCTCGCATAATGGTCATCATCGAGTAGGCTGCATCTTGAACGGACATCCCAATAGTGATCCCAAGTCCATAAGAACAGTGGAGTGGTTCCGTGGCTCCGGGATAAGATGGATATATCCTGACCGTGCACAGATATTGGCTCTGGTTAAAATCTCTAAACTGCTCTTCGACGGTGTATTCAGGGTACCATCGGTAACCTGCCTCAACCATCACTCGAACCAACATGGCGGTATGACCACATATACCAATGCAACGGGTCAGACGAACCACTTGGTTCTGGGGACGGGTAGCCATCTGAAAGCACAAAATAGTGCAAAGGCATTAGAATTTCTGGATGAAATTGGACAGCATAACGGCTGTAAATGCTCAGAAAAAGACTTGAGACATCCACAATAGTTCGCGAAACCACTCAACAACATCATATCAAGGTTCTGGTTCAATTGGCAACATACTAAACTTTAGTAGAACTGGACTGGGTTGTATCCAACAATCCTATAAGTTACTACGGATTTAGTAACACGTGAACCTGATAGAGAGAAGAGAGCCTAGTCCTTAACCCACGTAGAATGAGAAGAGAATGACTCAGAATAGAGGGCATAAGGTAAAGGAGTAAAAGAGCCTTACGTTCCCTCCCACAATCAATTCCCCTACATATAACTAAAGCATTTCTAGACTCGACATCGACCAGTTTGGCTTAGCGAACCTACAGGCAGTCCGGCTCTGATGCCAACGCTGTCAGGACCCCGATCCTAAGCCACATCGATCCAGCGTGTAACACATCATATCACTTTGCGGCCTCACGCACGGTACTCCCACGGGTGCCACCTTACCTGGCCCGGGACCGTTTGCGCCTTTTGGCTCACGTATATGATAGTATCGCTAGTATCCATATGACAGAGAACCCGGGACGACATGGCTAGTCGTGAACCCAAAGCGGCGCTAGCCTATGAGGACAGGCATACATGAATCACATCGAGCATGTCGGTCATCAACGTATTTATTCGGGCTGTAGCACTGGGCTAACAGGGCTCCGGTAATCCGGGCTGTAGCAGGCTAGGCAGGACTCCGAATAACAGCGCGTGACATTTCCCCGAAGGGACAGACACGGGAACGACGTGAAACACATGCCGGCCAGTCAAGTGTCCAAGCAGTAGTGCTGGGCTAGCAGGACTCCGGTGAACCGGGCTGTAGCGGACTACTATCGCTCAGAGGCACAAGACTTACATTTCCCCATATGAAAGGCTGCCAAGGATAAACAACTAGATAGTCGGATCCCACTCATACCAAGCATTTCAATCATACACACAATATGCCCGATATGAGTAAATACAACATGGCATCACAACAAAACTCTACAACTCAAGTACTTTATTTAGAAGGCTCCGGGGAGCCATACATATCATCCATACAGATAGGGGTCACATGACCCAACACTCAAGTCATACAAACATACAAGCACATGCGGAAGCAAAGTAGTCTGAGTACAGACACTAGGAAGAAAGAAGGCTTGACGAAGCCTGTCTATCTACAACGACCCTTCACAAGTCTTGGATCACCACCTGGGTGATAAGTCACTCGTCAACGTCGAGGTCTACATAGAACCCATCAGAGGGGTTGGTGCAGTCGTCTGAAAAACATGGTTAAAGCAACATGATTACGGAGGTACTCAGCAAGTCTTACAACAGGAACCTACTATACATGCACATTCTCAAGAAGGTAGTGGGGTTGTTGCAGCAGGCCAGCTTTGACTCTTGGCTAAGCTATCCTACGATAGACACCACTTGTAAATCATTTGTCGCACACGAGTCCACTATCACCATCACAATACCCCACCGTGGATCCTCTCTCGTCCTCATACGAGAGGGCCATCCGCGGTACTCACACTTATCTTGAGATTTTTAGTAGTATCCATTTAACTTATCTATGAACTGTATAGGTGACCAAGTAGTCCTTTACCGCGGACGCGGCTATTCGAATAGATTTATACCCTGCAGGGGTGTACTTCTTCACACACGCTCTCACCACTTATCGTCGTTTACACGACATGTACTCGGCAACCTTCAAGCGGAAGCCTAGCGAGGGTGTCGGCCACGGCCTACCTAAACACTCAAGTCTCTAGTCCAGGTTTATCGCCTATTCGGGTTCCATCCGCAGGGAGTCCGGCCGAGGTTTCCACTAACGGCCCCGAACGATGTGAACAGGGTTCCGAGACACCAAACGGGCGCCCGGTTGACCCGGCCACGTGCCTACCGCAACACAGCCCACCCCGATGGTCAGCGCCGCGTGCGGCCCCCAGCATGCTACAAACACCAGAAACTACTTTGCAACTCCTGGACAGAGGACAAGCATGATCAAGAAGCCGAGAGGGTCCATTGGTTTCGGGCCCAATGCGTGGTAGTAGCTGAGTCTTAAATCACACACACAGATCTCAGTTCTTAAGGACGGCCTCAATGAAACAACCCACCATGTACTCCTACATGGCCTTCCATCGATTCCTTTACCAAATCGTGTTCAACACTTCCACACTATTGACAACGATACAACCTTTCACTCCGGATCATCATCCCGATGAGCCAGACCTGACACAACTCTAAGCATAGCAAGCATAGCATGGTAGGAACACACACACACATGTATTGGCTCAATCAACTCCTACACATGCTAGTGGGTTTCATCTAGTTACTGTGGCAATGACAGGTCATGCAAAGGAAGTGGGTTCATCTACCGCAACACACAGCAGTTTGAAACGCGTTGTCTTGATGCAGTAAACAAGGGCAGAAGCGAGAACATGGGTTTGTATCGGAATGATCAACGAGTTGCTTGCCTGATGGAGTGGTCGTGGGATACTGCCCTTCAGTTGGATACTCGGAGATATCCTCGGAGGCGGAACCTACCACGATGAACACATCGGAACACAATCAATACATGGCGATATGCAACAATATGATGCATGCTAAGACATGGCAATATGAATGTGTCCTGACCTAGTGCAAGTTAAACCAGAAGGGAATGAACCCATTTGAACCAAAGATTCAAATGGAAACTCATTTATTAAGATCATATTAGTGTATCATCTTGTAATGCCTAAACAGTGGGTTTAACTTGTTCTGACATGCATGAAACCAGCACCAATGGATAGCTTGGATTTTTCTGATCATTTTTCATATATAGAACTTTGCATTTGGAGTTACAGATAATTTTCTATGAATTTTTGAAGTTTGAACTATTTTCTGGATTTTCCTGTATAAGAATAAATCCAGTAATTAATTAATTGCGTCAGCATGAGGTCAGCGTGACGTCAGGGGTCAACGGGGTCGTCCAGGTCAAACTGACCAGTGGGACCCGCATGTCAGTAGTTAGTTTAACTAATTAACTTTAATTAGAACTAATCCAATTAGTTAACAGGGGGGCCCCACCTGTCATTGACTCAGGGGAGTCAACGAGGGCCCACCCGTCAACGGTCAAGGTCAACTCGTCGGCGTCTAGCCGCCGGCGAGGCCAGACGCGGCGGAGCAAAGTGGATTTGGCCGTTCCGACCACCAAATGGGGCGCGGAAGGCATCTACGCGCTCCTGGGAACGAACCGCGGCTACTGGTGGAGTTAGTTGGGGTCGGGGTGGCCGGAGTTGGCGCCGGCGATGAGTTTGGCGGCGCCGGGGCTCGGGTGAGCTTGGACTCGTCGCTAGGGGGCAAGGTGAGGCGTGTGGAGTGCAGGGTTGGACCCAACGCAACGTGGTGAGTGCGATGGACACGGTGGTGTGACCGTTGGGTGGCCGGAGCCTCGTCGGCGACGAGCTCCGCGGCGGTGCGTGCGGGCGAGCTACATGTAATCGCTACGGGGCTCGAGAGAGAGAACGGGGAGGATGGGAAGGTGGCCAGGCTCACGGTGATTGCAGCGAGCGTCGAGGCGGGCTCGGGGAAGGTCGGAGCTGAGCGGGGCGATGATGGCGATCTCGGCGGCCGGAGTTGGGGAAGACGGGGTCGGGGGCGATTCCAGAGCGGGCGAGCGCTCGGGGCTCGTCTTGCTTGAAGAAGAAGAGGGTGGCGGAGCTCGTGGACACGGTCGGGTGGCGCGGGGACGACGGTGGCTATGGCTACGACGGCGGAGCGGCGAGGGTGGCGTCGGCCATGGCGAAGGGGAGCGAGGGAGGCGAGGCAGGGCGAGTGGGCGTGTTTAGGGGCTCGGGGCGGCGACGTGGAACGCGTCCAGGGCAGCAGGGCGGCGAGGAGGTGAAGCAGGGCGGCGGGGAGCTGCGTGGCACGCGCTGGTGCCGGCGTCGAGCACCTGCGCGCCTGCCTGGCCAAGCCAAGCAGCTCGCTGGCGCGGCAGCTGGGCTGGGCCGGCAGGTGGGCCGGTTAGGCGCCAGGTAAGTTTTCCTCTGCTTTTCCTTTTTCTATTTCTCTGTAACTTTGTGGACTTATTAAAAATACTAAAACAACTCCTAAAATCACCAAACTTCATCTGATCCTTAGTTAGAATAATTCCAGCAAGGAACATTTTAGTTTGGAGATATTTGAGCATTTGGAAAATTTTATAAATTTAAAATGCCCAAATTCAAATACTTATGCATTAACTCAATGACCTTCTGTTGACGTAGAAAAATATACACCATTTTTGCCAGAGGTTTCAACCCAAGACAAAGAGAGGGAACATTTTAGAAGGGCATTTCAGGTTCATTGAAAATATTTTTAGTAAACCCTAGTTGATTTCAGGAGGGGTGCTGGGGGGTTCTGCCTTCCCCATTTCAAATTTCTGTCAAAAGTAAACATGATGCACACTCTAATGCATGAGCTAGGTAGGATGTGACAGATCATGTATATATGCATCACGTCCGAGACAAGTAGACCGACTCCTGCCTGCATCTACTACTATTACTCCACACATCGACCGCTATCCAGCATGCATCTAGAGTATTAAGTTCATAAGAACAGAGTAACGCTTTAAGCAAAATGACATGATGTAGAGGGATAAATTCATGCAATATGATAAACCCCATCTTGTTATCCTCGATGGCAACAATACAAATCCGTGCCTTGCTGCCCCTACTGTCACTGGGAAAGGACACCGCAAGATTGAACCCAAAGCTAAGCACTTCTCCCATTGCAAGAAAGATCAATCTAGTAGGCCAAACCCAACTGATAATTCGAAGAGATTTGCAAAGATAACCAATCATACATAAAAGAATTCAGAAGATTCAAATATTGTTCATAGATAAACTTGATCATAAACCCACAATTCATCGGTCTGAACAAACACACCGCAAAAGAAGATTACATCGAATAGATTTCCACGAGAGAGGGGGAGAACATTGTATTGAGATCCAAAAAGAGAGAAGAAGCCAAATAACTATGGACCCGAAGGTCTGAGGTAAACTACTCACACATCATCGGAGAGGCTATGGTGTTGATGTAGAAGCCATCCGTGATCGATGCCCCCTCTGGTGGAGCTCCGGAACAGGCCCCAAGATGGGATCTTGTGGGTACAGAAGGTTGCGGCGGTGGAATTAGGTTTTGTTGGGGAACGTTGCAGAAAATTAAAATTTTTCCTACGGTTTCACCAAGATCCATCTATGAGTTCATCTAGCAACGAGTATTCAGATTAGATAGCATCTACATACCACTTTGTAGATCGCAACGGAAGCGTTCAAGTGTACGTGGATGAGGTAGTCGTACTCGCCGTGATCCAATTCACCGATGATCTAGTGCCGAACGGACAGCACCTCCGCGTTCAACACACGTACGGAAAGCGTGACGTCTCCTCCTTCTTGATCCAGCAAGGCAAAGGAGAGGTTGGGGAAGAAGGCTCCAGCAGCAGCACAACGGCGTGGTGATGGTGGAACTGCAGTACTCCGGCAGGGCTTCGCCGTGCACTTACGGAGGAGGAGGAGGTGTTGGAGAGGGAGAGGGAGGCGCCAGGGCAATAGGGTGCGGCCACCCCTCCCTCCCCTCCCTTTATATAGGCGCATTAGAGGGGGGGAGGGCGCAGCCTTGCCCCTTCCTCCAAGGAAGGGGTGCGGCCAAGAAGGGGGGAGGAGTCCATCCTCCCCAAGGCACCTCGGAGGTGCCTTCCCCTCTTTGGACTCTCCCCTCTCCAAGTCTCCTTGGCGCATGGGCCCTTGGGGCTGGTGCCCTTGGCCCATGTAGGCCAGGGCGCACCCCCTATAGCCCATGTGGCCCCCCGGGGCAGGTGGACCCCCCCGGTGGACCCCCGGGACCCCTCCGGTGGTCCCGGTACAATACCGATAACACCGAAACTTGTCCCGATGGCCAAAATAGCACTTCCTATATATAATTCTTTACCACCGGACCATTCCGGAACTCCTCGTGATGTCCGGGATCTCATCCGGGACTCCGAACAACATTCGGGTTACTGCACATACATATCCCTACAACCCTAGCGTCACCGAACCTTAAGTGTGTAGACCCTACGGGTTCGGGAGACATGCAGACATGACCGAGACGGCTCTCGGGCAATAACCAACAGCGGGATCTGGATACCCATGTTGGCTCCCACATGCTCCACGATGATCTCATCGGATGAACCACGATGTCAAGGATTCAATTAATCCCGTATACGATTCCCTTTGTCAATCGGTATTTTACTTGCCCGAGATTCGATCGTCGGTATCACAATACCTCGTTCAATCTCGTTATCGGCAAGTCACTTTTCTCGTACCGTAATGCATGATCCCGTGATCAAACACTTTGATCACACTGAGCTCATTGTAATGATGCATTACCGAGAGGGCCCGGTGATACCTCTCCGTCAAGCGGAGTGACAAATCCCAGTCTCGATCCATGTCAACCCAACAGACACTTTCAGAGATACCCGTAGTATACCTTTATAGTCACCCAGTTACGTTGTGACGTTTGGCACACCCAAAGCACTCCTATGGTATCCGGGAGTTACACGATCTCATGGTCTAAGGAAAGGATACTTGACATTGGATAACTCTAGCAAACGAACTATGCGATCTTATGCTATGTTTAGGATTGGGTCTTGTCCATCACATCATTCTCCTAATGATGTGATCCCGTTATCGATGACATCTAATGTCCATAGTCAGGAAACCATGACTATCTGTCGATCAACAAGCTAGTCAACTAGAGGCTCACTAGGGACATGTTTGTTGTCTGTTATTCACACATGTATTACGATTTCCGGATAACACAATTATAGCACGAATAAAGACAATTATCATGAATAAGGAAATATAATAATAATGCTTTTATTATTGCCTCTAGGGCATATTTCCAACAGTCTCCCACTTGCACTAGAGTCAATAATCTAGTTACATTGTGATGAATCGAACACCCATAGAGTTCTGGTGCTGATCATGTTTTGCCTTAGGGAGAGGTTTAGTCAATGGATCTGCGACATTCAGATCCGTGTGCACTTTACAAATCTCTATGTCTCCATTTTGAACATTTTCACGAATGGAGTTGAAGCGACGCTTGATGTGCCTGGTCTTCTTGTGAAACCTGGGCTCCTTTGCAAGTGCAATAGCTCCAGTGTTGTCACAGAAGAGCTTGATTGGCCCCGACGCATTGGGTATGACTCCGAGGTCGGTGATGAACTCCTTCACCCAAATTGCTTCATGTGCTGCCTCCGAGGCTGCCATGTACTCCGCTTCACATGTAGATCCCGCCACGACGCTTTGCTTGCAACTGCACCAGCTTACTGCCCCACCATTCAAAATATACACGTATCCGGTTTGTGACTTAGAGTCATCCAGATCTGTGTCGAAGCTAGCGTCGACGTAACCTTTTACGACGAGCTCTTCGTCACCTCCATAAACGAGAAACATTTCCTTAGTCCTTTTCAGGTACTTCAGGATATTCTTGACCGCTGTCCAGTGTTCCTTGTCGGGATTACTTTGGTACCTACCTACCAAACTTACGGCAAGGTTTACATCAGGTCTGGTACACAGCATGGCATACATAATAGAACCTATGGCCTAGGCATAGGGGATGACACTCATCTCTTCTATATCTTCTGCCGTGGTCGGACATTGAGCTGAGCTCAATTTCACTCCTTGTAACACAGGTAAGAACCCTTTCTTAGATTGATCCATATTGAATTTCTTCAATATCTTATCAAGGTATGTGCTTTGCGAAAGACCTATGAGGCGTCTCGATCTATCTCTATAGATCTTGATGCCTAATATATAAGTAGTTTCTCCAAGGTCCTTCATTGAAAAACTTTTATTCAAGTAGGCCTTAATGCTGTCCAAGAGTTCTATATCATTTCCCATCAAAAGTATGTCGTCTACATATAATATGAGAAATGCTACAGAGCTCCCACTCACTTTCTTGTAAACATAGGCTTCTCCATAAGTCTGTGTAAACCCAAACGCTTTGATCATCTCATCAAAGCGAATGTTCCAACTCCGAGATGCTTGCACCAGCCCATAAATCGAGCGTTGGAGCTTGCACACCTTGTCAGCATTCTTAGGATCGACAAAACCTTCCGGCTGCATCATATACAATTCTTCCTTAAGGAAACCATTAAGGAATGCCGTTTTGACGTCCATTTGCCATATCTCATAATCATAGTATGCGGCAATTGCTAACATGATTCGGACGGACTTCAGCTTCGCTACCGGTGAGAAAGTCTCATTGTAGTCAACCCCTTGAACTTGTCGATAACCCTTAGCGACAAGCCGAGCTTTATAGATGGTCACATTACCATCCGCGTCTGTCTTCTTCTTAAAGATCCATTTTTTTTTATGGCTCGCCGTTCAACGGGCAAGTCAGTCAAAGTCCATACTTCGTTTTCATACATGGATCCTATCTCGGATTTCATGGCTTCCAGCCATTTGTCGGAATCCGGGCCCGCCATTGCTTCCTCATAGTTCGAAGGTTCACCGTTGTCTAACAACATGATTTCCAAGACAGGGTTGCTGTACCACTCTGGTGCGGAACGTGTCCTTGTGGACCTTCGAATTTCAGTAGGAGCTTGATCAGAAGCATCTTGATCATCATCATTAATTTCCTCTCTAGTCGGTGCAGGCACCTCAGAAACATTTTCTTGAGTTTCGCCATTTTCCGGTTCAAGAGGTAACACTTCATCAAGTTCTACTTTCCTCCCACTTACTTCTTTCGAGAGAAACTCTTTCTCTAGAAAGGATCCATTCTTGGCAACAAAGATCTTGCCTTCGGATCTGAGGTAGAAGGTATACCCAACAGTTTCTTTAGGGTATCCTATGAAGACGCATTTTTCCGACTTGGGTTTGAGCTTTTCAGGTTGAAGTTTCTTCACATAAGCATCGCATCCCCAAACTTTTAGAAACGACAGCTTAGGTTTCTTCCCAAACCATAATTCATACGGTGTCGTCTCAATGGATTTCGACGGAGCCCTATTTAAAGTGAATGCGGCAGTCTCTAAAGCATAGCCCCAAAAAGAAAGCGGTAAATCGGTAAGAGACATCATAGATCGCACCATATCTAATAGAGTGCGATTACGACGTTCGGACACACCATTACGCTGAGGTGTTCCAGGCGGCGTGAGTTGTGAAACTATTCCACACTGTCTTAAGTGTGTGCCAAATTCATGACTCAAGTATTCTCCTCCACGATCTGATCGTAGAAACTTGATCTTTCTATCACGTTGATTTTCAACCTCACTCTGAAATTCCTTGAACTTTTCAAAGGTCTCAGACTTGTGTTTCATTAAGTAGACATACCCATATCTACTCAAGTCATCAGTGAGGGTGAGAACATAACGATAGCCACCGCGAGCCTCAACACTCATTGGACCGCATACATCGGTATGTATGATTTCCAATAAGTTGGTTGCTCGCTCCATTGTTCCTGAGAACGGAGTCTTGGTCATTTTACCCATGAGGCATGGTTCGCACGTGTCAAATGATTCATAATCAAGAGACTCTAAAAGTCCATCTGCATGGAGCTTCTTCATGCGTTTGACACCTATGTGACCAAGGCGGCAGTGCCACAAATATGTGGGACTATTGTTATCAACTTTAACTCTTTTGGTATTCACACTATGAATATGTGTATCATCACGTACGAGATTCATTAAGAATAAACCATTAACCATCGGAGCATGACCATAAAACATATCTCTCATATAAATAGAACAACCATTATTCTCGGATTTAAATGAGTAGCCATCTCGAATTAAGCGAGATCCAGATACAATGTTCATGCTCAAACTTGGCACTAAATAACAATTATTGAGGTTTAAAACTAATCCCGTAGGTAAATGTAGAGGCAGCATGCCGACGGCGATCACATCGACCTTGGAACCATTCCCGACGCGCATCGTCACCTCGTCCTTCGCCAGTCTCCATTTATTCCGCAGCTCCTGCTTTGAGTTACAAATGTGAGCAACTGCACCGGTATCAAATACCCAAGAGCTACTACGAGTACTGGTAAGGTACACATCAATTACATGTATATCACATATACCTTTGGTTTTGCCGGCCTTCTTGTCCGCTAAGTATTTGGGGCAGTTCCGCTTCCAGTGACCACTTCCCTTGCAATAAAAGCACTTAGTTTCGGGCTTGGGTCCATTCTTTGGCTTCTTCCCGGTAACTTGCTTACCGGGCGCGGCAACTTCCTTGCCGTCCTTCTTGAAGTTCTTTTTACCCTTGCCCTTCTTGAACTTAGTGGTTTTATTCACCATCAACAGTTGATGCTCCTTCTTGATTTCTACCTCTGCTGATTTCAGCATAGCATATACTTCAGGAATGGTCTTTACCATCCCCTGCATATTGTAGTTCATCACAAAGCTCTTGTAGCTAGGTGGAAGCGACTGGAGGATTCTGTCAATGACCGCTTCTTCCGGGAGATTAACTTCCAGTTGAGTCATGCGGTTGTGCAACCCAGACATTTTGAGTATGTGTTCACTGACAGAACTATTTTCCTCCATCTTACAGCTAAAGAATTTGTCGGAGACTTCATATCTCTCGACCCGGGCATGAGCTTGGAAAACCATTTTCAGCTCTTCGAACATCTCATATGCTCCATGTCTCTCAAAATGCTTTTGGAGTCCCGGTTCTAAGCTGTAAAGCATGCCGCACTGAACGAGGGAGTAATCATCGCAGCGTGACTGCCAAGCGTTCATAACGTCTTGTTCTGCAGGGAGAATAGGTGCGTCACCCAGCGGTGCTCTTAGGACATAATCTTTCTTGGCAGCTATGAGGATAATCCTCAGGTTCCGGACCCAGTCCGTATAGTTGCTACCATCGTCTTTCAGCTTGGTTTTCTCTAGGAACGCGTTGAAGTTGAGGACTACGTTGGCCATTTGATCTACAAGACATATTGTAAATATTTAGACTAAGTTCATGATAAGAAAGTTCATTTAATCAAATTATTTAATGAACTCCCACTTAGATAGACATCCCTCTTCTAGTCATCTAAGTATTACATGATCCGAGCCAACTAGGCCGTGTCCGATCATCACGTGAGACGGACTAGTCAACATCGGTGAACATCTTCATGTTGATCGTATCTTCTATATGAATCATGCTCGACCTTTCGGTCTTCTGTGTTCCGAGGCCATGTCTGTACATGCTAGGCTCGTCAAGTCAACCTAAGTGTTTTGCGTGTGTAAATCTGTCTTACACCCGTTGTATGTGAACGTTAGAATCTATCACACCCGATCATCACGTGGTGCTTCGAAACAACGAACTGTCGCAACGGTGCACAGTTAGGGTGAACACTTTCTTGAAATTATTATGAGGGATCATCTTATTTACTACCGTCGTTCTAAGTAAACAAGATGCAAAACATGATAAACATCACATGCAATCAAATAATAAACGTGACATGATATGGCCAATATCACATAGCTCCTTTGATCTCCATCTTGGGGCTCCATGATCATCTTGTCACCGGCTTGACACCATGATCTTCATCATCATGATCTTCATCATCGTGTCTCCATGAAGTTGCTCGCCAACTATTACTTCTACTACTATGGCTAACGCGTTTAGCAATAAAGTAAAGTAACTTACATGGCGATTCTCAATGACACGCAGGTCATACAAAAAATAAAGACAACTCCTATGGCTCCTGCCGGTTGTCATACTCATCGATATGCAAGTCGTGATTCCTATTACAATAGCATGAACATCTCATACATCACATATAGATCATTCATCATTCATCACAACTTTGGCCATATCATATCACAAAGCACTTGGTGCAAAAACAAGTTAGACGTCCTCTAATTGTTGTTGCAAGTTTTACGTGGCTGAATTAGGGTTCTAGCAAGAACGTTTTCTTACCTACGTAAAAGCCACAACGTGATTTGTCAACTTCTATTTACCCTTCATAAGGACCCTTTTCATCGAATCCGCTCCAACTAAAGTAGGAGAGACAGACACCCGCCAGCCACCTTATGCAACTAGTGCATGTTAGTCGGTGGAACCGGTCTCACGTAAGCGTACGTGTAAGGTTGGTCCGGGCCGCTTCATCCCACAATACCGCTGAAGCAAGATAACACTAGTAGCGGCAAGAAAAGTTGACAACATCTACGCCCACAACAAATTGTGTTCTACTCGCGCAAGAAGAACTACGCATAGACCTAGCTCATGATGCCACTATTGGGGAACGTTGCAGAAAATTAAAATTTTTCCTACGGTTTCACCAAGATCCATCTATGAGTTCATCTAGCAACGAGTATTCAGATTAGATAGCATCTACATACCACTTTGTAGATCGCAACGGAAGCGTTCAAGTGAACGTGGATGAGGTAGTCGTACTCGCCGTGATCCAATTCACCGATGATCTAGTGCCGAACGGACAGCACCTCCGCGTTCAACACACGTACGGAAAGCGTGACGTCTCCTCCTTCTTGATCCAGCAAGGCAAAGGAGAGGTTGGGGAAGAAGGCTCCAGCAGCAGCACAACGGCGTGGTGATGGTGGAACTGCAGTACTCCGGCAGGGCTTCGCCGTGCACTTACGGAGGAGGAGGAGGTGTTGGAGAGGGAGAGGGAGGCGCCAGGGCAATAGGGTGCGGCCACCCCTCCCTCCCCTCCCTTTATATAGGCGCATTAGAGGGGGGGAGGGCGCAGCCTTGCCCCTTCCTCCAAGGAAGGGGTGCGGCCAAGAAGGGGGGAGGAGTCCATCCTCCCCAAGGCACCTCGGAGGTGCCTTCCCCTCTTTGGACTCTCCCCTCTCCAAGTCTCCTTGGCGCATGGGCCCTTGGGGCTGGTGCCCTTGGCCCATGTAGGCCAGGGCGCACCCCCTATAGCCCATGTGGCCCCCCGGGGCAGGTGGACCCCCCCGGTGGACCCCCGGGACCCCTCCGGTGGTCCCGGTACAATACCGATAACACCGAAACTTGTCCCGATGGCCAAAATAGCACTTCCTATATATAATTCTTTACCACCGGACCATTCCGGAACTCCTCGTGATGTCCGGGATCTCATCCGGGACTCCGAACAACATTCGGGTTACTGCACATACATATCCCTACAACCCTAGCGTCACCGAACCTTAAGTGTGTAGACCCTACGGGTTCGGGAGACATGCAGACATGACCGAGACGGCTCTCGGGCAATAACCAACAGCGGGATCTGGATACCCATGTTGGCTCCCACATGCTCCACGATGATCTCATCGGATGAACCACGATGTCAAGGATTCAATTAATCCCGTATACGATTCCCTTTGTCAATCGGTATTTTACTTGCCCGAGATTCGATCGTCGGTATCACAATACCTCGTTCAATCTCGTTATCGGCAAGTCACTTTTCTCGTACCGTAATGCATGATCCCGTGATCAAACACTTTGATCACATTGAGCTCATTGTAATGATGCATTACCGAGAGGGCCCGATGATACCTCTCCGTCAAGCGGAGTGACAAATCCCAGTCTCGATCCATGTCAACCCAACAGACACTTTCAGAGATACCCGTAGTATACCTTTATAGTCACCCAGTTACGTTGTGACGTTTGGCACACCCAAAGCACTCCTATGGTATCCGGGAGTTACACGATCTCATGGTCTAAGGAAAGGATACTTGACATTGGATAACTCTAGCAAACGAACTATGCGATCTTATGTTATGTTTAGGATTGGGTCTTGTCCATCACATCATTCTCCTAATGATGTGATCCCGTTATCGATGACATCTAATGTCCATAGTCAGGAAACCATGACTATCTGTCGATCAACAAGCTAGTCAACTAGAGGCTCACTAGGGACATGTTTGTTGTCTGTTATTCACACATGTATTACGATTTCCGGATAACACAATTATAGCACGAATAAAGACAATTATCATGAATAAGGAAATATAATAATAATGCTTTTATTATTGCCTCTAGGGCATATTTCCAACAGTCTCCCACTTGCACTAGAGTCAATAATCTAGTTACATTGTGATGAATCGAACACCCATAGAGTTCTGGTGCTGATCATGTTTTGCCTTAGGGAGAGGTTTAGTTAATGGATCTGCGACATTCAGATCCGTGTGCACTTTACAAATCTCTATGTCTCCATTTTGAACATTTTCACGAATGGAGTTGAAGCGACGCTTGATGTGCCTGGTCTTCTTGTGAAACCTGGGCTCCTTTGCAAGTGCACTAGCTCCAGTGTTGTCACAGAAGAGCTTGATTGGCCCCGACGCATTGGGTATGACTCCGAGGTCGGTGATGAACTCCTTCACCCAAATTGCTTCATGTGCTGCCTCCGAGGCTGCCATGTACTCCGCTTCACATGTAGATCCCGCCACGACGCTTTGCTTGCAACTGCACCAGCTTACTGCCCCACCATTCAAAATATACACGTATCCGGTTTGTGACTTAGAGTCATCCAGATCTGTGTCGAAGCTAGCGTCGACGTAACCTTTTACGACGAGCTCTTCGTCACCTCCATAAACGAGAAACATTTCCTTAGTCCTTTTCAGGTACTTCAGGATATTCTTGACCGCTGTCCAGTGTTCCTTGCCGGGATTACTTTGGTACCTACCTACCAAACTTACGGCAAGGTTTACATCAGGTCTGGTACACAGCATGGCATACATAATAGAACCTATGGCTGAGGCATAGGGGATGACACTCATCTCTTCTATATCTTCTGCCGTGGTCGGACATTGAGCTGAGCTCAATTTCACTCCTTGTAACACAGGTAAGAACCCTTTCTTAGATTGATCCATATTGAATTTCTTCAATATCTTATCAAGGTATGTGCTTTGCGAAAGACCTATGAGGCGTCTCGATCTATCTCTATAGATCTTGATGCCTAATATATAAGTAGTTTCTCCAAGGTCCTTCATTGAAAAACTTTTATTCAAGTAGGCCTTAATGCTGTCCAAGAGTTCTATATCATTTCCCATCAAAAGTATGTCGTCTACATATAATATGAGAAATGCTACAGAGCTCCCACTCACTTTCTTGTAAACATAGGCTTCTCCATAAGTCTGTGTAAACCCAAACGCTTTGATCATCTCATCAAAGCGAATGTTCCAACTCCGAGATGCTTGCACCAGCCCATAAATCGAGCGTTGGAGCTTGCACACCTTGTCAGCATTCTTAGGATCGACAAAACCTTCCGGCTGCATCATATACAATTCTTCCTTAAGGAAACCATTAAGGAATGCCGTTTTGACGTCCATTTGCCATATCTCATAATCATAGTATGCGGCAATTGCTAACATGATTCGGACGGACTTCAGCTTCGCTACCGGTGAGAAAGTCTCATTGTAGTCAACCCCTTGAACTTGTCGATAACCCTTAGCGACAAGCCGAGCTTTATAGATGGTCACATTACCATCCGCGTCTGTCTTCTTCTTAAAGATCCATTTATTTTCTATGGCTCGCCGTTCAACGGGCAAGTCAGTCAAAGTCCATACTTCGTTTTCATACATGGATCCTATCTCGGATTTCATGGCTTCCAGCCATTTGTCGGAATCCGGGCCCGCCATTGCTTCCTCATAGTTCGAAGGTTCACCGTTGTCTAACAACATGATTTCCAAGACAGGGTTGCTGTACCACTCTGGTGCGGAACGTGTCCTTGTGGACCTTCGAATTTCAGTAGGAGCTTGATCAGAAGCATCTTGATCATCATCATTAATTTCCTCTCTAGTCGGTGCAGGCACCTCAGAAACATTTTCTTGAGTTTCGCCATTTTCCGGTTCAAGAGGTAACACTTCATCAAGTTCTACTTTCCTCCCACTTACTTCTTTCGAGAGAAACTCTTTCTCTAGAAAGGATCCATTCTTGGCAACAAAGATCTTGCCTTCGGATCTGAGGTAGAAGGTATACCCAACAGTTTCTTTAGGGTATCCTATGAAGACGCATTTTTCCGACTTGGGTTTGAGCTTTTCAGGTTGAAGTTTCTTCACATAAGCATCGCATCCCCAAACTTTTAGAAACGACAGCTTAGGTTTCTTCCCAAACCATAATTCATACGGTGTCGTCTCAATGGATTTCGACGGAGCCCTATTTAAAGTGAATGCGGCAGTCTCTAAAGCATAGCCCCAAAAAGAAAGCGGTAAATCGGTAAGAGACATCATAGATCGCACCATATCTAATAGAGTGCGATTACGACGTTCGGACACACCATTACGCTGAGGTGTTCCAGGCGGCGTGAGTTGTGAAACTATTCCACACTGTCTTAAGTGTGTGCCAAATTCATGACTCAAGTATTCTCCTCCACGATCTGATCGTAGAAACTTGATCTTTCTATCACGTTGATTTTCAACCTCACTCTGAAATTCCTTGAACTTTTCAAAGGTCTCAGACTTGTGTTTCATTAAGTAGACATACCCATATCTACTCAAGTCATCAGTGAGGGTGAGAACATAACGATAGCCACCGCGAGCCTCAACACTCATTGGACCGCATACATCGGTATGTATGATTTCCAATAAGTTGGTTGCTCGCTCCATTGTTCCTGAGAACGGAGTCTTGGTCATTTTACCCATGAGGCATGGTTCGCACGTGTCAAATGATTCATAATCAAGAGACTCTAAAAGTCCATCTGCATGGAGCTTCTTCATGCGTTTGACACCTATGTGACCAAGGCGGCAGTGCCACAAATATGTGGGACTATTGTTATCAACTTTAACTCTTTTGGTATTCACACTATGAATATGTGTATCATCACGTACGAGATTCATTAAGAATAAACCATTAACCATCGGAGCATGACCATAAAACATATCTCTCATATAAATAGAACAACCATTATTCTCGGATTTAAATGAGTAGCCATCTCGAATTAAGCGAGATCCAGATACAATGTTCATGCTCAAACTTGGCACTAAATAACAATTATTGAGGTTTAAAACTAATCCCGTAGGTAAATGTAGAGGCAGCATGCCGACGGCGATCACATCGACCTTGGAACCATTCCCGACGCGCATCGTCACCTCGTCCTTCGCCAGTCTCCGTTTATTCCGCAGCTCCTGCTTTGAGTTACAAATGTGAGCAACTGCACCGGTATCAAATACCCAAGAGCTACTACGAGTACTGGTAAGGTACACATCAATTACATGTATATCACATATACCTTTGGTTTTGCCGGCCTTCTTGTCCGCTAAGTATTTGGGGCAGTTCCGCTTCCAGTGACCACTTCCCTTGCAATAAAAGCACTTAGTTTCGGGCTTGGGTCCATTCTTTGGCTTCTTCCCGGTAACTTGCTTACCGGGCGCGGCAACTTCCTTGCCGTCCTTCTTGAAGTTCTTTTTACCCTTGCCCTTCTTGAACTTAGTGGTTTTATTCACCATCAACAGTTGATGCTCCTTCTTGATTTCTACCTCTGCTGATTTCAGCATAGCATATACTTCAGGAATGGTCTTTACCATCCCCTGCATATTGTAGTTCATCACAAAGCTCTTGTAGCTAGGTGGAAGCGACTGGAGGATTCTGTCAATGACCGCTTCTTCCGGGAGATTAACTTCCAGCTGAGTCATGCGGTTGTGCAACCCAGACATTTTGAGTATGTGTTCACTGACAGAACTATTTTCCTCCATCTTAGAGCTAAAGAATTTGTCGGAGACTTCATATCTCTCGACCCGGGCATGAGCTTGGAAAACCATTTTCAGCTCTTCGAACATCTCATATGCTCCATGTCTCTCAAAATGCTTTTGGAGTCCCGGTTCTAAGCTGTAAAGCATGCCGCACTGAACGAGGGAGTAATCATCGCAGCGTGACTGCCAAGCGTTCATAACGTCTTGTTCTGCAGGGAGAATAGGTGCGTCACCCAGCGGTGCTCTTAGGACATAATCTTTCTTGGCAGCTATGAGGATAATCCTCAGGTTCCGGACCCAGTCCGTATAGTTGCTACCATCGTCTTTCAGCTTGGTTTTCTCTAGGAACGCGTTGAAGTTGAGGACTACGTTGGCCATTTGATCTACAAGACATATTGTAAATATTTAGACTAAGTTCATGATAAGAAAGTTCATTTAATCAAATTATTTAATGAACTCCCACTTAGATAGACATCCCTCTTCTAGTCATCTAAGTATTACATGATCCGAGCCAACTAGGCCGTGTCCGATCATCACGTGAGACGGACTAGTCAACATCGGTGAACATCTTCATGTTGATCGTATCTTCTATACGAATCATGCTCGACCTTTCGGTCTTCTGTGTTCCGAGGCCATGTCTGTACATGCTAGGCTCGTCAAGTCAACCTAAGTGTTTTGCGTGTGTAAATCTGTCTTACACCCGTTGTATGTGAACGTTAGAATCTATCACACCCGATCATCACGTGGTGCTTCGAAACAACGAACTGTCGCGACGGTGCACAGTTAGGGTGAACACTTTCTTGAAATTATTATGAGGGATCATCTTATTTACTACCGTCGTTCTAAGTAAACAAGATGCAAAACATGATAAACATCACATGCAATCAAATAATAAACGTGACATGATATGGCCAATATCACATAGCTCCTTTGATCTCCATCTTGGGGCTCCATGATCATCTTGTCACCGGCTTGACACCATGATCTTCATCATCATGATCTTCATCATCGTGTCTCCATGAAGTTGCTCGCCAACTATTACTTCTACTACTGGCTAACGCGTTTAGCAATAAAGTAAAGTAACTTACATGGCGATTCTCAATGACACGCAGGTCATACAAAAAATAAAGACAACTCCTATGGCTCCTGCCGGTTGTCATACTCATCGATATGCAAGTCGTGATTCCTATTACAATAGCATGAACATCTCATACATCACATATAGATCATTCATCATTCATCACAACTTTGGCCATATCATATCACAAAGCACTTGGTGCAAAAACAAGTTAGACGTCCTCTAATTGTTGTTGCAAGTTTTACGTGGCTGAATTAGGGTTCTAGCAAGAACATTTTCTTACCTACGTAAAAGCCACAACGTGATTTGTCAACTTCTATTTACCCTTCATAAGGACCCTTTTCATCGAATCTGCTCCAACTAAAGTAGGAGAGACAGACACCCGCCAGCCACCTTATGCAACTAGTGCATGTTAGTCGGTGGAACCGGTCTCACGTAAGCGTACGTGTAAGGTTGGTCCGGGCCGCTTCATCCCACAATACCGCTGAAGCAAGATAAGACTAGTAGCGGCAAGAAAAGTTGACAACATCTACGCCCACAACAAACTGTGTTCTACTCGCGCAAGAAGAACTACGCATAGACCTAGCTCATGATGCCACTGTTGGGGAACGTTGCAGAAAATTAAAAATTTTCCTACGGTTTCACCAAGATCCATCTATGAGTTCATCTAGCAATGAGTATTCAGATTAGATAGCATCTACATACCACTTTGTAGATCGCAACGGAAGCGTTCAAGTGAACGTGGATGAGGTAGTCGTACTCGCCGTGATCCAATTCACCGATGATCCAGTGCCGAACGGACAGCACCTCCGCGTTCAACACACATACGGAAAGCGTGACGTCTCCTCCTTCTTGATCCAGCAAGGCAAAGGAGAGGTTGGGGAAGAAGGCTCCAGCAGCAGCACAACGGCGTGGTGATGGTGGAACTGCAGTACTCCGGCAGGGCTTCGCCGTGCACTTACGGAGGAGGAGGAGGTGTTGGAGAGGGAGAGGGAGGCGCCAGGGCAATAGGGTGCGGCCACCCCTCCCTCCCCTCCCTTTATATAGGCGCATTAGGGGGGGGGGGAGGGCGCAGCCTTGCCCCTTCCTCCAAGGAAGGGGTGCGGCCAAGAAGGGGGAGGAGTCCATCCTCCCCAAGGCACCTCGGAGGTGCCTTCCCCTCTTTGGACTCTCCCCTCTCCAAGTCTCCTTGGCGCATGGGCCCTTGGGGCTGGTGCCCTTGGCCCATGTAGGCCAGGGCGCACCCACTATAGCCCATGTGGCCCCCCGGGGCAGGTGGACCCCCCCGGTGGACCCCCGGGACCCCTCCGGTGGTCCCGGTACAATACCGATAACACCGAAACTTGTCCCGATGGCCAAAATAGCACTTCCTATATATAATTCTTTACCTCCGGACCATTCCGGAACTCCTAGTGATGTCCGGGATCTCATCCGGGACTCCGAACAACATTCGGGTTACTGCACATACATATCCCTACAACCCTAGCGTCACCGAACCTTAAGTGTGTAGACCCTACGGGTTCGGGAGACATGCAGACATGACCGAGACGGCTCTCGGGCAATAACCAACAGCGGGATCTGGATACCCATGTTGGCTCCCACATGCTCCACGATGATCTCATCGGATGAACCACGATGTCAAGGATTCAATTAATCCCGTATACGATTCCCTTTGTCAATCGGTATTTTACTTGCCCGAGATTCGATCGTCGGTATCACAATACCTCGTTCAATCTCGTTATCGGCAAGTCACTTTTCTCGTACCGTAATGCATGATCCCGTGATCAAACACTTTGATCACATTGAGCTCATTGTAATGATGCATTACCGAGAGGGCCCGGTGATACCTCTCCGTCAAGCGGAGTGACAAATCCCAGTCTCGATCCATGTCAACCCAACAGACACTTTCAGAGATACCCGTAGTATACCTTTATAGTCACCCAGTTACGTTGTGACGTTTGGCACACCCAAAGCACTCCTACGGTATCCGGGAGTTACACGATCTCATGGTCTAAGGAAAGGATACTTGACATTGGATAACTCTAGCAAACGAACTATGCGATCTTATGCTATGTTTAGGATTGGGTCTTGTCCATCACATCATTCTCCTAATGATGTGATCCCGTTATCGATGACATCTAATGTCCATAGTCAGGAAACCATGACTATCTGTCGATCAACAAGCTAGTCAACTAGAGGCTCACTAGGGACATGTTTGTTGTCTGTTATTCACACATGTATTACGATTTTCGGATAACACAATTATAGCACGAATAAAGACAATTATCATGAATAAGGAAATATAATAATAATGCTTTTATTATTGCCTCTAGGGCATATTTCCAACAGTCTCCCACTTGCACTAGAGTCAATAATCTAGTTACATTGTGATGAATCGAACACCCATAGAGTTCTGGTGCTGATCATGTTTTGCCTTAGGGAGAGGTTTAGTCAATGGATCTGCGACATTCAGATCCGTGTGCACTTTACAAATCTCTATGTCTCCATTTTGAACATTTTCACGAATGGAGTTGAAGCGACGCTTGATGTGCCTGGTCTTCTTGTGAAACCTGGGCTCCTTTGCAAGTGCAATAGCTCCAGTGTTGTCACAGAAGAGCTTGATTGGCCCCGACGCATTGGGTATGACTCCGAGGTCGGTGATGAACTCCTTCACCCAAATTGCTTCATGTGCTGCCTCCGAGGCTGCCATGTACTCCGCTTCACATGTAGATCCCGCCACGACGCTTTGCTTGCAACTGCACCAGCTTACTGCCCCACCATTCAAAATATACACGTATCCGGTTTGTGACTTAGAGTCATCCAGATCTGTGTCGAAGCTAGCGTCGACGTAACCTTTTACGACGAGCTCTTCGTCACCTCCATAAACGAGAAACATTTCCTTAGTCCTTTTCAGATACTTCAGGATATTCTTGACCGCTGTCCAGTGTTCCTTGCCGGGATTACTTTGGTACCTACCTACCAAACTTACGGCAAGGTTTACATCAGGTCTGGTACACAGCATGGCATACATAATAGAACCTATGGCTGAGGCATAGGGGATGACACTCATCTCTTCTATATCTTCTGCCGTGGTCGGACATTGAGCTGAGCTCAATTTCACTCCTTGTAACACAGGTAAGAACCCTTTCTTAGATTGATCCATATTGAATTTCTTCAATATCTTATCAAGGTATGTGCTTTGCGAAAGACCTATGAGGCGTCTCGATCTATCTCTATAGATCTTGATGCCTAATATATAAGTAGTTTCTCCAAGGTCCTTCATTGAAAAACTTTTATTCAAGTAGGCCTTAATGCTGTCCAAGAGTTCTATATCATTTCCCATCAAAAGTATGTCGTCTACATATAATATGAGAAATGCTACAGAGCTCCCACTCACTTTCTTGTAAACACAGGCTTCTCCATAAGTCTGTGTAAACCCAAACGCTTTGATCATCTCATCAAAGCGAATGTTCCAACTCCGAGATGCTTGCACCAGCCCATAAATCGAGCGTTGGAGCTTGCACACCTTGTCAGCATTCTTAGGATCGACAAAACCTTCCGGCTGCATCATATACAATTCTTCCTTAAGGAAACCATGATGTTGAAGCAGAAGGGCCCGTATGGGATAATGAATGCCGTTGCGGCTTGGTCAGATTCCTTCATCTTGATTTCATGGTATCCGGAGTATGCGTCAAGGAAACATAGTGAATCGTGTCCTGCAGTTGCATCAATGATCTGGTCAATACTAGGAAGGGGGAAGGGATCCTTAGGGCAGACTTTATTGAGGTCTTTGAAATCGACACACATGCGCCAGGATTTATCCTTCTTCGGTACCATCACCAGGTTTGCTAGCCAGTCCGGATGTTTAATTTCTCTGATAAACCCGGCTTCAAGTAGCTTGGCTAGCTCCTCCCCCATAGCTTGTCGTTTGGGTTCATAAAAGCACCGCGGCGTTTTCTTGACTGGTTTGTATCCCTTCAATATATTGAGACTGTGTTCGGCCAGCCTGCATGGGATTCCTGGCATATTCGAAGGGTGCCAGGCGAAGATGTCCCAATTCTCGCGCAGGAACGCGCGCAATGCAACGTCGACCGTAGGATCCAGCTGTGCCCCGATGGAAGCTGTCTTCTTGGGGTCCGCCGGTGAACTTGAAATTTGACTATCTCGTCTGCTGGCTTGAAAGAAGTGGATTTAGGCCTTTTATCAAGAATTACGCCGTCTCTATCCACTGTGGAGCGCAGAGCGGTGAGCTCCTCGGCCGCCAGGGCTTCAGATAGTGCCTCGAGGGCCAAGGATGCGGTTTTGTTTTCGGCGCCGAGTGCTATGTCCGGATCACTCGCTATAGTGATAACACCGTTGGGCCCGGGCATTTTGAGCTTCATGTACCCGTATTGAGGTATGGTTTGAAAGCGTGTGAATGCGTCTCGCCCTAACAGGGCATGATATCCGCTGTTGAAAGGGGCCACCTGGAAGATTATCTCTTCGGACCTATAGTTCTCTGGCGTGCCGAATACCACGTCGATTTTAATTTTCCCTGCGCATCTTGCTTCCTGACTGGGGATAATTCCTCGAAAAGTTGTATTGCTTTGCTCGATGCGACTCCTGTCCATTTGCATTTTATTGAGCGTGTCTTCGTAAATGAGGTTTAGTCCGCTGCCGCCGTCCATGAGCACCTTAGTGAGACGAAAGCCGTCTACTATTGGGTTTAGAACCAAAGCGGCCGGTGCTCGGACTGATCGGGCCCTTGGCTCGTCATTGGCGTTGAAGGTTATCGCCATATCATTCCAAGGATTTATTGTGGCTACATGATTGACTTCGGCGAGGTCGCAGAGCGCCCTTTTATGCCGGTTGTTTGAAGAAAAGGTCTCGAAGACCATAAACACGTTGAGGTCATTATCCTCGGGGGAATGCCTCACCGGGGTAGTGTTGGTGAGAATAGCCTCACCACTTTTGGCTACCTGCTGGAGTATCCAACATGCCCGAAGGCTATGAGTTGGTTCGGAATTTGGCGTCGTGTGTATCTGACAGGGCTTGTTGAGCCATTCGTCAAGGACAGTTTTGTGTCCGGGTAAGGGCTTAGTTTTCCTTTCCGCGAAGTAATGATCAGGTGCCCCGTAAGGGTGCATCCTTTTTGCCGGCCGGTGGTTCCCACCGAGCTGTCTGGGCTTTCCAAGCGCTTTCCATTGCATAGTACTTCTCTACTATGTGTGCCAAATTTGCAAAGTGCAGTATGCGGCACCGATTGAGGGCATTAAGGATCCCCTCGTCCGTACAGTTGTGGCAAAAGGCTGATACTGCATCGTCGTCGCAGGAATCCTTGATCTTGTTTTTAACAAGTAGGAATCTAGCCCAAAAGTGATGGACTATTTCCTGGGATTGTTGTCGTATATACATTAAATCGCATATGTCCGGGGGACCGGAATTGCTTGGAGAGTATTGATTGTGGTGGGTGGGTGGTCTTAAATCCGAACCCTGACCCACAGTGGAATCCAAATTTTGAAATTTTTCTGAGATCGTTGGCCCAGGATCTGGAGTGTCCTGGGGTTTTTTAGACTCCGCACCTAATTCTATGTTCGGAGGACAGATGATCTCATCTTGACGATGAGTGTCTGACTCGTAGGGCTCGAAGATCCGGACATAGTTTGTTTTCAGCATAGGAAGAGTAGTATCCTCAAGTTGTTCTTCCACGGCAGTCACTAGGTGGGTGACAGGTGGAGACCTGATTTCCCTCTGATCGGGTTTAAGCCCAATCAGATCGTAATCTGTTGCGACCTCTAGGGCGGCGATGCGATCTAGCAGTTCATTTAAAGACGAGACATCTGCCGGATCCATCTTATCAACACTTTCAGGGTTGATGCGGAGGTGATTTTTGGCAATCCGAGGGACCGTCTTGGGCTTAATGGTCGGGCGGGCGCCTATGGAGAAATTGCCAATCTGGAGGGTCTGCCTGGGGAACTAGGGCAGCTTTCAGAGGTGATTTTGTCGCTGACGACGAGGCGAGCCATCGATCCTTCCGTCGACAACACAAAGGAACTCTCAATGAAAGCACCAATGTCGGTGTCAAAACCGGCAGATCTCGGGTAGGTGGTTCCGAACTGTGCGTCTTAGGATCGAAGGTAACAGGAGACAGGGGCACGATGTTTACCCAGGTTCGGGCCCTCTTAATAGAGGTAATACCCTACTTCATGCTTGATTGACTTTTGATGAGTATAGGGGTTACAAGAGTTGATCTACCTCGAGATCGTAATGGCTAAACCCTAGATGTCTAGGGTGATTGATTATGATTGCCTCTACGAACTAAATCCTTCGGTTTATATAGACACCGGAGGGGGCTAGGGTTGTACAAGGTCGATTTACAGGGAAAGGAAACTGTACACCCAGACGTCAAGCTTGCCATACACGCAAAGGATAGTCCCATCCGGACACGAGGGAAGATCTTCGATCTCATATCTTCACGGCCCATCAATCCGGCCCACATCACATAGTCCACATGTCCGAGGACCCCCTAGTCCAGGACTCCCTCAGTGGGAACAACCGCCCATGGAGGGAGAACCACCATTGAATATCAACTCAAACATCCGGATGAACAATATTCTATTCAAGTGGTGTTCTCAGGGTTTTGCTGATTTTCTTCACCAGCCTGCGAGCCTCTTCTGAGGTCGTTTTACCTTTGTAATAGATGCGGACTAGGCGTCTTGGCTTGACTGTCTGTTTTTCCCTTTGGCAAGGACAAACCTTTAGTCTCTTTGGAGCTCTCATTAGTTTGCCTATGCGCAAAATGCCGATTCTGCTCTCTCGGAGTTGGAGAGTTTCTACAATAACTTGGTACTCGAGCTGTGTGGTTTCTTTCTATGTGAAATGGTGCCGAGGAACCCCTTTTCATCGAAAAAAAAAATACTAGTATTATCTCCCTGCTCACCCCTCGCACCCCAAGCATTTTGATCGGGACGGTACCGGTACGGGAGTCCGCCAATTTCCGGCGCGCGGGAAAATTTCCCGCACTCGCGCTCGAGCCTCGCCCGCTATAAGAAAGAATCGCACCACCACGGTCTCCTGCTCCACTTTCCCCACTTCCGCCGCCTCCCACCGAATGGGCCGCAAGAGGAGGGCTAGGGTTTCCAGCGACAGCGACGGCGACGACGTCGAGATGAACGGCGATGAGCACGCCCCCGCCGCCGCGAAGAGCAAGAGCCTCTACGAGGTAATACCTCCGTCCACACCCTAGGGCTTCGGATTCCGGCGCTAGTGTTCGATCTAAATCCTGCACGGATGTTTCGGATTCGTGGATGAACAGTAATGGCGTCGTATATACGTTTGTTTGATGTCGCTGCCCGCCCAGGGCTGTCCGCTGTTAAGTCAGGTGCTCCCTTGGTAGGAATTTCTCGTGGATCCCCATGCTAATCGCTCAGTTGTTAGTAGTATATTTGGGTATTATGATTAAACATGCGCACACAGGAGGTTAGCCCCGAGATATGGAGTCCTACGATCTAGTACTAGTTACCTGCGTGTATAAACCTGGACACATATCTTTCCCATGCTGTCATGACATTTTTTTCACACAAAAGTAGCCTAGTGAACCGCAGTCAATTCGTATCAAAACCGGACACATGCCCATTTCGGATCCGAAATATGCCAGGGGTTAAAGGATCACATGCCCCACATATTGGTTAGTAAGTGTGCCAAAGGACTTTTATCCTTTCCCTGTTTCTGGTGTCAGGCAGTTATGTGGCTGGATGTGAAAGGGAGATGTTTGCTTGGGATTTTGGAGTTAGGATCTGCTGGGCTGCTATATATATGTCGATCCAGGAAACATACCATTGTTCAGTTAAAGGTGTCAATTGTCCTGTAAGTCATATATTAGCGAATAGGAACATTTTTATTCATTTTATGGATCAGAATTCTGACCTCACTTCCATGAGGTATATACTTGCATTCATGGTTTCTTCTCAAACATCATCACTGGTTTTTTTATTGCTGCAAAGTTGCAGTCAGTTGGTGGATACAACTTGATTGCACTTACTATGGTAGAAAACCCATGTTTAAATAAACATGCAGAGAGCTGCAAGGGTACATGCAGTCCATGGCAGCGACCTCAAATTGGATTAAGTCTGAATTTCTACAGGAGTACTTTAATAAACAATTGTTATGCTGATATGCTCCACTTTGCTGATCTGATAGTATGACAGATATCTCATTTAATATGCTTGTTTTTCCTTCTTTCTGCAGATATTAGGGGTTGAGAGCACAGCTTCACAACAGGAGATAAAAAAGGCATATCACAAGTTGGCCTTGCGTCTTCACCCAGATAAGAATCCTGGAGATGAGGTAGGATTTCAACCCTGAACCTTTGTTGTAGTAAATACGTACCATGTATCTGAATTGAAATGCTATGTGTTGTCAGGAAGCCAACGAAAAATTTCAGCAGCTGCAGAAGGTGATATCTATTCTTGGAGACCAGGAGAAAAGGGCATTGTATGATGAGACTGGAATTACTGATGATGATGTGAGCACCTAATCCTAGCAATTTGGTTTCCACCTTTTAAGTTTCTGTGTTATATTCTTGAATCTTTTCCCTTGTGTTAGGCACTGGTTGGAGAAGCTGCAGACAATCTCCAAGCGTACTTCAGAACAGTGTACAGAAAGGTATGTGTTTGCTCCATGGCAGTGAGAAACTTACGTTGCCCATTTGCTTATACAATGCATGATGAACTTGCTTTGTCTAAATTATTCTCAGGTCACAGAGGCTGACATTGAAGAATTTGAAGCTAAGTACAGAGGGTCAGACTCTGAGAAAAAGGATTTAAAGGAACTGTACACAAAATTTAAGGGCAACATGAACAGGTGATTGATGCTGGATTAAATGTTTCTTCCAAAGCTTGATAAACTGCAACTGAACAACTGTGTTTCATTTCTTTTTTTCTAACTCTCTGCCTTTTTGTGCAGACTTTTCTGCTCTATGATTTGCTCAGATGCCAAGCTTGATTCTCACCGCTTCAAAGATATAATTGATCAGGCAATTGCTGAAGGTAAATAATCATATGCTGTTGCCACTATGATTTTTCCATATATAATTGATTTCTTGTCCCATTTTCTTCATACAATCTACAGCGAGGTGCTAGTAAAGTGCTTGATTTTACATGTTTGACTCAACCGGCTCCTCAAAACTTCTGTATGCGCAATTATCTTACCGCCTCCTTTCTTTGTAGGCGAGCTGAAGTCCACCAAAGTGTATGCGAAATGGGCTAAAAAGATCTCTGAGATAGAACCACCCACAAACCCATTGGAGAGGAGAGTGAAGTAAGTTCCCTACTACTAGCATTTATCCATCCCTTGAAACACTTCACTCCAGTTTGATCCTCTCAAGATACTAGTCGCTATCACCTGCTTATGTGAAGTCTGCACTGTTTTGTCTCCTGAAACTGCCATAGGAAAAAGAAGAGCCAGGAGAGCGATCTCATCCTGGCGATCTCGCAGCGCAGGGAACAGAGGAAGGAGCGGTTTGACTCTGTTCTGTCATCTATAATGTCCAAGTGTGACGACAACAAGGCGGGCAGCTCAGAGCCCACGGAGGAGGAGTTTGAGCGCGCTCGGCAGAGGCTTGAGAAGAAGCGCGCCAAGGGGCGCAAATGATATGAATCTTGACATGCATGCCCAAATGATATGAATCTTGACATGCATGCAGGCCCTTCGAGAAATGATGGGTGTTGAGTGGACTGGAGTGGAGGGGTTGTGTCGCAACTCTAGTGTCGCTTTGTTTTATGAGTGGGCGTGTGTATAAGTAACTGAATGCAAGTGTGGTGTGGTTTTAGATGTGAACAACTGTGGGAGTGTCCTGTCCCATGAATGAAATGAAATCCTCGGCATGCCGGCATGGCCAGGTGATAGTCTGTTTAATTCGCGTGTGATCAAAGTGGTTTTGATGCCTGCCGAAGGGAGGTGTGAGACGACAGGTTGTGGGTATGAATTATTACTATTCAACTGATCAAACTCATTGATACGCGTATTTTTAATCAAGCTGGTACTGCTATTTTCTTCCTCAAGGGCAAGGGATTCGTTTGGTAATCCAATTCAATTGATCAAACTCATTCCATGGGTTGATTAATCATCATATTAGATAGTTTGATTTTGATTAATCAAGCTGGTACTATGTATGTAGTATCCAGTTTATCTTAGACAGTTCGATGTTAATGTAGTGTTAATGTAGTAGGTAATGGACTGTTTATGATGCTATGTATGGTGTTAACTTGGTAACGTTGTTTAATTATGCAATGAAGTAGTTAAATTTGTGTTTGAAATGATTCTTTATCATCCTGCCAAAAAAAAAAGATTCTTTGTCAAGAAATTGTGTTTGATTCTTTTTGGGGATCATGTTTTTTTTATGAAACACCGACAGAGCAGTTTTTCATTTTAATAAGTGAGAGGAGTTTTATAGAGAACTACTCCCTCTCTCTCATTATGTAAGACGTCTTACATTACGGGACCAGGGAGTAGAGTATAGTAACAACAATAACAATTATAGTGCTGCAAACAGCAGCAGCAGATGTGAAGTGATCAGTTCGACTCTAGTGGTCGCTCTGGTAGGGACATGATCTTGCGGGGCCTCGCCTGGGACCAAGTCAATACTTCATCATGCATTGAGTTGAAAACATTGAGATGAATCCATTATTGATAGGGAAACGTTGCGAGCCGGATGACCGGCCGAAACTCTGCCGGTCACGTCAACGGGCCCACTCACACACCGCTTCAGCTTTTCTTATCTCGTCCACATGCGCTCCCCATCCATTCATTTTTCCACCGCTAAGTGCCTGAGTCTCGTCTTATCCCCAACTTTCTTTCCCCAGACTCTCAACTAAATCTCGCCAGCGACGAGCGCCGCCGATCCCGTGCCAACCTGACGGCCTCCCTCCATGCATCCTCCCCTGCAAATGGGCGCTACTTTGGGAGGCACCCACCACCGCGCGCGGCGAGAGGGGAGGACATGGCCGGCGTCCATCGACGGGATGCGGTGCTAGGTGACCAGACATGACCGGCGAACCGACGATGTGTGGTGCTAGGGGACGGGCTGGGGGATTTGCTTGCCGCATCGTTTTTTTGCTGGAACCACTTCATTTTTTGCTGGAACCTTCTTTTGATTTTGCTGCAATTGAGAGGTTGGAGGTGCCGTCACCTCCATGACTTCTTTTTCTACATCAATTTTTTTTGCTAGAACCACATTTGATTTTTGCTGAACCAACTCTTGACTTTGCTGCACTAGGCGAAGATGGTGGTGGGCTGCGACGGCGGTGCCCGCCATGTGTTTTTCTTGCTGGAACCACTTAAGATTTTTGCTAGAACCCCTTTTCTATTTTGCTACAAATCAAGAGGATGTAGCCGTCGCCATCATGATTTTTGCTACAATTTTTTTTTGTTTTTTTGCTGGAACCATATTTGATTTTGCTGGAACCAATATTTGATTTTGCCGCAGTAGGCAAATGTGGCGCCATGTTTTATTTATTGCTGGAACCACTTAAGATTTTTGTTGGATCCCCTTTTATATTTTGCTACAAATCGAGAAGATGTTGTTATCGCCATCATGATTTTTTGCTACAATTTTGATTTTTGCTGGAAGCATATTTGATTTTTGCTGGAACTAGCAATCGCTTCTGCTATAAACAACCGAAGTAGAGTTGGAACCGTTACGACGGCCCGGCGCTCGGGCACAACGACGTCGACGGTGGGAGTACCCACCGGAGCCGCAAGCAGGCGGGGGCGAGGTGGACGGAGGCGAAGGCACAGGCGGGAGGGCTCACGGGGTGGAGGAGGCGGAGCCAGGACAAGGTCAATCCCATACGGGACGAGGTGGACAAAATGAGGACGCCAAATCGTACGGGTGTAATCGTTGAAATCGGACGGTTGCACGTCCTAGTACTCGCCTTATTGATAGGGGATATCATATCAGGTGCCTGAAAATTCTCGCATTTCTTTCTTTCTAAGTGAACCACCAGACCACCACGATGTTGTTCCATCCCATCTTGTTGGATGCAACATTGATGTCGTTGGTGTTGTGATGTAGGGTGGAACCGTAGGTGGGGATCTTTTCACACTTGGAGGGGAAAAGAGGATGAACACCAAGAACACAAAGAGGAATTCACTGAAGGAAATATGCCCTAGAGGCAATAATAAAGTTGTTATTTGTATTTCCTTATATCATGACAAATGTTTATTATTCATGCTAGAATTGTATTAACCGGAAACTTAGTACATGTATGAATACATAGTTAAAACAGAGTGTCCCTAGTATGCCTCTACTTGACTAGCTCGTTAATCAAAGATGGTTAAGTTTTCTAACCATAGACATGTGTTGTCATTTGATGAACGGGATCACATCATTAGAGAATGATGTGATGGACAAGACTCATCCGTTAGCTTAGCATAATGATTGTTAAGTTTTATTGCTATTGCTTTCTTCATGACTTATACATGTTCCTCTGATTATGAGATTATGCGACTCCCGAATACCGGAGGAACACCTTGTGTGCTATCAAACGTCACAACGTAACTGGGTGATTATAAAAATGCTCTACAAGTGTCTCCTAAGGTGTTTGTTGGGTTGGCGTAGATCAAGATTAGGATTTGTCACTCCGAGTATCGGAGAGGTATCTCTGGGCCCTCTCGGTAATGCACATCACTATAAGCCTTGCAAACAATGTGACTAATGAGTTAGTTGCGGGATGATGCATTACGGAACGAGTAAAGAGACTTGCTGGTAACGAGATTGAACTAGGTATGATGATACCGACGATCGAATCTCGGACAACTAACATACCGATGACAAAAGGAATAACATATGTTGTTACTGTGGTTTGACCGATAAAGATCTTTGTAAAAATATGTAGGAACCAATATGAGCATCCAGGTTCCGCTATTGGTTACTGACCGAAGATGTGTCTCGGTCATGTCTACATAGTTCTTGAACCCGTAGGGTCCGCACGCTTAACATTCGATGACGATTTGTATTATGAGTTATGTGTTTTGGTGACCAAAGTTTGTTCGGAGTCCCGGATGAGATCATGGACATGACGAGGAGTCTCGAAATGATCAGTGGTAAAGATTGATATATTGGAAGGTTATGTACGGACACCAGAATTGTTCCGAAGAGGTTCGTGGATTTTTTAGAGTACCGGGAGGTTACCGAAACCCCCCGGGAAAGTTAATGGGCCTCATGGGCCATAGTGGAGAGGAGGAGGCAGGCCACAAGAGGTGGCGTGCGCCCCCCATAGTAGTCCGAATTGGACAAGGGGTGGGGGGCGCGACCCCCTTTGCTTCTCCCTCTCCCCCTCTTTCCCCTTTCCCCCTCTCCGTTGGAAGGGGGAGCCGACTAGGACTAGGAGTCCTAGTAGGACTTCCCCCACTTGGCGCGCCCCTAGGGCAGGCCGGCCTCCCCTCCCGTCCTTTATATACGTGGGCAAGGGGCACCCCAAAGGCACATCAATTGTTCTATTAGCCGTGTGCGGTGCCCCCCTCCACAATTTACTCCTCCGGTCATAGCGCCGTAGTGCTTAGGCGAAGCCCTGCGCGGATCACATCACCATCACCGTCACCACGCTGTCGTGCTGACGGAACTCTCCCTCGACCCTCTGCTAGATCAAGAGTTCAAGGGACGTCATCGAGCTGAACGTGTGCTGAACTCGGAGGTGCCGTACGTTTGGATCGTGAAGACGTTCGATTACATCAACCGGGTTAACCTAACGCTTCCGCTTTCGGTCTAGAAGGGTACATGGACACAGTCTCCCCCTCTCATTGCTATGTATCACCTAGATAGATCTTGTGTGATCGTAGGAATTTTTTTGAAATTGCACGCTACGTTCCCCAACAGTGGCATCTGAGCCAGGTCTATGCGTAGATGATATGCACGAGTAGAACACAAAGAGTTGTGGACGATAATAGTCATACTGCTTACCACCAACTTCTTATTTTGATTCGGCGTTATTGCTGGATGAAGTAGCCCGGACCAACATTACATGACCACGCTCATGAGACCGGTTCTACCGACGTGCTTTTGCACATAGGTGGCTGGTGGGTGTCTGTTTCTCCAACTTTAGTTGAATCGAATTTGCTACGGCCGGTCCTTGTTGAAGGTTAAAACAACACACTTGACGAAAAAAAATTGTGGTTTTGATGCGTAGGTAAGAACGGTTCTTGCTAGAAGCCCGTAGGAGCCACGTAAAACTTGCAACAACAAAGTAGAGGACGTTTAACTTGTTTTTGCAGGGCATGTTGTGATGTGATATAGTCAAGACGTGATGAGCTATAAATTGTTGTATTAGATTATCATGTTTTGTAAAAGTTATCGGCAACTGGCAGGAGTCTTATCGTTGTCGCTTTATAGTATGAAATGCAATCGCCATGTAATTGCTTTACTTTATCACTAAGCGGTAGCGATAGTTGTGGATGCAATAGTTGGCGAGACGACAATGACGCTACGATGGAGATCAAGGTGTCAAGCCGGTGATGATGGAGATCATGACGGTGCTTTGGAGATGGAGATCAAAGGCAAAAAATGATGATGGCCATACCATGTCACATATTTTTATTGCATGTGATGTTTATCCTTTATGCATCTTATTTTGCTTAGTACGGCGGTAGCATTATAAGATGACCCCTCACTAAATTTCAAGGTACAAGTGTTCTCCCTGAGTATGCACTATTGCTACAGTTCGTCGTGCCGAGACACCACGTGATGATCGGGTGTGATAATCTCTACGTTCACATACAACGGGTGCAAGTCAGTTTTGCACGTGCAGAATACTCGGGTTAAACTTGACGAGCCTAGCATATGCAGATATGGCCTCGGAACACCGAGACCAAAAGGTCGAACGTGAATCATATAGTAGATATGATCAACATAGAGATGTTCACCATTGAAAACTACTCCATCTCACGTGATGATCGGACATGGTTTAGCTGATATGGATCACATGATCACTTAGATGACTAGAGTGATGTCTAAGTGGGAGTTCTTAAATAATATGATTAATTGAACTTTAATTTATCAGGAACTTAGTCCTGATAGTTTTCGCATATCTATGTTGTTGTAGATCAGTGGCCCGTGCTACCGTTCCCTTGAATTTTAATGCGTTCCTAGGGAAAGCTAAGTTGAAAGATGATGGTAGCAACGACACGGACTGGGTCCGTAACTTGAGGATTATCCTGATTGCTGCATAGAAGAATTACGTCCTGGAAGCACCGCTAGGTGCAAGGCCTGTTGCAGGAACAACTCCAGACGTTATGAACGTCTGGCAGACTAAAGCTGATGACTACTCGATAGTTCAGTGAGCCATGCTTTACGGCTTAGAATCAAGGCTTCAACAACGTTTTGAACGTCATTGAGCATATGAGATGTTCCAGGAGTTGAAGTTAATATTTCAAGCCAATGCCCGAGTTGAGAGATATGAAGTGTCCAACAATTTCTATAGCTGTAAAATGGAGGAGAACAGTTCTGTCAGTGAACACATACTCAGAATGTCTGGGTACTATAACCACTTGACTCAGCTGGGAGTTAATCTTCCTGATGATAGTGTCATCGACAGAGTTCTTCAATCACTGCCACCAAGCTATAAAGGCTTCGTGATGAACTATAGTATGCAAGGGATGGAAAAGACAATTCTCAAGCTCTTCGCGATGCTTAAGGCTGTGGAGGTAGAAATCAAGAAGGAGCATCAAGTGTTGATGGTTAACAAGACCACTAGTTTTAAGAAAAAGGGCAAAGGGAAGAAGGGGAACTTCAAGAAGAATAGAAAGAAAGTTCCTACTCAAGAGAAGAAGCCCAAGTCTTTACCTAAACATGAAACTGAGTGCTTCTACTGCAAAGGGACTGGTCACTGGAAGCGGAATTACCCCAAGTATTTGGCGGATAAGAAGGATGGCAAAGTGAAAGGGGCTACAGATTAATCGAATATTGTCTAAGGACGAGGTGACGATGCGCGTCAGAAATGGTTCCAAGGTCGATGTGATCGCCGTCGGCACGCTACCTCTACATCTACCTTCAGGATTAGTTTTAGACCTGAATAATTGTTATTTGGTGCCAGCGTTGAGCATGAACATTATATCTGGATCTTGTTTGATGCGAGACGGCTATTCATTTAAATCAGAGAATAATGGTTGTTCTATTTATATGAGTAATATCTTTTACGGTCATGCACCCTTGATGAGTGGTCTATTTTTGTTGAATCTCGATCGTAGTGATACACATATTCATAATATTGAAGACAAAATATGCAAAGTTAATAATGATAGTGCAACTTATTTGTGGCACTGCTGTTTAGGTCATATTGGTGTAAAGCGCATGAATAAACTCCATGTTGATGGGCTTTTGGAATCACCTGATTATGAATCACTTGATACTTGCGAACCATGCCTCATGGGCAAGATGACTAAGTCCGGAACAATGGAGCGAGCCACTGACTTATTAGAAATAATACATACTGATGTATGCGGTCCGATGAGTGTTGAGGTTCACGGCGGGTATCGTTATTTTCTGAACTTCACAAATGATTTAAGCAGATATGGGTATATCTACTTAATGACACATAAGTCTGAGACATTTAAAAAGTTAAAAGAATTTCAGAGTGAAGTGGAAAATTACCGTAACAAGAAAATAAAGTTTCTACGATATGATCGTGGAGGTGAATATTTGAGTTATGAGTTTGGTCTTCATTTGAAACAATGTGGAATATTTTTGCAACTCATGCCACCTGGAACACCACAGTGTAATGGTGTGTCCGAACGTCGTAACCGTACTTTATTAGATATGGTGCGATCTATGATGTCACTTACCGATCTACCGCTATCGTTTTGGGGTTATGCTTTAGAGACAACTGCATTCATGTTAAATAGGGCACCATCTAAATCCGTTGAGACGACACCATATGAACTGTGGTTTGGCAAGAAACCTAAGCTGTCGTTTCTTAAAGTTTGGGGTTGCGATGCTTATGTGAAAAAGCTTCAACCTGATAAGCTCGAACCCAAATCGGAGAAATGTGTCTTCATAGGATACCCAAAAGAAACAGTTGGGTACACCTTCTATCACAGATCCGAAGGCAAGATATTCGTTGCTAAGAATGGATCCTTTCTAGAGAAGGAGTTTCTCTCGAAAGAAGTGAGTGGGAGGAACGTAGAACTTGATGAGGTAATTGTACCTTCTCCCGAATTGGAAAGTAGTTCATCACAGAAATCAGTTCCAGTGATTCCTACACCAGTTAGTGAGTAAGCTACTGATGATGATCATGAAACTTCAGATCAAGTTACTATCAAACATCGTAGGTCAACCCGAGTACGGTCCACACAAGAGTGGTATGGTAATCCTGTTCTGGAAGTCATGTTACTAGACCATGATGAACCTATGAACTATGTGGAAGCGATGATGAGCCCAGATTCCACAAAATAGCTTGAGGCCATGAAATTTGAGATGGGATCCATGTATGAGAACAAAGTGTGGACTTCGGTTTTCTTGCCCGATGATGGGTAAGCCATAGAGAATAAATGGATCTTCAAGAAGAAGACTGACTCTGACGGTAATGTTACTGTCTACAAAGCTCGACTTGTTGCGAAAGGTTTTCGACAAGTTCAAGGAGTTGACTACGATGAGATCTTCTCACCCGTAGCGATACTTAAGTCTATCCGAATCATGTTAGCAATTGCCGCATTTTATGATCATGAAATTTGGCAAATGGATGTCAAAACTGCATTCCTTAATGGATTAATTAAAGAAGAGATGTATATGATGCAACCAGAAGGTTTTGTCGATCCTAAAGGTGCTAACAAAGTGTGCAAGCTACAACGATCCATTTATGGACTGGTGCAAGCCTCTCGGAGTTGGAATATATGCTTTGATAGTGTGATCAAAGCATATGGTTTTATACAGACTTTTGGAGAAGCCTGTATTTACAAGAAAGTGAGTGGGAGCTCTGTAGCATTTATAATATTATATGTGGATGCCATATTGTTGATTGGAAATAATACATAATTTCTGAATAGCATAAAAGGATACTTGACTTAGAATTTTTCAATGAAATACCTCGGTGAAGCTGCTTATATATTGGGCATCAAGATCTATAGAGATATATCAAGGCGCTTAATTGGACTTTCACAAAGCACATTCCTTGATAAAGTTTTGAAGAAGTTCAAAATGGATCAGTCAAAGAAAGGGTTCTTGCCTGTGTTACAAGGTGTGAAGTTTAGTCAAACTCAATGCCCGACCATTGCAGAAGATAGAGAGAAAATGAAAGTCATTCCCTATGCCTCAGCCATAGGTTCTATCATGTATGCAATGCTGTGTACCAGATTTGATGTGTGCCTTGCTATAAGCTTAGTAGGGAGGTACCAAAGTAATCTAGGAGTGGATCACTGGACAACGGTCAAGAATATCCTGAAATTCCTTAAAAGGACTAAGGATGTTTCTCGTTTATAGAGGTGACAAAGAGCTTGTCGTAAATGGTTACGTCGATGCAAGCTTTGACACTAATCCGGATGACTCTAAGTCACAAACTGGATACATATTTATATTGAATGGTGGAGCTGTAAGTTGGTGCGGTTCCAAGTAGAGCGTCGTGGCAGGATCTACGTGTGAAGTGGAGTACATAGCTGCTTCGGAAGCAGCAAATGAAGGAGTGTGGATGAAGGAGTTCATATCCGATCTAGGTGTAATACCTACTGCATCGGGTCCAATGAAAATCTTTTGTGACAATACTGGGGCAATTGCCTTAGCGAAGGAATCCAGATTTCACAAGAGAACCAAACACATCAAGAGAAGCTTCAATTCCATCCACGATCTAGTCAAGGAGGGAGACATAGAGATTTGCAAGATACATACGGATCTAAATGTTTCAGACCCGTTGACTAAGCCTCTTCCACGAGCAAAACATGATCAACACCAAGACTCCATGGGTGTTAGAATCATTACTATGTAATCTTGATTATTGACTCTAGTGCCAGTGGGAGACTGAAGGAAATATGCCCTAGAGGTAATAATAAAGTTGTTATTTATATTTCCTTATATCATGATAAATGTTTATTATTCATGCTAGAATTGTATTAACCGTAAACTTAGTACATGTGGGAATACATAGAGAAAACAGAGTGTCGCTAGTATGCCTCTACTTGACTAGCTCGTTAATCAAAGATGATTAACTTTCCTAACCATAGACATGTGTTGTCATTTGATGAATCGGATCACATCATTAGAGAATGATGTGATGTAAAATACCCATCTGTTAGCTTAGCATAGTGATCATTAAGTTTTATTGCTATTGCTTTGTTCATGGCTTATACATGTTCCTCTGACTACGAGATGATGCAACTCCCGAATACCGGAGGAACACCTTGTGTGCTATCAAACGTCACAACGTAACTGGGTGATTATAAAGATGCTCTACAGGTGTCTCCGAAGGTGTTTGTTGGGTTGGCATAGATCAAGATTAGGATTTGTCACTCCGAGTATCGGAGAGGTATCTCTGGGCCCTCTCTGTAATGCACATCACTATAAGCCTTGCAAGCAATGTGACTAATGAGTTAGTTGCGGGATGATGCATTATAGAACGAGTAAAGAGACTTGCGGGATGATGTAGGGTGGAACCCGAGGTGGGGATCTTTTCACACTTAGAGGGGAAAAGAGGATGAACACTAAGAACACAAAGAGGAATTCACTCCAACAAAACCTAATTACACATCCACTAGAATAGCAAGCACATAGATCCACAAGAATACATGAACAATCAAAGGAAACACGCACTAGGTAAAGGTTCTTCCCACTCCTAAAGGAGGTGAGGTCTTGATGATAGTCTTCTCCTTGTGGAGGTCTTGAAATCCACACGGATTCTTTCCTAAAGGGGTCTTGATCCACAAGAGGGAAGGTAGAAGGAGCAAAGCTCTATCAATGTCTCCCATATACTTTGTTAACCCTAAACATAACCCTAGGTATGAACTGTATAGGCTTGGGTAGGTAGGAGACGAAATGGAGGCCCAATAGGCCTCTCAGCCGGCCATCCTGGAGGGCCAGTGCGCACAGGGTAAGTTGGGCCCGTGCACACGGTACACGCCTGTGCACACGGGGTGCCACAACGCCAACTCCCTGGATAGTTTGTGGGCACGGGTTATGGTGTCCTGGACTAGGGGGTACTCACCATGTCGTCTCCCGACCAGCTAGATCGGGTCGAGGACCCCCATGGCAGTTCACTCATAGGACACTTCGGGCATCCCATGCCGCATACAAGGGAGATCCCACAAGACTTGGCGCCCAAGACGAGGACTCTCCTAAACCCTAGGCCTCTAGTGTGTTATATAAACCGAGGCCAGGCTAGTCAATAAACATCTAATATTCATTAGAACGATCTCGTGGTATATACATGTACTCTGTACTATCCCTCATATGAATACAATCAAAAGCAGGACATAGGGTTTTACCTCCGTTAAGAGGGCCTGAACCTGGGTAAAATCCGTGTCCATGTTATCATCGTTCCAAGACGCCTAGCTTAGGACCCTTACTACGAGATATGCCGAATTTAGAACCGATATTGGTGCTTTCATTGCGAGCCTGCTGGCAGTCGCCACGGTGCGATGAGAATTCGGATCGTCTCCGGCGCGATCTACGCATCGGAGCCGAGCTTTAGTGTCGATGTCGGCATCTTTGTTGCCGGCTCGACTGGTCACCTCGGCTGGACCGAGGACCGCGCTCCAGGTCATATCATCAAGATCGTACGGATACTTTCACCATCATCAACTCAAATCTCAGCCGAGATCATGGAAAATTCGTCCATGGAGCCTAGGGGCTCATCGTCAACATTGCCCTCGTGTGATCGCACAGTTTTTCTGTACAGCGGACTTGTTTTTTTGCTGCCACTGTCTCCTTGAAAGTTGATTTGACAAACCTTTGGTGGAATTGTGCGGAATTGAGTATACAACAACCCTCTAAAATTTCGTCACCTTCCGATGAAGGAATCTCCGGCGATCTATGATATACCGGAGGCCTGTCGAGTCTGGACGGGAATCTGGACGAGTTTAGGGCATGGTCTCTAGAGCCTAGCTTGGAGGTTATTTGGAAGATCCAAACGTTCATCTTTTGCGGAATTTCTATATCTACCACCTCTCAAAATTTCAGTTCGATCCGACCGTTGAAACTCTGGGAACCTTCTAATTAGTGCATCACTTTTCAGATCTGTTTTCTACGCGAATAGGAATCCGACCTGAGTTCATCTTTTTGTGTGGATGGGATATTGGACAACCTTTTTGGAAGAATCTCTTTCTAGGGTATTGTGTTTTGTTTTCAAACACATGCTCACAAATTTTGCTCCTTTTCGGAGGTAATCTTCACCGTCGCGCTGGTGTCAAACCAGCCCTTGCTCCACGTCTGCCGACCTGCGCTAGACAGATCGTCACTTCATCGAGCCGAGCCTAACCTTATCGGATCATCGGCTCGGCAAGCCAAACAAGAGTTTGGCACCGCGAAGGCTAAATCATCACCAACACCATCGCCCCATAGATTGCACGGGTCAGTTGCGCCGACATCGCCGCTCGGTCACTTCATCAATCCGGCATTGACCGCGTCACAAGTTATGACCAGCGTCGGCATGGCCGAGCCGTGGCTTCTTCAAACTGATGTCTGCCACGCCGAACCGCTTCAACACATCGGCTGGCACGGCAGCTGCAACATCACCTTATCGACCTGCTCCGTCACCTCGGTTGGACCGGGAGCTTCGCCATCTCTTCATCAACCTACTCCGGAGACTTCGGCATCACCAGCCGACCATCTTCATCACGTTGGCTGGACTAGGGGCTTCGCCTCGCCGCGTCCCAGCCGAGCATGCGCACGCAACATCAAGCTAGCACTGGCACTAGTACTATTACTAGATGCAAATCCATGAACGCCCGCGTGTGTCTCTTCGGATTGCTACAACAAATAAACCAGGTGCTATTAATCCTAGTAATTTTTTCTTGCTTGGGTTTATTTTTCTCGAGGAATTATTACTCTGGTTTGTTCCATCATCTGTACACAGGTCTGTCAAATGATGGCTGCATTAACGATGGTTGCGTGATGGTTCGGTCAGTTTCCCGTCCGTAGTTTGGCGAACGGCTCATCGGGGACTCGGACCGCCCTGTGAATTCAGGCTTTGTCATGCCGGCGCCCCGCACCGACATGGGCTTCAACACTAGGCCACATCTCTTTAAAAAATTATTTTGCGTAAATTAATTATGCGAGGATTTTTTATATATTTATATTATTATTTTTTGGACTGCACTATTTTACATGTGTAGGTAATCGACTTCGACTGCTTCACACGGTCACTTCGGCAAGCCGACGTCGTCATCCCAATCGGCATAAATCGGCTCGCGTGATCACCTTGTTGGTCGAGTTGCCATACTGACATGTTCGGTTGGCTCGGGGACTTCGCCATCGCTGAGAGAGCTCTACCTCATCGAGTGTTCGACACACGGGCCATATTTCTTTTATTACTCACTTTGTATAAATTATTAATTATGCTACATTTTTTTAATTTATCATTATTACTATTATCTCTGGCTTGCACTATTTTCTGTGCACAGGTAAATGATCCGGGTTGGGCAGCGCTGTCACCTCGGTGTACCTGATAACCCACAAGTATAGGGGATCAATTGTAGCCTCTTTCGATAAGTAAGAGTGTCGAACCCAACGAGGAGCTAAAGGTAGAACAAATATTCCCTCAAGTTCTATAGACCACCGATACAACTCTACGCACGCTTGACGTTCGCTTTACCTAGAACAAGTATGAAACTAGAAGTACTTTGTAAGTATTGTGGGATATGTTTTCAAGATAATAAAGAGCACGTAAATAAAATCTAGGGGCTGTTTAGATAAAGCCACAATAAAGTTAGTATAGCGAGTGTGGAGAAGTGGTGGCAGGAGTTGCGAAATTGTCCCTAAGCAATTGACTACTTTACTAGACCGATAGCAAGTTTTATGTGGGAGATGCCACTGCTAGCATGTCATCCCTGACTTGGAATTCTATGCACTTATGATTGGAATTATTAGCAAGCATCCGCAACTAATGTTCATTAAGGTAAAACTCAACCATAGCATTAAGATATATTGGTCCCCCTTCAATCCCGTATGCATCAATTTCTATGCTAGGTTGAAGCTTCTGCCACTCTTGCCCTCCAATACATAGTCGTATCAACATACAACTAACCCTATGGTGTGATCCACGCGCGCGCTCATATGATGGGCACCAAAGGACAACAACATAACCACAAGAAAATTAAACCAATCATAGCAATTCACCAATTACCGATAGGACAACAAAAATCTACTCAGACATCATAGGATGGCAACACATCATTGGATAATAATATGAAGCATAAAGCACCATTTTCAAGTAGAGGGTACGGCGGGTTGCGGGAGAGTGGACCGTTGTAGATAGATGGGGGAAGGTGATAGAGATGTTGGTGAAGATGACGGAGGTGTTGGTGTAAATTGCGGTGATGATGATGGCCCCGACGGTGTTCAGGCGCCACCGGGAGAGAGGGGGAGAGAGCCCCACTTATTCTTCTTCTTCCTTGACCTTCTCCCCAGATGGGAGAAGGGTTTCCCCTCTGGTCCTTGGCTTCCATGGCACGGGAGGGGCGAGATCCCCTCCGAGATGGGATCTGTCTCTCTGTCTCTCTCTGTTTCTGCGCTCCTGATTCTGCCCTTTCACCATTTCTTATATTCCCGGAGATCCGTAACTCCGATGGGGCTGAAATTTGGAAACGATTTCTATCCAGATATTGGATTTCTTGCGGAGAAAGAAGGGCAAAAACTGCCTTACAGAGTGTCCACGAGGGCCCAGGGCGCGCCTGACCCCCTGGGGCGCGCCCCTCACCCTGTTGGGCCCCTCGGGCATCGTCTCGCGTTGATTCCACTTCCCAAAATTCACATATATTCAAAAAAAAATCTCCATCAGTTTTTATCCCGTTTGGACTCCGTTTGAAATGGATCTTCTGCGAAACAAAAAACATGCAACAAACAGGAACTGGCACTGAGCACTGGATCAATACATTAGTCCCAAAAATAGTATAAAAAGTTGCCAAAAGTATGTAAAAGTTGTAGAATATTGGCATGGAACAATAAAAAATTATAGATACAACGAAGACGTATTAGTACCGACATACCACGTCACCTCGGCTGGACCGGGGGCTTCATCATCATTTCATTAACCCACGCCGGGGACTTCGGCGTCATATTGCCGGCCTGCTCCGTCGCCTGAGTCGGACTGGGGGTTCCACCTCGCCACATTGGCCATGCTATGTCGCCACTTCGGTGTGCCGAGATCTTCGCTCCGCCACCTCGGGACCGGCTTGGGGGCTGGGACCTCGTCCCGCCGTAAGCTCAGGCCGCGCATCGACACCGAGCACATTAACTAGCTAAGTCGCTTCCATGCTCAATTATTTTTCAATCTTGTTCGGTTCGACCAAACATTATATTTGTGTTAAAAACTTAGTTTGTTAAAAATGTTATTTGTTAAAAATGCTTCTTTTGGGCAAGTCAACTGGGGGCTCTTAAATTTATATGAGGCATTTTATAATAAAAGTTTTCTTCTTAGTCGTTGCAAAGTCTTTTTCTATCACTCCTTTTTGGACGCAAGTGTGTGTTCAATAGCCGGCGAGCCTAGTTTCTCTCTGAAAGCCGCTCGAGTTTAGTTCGCTAAACTGGCCTAACGAGAAGTACTCTGCCTCCCGGATAGGAGGTTGCAGCCGTAGGCTGACCCGCTTGAAGTCTTGAGATTGGATGTGTCATATTAATGCATGACAGAAGCACAAAAATTTTAAGACCAATTTTCGGATTGGCACCAAATGACTTGATTTAGTTTAGACGTCAAGCTTTTGCATAAGTTTTTTGGCTTTTCGAGCCCATGGCACTTTTTTAGCTATTTGTATGTTTTTCTTCCAGGAAGCGGGACATCCTCATGACCGAGGTGCCCTGCATTCTAACTCAACTCGATAGATCTTTTCCAACCCACAACTCGGCATATTTCCCGCCGAACTACACCTTGGTGTTGACAAAATACACGCCACATCGGGACTAGTTCCCGAGCAGTGCAATGCCAGACACCTTTAAAGCATTGGCAATATTAACGGGGGGCTGAAACTACAGCCGAACCCACCAAAACCAAGGTACCCCATGGAGTCCTCGGCAAAGCGTCCTCGGACATTGCTTTATATGCATCGGTTTTGAATTGTTTCTTCGGTCAATAGTGGGTTTGCCCGGCTCCTGTGCTTGCCTCCTACATTCCGCTTTGTTCGGCTAGGTGTGCGAAGGGAGAACCATTGCGATTGTGCTTCCATCTCGCATGGTTAAGCGCCTAAGTGGAGAAAGCCGAAAACTGACTGTCACAATAAGCGCAAACTGGTCAGGGATCCGATGACTGTGTTAAACTATAAGATTGATAGAGGTCACCACGTGTTAAATGACGGGCCGTTCATAAGATTGGCCGAAGTGTTTATGGCTTAACCTTGGCTGTCGCCGAACACTAACCGGGGGCTAGTAACTGGCCTCCCAACTTTAATCTCCTATGACTAAGTGAAAGTTATAAAGCCCGCATATATGATTGCCTCATTTCCGCTAACACAACCGCCTTCGGGCACCGAGACATCGACCAAGGGTTGTTTTGTTATTGCGGAAACACCCTGCATAGCATCTACAAGGGGGTGGAAGCCGAGGATGGGCCACTTTCAACTGATAAACGGTTGCAACAGAGTCAAAATAAACATATCTCGACGTTTGTATTTAATATACGAGGGCTGCCTTTCGTAATCATCGTTATAAAGCCATAAAATATGCATCAATTTGACTTAAGATTTTGGGCAAGCTGGGTTGCCTGGCTCCTATGCTTACCCCTACGTTCCCGAATGTTCGGCTAGGCGGTAAAGGGAGCACCTCTGTGATTGTTACTACCAGGTCATCCGAGTTAGTACCTTAGACTGGGTGAAGCCGAAAGCTAGCGATCTTAAAGGATATAATTGGTCGAAAATGACGGAAGTGAAAATTTAGGTTCGCTAAAGACCACATAGTTTGGGAACTTTCGCCAAACTAAATCCTCAATATTTTTCTCCCGCATTGATCGCAGGTGAGGTTTCATGATCATGGTCGGCATGACAACCCAAAGAAAGGAACCGATAGCGGGACTATTTTCTTTGGAAGATGTTTCTTACATTAAATAGTAATACAACATTCTCTCGGCATACCTTTGTTTATAAAACCGTATGGCCGGATTGCCTTGTTTGCCGTAAATCTTTGCCCTTATAAAGGCTTTATAGAGTGGGACAAACACTCCCCGACTACTGGCCGAGGAGGTTGAAGCCGACGGTCGGTCAACAAAGTTTTTACAGTGCGGATCCGAGCATTAATGCTGTAGAGTACTTGGATGCATAGAATCATTACACATAATTTGTGATTTTACTACGGATATCGATCCTTAATTCGGCCACTCGTGCCCACATTAAGGCTCGGGGGCTACTGGGCTTTGGGCTTATCATTTACTAATATTAAGGGGCACATCGATGCCTTGATCTGGTGTTGCCACCCGACCAGTGTTTCGGGGGCTACCGCATTGCCTATTCAATGCAGAAAATTCAAAGTGCTCAGTGTTCGGCTTGACTGAACTATGGGAAAACGCGTCTTCGGACAACAATAGGTACCATCTGGGACATATCCGGCATCAAGCTAATATATTACGGCGACTTCTCAAAACCCTCCCTTAAGGGCCTGTCCATCGATCACTATCTCCTCTAATGTGCATCTCGGATTTTTGGCCGACACACACCTTGAGGGAGACTGGCTATACATCTCGGCAGAGAATACATTGTACAAATCGAAATTAAATCCATAGAGGGCATCTTCGGCATTAAGCTCGGTTGAACCCTTTTAACTTTTTCAAGACCGAGGTAATCTATGACACCTCAGATACAGTCCGGCGTTGGAGCTCAGATATATTTCGGCGTTGGAGTTCGGAAGCGGTCCGGCGTTGGTGCTCGGCTGCAAAAGATACCTCGAATGCAGTCCGGCGTTGGAGCTCGGATACAAGAGGACACCTCTGCACGGGAACAATTTCAAACCCGAGGCGTGGCATAAAAATAACAAGGCATTGATAAAGGTCGAGAACTTAAATGGGCTCCTCGGATACTCGACATGTAAACTCTCCGGATTCACTCTATCGATCCTCAAGATCGAAGATAAGAAGATTTGTTGAACCAGTTTTCAAGACCAACAACCGAAGATGAAGAACAGTTTAGAAGAATCGAGGAGCGTCCCCAACTTGAAGACCGGTTCAAGGGGCTACTGACAGTGTCCTGGACTAGGGGGTACTCACCACGTCGTCTCCTAACCAGCTGGATCGTGCCGAGGACCCCCATGGTGGTTCACTCATGGGCCACTTCGGGCAGCCCATGCTGCATATATACAAGGGATATCCCACAAGACTTGGCACCCAAGACGAGGACTCTTCTAAACCCCAGGGCTCTAGTGTGTTATATAAACCGAGGCCAGACTAGTCAATAAACATCTAATATTCATTAGAACAATCTCGTGGTAGATACTTATACTCTGTACTATCCCCCACATGAATACAATCAAAAGCAGGACATATGGTTTTACTTCCGTTAAGAGGGCCTGAACCTGGGTAAAATACGTGTCCATGTTACCATCGTTCCAAGACGCCTAGCTTAGGACCCCTACTATGAGATATGCCGGATTTAGAACCGACAATGGGGTCTCAGGGCCCTGTGCGCACGGGGTCGCCTGGGACTTCCTGTCCAGCTGCTGTTAAACTCGTTCTTCTTCCTTGGTGACTTGGGTAGCTTCTCCTTGGACTTGGTGGTGCTCCTCAGCTGCTTGGAAGGGTCCCTCTTCGTACCTAATGAGGCATAGAGTATTTTGGTGAGGTAGTAACCAAGTTCCACCTGTATCCATATGCATGTCAAATAGGATGGAGTTCACCTTGATTTCCATTGCACGTGCTCTAGATCTTGTCATGGGTCCACGTGGTGCTTGATGTGTTGGTGTAGAGTCCATGCAGATGATGGAAGGATGCTCTACATCATCTCCGCCCTTGGGAGAGATCCGTCCAAGGATCGTGATCTTCATGACCATGGTAATTGGCCAAGTCTTTGGCGTTGAAGATGTCGCTTAAGTTGTACTTGTCGTGTGGAATGTCGATCTTATACGCGTTGTTGTTGTAGCGTGCTAGCACCTTGAAGGGTCCGTCGGCTCGAGGCAGTAGCTTTGACTTGCGCTCGGTGGGGGAGCGGTCCTTGCGAAGATGAAGCCATACGAGATCTCCCGGTTGGAACACCATTGGTGTCTTGTTGATGTTGAGCTTGGTGGTGATGCGATGTATTTGACGCTCGATCGTTGCCCTTGTATCTTCATGCATCTTATTGAGAAAGCTTGCTCGTGCACTCGCATCCATGTTTGTGCTTTCTTGTCGCGGTAGAGGTAGAATGTCCAATGGAGACAATGGACTGAAGCCGTAGACAACGACAAAGGGGGACTTGCTGGTAGTTGAATGTCGAGCTCGATTGTAGGCGTACTCAGCGATGGGTAAGCACTCCTCCCACTCCTTGATGTTCTTCTTGATCAACACACGTAGGGGTGGAGATCGTCCGGTTGGTGACTTCGGTTTGGTTATCAGTTTGTGGATGATAGGCCGTGGAGAATAGAAGCTTGATACTGAGCTTGGCGCATAGAGTCTTCCAAAAGTAGCTTAGGAACTTGACGTCGCGGTCCGACATAATTGTCCTTGGCACTCCATGTAACCCCAAGATTTCCCTACAAAAAAGATTTGCAACATGTGAAGCATCGTCTATCTTATTGCATGGGATGAAATGTGCCATTTTTGAGAATTGGTCCACAACAACAAATACGGAATCCTTTCCATTTTTAGTCCTAGACAAACCAAGCACGAAATCCATACTAATATCTTCCCATGGTTGAAATGGAATTGGAAGTGGCATATGTAAACCATGAGATTGGGCTTTTGACTTAGCTTTGCGGCATGTAGAGCATCGGTTGGTGAAGCGCGGGACGTCGCGGAACATCTTTGGCCAAAAGTACTTGTTGGAGAGTGTAGCAAAGGTCTTGTCGCGTCCAAAATGTCCCATAAGTCTGCCTCTGTGAGCCTCTTGCAAAAGTAACAAACGAAGAGAGGACTCGGGTATACAAAGTTTGTTAGCACGCATAAGGTAGCCATTCTTGAGGTAATATTTCCCCCAACAAGTGTGAGCAAGACATTTTGCATAAGGAAACACAAAGGAAGGATCATTGTCATAACGATCTTTAACATGCTCAAAGCCAATCACATTTAATTCAAGTTGAGTAACTAGCATGCATATGCGGGAAAGAGCATCCGCCACAACATTTCCTTTGCCCTTAATGTACTTGATCACATAGGGAAAAGATTCAATAAATTCACTTCATTTAGCATGTCGTTTATTCAGCTTGGTTTGACCTTTGAGGTACTTCAGAGTTTCATGATCGGTGTGTATGACAAATTCATGTGGGCGAAGATAATGCTCCCAAACATGCAATACTCTCACTAAAGCATACAATTCTTTGTCATAGATGGGATAATTAAGTTGATCACTGGAAAGTTTTTCACTAAAGTATGGGTCGCTTTTCTTGCATCAAAACTCCTCCAATTCCATTACCACTAGCATCACAATGAACCTCAAAAGTTATGTCAAAATTAGGTAATGCAAGAATTGGGGCATGTGTAAGCAAAGATTTGAGCTCATCACATGCGGTAGGTTGCAAGGGTCCCCAAACAAAGGGTGTGTTCTTCTTACTCAAAGCATGCAACGGTGCGGAAATAGTGCCAAAGTCTTTCACAAAGCGACAATAAAAACCTGCTAGACCAAGGAAACTACACACTTGTTGCAAATTAGTGGGTTGTGGCCAAGTTTTAATTGCTTCAATTTTAGACTCATCTACATGAACACCCTTTGAAGACACAACGAAGCCCAAGAAAACAATCTTGTCAACGCCAAATGTGCATTTTTCCATATTGGCATCGCTCTTTTCTAAGTGTTTGCAAAACGGCCCTAAGATGATCTACATGTTCCTTGAGTGATTTGCTAAACACAAGAATGTCGTCAAAGTAAACGACAATGAACACACCAATGTAAGGGCGAAGCACATAATGCATAACTCTCATGAAAGTACCGGGTGCTTCGAATAAACCCATAGGCATAACTAACCACTCGTATAAGCCGAATTTTGTTTTGAAAGCGATTTTCCATTCATCACCTTCTTGTATGCGGATTTGATAATAGCCACTTTTAAGATCAATTTTAGAGAAAATGGAGGCATCGCTAAGCTCATCTAGGACATCATCAAGGCGTGGAATGGGATGCCTAAATTGAACGGTGATAGCATTGGTAGGTCTACAATCGAAACACATGCGAAAGCTACTGTCTCATTTTGGCACAAGAATTACCGGTACGGCACAAGGACTCAAACTTTCATGCACATGTCCATGATATATGAGATGTTGGACTTGCCTTTGTATTTCTTTTGTTTCTTCGGGGTTGACGCGGTATGGAGCCTTGTTAGGAAGTGGTGCGCCAGGGATGAGGTCGATTCGATGTTCGATTCCATGTAGAGGAGGAAGACAGGGAGGTAGCTCATCCGGAAAGACATCGACGAATTGCTGCAACAAATCAGACAACACTAGAGGAAGAGGATTAGGAGTGTTAGTCTTTGCCACCTTGTCTTTGCACAATAGGACGTAGTGCATGATACTCGATGGGTTCTCACACACTTCTCACATCTCTCTTTTTGTGGCTAGGAGGACTAAGTGTAGGACCGTAAGTATGTCTAGAGGGGGGTGATTTGACTACTTGACCAAATAAAAATCTAACCTTTTCCCAATTTTAAGTCTTGGCAGATTTTAGCAACTTATCACAAGTCAAGCAATCAATCTACACATGCAATTCTAAGAGTATATCAGCGGAATGTAAATCATTGCATATGAAGGTAAAGGGGAGGGGTTTGGAGGGAGAAAACACAATGTAGACACGGAGATTTTTGGCGTGGTTCCAACAGGTGGTGCTATCGTACATCCACGTTGATGGAGACTTCAACCCACGAAGGGTAACGGTTGTGCGAGTCCACGGAGGGCTCCACCCATGAAGGGTCCACGAAGAAGCAACCTTGTCTATCCCACCATGGCCATCGCCCACAAAGGACTTGCCTCACTTGGGTAGATCTTCACGAAGTAGGAGATCTCCTTGCCCTTACAAACTCCTTGGTTCAACTCCACAATCTTGATGGAGGCTCCCAAGTGACACCTAACCAATCTAGGAGATACCAATCTCCAAAAGGTAATAGATGGTGTGTTGATGATGAACTCCTTGCTCTTGTGCTCCAAATGATAGTCTCCCCAACACTCGACTCTCTCTCTCACATATTTGGATTTGGTGGAAAGATGATTTGAGTGGAAAGCAACTTGGAGAAGGCTAGAAATCAAGATTTATGTGGTTGGAATGAAATATCTTGACCTCAACACATGAGTAGGTGGTTCTCTCTCAGAAAATGTATGCTGGAAGTGTAGGCATGTTCTGATGGCTCTCCTCGCGAATGAAGAGTGGGTGGAGGGGTATATATAGCCTCCACACAAAATCTAACCATTACACACAATTCACCAAACTCGGTGGGACCGAATCAGAAAACTCGGTCAGACTGATTCAGTTCAAAACGTGAACGTTAGGATTTTTGGTGGGACCGACATGACAACTCGGTGGGACCGATTTCATTAGGGTTAGGGCATAGCGTAATCTTGGTGAGACCAATTACACAAACTCGGTGAGACCGACTTTGGTAATAAGCTAACCAGAGAGTTGGTCAGGCAAACTCGGTGGGACCGATTCGCTTATTTCGGTGAGACCAAAATGTTAAGAAGGGGTAACAGAGAGTTTGCATTGCAAACTCGGTGGGACCAATCGCTCATCTCGGTTAGACCGAAACGTTACGAGGGGAAACAGAGAGTTTGCAATCCCATCTCGGTGAGACCGAGATCCCTATCGGTGAGACCAAACTGATTAGGGTTTCTGGCTATGGCTATGTCAAATGAACTCAAATCGGTGGGGCCGAGTTTGACTTTTGGTTTGGGACATATGTGGATATGAGAAAGTGGTTGAGGGCTTTTGGATCATATCACTAAGCATTTTGAGCAAGCAAGCCATTAAGCAACACCTCATCCCCTTTTAATGGTATTGGCTTTTCCTATGGACTCAATGTGATCTTGGATCACTAAAATGAAAATGTAGAGTCTTGAGCTTGAGCCAATATGTGTCCTTGGCATTTTGAGGGGTCCACATCTCTAGTCCATGCCACGCCAATCATTGAACTTTCTGAAATGATTATCTTGAAAGAATATTAGTCCAATGAGCTATATGTTGTTAAGAATTACCAAAACCACCCAGGGATTAGTTGCACTTTCAATCTCCTCCTTTTTGGTAATTGATGACAACATATAGATCAAAGCTTCGACAAATGATAATAAGAACGAAATATATCGCCGCTTTGAGAAGTATGTGATAAGCAAGAGCTCCCCCTAAATTTGTGCATTATTTAAAATTTGCTTTTGAATGCAAATGCACAATCGATTAGGATCATGGGTTACTCTTGCATGTCACATACATCTTGGTGGAGCGCTCAAAATGATAGTATATGAAATATGCACTCATCACCAAGGCAAGATGTGAATGATCATACATGAGAGATAGATAATATCATCATCCAAGCACAAGCATTAACACATGATATGGTAAAACACATGACCATACAAGTATCTCACACACACATAAAGTATCATTCAAGCAAGCAACCAAATAAGTAGCAAAAGGGCAAAAAGAAGCAAAGCTCTCTCTCTCTCTCAGCCTATGATCTATACACTTTCTCCCCCTTAGGCAACAAGTTACCAAAAAGCTTGAAAATGCATAGTGCTATGCGGCTCTCTAAGCTTGATCTTCGGGAGGCGGCGTGGAGAGGACTCTTGCGACAAATGCATCTATTGAGGTTGTAGGAGCTGGTGGAGTTGCAACCGGAGGGGCAACTTAAGCTGTGGCTGCAAGTGCTGAAGTAGTAGGTCTAGTGTCTGTCACTGGCACTACTGCAGATCTCTGTGCCCTAGGCACTCTCTGAAAAGCTTAAGTGGTAGCTTTCCCTTTCCTCTCTCCAGCTTCATCCTGGAGCTGCTCAGTAGCTGTTTGCATCTCTGTGACCTTCAAGTCTAGATCATAAAATTTTGTTTCAATGATCCTTTCAAGACTCTCTTGATTCTGAGTCAGGGTGGCCAATCCTTTCTCAGTCCTCAAAGTGGCTTGAATAAGATATCCAAGTTGATCTTGTTTTGACTTGAGAAAAACTTGTTAAGCCTCTTCAGCACTTGGCATCTTGGCTGCCTTCTCTGCTTTTGCCTTCTCTCTCTTCTCCTGAGCCTCTACTGAAGTAGGATCTATTGCATCCATGACAACTTTGTTGTCCTCAAAGTCTGGCCTTAGGGGATGGTGCTCTTTGTCCAGTAGATATATGCCTTTGCCCATCTTGGAGTTTATGAGCATCTGGATGTGTGGAGCATACCCACATGATCACTTCTGATCAGCAGCTGTCCTCTTGATTGTCTCTACAATCAGTGCCATTACCTTGAACTTTTCTGGCACATCAAACATATGCAGCAAATTGATGGAATGCCCTCTTATCATCCTGTGATCTCCAGACTTGGGCAACAATGTGTGCCTAAGGATAGTGTTGATTGTGGACAGACCAGACAGGAGGTAATAGACAGAACCAAACTGGTGATGTTCCAAAGCTACATCTGGAATCTCTTTGTACATATGTGCCATGGAGTTGTGTCCCTTCCTTGGCTTGGCATACACATCTATATCATCCTCATGCTCTTCAAGGGCATTGATTAGCTTGGCCCACTCAGCAACAGTTGACTGATACCTTGTACCTTCAGACATCCATACTATTCTGCCATCTGAGTAGAAGTGAGTTGTTGAATAGAATTGCATGATAAGCTCATCATTCCACTTGGTCAATTTCTGACCCACAAAGGCATCAACTCCATTCATCCTGAAACTTTCATGAACTCCAGGGAAGTGGTCTTCATTGTTGTCAATGTACTTCCAATCTACCCACTTCATGTCACAAACAATGGGCTTCTTATCCAAGAGCACACTCTCATAGAAGTCCTGTTGTTCCTTAGTGTGGAACCTGTAATCTACATCAATTCTCCTTCTTGAGGCATAAGGATCTGACTATCTCCTCAATCTAAGACATACATCCTTCCTGGTCTTCATGTTTTCTGCCACTGGATGTGTATCGTCATGATCTGGGATCTTGGGCTTCAACTTTCTGAGCACTTGGGCTTCCTCTTCTTCTTCCACTTCAGGCACTAGGGCCTTGTTCTTCTCAGCAGCTGGTATATTTCTGGTGCTCCTCTTTGGTGCTGACTTGGTGGCTGGAGAAGTAGCTTTGGGGGGCAGTCTTGGGCTTTGATGGAGCAGCCCCAAACTTGATGGCATCCCCCATCAGCTTCTAAGCTTTAGGTGCCGGTGCAACATCCTCTTCTTCCTCTTCTTCATCAGATGAGTGCTTCTCAAATTCAGCCATGGGATCAACTCTCTTGCACCATCTCCCTCTCTTCCTTTCCTTCCTTTTCTTGCCCTCACCAGCAGCCTCTCCAATAGTTGATTTGGAGGCTTCAAGAGTTGAGGCTCTGGCCTTTGACATGGGCACTCTCTTGGCAGGAGCCTTCTTGTTCAGACCAGGCTTTGTTGAAGCAGTTGTGCCAAATTCCTTCTTAACCACTTTCTCTTGGAGCTGACCTCTTCCTCAGCAACAACATAATTCTCATCTTTGGAGCCTGAGTTTCTCTTTCTCCTTGTCCTTGTTGCTGACTTGGGAAAATTGCTTGGGGTGCTTCTGCTACCCTCATCATAGCTGCCAGAGAGACTAGTGCCCTCACTCAAGTTAACTTGATGCTCAGACTTGTTCTGGCTGTCACTCTGATCAGACATTTCTGACACTGCAAACTGAAAGCTAACCCTGTGAATAGATGTAGATGAGATAGAGTGGATGAGCATCACAAAGTGCAGAGATTTTTCAAATCAATTGAGTCAAAAACTTAGTTTTAGTTTTCCACAGAAAGCATTTCGGAGCTACCGATTTGTTAAACTCGGTGCCACCGAAGCAATATTGGAGTCTGAACTAGTGAGATCTATAGACCGAGACACAGTTCGGTGAGTCCAAGATTGCTAGGGTTTCACTGAGAGTTGAACTCGGTCACACCGATTTGCAAGTTTTGGTCAGACCGAAAGTTACAAGTGCAATGGCCTAAGCCAAACCGATGAGACCGATTTCTACAACTCGATCGGTCTGAGACGAGTTCGGCGGAAACCTAACCCTAAATTTTTGAATCAAAACTAATCTAAAGGGAGTTTTTGCTGGATAGGATAATCTCAAACTTCGTAAGAATCATGGCATTGACTTTGTGCTAAGAATCGGAGGTAAAGATTGCACAAAGGATCGAACTCATACCCTAGCTTGGCGATGAGTTCGCTACAGTGGCAACGGTGGTGAAGATTCCCATTGACGGCGGCGGAAACCAGCAGCGGGAGGTTGCTGGCAATGAGGAGATGATCCGGAGACCCGAGTCGGCAGAGCAGGACACGCGCGGGCGAAAGGTTTCGGAGGAATTTCAAAATTTTGACCCGTGGGTATATATATCCTGATCCTGTCGGTGTGACCAAGTGGAACAACTCGTGGCACCGAGATGCAGAATTGCAAGCAGTTGCTGCAACTCGATGTGACCGAATGGTTCTAATCGGTTGCACCGAGATTGAAAACCTAGATCAACTCAATGAACTCGGTATGACCAAAAGGGATGAATCGGTCAGACCGAAATCACAGAGAGGTTTTGGAAGTTTAAGTCTATGATGAATCGGTGACTCCGAGTGCTCCTCACCCAGAGAGTTCAAATCTGACTTGATCAAACTTTGTGATGTAGCATGAATAGAGTTTGAGACGATAAAAGCATAGATAGCTAGAGGAAGTCCTTAGGCATTCTTGTCCATCCATTTGGCAAAAGAAAAAGAGCCAAACAATCAAAGCAGCAAATGGATGTCCTCGAATGGAAAAAATATACAATCAACATGCTCACACAATAATATGGCAAATGAAATACGTGGCAAAGCATGCACAATCACTCTAGCATCTATCAAGCAATTGGCGATGGCTAGGTCATCTATATATGAGTATATTGACTTACGAGTCAAATAAGAACATTTGATCATAGGTCATACTCATTGTTTAAGCGCAAGTGGGTTACCACTTTTACATAAAGCATTGTTGTGTTCACACCATTAGAGTTGCTTTAGCTCAATTCTTAGAGTAAAGCTCCCCTAGATGTGATATCCCCCCAAAGAGGGATGAACTAACCTTGGGTTTTGTCGATGATGACTTCATGTAGATGTTGAAGATGTGGATGCTCAATGTTGATGTAGATCATTTGGATAAATCCATTGGAGTGAGTTGCACTTTCAACACCTACATGGGTTAGTCCCACAAGGAACAACCAAGGATATCCATAGACATAGAGTGAAGTACACACAAGATGATGTCCATGTTACCTTGTCCCTTGTCTTACCAACAAGAGGGTTTGTGACTCCTTGAACTAGTGCAAGATGTGGAAGTTTTTTGCACTTGTTCTCACCAAAATGACATGAGAGAAGTATGTTGGCAGAGTCACCCTCAAGAACTCTCTAGATCTTCTTCTTCGGGATCCACATCTACTTGATGGGAATCCTTGGAGTTGTGGTTGTACTTGATGAAGTAGAACTTGATGTAGTCTTGGGAACCCACTTGACCAAGGCCTTGGGAGCTTCTTCAAATGCATCAATCTCCTCTTAAAGCTTGTCCTTGCCTTTTTGCTTGTGGTCTTGTGGTGGAAGATCATCTTGAGCTTGTGTTCCTTTGAAGGAAGTTGGATCATACTTCTCTTGTTGAGGAACAAACTTCGTCTTGGGGTATTGACCTTCTTCCCACTCAACTCCATTGGCATTGAAATTTTGTTCAAAACCAACACCTTGATTCTTCCGGTGCCTTCCTTGCTTGCGTACAATTTCCTCAAATTTCTTACTTCCGGCGAGGCTCTTGTAAACACCTTTCTCTATAATTCCCTTCAATAAGCTATTTTCTTGCTCAAGTGTAACTTGGCTAAGAGAATCATTAGTGGAATCAAGAGAACTACTAGAGGCAACAACATTGGATTTAGCATGATTATTGTTACTACTAGATGAAGAATCTTTCTTATTCTTGTTGCTAGATTTTACTTGTGGCATGTAAGTAGACAAGAGTAAACGCTTGGCAATGTAAGAAGAACTTTTCTTACGAAGATCAGCATTGATTGCTTTTAAGAACCCATGCTCTTGCTCTAGATCGAGCTTTTGAAAGCGTAGCTTCTCATGAGTCTTTAAAAGCTCTTGATGATCTTCTAAGGTAGTTTCATGAGCTAACTTAAGAGTGTTTAGTTCTTTAGTTAGACGCTCAATCTCCTTCTTATCATCGTCATTCGTTTTATCTTGATTAGCATGATTAATAGCAAGTTCATCATAGTTTTTGAAGGAAATATGACCTAGAGGCAATAATAAAGTTGTTATTTATATTCCTTATATCATGATAAATGTTTATTATTCATGCTAGAATTGTATTAACCAGAAACTTAGTACATGTGTGAATACATAGACAAATAGAGTGTCCCTAGTATGCCTCTACTTGACTAGCTAGTTAATCAAAGATGGTTAAGTTTCCTAACCATAGACATGTGTTGTCATTTGATGAACGGGATCACATCATTAGAGAATGATGTAATGGACAAGACCCATCCGTTAGCTTAGCATTATGATCGTTTAGTTTTATTGCTATTGCTTTCTTCATGACTTATATATATTCCTCTGACTATGAGATTATGCAACACCTGAATACCGGAGGAACACTTTGTGTGCTAACAAACGTCACAACATAACTGGGTGATTATAAAGATGCTCTACAGGTGTCTCCGAAGGTGTTTGTTGAATTGGCATATATCAAGATTAGGATTTGTCACTCCGTGTATCGGAGAGGTACCTCTGGGCCCTCTCGGTAATGCACATCATTAAAAGCCTTGCAAGCAATGTGACTAATGAGTTAGTTGTGGGATGATGCATTATGGAACGAGTAAAGAGACTTGCCGGTAATGAGATTGAACTAGGTATGATGGTACCGACGATCGAATCTCAGGCAAGTAACATACCGATGAAAAAGGGAATGACATATGTTGTTATGCGGTTTGACCGATAAAGATCTTCGTAGAATATGTAGGAGCCAATATGAGCATCCAGGTTCCGCTATTGGTTATTGACCGGAGATGTGTCTTGGTCATGTCTACATAGTTCTCGAACCCGTAGGGTCCGCACGCTTATCGTTCGATGATGATTTGTATTATGAGTTATGTGTTTTGGTGACCGAAGTTTGTTCGAGGTCCTGGATGAGATCACGGACATGACGAGGAGTCTCGAAATGGTCGAGAGGTAAAGATTGATATATTGGAAGGTTATACACGGACACCAGAATGGTTTTGATAAGGTTCGAGGATTTATCGGAGTACCGGGAGGCTACCGGAACCCCCCGTGAAAGTTAATGGGCCTATTGGGCCATGGTGGAGAGAGGGAGGCTGCCACACGAGGTGGCGCCCCTCCCCAAGCCCAAATCGAATTGGACAAGGGGTGGGGCGTGGCCCCCCTTTCCTTCTCCTGCTCCCCCCTTTCCCCTTTCCCCTCTCCGTTGGAAGGAAGGGGGGGGGGCGAATCCTACTTGGACTGGGAGTCCAAGTAGGACTCCCCCCTCGGCATGCCCCCATTGGGCCGGCCTCCTCCTCTCCCCTCCTTTATATACATGGGCAGGGGGGCACCCCAAAGGCACAACAGTTGTTCCTTAGCCGTGTGCGGTGCCCCTCCACAGTTTACTCCTCCGGTCATAGCGTCATAGTGCTTAGGCGAAGCCCTGCGCGGATCACATCACAAACACCGTTGCCATGCCGTCGTGCTGACGGAACTCTCCCTCGATCCTCTACTAGATCAGGAGCTCGAGGGACATCATCGAGCTGAACATGTGCTGAACATGAGGTGCCGTACGTTCGGTACTTGGATCGGTTGGATTGTGAAGACGTTCGACTACATCAACCGCGTTAACATAACGCTTCCACTTTCGGTTTACGAGGGTACGTGGACACACTCTCCCCGCGTCGTTGCTATGCATATCCTAGATAGATCTTGCGTGATCATAGGATTTTTTTTGAAATTGCATGCTACGTTCCCCAACAGTGGCATCCGAGCCAGGTCTATGCATAGATGATATGCATGAGTAGAACACAAAGAGTTGTGGGTGATAATAGTCATACTGCTTACCACCAATGTCTTACTTTGATTCGGCGGTATTGTTGGATGAAGCGGCCCGGACCGACATTACATGACTGCGTTCATGAGACTGGTTCTACTGACGTGCTTCACACACAGGTGGATGGCGGGTGTCTGTTTCTCCAACTTTAGTTGAATCGAGTTTGACTACGACCAGTCCTTGTTGAAGGTTAAAACAACACAGTTGAGGAAAAATCATTGTGGTTTTGATGCGTAGGTAAGAACGGTTCTTGCTAGAAGCCCGTAGGAGCCACGTAAAACTTGCAACAACAAAGTAGAGGATGTCTAACTTGTTTTTGCAGGGCATGTTGTGATATGATATGGTCATGACGTGATGAGATGAGATATAAATTGTTGTATGAGATGATCATGTTTTGTATAAGTTATCGTCAACTGGCAGGAGCCTTATGGTTGTCACTTTATTGTATGAAATGCAATCGCCATGTAATTGCTTTACTTTATCACTAAGCGGTAGCGATAGTCGTAGAAGCAATAGTTGGCGAGACGACAACGACGCTACGATGGAGATCAAGGTGTCAAGCTGGTGACAATGGAGATCATGATGGTGCTTTGGAGATGGAGATCAAAGGCACAAGATGATGATGGCCATATCATGTCACATATTTTTATTGCATGTGATGTTTATCTTTTTATGCATCTTATTTTGCTTAGTTCGGCGGTAGCATTATAAGATGATCCCTCACTAAATTTCAAGGTACAAGTGTTCTCCCTGAGTATGCACCATTGCTACAGTTCGTCGTGCCGAGACACCACATGATGATCGGGTGTGATAAGCTCTGCATTCACATACAACGGGTGCAAGCCAGTTTTGCACGTGCAGAATACTCGGGTTAAACTTGACGAGCCTAGCGTATGCAGATATGGCCTCGGAACGCTGAGACCTAAAGGTCGAACGTGAATCATGTAGTAGATATGATCAACATAGTGATGTTCACCATTGAAAACTACTCCATCTCACGTGATGATCGGACATGGTTTAGTTGATATGGATCATGTGATCATTTAGATGACTAGAGGGATGTCTATTGAAGTGGGAGTTCTTAAGTAATATGATTAATTGAACTTTAATTTATCATGAACTTAGTACCTGATAGTTTTTTTGCATATCTATGTTGTTGTAGATCAATGTTCAATGTCCTGTGCTACCGTTCCCTTGAATTTTAATGCGTCCCTAGAGAAAGCTAAGTTGAAAGCTGATGTTAGCAACTACACGGACTGGGTCCGTAACTTGAGGATTATCCTCATTGCTGCACAGAAGAATTACGTCCTGGAAGCACCTCTAGGTGCAAGACCCGCCGCAGGAGTAACTCTGGACGTTATGAACGTCTGGTAGAGCAAAGCTGATGACTACTCGATAGTTCAGTGTGCCATGCTTTACAGCTTAGAATCGGGACTTCAAAGACGTTTTGAACGTCATGGAGCATATGAGATGTTCCAGGGGTTGAAGTTAATATTCCAAGCAAATGCTCGAGTTGAGAGATATGAAGTCTCCAACAAGTTCTATAGCTGCAAGATGGAGGAGAATAGTTCTGTCAGTGAACATATACTCAAAATGTCTGGGTATCATAACCACTTGACTCAGCTGGGAGTTAATCTTCCTGATGATAGTGTCATTGACAGAGTTCTTCAATCACTGCCACCAAGCTATAAAGGCTTCATGATGAACTATAATATGCAAGGGATGGAAAAGACAATTCCCGAGCTCTTCGCGATGCTAAAAGATGGGGAGGTAGAAATCAAGAAGGAGCATCAAGTGTTGATGGTTAACAAGACCACTAGTTTCAAGAAAAAGGGCAAAGGGAAGAAGGGAAACTTCAAGAAGAACAACAAGCAAGTTGCTGCTCAAGGGAAGAAGCCCAAGTCTGGACCTAAGCCTGAGAGTGAGTGCTTCTACTACAAAGGGACTGGTCACTGGAAGCGGAACTGCCCCAAGTATTTGGCGGATAAGAAGGATGGCAAAGTGAAAGGTATATTTTATATACATGTTATTGATGTGTACCTTACTAATGCTCGTAGTAGCGCCTGGGTATTTGATACTGGTTTTGTTGCTCACATTTTCAACTCGAAACAGGGGCTACGGATTAAACGAAGATTGGCTATGGACGAGGTGACGATGCGCGTGGGAAATGGTTCCAAAGTCGATGTGATCGCCGTCGGCATGCTACCTCTACATCTACCGCCAGGATTAGTTTTAGACCTGAATAATTGTTATTTAGTGCCAGCGTTGAGCATGAACATTATATCTGGATCTTGTTTGATGCGAGACAGATATTCATTTAAATCAGAGAAAAATGGTTGTTCTATTTATATGAGTAATATCTTTTATGGTCATGCACCCTTGATGAGTGGTCTATTTTTGTTGAATCTCGATTGTAGTGAAACACATATTCATAATATTGAAGCCAAAAGATGCAAATTTAATAATGACAGTCCAACTTATTTGTGGCACTGTTGTTTAGGTCATATTGGTGTAAAGCGCATGAAGAAACTCCATGCTGATGGGCTTTTGTAATCAGTTGATGCTTGCGAACCATGCCTCATGGGCAAGATGACTAAGACTCCGTTCACTGGAACAATGGAGCGAGCAACTGACTTATTGGAAATAACACGTACTGATGTATGCGGTCCGATGAGTGTTGAGGCTCGCGGTGGGTATCGTTATTTTCTGACCTTCACAGATGATTTGAGCAGATATGGGTATATCTACTTAATGAAACATAAGTCTGAAACATTTGAAAAGTTCAAAGAATTTCAAAGTGAAGTGGGAAATCATCGTAACAAGAAAATAAAGTTTCTACGATATGATCGTGGAGGTGAATATTTGAGTTATGAGTTTGGTCTTCATTTGAAACAATGTGGAATATTTTTGCAACTCATGCCACCTGGAACACCACAGTGTAATGGTGTGTCCGAACGTCGTAACCGTACTTTATTAGATATGGTGCGATCTATGATGTCTCTTACCGATTTACCACTATCGTTTTGGGGTTATGCTTTAGAGATGACTGCATTCACGTTAAATAGAGCACCATTTAAATCCGTTGAAACGACACCATATGAACTGTGGTTTGGCAAGAAACCTAAGCTGTCGTTTCTTAAAGTTTGGGGCTGCGATGCTTATGCGAAAAAGCTTCAACCTGATAAGCTCAAACCCAAATCGGAGAAATGTGTCTTCATAGGATACCCAAAGGAAATAGTTGGGTACACCTTCTATCACAGATCCGAAGGCAAGATATTCGTTGCTAAGAATGGATCCTTTCTAGAGAAGGAGTTTCTCTCAAAAGAAGTGAGTGGGAGGAAAGTAGAACTTGATGAGGTAATTGTACCTTCTCCCGAATTGGAAAGTAGTTCATCACAGAAATCAGTTCCAGTGATTCCTACACCAATTATTGAGAAATCTAAGATGATGATCGTAAAACTTAAGATCAAGTTACTACCGAACCTCATAGGTCAACCAGAGTACAGTCCGCTCTAGAGTGGTACGGTAATCCTGTTCTGGAGGTCATGTTTCTTGACCATGACGAACCTACGAACTATGAGGAAGCAATGATGAGCCTAGATTCCGCGAAATGGCCTAAGACCATGAAATCTGAGATGGGATCCATGAATGAGAACAAAGTGTGGACTTTGGTTGACTTGCCCGATGATCGGCAAGCCATAGAGAATAAATGGATCTTCAAGAAGAAGACCGACATTGACGGTAATGTTACTGTCTATAAAGCTTGACTTGTTGTGAAAGGTTTTCGACAAGTTCAAGGAGTTGACTATGATAAGACCTTCTCACTGATGTTTACTACGTAATCTTCTTCTTGTAGACGTTGTCGGGCCTCCAAATGCAGAGGTTTGCAGGACAGTAGCAAAATTTCCTCAAGTGGATGACCTAAGGTTTATCAATCCGTGGGAAGCGTAGGTTGAAGATGGTCTCTCTCAGACAACCCTGCAACCAAATAACAAAGAGTCTCTTGTGTCCCCAACACACCCAACACAATGGTAAATTGTATAGGTGCACTAGTTCGGCGGTTCATACTTTCACTAGTGCAAGTTCTCTCAATGATAATAACATAATTGGAACATATAACTATCCCTCAACATGCAACAATGAGTCACTCCAAAGTCACTAATAGCGGAGAACAAACGAAGAGATTATGGTAGGGTACGAAACCACCTCGAAGTTATTCTTTCCGATCAATCCATTGGGCTATTCCTATAAGTGTCACAAACAGCCCTAGAGTTCGTAGTAAAATAACACCTTAAGACACACATCAACCAAAACCCTAATGTCACCTAGATACTCCAATGTCACCTCAAGTATCCGTGGGTATGATTATACGATATGCATCACACAATCTAAAGTTCATCTATTCAACCTACACATAGAACCTCAAAGAGTGCCCCAAAGTTTCTAGCGGAGAGTTAAGACGAAACCTGTGCCAACCCCTATGCATAGGTTCATGGGCGGAACCCGCAAGTTGAGCACCAAAACATACATCAAGTGGATCAATAGAATACCCCATTGTCACCACGGGTATCCCACGCAAGACATACATCAAGTGTTCTCAAATCCTTAAAGACTCAGTCCGATAAGATAACTTCAAAGGGAAAACTCAATCCATTACAAGAGAGTAGAGGGGGAGAAACATCATAAGATCCAACTACAATAGCAAAGCTCGCGATACATCAAGATCGTATCACCTCAAGAACACGAGAGAGAGAGATCAAACACATAGCTACTGGTACATACCCTCAGCCCCGAGGGCGAACTACTCCCTCCTCATCATGGAGAGCGCCGGGATGATGAAGATGGCCACCGGTGAGGGATCCCCCCTCCGGCAGGGTGCCGGAATGGGTCTAGATTGGTTTTCGGTGGCTACAGAGGCTTGCGGCGGCGGAACTCCCGATCTATTCTGTTCCCCGAAGGTTTTAGGGTATATGGGTATATATAGGAGGAAGAAATACGTCAGGGGAGCCACGAGGGTGGAGGGCGCGCCCCCTGCCTCGTGCCTTCCTCGTTGATCCCCTGACGTGCACTCCAAGTCCTCTGGATTGCTTCCGTTCCAAAAATAACTCTCCTGAAGCTGTCATTCCATTTGGACTCTGTTTGATATTCATTTTCTGGAAACACTGAAACAAGGGAAAAACAGAAACTGGCACTGGGCTCTGGGTTAATAAGTTAGTCCCAAAAATAATATAAAAGTGTTCAATAAAGCCCATAAACACCCAAAACAGATAATATAATAGCATGGAACAATCAAAAATTATAGATACGTTGGAGACGTATCATTCACCCATAGCGATGCTTAAGTTTGTCTGAATCATGTTAGTAATTGCCGCATTTTATGATTATGAAATTTGGCAAATGGATGTCAAACTGCATTCCTTAATGGATATCTTAAAGAGGAGTTGTATATGATGCAACCAGAAGGTTTTGTCGATCCTAAAGGTGCTAACAAAGTGTGCAAGCTACAACGATCCATTTATGGACTGGTGGAAGCCTCTCAGAGTTGGATACGCTTTGATAGTGTGATCAAAGCATATGGTTTTATATAGACTTTTGGAGAAGCCCGTATTTACAAGAAAGTGAGTGGGAGCTTTGTAGCATTCCTAATATTATATGTGGATGGCATATTGTTGATTGGAAATAATACATAATTTTTGGATATCATAAAAGGATACTTGAATAAGAATTTTTCAATGAAAGACCTCAGTGAAGCTGCTTATATATTGGGCATCAAGATCTATAGAGATAGAACAAGACACTTAATTGGACTTTCACAAAGCAGATACCTTGATAAAATTTTGAAGAAGTTCAAAATGGATCAGTCAAAGAAAGGGTTCTTGCCTGTGTTACAAGGTGTGAAGTGGAGTCAGACTCAATGCCCGACCACTGCAAAAGATAGAGAGAAAATGAAAGTCATTCCGTATACCTCAGCCATATGTTCTATCATGTATGCAATGCTGTGTACCAGACCTGATGTGTGCCTTGCTATAAGTTTAGCAGTGTCGGTGTACTAAAGTAGGGGTACCTTAGTACCCCAGACTTGTGCACGGGCAGTTGTAGCACCCTGCGGCAAGGCCCGCCCCGGAAGCGCCAAGAGAAGACCAAACATTCAAGACAAGGCCCCCGGCAAGAGGAGCTTGCCGGGTCAAGAAGACAAGGCCCCCGGCAAGAGGAGCTTGCCGGGCCGAGAAGACAAGACCCCGGCAAGAGGAGCTTGCCGGGACGACTGCGCCCATTTAAGGCCATCCAAGAACAAAGTATAACGAGACAGAAGATCGAGCCCCCGACAAGAGGAGCTTGTCGGGAAGGCCGAACCCAGGCATCACGAGAGAAGCCCGCCGTGGCCCGCCAAGCGCCCCGGCAAGGCCTGATAGCTGGCACGCTATCAGGCACAGGAAGACGACCCCCGCGGCAAGCCACTTGCCGCGGCAAGATCGCCACCTCAAGGCTGCGCTCCAGCTCGCCCGCCACGCGTCGCTCCGGGGCTTCCCCCGAGGGCACGTGGCGAGGCACCGCGCAGCCTGGGGCATGCGGCGGCATGCAGCCGCCATCGTGGCGAGCGGTGGCGCACCTAACGGTCCGCCTCGGTGCTGTCCGGGCGACCGTGACGGGCATTTAATGCCCTTGTCCCCTACCGTCAGAAGTAGGTATGATAACACTGTGCCGCACTGTAGCGCCACCGTTCCCGCACTATTACAGCTACCACCCCTTTTACACTTTTACCCCTTTCTCCTACGTTGACACCTGTCGGTGACCCCTTTGCGCTATAAAAGGAGGCCCGTGTGCGACGTAGAAGGGGGTTCCGGGTTCCGGGTTCCGGGGGTTCGGAGAATCGGCACCCAGACAGCCATACGCTCGGTGCAGCTAGCTCCCCAAGCTCCCGAGCTCCCCAGTTCAATACAACTAAGCAGGAGTAGGGTTTTACGCGTCCATCGCGGCCCGAACCTGGGTAAACCGCCCGTGTGCCCGCTTCGATCTGCTCTCCGCGCTCCCTCCGCCCCCCTCCGGACAACGAAAGGGGCTCCGGCCCCATAGGTGCCCGCGGGGGACAGCCCGTCCGCCCCGACATCTTTGGCGCGCCAGGTAGGGGGCGGCAGGACACCAAGGGACAGCCCGCTCCTGCGGATCCCAGGATCCGTCCAGTCGAAGCAGGTGTCCCCGGTAAGCCTTGCTCCGGCGAGCAGACCAGCGGTCTGAACGCCGGGGAACAGTCCGCTCCTGCGGATCCAAGTATCTGTCCAGTTGAAGCGGGGGTTCCCGACGAGCTTTGGCATTCCTTCCCACGGGCTCGCGTGCGGCCCTCCTCGAGTATCCGCTCGCGCAGAGTTCGGGCAAGAAGCAGCTGCTCCTTGAGGAGGACCGCCTTCCGGCTGCTGGGCGAACCGATCGCTTCCAGCGAACCCTGCGCCGCTCCCGTAGCCGCAGCGGATTGCGCCGGAAGCCGCGAAAAAGGCGACCTCGTTCTTCGGCGCGCTTCGTCCGCCAAGATCCAAACGAGTCGACGCCGACCGTGGGAGGAGTTTCGCCAGCGCGGTTGCCGGAACCTGTTTCCGCCAACCATCCTCTCTGCCCAAGTCTTGCCGCGGTCGCATGTGATCCTTGGCGCAGAGAGGGGCGCGGATCCCCAAGCATAGCTACGCCTAGCTCCGGAGGGTCGTGAGGCCCTGCGCCCTCACCTACCCCCAGGATGGGCTGGATGCTGCCCAAGGAGATTTTACCCCACCGAGCGGCAAGCGATAAGAGAAGATAAGTTGCCGAAGCTCGAGCAATTGCTCCATTGATTTTTAAGAGTTATCTCCCTCGAACGACCGAGCCTTGGTTGAGAGGCCTGAGCGCGGAAGGACCGGCACGAGACTGGTTGCGCCCTCATTCCGTTTCGAGTCCGCTCAACGACTTGAGTGTGCTACACCCCGAGTAGCGTCCTCACTTTGTTTCGAGCTTGCCCGGCACCCCAAGCGTGCTGCGACCGCAGTCGCACCGTTTGCTTTGCTTTGAGCCTGCTCAACAATCTGAGTGAGCGGCAACCAGCCGCGGCCAGGTTTCTTGCCGGTGGTAGCCCCGCCAGCGGGTCGCTGACGTCCCGCGCTCGGCGCCCGTGGCAAGGCGGGGGCCTACGCCGGCAAGTCCCCGAAAGCGTAGGGCGGAAACAAACAAGGCGCCGGTCGAGTAGAGGGGATAACAGCGCGATGCATAGCTTAAGATGAAAAGTTATATTACAAAATGCCTTACTGCTGCCCTAACCAGCCGTTTCCGTGGCATATTTGACAGCGGCAGGGAAAGGGAGATAAAAGAAAGGGGCAGGCGGCCTAATCTACGCGGTCACCCTCGATCCTCTTGACCCCGGCCGCCTTCTTGACGATAGGGGCGATGAGGGCCTGGATCCCCGTCAGGTCTGCGTTCTCCGGCAAGGGCCTGAGGACGTTGGTAAGCCTGATGTCGGGATTGCGGAAAACGATCTTCGCCAGCACCCTCTCGAGGGCCCCGGAGATGGCCCCCCGCATCTCGTCGGCCCGCTCCTTCGGGAGCGACATTCGGAGGTGCTGGAGCGCCTGCGCCACCCCTTGGAAGAAGGAAGTGAGCTTGGCGCTGGGCGCGGCGTCCTTGTCGGCGAGAGACTGGTGGCCCTCGATCCCCAGCAGCGTCAGCTCCTTGTCGATGGTGGCGGCGATGTCGACGAGGCCCTCGGTCCACCGCTCCACTGTATCCCTGAAGGTGTTCTGAGAAGCGGCGGCGCGCCTCAGCAGCTCCTCGCTGCCGTCGACCTCTTTCCGTAAGGCCGCCTCCTTCTCCTTAGCGCTGTCCAGCGCTTTGCCGAGCGCCTCCAATTTCAGTTCCAGAGTGGAGTTGGAGTTCTTGGCGGCGTCAAGCTCCCGGATCTTCTCGGCGAAGTGACCCTGAAGCTCACCAAGGGTGAGCGCACCCTTCTCGCGCTCCAGCCGGAGCGCGGCGAGCTCCTCGTCCTTCGCCTTGAGGTCAGAATCGAGCTGCGCCACCCTCGCCTCCAGCCCCTTCTTGGTGATCTCAGCGGCTGCGGCAGCATCCCGCGCCTTCTTCAGGTCTCCGCTGAGCGCCCGCTCGCGTGCGGCAGCCTCCTCCTCGTGGTCGGCGAGGCTGGCCGTTTCCAGCACCAGCTCGCCTTCCCGCGCGGGTAGCTCCGCGGCGGCAAGCCTCTGCTGCTCCTCGGCCTCCCCGTCGCCCACGGGGACATCAGCGCCGTCCGCCTCCTGGGCACCGGCGACGTCGTCGGCATCGCCACGCGCGCCCTCCTCGACAACGGCCTCTGCCTTCGTCGGATCCGAGGCGGGCGCTGCGCTCGCCGCGGCCGGGGGACCGTCGACCGCGTCCCCTGTCGGAAGGTCCTCCCTTGCCGAGGATCTCTCCCTTGGCGGGGTAGCGGACTCGGTCGGCACGGCGGAGGCGCCCTCTGGACGCGCCCGCCGGAGCTGCTCCGCTCCTGCCCAAAAGCAACAACTTCGCATCAACAACAAGAAGAGGGAGGGCTCGCGTACGCGCCAAGCAGCAAGGACGAGTCATGTGCTCACGCTGGGGGCTGCGCTGCGAGCCGCCCTGAGGACCCCCTGCCGGGTCCGGTAAGGGCGCCTCCGACACGACCTCGCTTGCCGGGGGAGATTCGTCATCAAGGATGACCCACGGGATCCTCGATCTCTTCGCTCTCCTCTGGGCCAGGGTCCTGAGAAGGGGACCGGGTCAAAGGAAGGGCGAATGAGCTGTCGAACAGGACGAACCATCAGGGAAAAAGATATGAGCTCCATGGGGAACTTACCCTCCGTCCTCCTCGTCGTCGGAGCTGAGCGCTGAATAGTCGAAAACCGGCTCGGCCCTGACACGGGGAGGCGGGGGAGTAGGCTCCCGGGGCCGCTTGGCGGGGGCTGTAGATGACTCCGCCCCCGTCGACGCCGCGGCACGGGGCGCGGCGGCAACCGAAGCCCCAGCCCGCGGGGACCCCGCTCCCGCCGCCGACCCGGCCCTGCGGAGGCGCCTCCTCGGCCGGGCCGGGGGCTCCGCCTGCGACGAGCCGCCCGGAGGCTGCAGGAAGGCAACGCCGACCTCCGGCAAGCCGCTCGCGTCTTGGGCGGGCTCGTCCTCGCCGCCGAGCCCGGCCGGTTCCCCCTGGTCGACAAGTTCCATCGGGTCGGCGAGGCTCTCCGCCTCCGCCGCCTCCGCCTCGGCCACGGTGAACCCAGCTTCGCCCGCAGCCGCGGCGGCCGCCGCCTCCTCCATCCTGGAGGCAATGTAAGCTAGCTCCGCCGCGGTGGTGGCTCGGGTGAGGCCATCCTTCTCGGCAGGGTCGACTGGCTCCTCCTCCAGGCCGTCGAAGAAGGCCCGCACGACATCATCCGGCGGCTCCTGCCAGGTCGCGTTGACCCCGCGCGAGTCGCACAACGGCATCATCGCAAGGATATGGCTGAGCGACGAGTTGTTGCACAAGGGAACGACGCCCGGCGGCAGCCGGAACCACTCCGGGTGGTCAGGGTCGTGCTTGAACAACTCCTTCAACATCGCGTCGTGCTCCAGCACGGTGAAGTTAAAATTGAGGCCCGGACGCAGCCTCATGATGTCCGCCGCGTTCCGGAACTCCCAAGCCGGCTTCCTCCTCTCCTGCAGGGGAGCGATGCGACGGCGAAGGAAATCCGCGCCGACGGCGCCGACGGTGAGTCCGGCGAGCCTGAGGCGCAGGATCCGGGTGACGGCGATCTTCAATTTGGCGTCGTCCGAGGACACCTCGCTCCAGTCGTCGCCGCGCACCACCGGAGTTCGGCGCACGGCGGTGAACGGCTGCGGACGATCCTCGACAATCAAGCACCATTCCGCCCTCCACTCCTCCCACCTGCCGCGGAGATCCCCGCCCAAGTAGGCCCCCTTCTGGCCGGACCGGGAAACCCAGGCGATCCCACCGGACAGCGGCTCCCCTTTTTCCACCCGAGGGACAAAGAAGTGCCGGAAGAGGGCCACGTTGGGACGAATTCCAACGAAGTTCTCGCAAAGGTGCGTAAAGACCGCCATTGTGAGGACGGCGTTGGGGGTAAAGTCGAGGAGGTGGAGGCCATAGGTGCTCATGATTTCAGAGAAGAACTCCGAGTACGGCGGGCAGAGCCCGCAGTAGAAGAAGACGACGAAGAAAGGATACCCGGTCGGGTACTGCTTCTGGGCTTCGGCGGGGAGCACCCGCGTGCGCGGATGCGCTCGCGTCTTCGTCGACCAGAAAAGGGAGTACTTGTCCCTCAGTTCCACCGCACCGAGCTGGGGAGGGAACGTCGCCGTCTCCTTCCGAAGCACTTCAAGCTGTAGCGCCCCGGCCGATTTCGCAGCCTTCCCCTTCGCCTTATCGCTCTTCGGGGCCATGGCGGAGGCAGGGGAGGGAGGTCGCCGGAGCTGACGACGACGGGCGCCCCAAGAACAAACCGCTGCTGCCTCTGAGAGGAGGAGGTGGCAGAGGTTTTAGAGGGGTAGTGACCGAGGGAAAGGCGAACCGCCCCTACTTTCCTCCGCTATAAGAGGGAGAGGTGGGAGAGGGGGGGGGGGACGCTTCGCCTCTCCGAATCGAGAGGTCGTGCGCGACGTGACGCGCGCCTGCGCGGTTCAGCCCCGCGCACGCCACCCACGTCACGCTCACCTCGCACGCCCCGCCCCCACGACGCCGCGGTAAGCGCGCGCCGCCTGGGGAAGGCGCGGCGGATGCGGAGTTAAGGAGCAGCGCGACCAAGGCCACGCGTGCCCGTGCACTGTTAGGGCCTGGCCCAACGACGCTCGGCACCGTGTGTGGCCCATGCCCGGGGGCTCCTGTCGGTGTACTAAAGTAGGGGTACCTTAGTACCCCAGACTTGTGCACGGGCAGTTGTAGCACCCTGCGGCAAGGCCCGCCCCGGAAGCGCCAAGAGAAGACCAAACATTCAAGACAAGGCCCCCGGCAAGAGGAGCTTGCCGGGTCAAGAAGACAAGGCCCCCGGCAAGAGGAGCTTGCCGGGCCGAGAAGACAAGACCCCGGCAAGAGGAGCTTGCCGGGACGACTGCGCCCATTTAAGGCCATCCAAGAACAAAGTATAACGAGACAGAAGATCGAGCCCCCGACAAGAGGAGCTTGTCGGGAAGGCCGAACCCAGGCATCACGAGAGAAGCCCGCCGTGGCCCGCCAAGCGCCCCGGCAAGGCCTGATAGCTGGCACGCTATCAGGCACAGGAAGACGACCCCCGCGGCAAGCCACTTGCCGCGGCAAGATCGCCACCTCAAGGCTGCGCTCCAGCTCGCCCGCCACGCGTCGCTCCGGGGCTTCCCCCGAGGGCACGTGGCGAGGCACCGCGCAGCCTGGGGCATGCGGCGGCATGCAGCCGCCATCGTGGCGAGCGGTGGCGCACCTAACGGTCCGCCTCGGTGCTGTCCGGGCGACCGTGACGGGCATTTAATGCCCTTGTCCCCTACCGTCAGAAGTAGGTATGATAACACTGTGCCGCACTGTAGCGCCACCGTTCCCGCACTATTACAGCTACCACCCCTTTTACACTTTTACCCCTTTCTCCTACGTTGACACCTGTCGGTGACCCCTTTGCGCTATAAAAGGAGGCCCGTGTGCGACGTAGAAGGGGGTTCCGGGTTCCGGGTTCCGGGGGTTCGGAGAATCGGCACCCAGACAGCCATACGCTCGGTGCAGCTAGCTCCCCAAGCTCCCGAGCTCCCCAGTTCAATACAACTAAGCAGGAGTAGGGTTTTACGCGTCCATCGCGGCCCGAACCTGGGTAAACCGCCCGTGTGCCCGCTTCGATCTGCTCTCCGCGCTCCCTCCGCCCCCCTCCGGACAACGAAAGGGGCTCCGGCCCCATAGGTGCCCGCGGGGGACAGCCCGTCCGCCCCGACAAGCAGGGAGGTGCCAAAGTAATCCAGGAGTGGATCATTGGACAGCGGTCAAGAACGTCCTAAGTACATGAAAAGGACTAAGGATATGTTTCTCGTTTGTGGAGGTGACAAAGAGCTTGTCGTAAATGGTTACGTCGATGCAAGCTTTGACACTGATCCGGATGACTCTAAGTCACAAACCGGATACATATTTATATTGAATGGTGGAGTGGTTGACCAGCTCTCGCAGCATCATGACAGTCGGTTTTCGGCTTTCTCTACTGAGGTGCTTGACCAGATGAACCAGAAGCACAATCACAGTAGTTCTCCCTTTACTACCCTAGCCGATAGAGCGGAACATAAGGTAGCAAGCACAGGAGCCGGGCAACCCAACCATTGACCCAAGACATGATTCGGAGCTGATGCATATAAGGCTAAACTCGCGACGCCGAAGTACGCTATAAAGCTGTTCGGACTTTGTTGGCAACTCATTTGTTCCCATACCGAGCCCCTGGCAGGTTATGTCGAGGTATGTGTGTGAAACAACCATAGGTGCCAAATTCATTTTTCAAAAAGAAACGAATGATGGATGCGGATTATGTTTATTGGGACCTGAGTGATATGGCAATGGTTACTTTATAGATAAAAAGACCACAACCCCAGATATTTGACATGCCCGGGGTCGAAGGCGGAGGAAAAAAGCATATTATAGGCTCAAAATAAAGAGTGCGGTCTACAAAAAGTTATTTTGGACCTCCTATCGCATGTCTGTGTCGCCTGTCCTCGGCGAGGGGATTCCTGGACGGAAGTAGCCCCCTAGGTGAGTGTACGGATCCGAACTCCGATAGAGTCAGTTAGATGTTTGTCCTTTGCGTCACCTGTTTTTAAGAGATAATGAAGAAATAAAGAGTAATGTAGAGAAAAATGTTACAGAAATGCTTGCAGGCTTGTCCGTATTGTGCTTCCGCCGATGCCCATGTTATCTTAAGTGCGTAGTTATGTACGCGTGATACAAATTTTGCAGGTATATGAGGTGGGCGGTGGAAGCCGAACTGCTATTTCCGCTCCGGAATTGGTCGATCCTGTTGAATGGAGACCGGTGGCTTAATGGCCAACAAGGTATGGGGTTTAATAAGACCGTTTTGTACTGAAGTTGCCGCAGTATAATCTTCATTCCGGGGGAGAGTGCTTCTCCTGCTCCCCTATAGAGTTGTGTGTCGTGTATACCATGTTCACTGTTTTTACTTCGGGGGGAAATTGCTTCTGACCCCCGGTATTTGGTTGGTGAATCTCTTCGTTGTCGCTATCACCGGGCGGCCTCCTCCCCTTGTGTTCGGCGTTGAGCTTGCCGACCTGCTTGAAGACACAACAGCTTCTGTTGGTATGATTAGCTGGTTTGTCGGGGTGGCCGTGAATCTGACAGGGTCGATCCAATATCTTGTCTAAATTGGACGGCCCATCTCTGTTCGCCTTGAATGGCTTTTTCCGTTGACCGGGTTTGGGACCGTTGAATCCGGCGTTGACCGCTGTGTCGCGTGTTCTTTCATTATCATTGCGACGTTTATGTTTGCTGCGTCGTGGCTTGCCATTGCCGTCTCGGACTTTGGAAGTGCCCGGATCGCTGGCGCTGTTGCTTCTACGAGCGAGCCAGCTATCTTCTCCCGCGCAAAAGCGGGTCATCAGAGCGGTAAGGGCTGACATGGATTTTGGTTTTTCTTGACTGAGGTGGCGGGCAAGCCACTCGTCCCGGACACTGTGTTTGAAGGCCGCTAGGGCTTTCGCGTCCGGACAGTTGACAATTTGGTTCTTCTTAACTAAGAACCTAGTCCAGAGCTTCCTGGCTGACTCTCCGGGCTGCTAGACAATGTGACTTAAGTCATCGGCATCTAGTGGCCGGACATATGTTCCTTGGAAGTTGTCACGAAAGGCGTCTTCCAAGTCTTCCCAGCTGCCAATAGAGTTTTTCGGCAGACTGTTTAACCAGTATCGAGCTGCTCCTTTGAGTTTTAATGGCAGATATTTGATGGCATGGAGGTCGTCGCCGCAGGCCATGTGGATGTGGAGGAGGAAGTCCTCAATCCATACCGCGGGATCAGTTGTTCCGTCGTATGATTCGATATTTATGGGCTTAAACCCGTCTGGGAATTCATGCTCCATTACTTCGTCTGTGAAGCAAAGGGAGTGTGCGGCGCCTCTATATTGGGCCACACTGCGACATACCTCTGATGGAGTCCGTTTGCGGTGTTCGGCCTGGGCGTGGCTAGGTTTGTCACGTCCGAATAGGTAGCCATCGTCGCGTGTCGAGGCATGTCCTCGCGATCCGTAGATCGATCTTGTATGTCCTGCTCTACTGTCCAGGCCCTGCCGAAGGTCGTATGTATAATCCTGAGATGTTTTATTCCTGCCCTTACGGCGAGGTGGGGCGGTCTGGTGTTTGGCTTGAGTTGCCGCTTTATCTTGACCGCATGGCAGTTGGTCGACCTTGTTGTAAGATGATGGTACGGGCTCCAGCGCCTCGTCATCGAACTGAGGTAGCAATTTGCGCTTCGGGTAATTTTTGGCTGGGCCACTAAGGCCGTATTCCTCGATGGCCAGGATTTCGGTCCATCTTGTTGGGGAACGTAGTAATTTCAAAAAATTTCCTACGCACACGCAAGATCATGGTGATGCATAGCAACGAGAGGGGAGAGTGTTTGTCTACGTACCCTCGTAGACCGAAGCGGAAGCGTTGACACAACGTAGAGGAAGTAGTCGTACGTAGAGGAAGTAGTCGTACGTTCTCCTCGCGATCCAACCGATCTAAGCACCGAACGTACGGCACCTCCGAGTTCTGCACACGTTCAGCTCGATGACGATCCCCGGGCTCCGATCCAGCAAAGCGTCGGGGAAGAGTTCCGTCAGCACGACGGCGTGGTGACGATCTTGATGTGTTACCGGCGCAGGGCTTCGCCTAAGCACTGCAACAATATGATCGAGGTGGAATTTGGTGGAAGGGGGCACCGCACACGGCTAAGGAACGATCCGTAGATCAACTTGTGTGTCTATGGGGTGCCCCCTGCCCCTGTATATAAAGGATGGAGGAGGAGGAGGAGGCCGGCCAAGGCTTGGCGCGCCAGGGTGTGGAGTCCTACTAGGTCTCCAAGTCCTAGTAGGAGTCCACCAAGAGGGGAGGAAGGGAGAACGAATAGGAGGAGAAGGAAAGGTGGCCGGCCCCCTTTTCCCTAGTCCAATTCGGACCAAAGGGGAGGGGGGGCGCAGCAGCCTTTTCCTCTTCCCACTAAAGCCCATCAAGGCCCATTACTTCTCCCGTAATCCCGTAACTCCCTGATACTCCCGAAAATACCCGGATCACTCAGAACCTTTCCGATGTCCGAATATAGTCGTCCAATATATCGATCTTTACGTCTCGACCATTTCGAGACTCCTCGTCATGTCCCCAATCTCATCCGGGACTCCGAACTCCTTCGGTACATCAAAACTCATAAACTCATAATATAACTGTCATCGAAACCTTAAGCGTGCGGACCCTACGGTTCGAGAACAATGTAGACATGACCGAGACACATCTCCGGTCAATAACCAATAGCGGGACCTGGATGCCCATATTGGCTCCTACATATTCTGCGAAGATCTTTATCGGTCAGACCGCATAACAACATACGTTGTTCCCTTTGTCATCGGTATGTTACTTGCCCGAGATTCGATCGTCGGTATCCAATACCTAGTTCAATCTCGTTACCGGCAAGTCTCTTTACTCGTTCCGTAATACATCATCTCACAACTAACACATTAGTTGCAATGCTTGCAAGGCTTATGTGATGTGCATTACCGAGAGGGCCCAGAGATACCTCTCCGACAATCGGAGTGACAAATCCTAATCTCGAAATACGCCAACCCAACATGTACCTTCGGAGACACCTGTAGAGCACCTTTATAATCACCCAGTTACGTTGTGACGTTTGGTAGCACACAAAGTGTTCCTACGGTAAACGGGAGTTGCATAATCTCATAGTTAAAGGAACATGTATAAGTGATGGATAAAAGCAATAGCAACATACTAAATGATCGGGTGCTATGCTAATGGAATGGGTCATGTCAATCAGATCATTCAACTAATGATGTGATCTCGTTAATCAAATAACAACTCTTTGTTCATGGTTAGGAAACATAACCATCTTTGATTAATGAGCTAGTCAAGTAGAGGCATACTAGTGACACTCTGTTTGTCTATGTATTCACACATGTATTATGTTTCCAGTTAATACAATTCTAGCATGAATAATAAACATTTATCATGATATAAGGAAATAAATAATAACTTTATTATTGCCTCTAGGGCATATTTCCTTCAGTCTCCCACTTGCACTAGAGTCAATAATCTAGATCACATCACCATGTGATTAACATCAATAGTTCACATCATCATGTGATTAACACCCATAGTTCACATTGATATGTGACCAACACCCAAAGGGTTTACTAGATTCAGTAATCTAGTTCACATCGTTATGTGATTAACACCCAAAGAGTACTACGGTGTGATCATGTTTTGCTTGTGAGAGAAATTTAGTCAACGGGTCTGCCACATTCAGATCCGTTATGTATTTTGCAATTTTCTATGTCTACAATGCTCTGCACGGAGCTACTTTAGCTAATTGCTCCCACTTTCAATATGTATCTAGATTGAGACTTAGAGTCATCTAGATTAGTGTCAAAACTTGCATCGACGTAACCTTTTACGACGAACCTTTTTGTCACCTCCATAATCGAGAAACATATCCTTATTCCACTAAGGATAATTTTGACCGCCGTCCAGTGATCTACTCCTAGATCACTATTGTACTCCCGTGCCAATCTCAGGTAGGGTATACAATAGGTCTGGTAAACAACATGGCATACTTTATAGAACCTATGGCCAAAGCATAGGGAATGACTTTCATTCTCTTTCTATCTTCTGCCGTGGTCGCGCTTTGAGTCTTACTCAATTTCACACTTTGTAACACAGGCAAGAACTCTTTCTTTGACTGTTCCATTTTGAACTACTTCAAAATCTTGTCAAGGTATGTACTCATTGAAAAAACTTATCAAGCGTCTCGATCTATCTCTATAGATCTTGATGCTCGATATGTAAGTAGCTTCCCCAAGGTCTTTCTTTGAAAAACTCTTTTCAAACACTCCTTTATGCTTTGCAGAATAATTCTACATTATTTCCGATCAACAATATGTCATTCACATATACTTGTCAGAAATGCTGTAGTGCTCCCACTCACTTTCTTGTAAATACAGGCTTCACCATAAGTCTGTATAAAACTATATGCTTTGATCAACTTATCAAAGCGTATATTCCAACTCTGAGATGCTTGCACCAGTCCATAGATGGATCGCTGGAGCTTGCTCACTTTATTAGCACCTTTATGGTCGACAAAACCTTCTGGTTGTATCATATACAACTCTCCATTAAGGAATGCAGTTTTGTTTATCCATTTGCCAGATTTCATAAAATGCGGCAATTGCTAACATGATTCGGACAGACTTAAGCATATATACGAGTGAGAAACTCTCATCGTAGTCAATACTTTGAACTTGTCAAAAAACCTTTTTTCGACAATTCTAGCTTTGTAGATAGTAACACTACTATCAGTGTCCGTCTTCCTCTTGAAGATCCATTTATTTTATTTGGCTTGCCGATCATCGGGCAAATCCCTCAAAGTCCATACTTTGTTCTCATACATGGATCATATCTCAGATTTCATGGCCTCTAACCATTTCGCGGAATCTGGGCTCATCATCGCTTCCTCATAGTTCGCAAGTTCGTCATGGTCTAGTAACATGACTTCCAGAACAGGATTACCGTACCACTCTGGTGCGGATCTCACTCTGGTTTACTTACGAGATTCGGTAGTAACTTGATCTTGAAGTTACATGATCATCATCATTAGCTTCCTTACTAATTGGTGTAGTAGTCACAAGAACAGATTTCTGTGATGAACTACTTTCCAATAAGGGAGAAGGTACAATTACCTTATCAAGTTTTCTACTTTCCTCCCACTCACTTCTTTCGAAAGAAACTCTTTCTCTAGAAAGTTTCCGAACTTAGCAACAAAAGTCTTGCCTTCGGATCTGTGATAGAAGGTGTATCCAACAGTTTCCTTTGGATATCCTATGAAGACACATTTCTCCGATTTGGGTTCGAGCTTATCAGGTTGAAGCTTTTTCACATAAGCATCGTAGCCCCAAACTTTAAGAAACGACAGCTTAGGTTTATTGCTAAACCATAGTTCATACGGTGTCGTCTCAACGGATTTAGATGGTGCCCCTTTTAACGTGAATGCAGCTGTCTCTAATGCATGATCCCAAAATGATATTGGTAAATCGGTAAGAAACATCATAGATTGTACTATATCCAATAAAGTACGGTTATGACGTTCGGACACACCATTATGCTGTGGTGTTCCAGGTGGCATGAATCTGTGAAACTATTCCACATTGTTTTAATTGAAGACCAAACTCGTAACTCAAATATTTGTCTCCGCGATCAGATCGTAGAAACCTTATTTTCTTGTCACGATGATTTTCACTTCACTCTAAAATTCTTTGAACTTTTCAAACGTTTCAGACTTATGTTTCATCAAGTAGATATACCCATATCTGCTCAAATCATCTGTGAAGGTCAGAAAATAATGATACTTGTCGTGAGCCTTAATATTCATCGGACCATATACATCAGTATGTATGATTTCCAACAAATCTGTTGCTTGCTCCATTGTTCCGGAGAACGGCGTTTTTAGTCATCTTGCCCAAGAGGCATGGTTCGCAAGCATCAAGTGATTCATAATCAAGTGATTCCAAAATCCCATCAGCATGGAGTTTCTTCATGCGCTTTACACCAATATGACCTAAACGGCAGTGCCACAAATAGGTTGCACTATCATTATTAACTTCGCATCTTTTTGGTTTCAATATCATGAATATGTGTATCACTGCGATCGAGATCCAATGAACTATTTTCATTGGTGTGTATGACCATAGAAGGTTTTATTCATGTAAACAGAACAACAATTGTTCTTTAACTTAAATGAATAACTGTATTGCAATTAACATGATCAAATCATATTCATGCTCAATGCAAACACCAAATAACACTTATTTAGTTTCAACACTAATCCCGAAAGTATAGGGAGTGTGTGATGATGATCATATCAATCTTGGAACCACTTCCAACACACATCGTCACCTTGCCCTTTAACTAGTTTTTGTTCATTCTGCAACTCCCGTTTCGAGTTACTAATCTTAGCAACTTGAACTAGTACCAAATACTGAGGGGTTGCTATGAACACTAGTAAAGTACACATCAATAACATGTATATCAAATATACTTATGTTCACTTTGCCATCCTTCTTATCCGCCAATCACTTGGGGTAGTTCCGCTTCCAGTGACCAGTCCCTCTGCAGTAGAAGCACTTAGTCTCAGGCTTAAGACCATACTTGGGCTTTTTCACTTGATCAGCAACTTGCTTGCCGTTCTTCTTGAAGTTCCCCTTCTTTCCTTTTGCCCTTTTCTTGAAACTAGTGATCTTGTCAACCATCAACACTTGATGTTTTTCTTTGATTTCTACCTTCGCTGATTTTAGCATCGCGAAGAGCTTGGGAATATTTTCCGTTATCCCTTGCATATTATAGTTCATCACGAAGTTCTACTAACTTGGTGATGGTGACTAGAGAATTCTGTCAATCACTATCTTATCTGGAAGATTAACTCCCACTTGATTCAAGCGATTGTAGTACCCAGACAATCTGATCACATGCTCACTAGTTGAGCGATTCTCCTCCATCTTTTAGCTATAGAACTTGTTGGAGACTTCATATCTCTCAACTCGGGTATTTGCTTGAAATATTAACTTCAACTCCTAGAACATCTCATATGCTCCATGACGTTCAAAACGTCTTTGAAGTCCCGATTCTAAGCAGTTAAGCATGGTGCACTAAACTATTAAGTAGTCATCATATTGAGCTAGCAAAACGTTCATAATGTCTGCATCTGCTCCTGCAATAGGTCCGTCACCTAGCGGTGCATCAAGGACATAATTCTTCTGTGCAGCAATGAGGATAAACCTCAGATCACAGATCCAATCCGCATCATTGCTACTAACATTTTTCAACACAATTTTCTCTAGGAACATATCAAAATAAACATAGGGAAGTAACAACGCGAGCTATTGATCTATAACATAGATATGCTAATACTACCAGGACTAAGTTCATGATAAATTAAAGTTCAATTAATCATATTACTTAAGAACTCCCACTTAGATAGACATCCCTCTAATCCTCTAAGTGATCACGTGATCCAAATCAACTAAACCATGTCCGATCATCACGTGAGATGGAGTAGTTTCAATGGTGAACATCACTATGTTGATCATATCTACTATATGATTCACGCTCGACCTTTCGGTCTCCGTGTTCCGAGGCCATATCTGTTATATGCTAGGCTCGTCAAGTATAACCTGAGTATTCCGCGTGTGCAACTGTTTTGCACCCGTTGTATTTGAACGTAGAGCCTATCACACCCGATCATCACGTGGTGTCTCAGCACGAAGAACTTTCGCAACGGTGCATACTCAGGGAGAACACTTCTTGATAATTAGTGAGAGATCATCTTATAATGCTACCGTCAATCAAAGCAAGATAAGATGCATAAAAGATAAACATCACATGCAATCAATATAAGTGATATGATATGGCCATCATCATCCCGTGCTTGTGATCTCCATCTTCGAAGCACCGTCATGATCACCATCGTCACCGGCGCGACACCTTGATCTCCATCGTAGCATCGTTGTCGTATCGCCAATCTTATGCTTCCACGACTATCACTACCGCTTAGTAATAAAGTAAAGCATTACATCGCGATTGCATTGCATACAATAAAGCGACAACCATATGGCTCCTGCCAGTTGCCGATAACTCGGTTACAAAACATGATCATCTCATACAATAAAATTTAGCATCATGTCTTGACCATATCACATCACAACATGCCCTGCAAAAACAAGTTAGACGTCCTCTACTTTGTTGTTGCAAGTTTTACGTGGCTGCTACGGGTTTAAGCAAGAACTCATCTTACCTACGCATCAAAACCACAACGATAGTTTGTCAAATAGAATCCGTTTTAACCTTCTCAAGGACCGGGCGTAGCCACACTCGGTTCAACTAAAGTTGGAGAGACAGTCTTCCGCAAGCCATCTATGTGCAAAGCACGTCGAGAGAACCGGTCTCGCGTAAGAGTACGCGTAAGGTTGGTCCGGATCGTCTCGTCCAACAATACCGCTGAACCAAAGTATGACATGCTGGTAGGCAGTATGACTTGTATCGTCCACAACTCACTTGTGTTCTACTCGTGCAAATAACATCAAACCATAAAACCTAGGCTCTGATACCACTGTTGGGGAACGTAGTAATTTCAAAAAATTTCCTACGCACACGCAAGATCATGGTGATGCATAGCAACGAGAGGGGAGAGTGTTTGTCTACGTACCCTCGTAGACCGAAGCGGAAGCGTTGACACAACGTAGAGGAAGTAGTCGTACGTAGAGGAAGTAGTCGTACGTTCTCCTCGCGATCCAACCGATCTAAGCACCGAACGTACGGCACCTCCGAGTTCTGCACACGTTCAGCTCGATGACGATCCCCGGGCTCCGATCCAGCAAAGCGTCGGGGAAGAGTTCCGTCAGCACGACGGCGTGGTGACGATCTTGATGTGTTACCGGCGCAGGGCTTCGCCTAAGCACTGCAACAATATGATCGAGGTGGAATTTGGTGGAAGGGGGCACCGCACACGGCTAAGGAACGATCCGTAGATCAACTTGTGTGTCTATGGGGTGCCCCCTGCCCCTGTATATAAAGGATGGAGGAGGAGGAGGAGGCCGGCCAAGGCTTGGCGCGCCAGGGTGTGGAGTCCTACTAGGTCTCCAAGTCCTAGTAGGAGTCCACCAAGAGGGGAGGAAGGGAGAACGAATAGGAGGAGAAGGAAAGGTGGCCGGCCCCCTTTTCCCTAGTCCAATTCGGACCAAAGGGGAGGGGGGGCGCAGCAGCCTTTTCCTCTTCCCACTAAAGCCCATCAAGGCCCATTACTTCTCCCGTAATCCCGTAACTCCCTGATACTCCCGAAAATACCCGGATCACTCAGAACCTTTCCGATGTCCGAATATAGTCGTCCAATATATCGATCTTTACGTCTCGACCATTTCGAGACTCCTCGTCATGTCCCCAATCTCATCCGGGACTCCGAACTCCTTCGGTACATCAAAACTCATAAACTCATAATATAACTGTCATCGAAACCTTAAGCGTGCGGACCCTACGGTTCGAGAACAATGTAGACATGACCGAGACACATCTCCGGTCAATAACCAATAGCGGGACCTGGATGCCCATATTGGCTCCTACATATTCTGCGAAGATCTTTATCGGTCAGACCGCATAACAACATACGTTGTTCCCTTTGTCATCGGTATGTTACTTGCCCGAGATTCGATCGTCGGTATCCAATACCTAGTTCAATCTCGTTACCGGCAAGTCTCTTTACTCGTTCCGTAATACATCATCTCACAACTAACACATTAGTTGCAATGCTTGCAAGGCTTATGTGATGTGCATTACCGAGAGGGCCCAGAGATACCTCTCCGACAATCGGAGTGACAAATCCTAATCTCGAAATACGCCAACCCAACATGTACCTTCGGAGACACCTGTAGAGCACCTTTATAATCACCCAGTTACGTTGTGACGTTTGGTAGCACACAAAGTGTTCCTACGGTAAACGGGAGTTGCATAATCTCATAGTTAAAGGAACATGTATAAGTGATGGATAAAAGCAATAGCAACATACTAAATGATCGGGTGCTATGCTAATGGAATGGGTCATGTCAATCAGATCATTCAACTAATGATGTGATCTCGTTAATCAAATAACAACTCTTTGTTCATGGTTAGGAAACATAACCATCTTTGATTAATGAGCTAGTCAAGTAGAGGCATACTAGTGACACTCTGTTTGTCTATGTATTCACACATGTATTATGTTTCCAGTTAATACAATTCTAGCATGAATAATAAACATTTATCATGATATAAGGAAATAAATAATAACTTTATTATTGCCTCTAGGGCATATTTCCTTCACATCTATCATTGAGCAGATCTTGGTCAGCTTGAAGCTGCAGCTGCTTCTTTTTTAGGCTCCTTGCGGTGGCTATTAGCCGGCGTTTAAAGAGCTCCTGCTCGAGAGGTTCCTCAGGCATGATGAAATCCTCGTTGTCGAGGCTATCCTCTTCCTCGGAGAGCGGCGGATAACTACTGTCCTTCGAGTATTCGTGTATGGCCTGTTCATCGTGCCCGTCTTCCCATTCATCCTGTTCGGAGATTGCTCCGATGGGGTCTTCATTGTTTTCGGCATCGTCCGGAGTATTGTTTTCTCCAGTGTCGGTGTTGTTGTCTTTTGCACGACGTGACTTAGAGCGGTGCCGCTGGCCCCGGTGTCTGGGCTGTGTCTCAGGAGGTTTGTCTTCAACTGGATCCTCTTTATCATCGTTGTTAGTTTCTTTAGGTGTATCCACCATGTATACATTATACAAAGAAGTGGTCGTCCAGCATCCGGTGAGCGGCGGGTTCTGGCCCTGCTCCTCATCGGCATTGTCGTCCATACCCTCGATGTCTTCGGAGCCGTAGTCAAGCACGTCGGTTAAGTCTTCGATAGTGGCTATGAAGTGGGTGGTGGGCGGGAAACGAGATTTTCCATCATCAGCCTCCAGTTCAAACGAGATACAATTCGGCTGTGAGTCCTCCGCCAAGAACAAATTCTTTAATGAGTTTAGCACATCGCCGAAGGGCGAGTGTTGGAAGATGTCTGCGACGCTGAACTCAAAGATCGATAAACGATCAAGTTCGGCGTCCGCGGGCTCACATAGTTTGGAACTTATAATCAGAGATGAGTCCGGTGTTCCGGTGACACAGATATTGTGTGAGGTTAAGTCCATGTGCGGCTCCAACACCGGGGAATCAGTGGCCTCCGTGGTGGGGTTGAGCTTCCTGTCCTTGGATGGCGCAGTCTGCTCCAGATCTAAGGCCAGAGCGGTTACAGGAGCTGTCTCCTGGATGCGATCCGATGATAGATTTAGGTCATGCTCATTGGGGTGACCAGGAGTGGTTGCCGCGGTCTCGAATCCGGCGAAGATCAAATCTCCACGGATGTCCGCAACGTAGTTCAAGCTCCCAAATCTGACTTGGTGGCCAGGGGCGTAGCTATCGACCTGTTCCAGATGGCCAAGCGAGTTGGCCCGCAGTGCGAAGCCGCCAAACACGAAGATCTGTCCAGGGAGGAAGGTCTCGCCTTGGACAGCATCGTCACTGATGATTGAAGGGGCCATCGAACCTTTAAGGGACGACACAGTGGAACTCTCAACTAAAGCACCAATGTCGGTGTCAAAATCGACGGATCTCGAGTAGGGGGTCCCGAACTGTGCGTCTAAGGTCGATGGTAATAGGAGATAGGGGACACGATGTTTACCCAGGTTCGGGCCCTCTCTATGGAGGTAATACCCTACTTCCTGCTTGATTGATCTTGATGAATATGAGTATTACAAGAGTTGATCTACCACGAGATCATAATGGCTAAACCCTAGATGTCTAGCATGTATGACTATGGTTATCTGTCTCCTCCCTCCGGACTAAGTCCTCCGGTTTATATAGACACCGGGAGGATCTAGGGTTACACAAGGTCGGTTACAAAGAATGGAATCTACATACTCGGTCGCCAAGCTTGCCTTCCACACCAAAGAGAGTCCCATCCGGACATGGGTGCAATCTTCGGCCTTCGTATCTTCACAGCCCATCAGTCCGGCCCATGGCTAACAGGCCAGACGCCCGAGGACCCCTTAGTCCAGGACTCCCTCAGGTCCCAGCTGTCAGGGGGAGGAAACAGCTTAATAAGGAGGAACTTTCCTTGCGTGCGACCATGGACCTTGTGGGTCCCAGCCGTCAGGCTCTCCAAGTACATTCCTCTTCCGATGACTCTCGTTTGTTGACCACGCCACACCGAGCGCAGCGAGGCGATGGATGACGGCGAGGCCCAGACTGGAATGACCCGGAGATGGGGAAGACACGGCAGTGGAGTCGCAGATGGAGAGGAGTGGGAAACTTGACTGGTTCGGGTGCGAGGTGGGCCTACACTCGACAGAAAATAATAGGAGGTGCGGAGTGGAGGGATGGCCTGGCCGTCGGCGGGGTAGTGTTTCACTGAGGAGCGCAAAACAATGCCACTGGACGCCGGGGGCTGGAGCTGGCGGTCCCGGCAACGCAGTGGGAAGAAGACGAGAGATTGAAGAAGAATGCCGGCCGTTGGATTAAAATCCAACGCTTTGTTAGGCTTCGACCTACTGGCCCGCATGTCAGCCAGTCCATTTGTTTTTTAGTCCATTTGGTGGGCTGGGTGAAACAATGATGTAGCATCTATGCAGCCCGTTTATATATATGGTAGAATTTAAAGCCCATTTGCATTTTTCTCGAAATCCGCGGACTTGTTGGGATGGATGAAAATATCATGTTATAAAAACATAAACACATGATTGCACGTCTATTACTGCATTGGTCAGTAAAACCTTTGCAAGCTTATGTATGCAATCACTAGGAGTTAACTTGCCAAGGTATATAAACAAATATTATTATTATTTTGTAAGAACTTTCAACTTACGAAATAAAATATCATTTTAATTTGATGAGTTAATAGGACGTGGGGTATTATTGTTTTTTAGGGTAGACGTGGGACAGTTGAGTTGGTTCTAGAGAAAAGTACCGGGAGAAAACTCAGTTTACATCGAAAAATAAAGTGGGAGAAAATTCAGATATAGGATTAATGAAAACGAAAAATAAAGGAGGTGGGAAGGTCTATAAAATGGTTGGGCGAATGACAGGTTTAACGGAACCTTGTGTATATATATATATATATATATATATATATATATATATATGTGTGTGTGTGTGTGTGTGTGTGTGTGTGTGTGTAATAAAATAAGATATAAATATAGGTTCAGTTTTGCATTCTTATAGAAAAATAAAACTGAGCTGTGCGTCGTCTTGAAAAAACAAACATAACTTGGGCTGCTGATGTTATAGACAAGCTAGGTTCGGAGGCCCAGAGGCCGCTTGATACCTGCTAGATCCAAAAAATGTTGAAATATGTCATGGGCTGCCCATGTTAAACAACAAAACCTAGGCAATGGACCTGGTGGGCCCGGGACTGTCAGCCTCTCGACGGACAGTTTTCTCCCGATTCCTCTTGTTTTGTTGACCATGTTGGGAACGACAGATGGCGGTGCCGCAGCGAGAGCACCAAGGCGGAGGACGACATCGAGACCTCGGGCCAAACGAACTGGGGCGGGGGAAGACGCAGGCCGAGGGGAGTACGAGGGTTGACTTGTTCAGGTGCAGGGTGGGCCGGTGGCGCTGCCGCTGCCGGACAATGTGTGGGAGTAGAGGGATGGCCAGCTGTTGTATAGGAAGAGGACGAAATATTGAACAAAATAAAGAACTACAAATGGATAGGTGGTTGGTCCCATATGTCTGTGTACGAGACCTACTGGGTCCACCTGAGAAGGGGAATATGTTGCCAGGAAGGAGATTCAAAGCACGACAGCCGAGTGAACTAGTTTTTTTAACGGACAAGTGAACTAGTTACATACATAAGCAAATAGCCACTGAAAAGCAAATAGGCTAATGTGTTCTTAAAAGACGTCGGTTGCGGGAAGCAGACACGCCCTCATGTCCAAGATCCTCCTGTACATGTCGTAGCATGCGTATGCGTCCTTGGTCGCGTAGGTTATGTAGGCTAGATTCAGAGGTACCTTCCACGTGTTCAGGTCCTTGGTATCATTGTCTTCTTTCATGTTGGCGTATTAGGGGTTGATGATGGTCTCGGCGAGGTCAACCACGGAGACCTTCTCCCACCCGTTGCCGGTGATCTTGTATTGCTTCTGGATGTCGACAAGCTTGTTGCACCAAATGGCCGAATCGTCGCGTTCTTCCTTCTCTCCACTGTAGCGAAGGTGCAGTCGGCGCTGCCGATGAAACGGGCGAATGCTCCAGAACCTCTAATGGCCCTACAACAATGGTAGACAAGAACCTCGTCTCGCACACATACCTGGGCGACGGCGATCCGCTGGTCCCTGTCGGGAGGCGAATGGATGGGCACAAGGTCTAAGTCCTGCGACCTTGTGCTTTCTCGTCCTGTAGTACTGCTTGAACTCGGCGAGGCAGAGCTTCACCGAGTTCGGATCGTTGGTGTACATCACATTCAACTTGGTGCAACCATAGGACTAAATGCGAACTCAAAGGGGAACTCCTTGCTGAAGTCCATAAACAGCAGGCTCACCCCTCGGATCGCCATTGGAGTCTCTTCAAGTGAACGAGTGGGTAGGCGGCGGCAGCAGTTCGTTTTTCAGCTCTTGGGGAACTGGATTCAACAGTAAACTGAGTGTGTACAGGCGACAACAGTTACTACCCATCCCTCGCCTGCTGCACCCTCATCGCATTAGACGCCTCCATTAAGAAACCTACTCCGGCCACACGTCGGTTCATGAGCGGGTCTGTATTGGTACTGTAATAACAAGAGTTAGTGGTCACTTTACTTAAATTTAATTAGCTTTAATAGAAATTTATACTTAAAACAAGCAATGCCTTGGCTCGTTCTATCAGTGCCACAGGATCAACATGCACAACAATTAGAATTATTATTCTCAGGACGCACACGATCAACACATTTGTCGCACTTTCACACAGATAATACTACCAAGTCTGAACTGTTTGTTATGGTTGTTGTCCTCTGTATCATCATGTCGTGTTTCCCAGCTTGCAAGATTCAGAACCAACAAATAAGATCCAAATAATAAGTACAACAAAGATGCCTACACATCTCATTGATTCCCAGCTTGCAAGATTCATAACCAACAAATAAGATTCAAATCATAAGTACAACAAATATGCCTACACATCTCATTGATTCCCAGCTTGCAAGATTCAGAACCAACCCATTAGAGCCTTTTGATAAAGTGAATATCGGGATTAAATCCATCTTGGCTAGCCATGTCATACAACCGAAGAACTTGGTGAATGCTCTTGACCGTCACAACATCTGTAGTTGCGTATTACTATTTGCACAACACAAATAAGAAGAGCCTGATTACTATAATTGTGGCACTCCTTGAACTCAACCTGCAGCTCCACTCGACTGAGGCCTGCCTGGACTTCCATGATTCAATTCATGCACCTTTTCTGTAGTTCACCTGAAATGAAGCAAAGATTGCATCATTCAGCTAGCAAGAAGTACTTGCTCTCATGAGCTGGCAAGTTCTTTAGTAGTTGCACTAAAATTGAGGAACATTAAGGTTGGTTGTCCTGCTCATGTAAGGTGCAACTATAATTTGCTAATCCTTTCGTGCAGTTCCACTAAAATAAAGTGCCATTGTGGTGACAGTGATGGCTCATCTTGCAAAGGCTAATAAAATGTTGCACGAGATTACCAGCAGAATTTGACAGAGATTTTGGAAACTCCAATCACCATTTTGTGCAGTTCCACCAAAATTGAGAGATGTTGCCCATGTGACATTTTAGTTTAACTGCACAAGACACTCATTCCAAAAAAGAGTGTCTTGTGCAGTTCACCAAAAGGTCACAATAGCAACAAGGTGAAATGGATATCCCTATCTGCACAAAAAGATAGAAAGTAAACAGTTGCTGGTCAATAAGAATATACGAAACATACACGAAATGAAAAGAAGCATCTTAATTATGTTCATGGCAATCACGCAAGGACAGTAGAAATTTTAAAAGGTTAGCAATGCTTCATGTTACCGGAAGCATTACGATCAACAATGACATTCATCAAATATGGGATTACTTTAATGGTGGCATTGCTTGTTTACCAGATACAGTAAATCAATAGTAGCTAAAGAGTTGGTTTAAGGGTATGGGACCATGGGGACACCAGGACACTCAACAGCGTAAAGGAGCAACTTACTTATCATACTGGGGAAAACAGCTGGAGTACAATTTGTAACACAGTTTAATTGCATCATATCACTGGAGGCATTAGATTAACAATAACACTGGTTAGACATGTCCCTAAGGTAACAGTGTGATCGCTTCATTTTACATGCGCCCTTACATTAACAACAGCAAAAGGTTGGTATAAGGACATGTGGCAGTGGAAGAATCAGCACAATGTACCTACAAGGAGGCATAAAGGGGTGATGCCGAGTTTGTTCATGCTCTGTGAGGGCAGCAAATCTAATCCTGGTGACCTTTTACTATGTGAGGGCATGAAATCTAATCCTGGAGACCTTTTACTATGTGAGGGCAACAAATCTAATCCTGGAGACCTTTTACTATGTGATGGTAGCAAATCTAATCCTGGAGACCTTTTACTATGTGAGGGCAGCAAATCTAATCCTGGACATACTCTGTTGACTTGTCCACCAGCCGCCACTTTCTATCCTTTTTTCAACCAATAATAGATCTGTTTCTTATCCAGTTTGTACTGTGTTTCCCATTATTTCCCTTTTCAACCAAGAGACCGGTTGGGTATCGGTCTCTACTATTTTCACCATATTATTTCCTCTTTGAATCAAGTCCTATATTCATGCTACAACTTTCCCCCCTTTTGTTGTTTGAACCAAGTCCTAGATTCGAATGCATGAAGTAACTTTACCTCTAATAATACTAAAAATTTAGGTGGCTTTGAAAGAGCTGATGGGAGTAGAAAAAGATGCGCATGCAGACACGTGGGGAGCTAGGGCAGTAGAGCAAGGCCGCTTTCGAAGAACTTATACCTGAGGGTCGTCGGGATGTCGGCGGCGGCAGGTCGGATCTGCGCACAATACGACAGGGAGGAAGAAGGGTCGGAGGACCTCCTGAGCCGGCGCTGTGTCGGAGAGAACGGAACGGGCTGCAGATCAGGCCCCTCCGGCAGCTGTGGGTTTCCTCCCTCGCCGGTGATGACCGCGTGAACGATGCACATAGTCCTCTACACACACCAGCCGAAGGGATCTGGCCAGATTTGTGACCAGCGGTGAGTAGAGAGAAAATGTCGCTACCGCTGTCTTGTTTAGATCTGGAGAGGATGAGAGAATAAAGAGAGCAACCCTAGTAAAGCAAGCGCTCAGGCCCCGGCGTACATATATAGTGGAGTGATTATCTTTTTCTCCCCACAACAAGCGTTTCAATTTGTATATGTGGCATTAAAGAAAAGAAACTCTCTATTTAAGGTGAGTAATTGTACGACTCCTACTTACTGCTTAGTAGTAGTAGTAGTATTGTTCACTTGTGCTCCCCGTCCCTCCATTCATTGACCAACCTCACGGGTGAATAAACATACAGTACTAGTATTTATATAGAACGAACAAGCTCGAACTATTTTCGCGTAGTTAAAAGTTGAGGGCGGGGCTTTTCCCGGGCAGTACGTGCGGCAGTTTTCGCGTAGGCGGTTTGACAGAGAGGCGAGGAGGGTGAGGGAGTAGCGGATTCAACTTACTTACTACTGGAAAGGTCGGGCTGTCCGATTTGAAGGCGTGTTACTGCTGGAAAGACTTGTGATATGACTACTCACTATAGTCATGAATTACTGGCGGTACGACTGGGGTGATGCCCCCGTTCCGTTCCGCACTCTAATCTGGTGCATGACACGTCGACCCGAATGCTGGCTCTCCCACATGTCGGCGAAGTACGTAGGAGGAGTGCGAACCACGGTAGCCCAGTGAATCAGCAGTAGAAAACAATGTGTTGATATATGGCCATAAAAAACAATGTGCTACGGTCCAGACTGTAGCATGTACAGTACTACTCCTCTTTGTTTGGATCCCTGAGTTAGAGCTAGTTTGGGTTGAAATAGCCTCAAATTATCCAAACAGGAGGGGTTAGTTTGAGCTAGTTTGCTCTAACCCAGCTAAAAAAACTAGGGACTAGGGACTTTTTAGTTGGGACTAGAAAAGTCCTAGGACTTATGAACCAAACAAGGCATCAAGCACCTATGGAGGCGACTGCCACTCGCGTCTATCGCGTGTCAGGAGACGTTCCATTCAACGATGAGGTGCCTATGGTGCCTATTGTGCACCGGGACCAAGGCAGAGAGGAAAACGAGAGAACTACATATTTATTTACGGTGTAGATTTACTCATTTTGCTCCATATGTACTCCGTCTCGGTGTAGTCTAGTCACTTGTTGAAATCCCTAGAAAGGCAAATACTCCTTTCTGGTTTACAGGGCTATACTAGCAAGTAATAGTGGGCTTACATAGCAATTTTGTCTCTTGCAAGAGCCTGGCTATATGCACGCTCTAAGGTTCAAAACTGCCATGTTTTGGTTGCGCTTGGCTCTTCGCCTCTTCGAGAAGACGAACAATGATGTTACTACTACTGCTTTTACAGTATCGAATCCACTGCTGCATGTCCGTCCACCGCGAGCGGGAGGGATAGCTTGTTGTAGTACTACTATCAGCAAAAGCATGTCCTCGTTTGTGAGCCACCGCGCGCATGGGCGAGGGAGAAGGCGAGTAGTAAAATCAAGCTTCTCCTCGTTGTCCGAGTTGACGCGACACATCATAGCACTGGCCCCACATGGTTTCCTCTAAACTTGGCTGAAAGACCCGTAGTGTACAATACTCCATTTGCTGCAACCTCTAACATGCGCCACCACAAATTAAAATATATATTCCTGTCTTGACCAGATGAGCGTGCAAACTACAATCACCAGGATGACAGGTAGGGCCAGAAGATTATTTTAATAAAAAAAGCATGGAGCCGACCCCAACGTTTTTAAAGCTTACAGGCACGGTAAACGCTATCCTAGACGGAGGGAGTTAATTACCGTGCCTAAGTGTTTTGGGTTTATTTCGTTTTCGTAAGGTGACTTACACACCTAGACGGAGGGAGTAGTTAAGTGATACGTCTCCAACGTATCTATAATTTTTGATTGTTCCATGCTATTATATTATCAACCTTGGGTGTTTTATATGCATTTATATGCTATTTTATATGATTTTTGGGACTAACCTATTAACTTAGATCCCAGTGCCGGTTTTTGTTTTTCCTTGTTTTTGAGTATCGCAGAAAAGGAAAACCAAACGGAGTCCAATTGAGCTAAAATTTGATGGAGATCATTTTTGGACCAGAAGAAGCCCACGGAGTACCGGAAGTGGGCCAGAAGAGTCCCGAGGCCACCACGAGGGTGGGGGCGCGCCGCCCTACCTCGTGGCCGCCTCGGGGATCCCCTGACTTGTTCCCGACTCCAACACCTCTTATATAACCCCAAACTTCCAGAAGGAAACCTAGATCGGGAGTTTCGCCGCCTCAAGCCTCTGTAGCCACCGAAAACCAATCTAGACCCGTTCCGGCACCCTGCTGGAAGGGGGGATCCCTCACCGGTGGCCATCTTCATCATCCCTGGCGTTCTCCATGACGAGGAGGGAGTAGTTCACCCTCGGGGCTGAGGGTATGTACCAGTAGCTATGTGTTTGATCTCTCTCTCTCTCTCACGTGTTCTTGAGGTGGTACGATCTTGATGTATCGTGATCTTTGCTATTATAGTTGGATCTTATGATGTTTCTCCCCCTCTACTCTCTTGTAATGGATTGAGTTTACCCTTTGAAGTTATCTGATCGGATTGAGTCTTTAAGGATTTGAGAACACTTGATGTATGTCTTGCATGTGCTTATCTGTGGTGACAATGGGATATTCATGTCATCTACTTGAGTTATGTTTTGGTGATCAACTTGCGGGTTCCGTCACCTCATGAACTTATGCATAGGGGTTGGCACACGTTTTCATCTTAACTCTCTGGTAGAAACTTTGGGGCACTCTTTGAAGTACTTTGTGTTGGTTTGAATAGATGAATCTACGATTGTGTGATGCATATCGTATAATCATGCCCACGGATACTTAAGGTGACATTGGAGTATCTAGGTGACATTAGGGTTTTGGTTGATTTGTGTCTTAAGGTGTTATTCTAGTATGAACTCTATGATAGATCGAACGAAAATAATAGCTTCGTGTTATTTTACTACGTACTCTTGAATAGATCGATCAGAAAGGATAACTTTGAGGTGGTTTCGTACCCTACCATAAACTCTTTGTTTGTTCTATGCTATTAGTGACTTTGGAGTGACTCTTTGTTGCATGTTCAGGGATAGTTATATGATCCAATTATGTTATTATTGTTGAGAGAACTTGCACTAGTGAAAGTATGAACCCTAGGCCTTGTTTCCTAGCATTGCAATACCGTTTACGCTCACTTTTATCAATAGTTACCTTGCTGTTTTTATATTTTCAGATTACAAAAACCTATATCTACCATCCATATTGCACTTGTATCACCATCTCTTCGCCGAACTAGTGCACCTATACAATTTACCATTGTATTGGGTGTGTTGGGGACACAAGAGACTCTTGGTTATTTGGTTGCAGGGTTGTTTGAGACAGACCATCTTCATCCTACACCTCCCACGAATTGATAAACCTTAGGTCATCCACTTGAGGGAAATTTGCTACCGTGCTACAAACCTCTGCACTTGGAGGCCCAACAACGTCTACAAGAAGAAGGTTGAGTAGTAGACATCAACCTCATTTCTGGCGCCGTTGCCGGGGAGGTGAGTGCTTGAAGGTATATCTTAGATATTGCAATCGAATATTTTAGTTTCTTGTTTCATCACTAGTTTAGTCTATAAAAGAAAACTACAAAAAGATATGGAATTTAGGGTGCCTCATATGCTTCATCTTTTTAATGTCTTTTGTGAAAATAAGGATTCCGATAATTGTGCCAAAATGCTAGAAGAAGAATGCATTAAAATGTTTGGCACTAAATCTTTGAACGATGAGTATGATTGCAATATTGTTAGTACAAACTCTTTGAATATCCATAGTACTAATGATGATTGCACTAGTCATGATGAAAATATGTCATATAAGCATGTCAACTTTTTTGGAGTGCATAGAGTTTGCAAGTACGCACCAAATAGAGAAGATAGATTTTGCAAGAGTCATAAGTATTTGGAAACTAAATGGTTGCAAGAAAGGCTAGATGATTGTGCTGATAGATTCAATATTTATCGCCATCCTTGTGAACTTTGCAATGAACATGGTCATTTAAAGCTCCAATGCTATTTGTTTCGTGATCAAATCGTGTCCAAAAATTGTGATAACTTGATTATCCTTGAGCATCATAAAGATCTTAGTCTTCTTTTGGGGTATGAAGAAATGAAACGTATAACTGAGGGTATTCCAAAATTTAATCTTGATAGATTTCTTGATTTTGATCTAGAAGAATTTTTTATGTATTGTGCGGTGAATTGCATTGAAAATCCTTATATTGCCAATTACATAAATAAAAGAAAGCAAATAGAATTTGAAGAGAATACTAATGAAAGGGAAGAGACTTCCCAATATCCTCCTATTATTTCTTATGATGAATCAGATAACGAGGAGCAGCCTTCTATTCAAGCAATCTCATTAATAAGGAGATCCAAAAAGAGGATTAACCCCCACATGATGTGAATAAGAAAAAGAAAATACGGAGAAACAAAGGTAACAAGGTATCACTCCCAAATGATATTGCTCCTATTACTCATTGTGATGATGATAATTTCTATACAATTGGTGCTATCCATACTATTAATGATGAGAGTGATTATGCTTATGATATGAAAAGGCCCAAGCTTGGGGATGCTATGTTTGATTAGAATGACATGTTTGAGAATATATTTTCTGCAATTAATGTTTGTCCCAAGCTTGGGGATGCTATGTTTAATGAAGATGATATTTTTAGCCTCCCAAGTTTTGATGAGCAAATTTATTATGATGATAGCATGCCTCCTATTTATGATGGTTATATTGATGAAAGTAGGTTTGGAAGAGTGTCAACTTTAGGAAGTAATTATCCCACTATTTTGGAGGGTGTTGAATCTTATAATAATTATGGAAGTGGATTTGGAGAGGTCATGACTTTATTTAGTGACGAATCCACTATTTCGGAAGAGGTTTCAATTGATTATGATGAGAACAAAGTTGCTACTTATGATGATTATTGTGATGAAACTTATGCTATAAAAAGTAGTGATGATTATATTTATAAAACTTTTCATGATTATGATTACCCCCTTTTCTGAACATTACTCTTTTAATATGGAAACAATTTATAGTATTCGAGTTTCTTATGATACTCCCACTATTCCGAATGAGAAGAATTTTGCTTATGTGGAGAGTAGTAAATTTTCTATGCTTGTAGATCATGAAAAGAATGCTTTATGTGATGGTTATATTTTTGAATTCATTCATGATGCTACTTAAAATTATTATGAGGGAGGAACATCTGCTTGTAGGAATTGCAATAATATCAAGTTTCCTCTCTATGTGTTGAAAATCTTAAAGTTATGCTTGTTTTGCCTTCCTATGCTAGTTGATTATTGTTCCCATAAGTTGTTTGATCACAAAATCCCTATGAATAGGAAGTGTGTTAGACTTAAATGTGCTAGTAATATTCTTCATGATGCTCTCCTTATGTTTCAGTTCTTATCTTTTATATGAGCATCATTGAAATCATCATGCCTAGCTAGGGGCGTTAAACCTTAGCGCTTGTTGGGAGGCAACCCGGTTTTATTTTTGTTCTTTGCTTTTTGCTACTTTTTAGTAATAAATAATTCATCTAGCCTCTGTTTAGATGTGTTTTTATGTTTTAATTAGTGTTTGTGCCAAGTAGAACCTTTGGGAAGACTTGGGTGAAGTCTATGCGATCTTGCTGTAAAAAACAGAAACTTTTGCGCTCACGAGATTAGCTGCCATTTTTTACTGGAGAGTTCTTTTAGGTTGATTCTTTTTGCAGATGATTAACAGACAAATTAATCAGGTCCAGAAATTTATTTCAGAATTTGTGGAGTTACATAAGTACACTTTTGATACAGATTACTACAGACTGTTCTGTTTTTCACAGATTCTGTTTTCATTGTGTTGTTTGCTTATTTTGATGAATCTATGAGTAGTATTGGAGGGTATGAACCATACAGAAGTTGTAATACAGTAGATATTACACCAATATGAATTTAGAATGATTTCACAACAGTATCTGAGTGGTGGTTTTATTTTCTTATACTAACGGAGCTTACGAGTTTTCTGTTGAGTTTTGTGTTGTGAAGTTTTCAAGTTTTGGGTAAAGATTCGATGGACTATGGAATAAGGAGTGGCAAGAGCCTAAGATTGGGGATGCCCAAGGCACCCCAATGTAATATTCAAGGACAACCAAGAGCCTAAGCTTGGGGATTCCCCGTAAGGCATCCCCTCTTTCGTCTTCGTTCATCGGTAACTTGGAGCTATATTTTTATTCACCACATGATATGTGTTTTGCTTGGAGCCTCATTTTATTTTATTTTATTTTGCTTGCTGTTTGAATAAAATACCAACATCTGAAATTATTATATGTTAGAGAGTCTTCACATAGTTGCATAATTATTCAACTACCCATTGATCTTCACTTATATGGAGTAGTTTGCCGTTTGTTCTAGTGCTTCACTTATATCTTTTAGAGAACGACGGTGGTTTTATTTTGAAGAAATAGATGAACTCTCATGCTTCACTTATATTATTTTGAGAGTCTTTTAGAACAACATGGTAATTTGCTTTGGTTATGAATTTAGTCCTAATAGGATAGGCATCCAAGATGGGTATAATAAAAACTTCCATATAGAGTGCATTGAATATTATGTGAAGTTCGATACTTGATGATTGTTTTGAGATATGAAGATGGTAATATTAGAGGCGTGCTAGTTGAGTAATTGTGAAATTGAGAAATACTTGTGTTGAGGTTTGCAAGTCCCGTATCATGCACGCATGGTAAGTGTTGTGTAACAAATTTGAAACATGAAGTGTTCTTTGATTGTCATCCTTATGAGTGCGGGTCGGGGACGAGCGATGGTCTTTTATTACCAATCTATCCCCCTAGGAGCATGCGCGTAGTGCTTGGTTTTTGATGACTTGTAGATTTTTGTAATAAGTATGTGAGTTCTTTATGACTAATGATGAGTCCATGGATTATACGCACTCTCACCCTTCCATCATTGCTAGCCTCTTCGGTACCGTGCATTGCCCTTTCTCACCTCGAGAGTTGGTGCAAACTTCGCCGGTGCATCCAAACCCCGTGATATGATACGCTCTATCACACATAAGACTCCTTATATCTTCCTCAAAACAGCCACCATTCCTACCTATTATAGCATTTCCATAGCCATTCTGAGAAATATTGCCACGCAACTTTCCACCGTTTCGTTTATTATGACACGCTTCGTCATTGTCATATTGCCTTGCATGATCATGTAGTTGACATCGTATATGTGGCAAAGCCACCATGCATAATTTATCATACATGTCACTCTTGATTCATTGCCCATCTCGGTACATTGCCGGAGGCATTCATATAGAGTCGTATTTCGTTCTAGTATCGAGTTGTAATCATTGAGTTGTAAATAAGTAGAAGTGTGATAATCATCATTAATAGAGCATTGTCCCGAAAAAAGAGAAAAAAGGAAGGCCAAATAAAAAAAGAAAAAAAATAAAGGCCAAAAAAAGGAAAGGCCAAATAAAAAATAAAAGGGATAATGCTACTATCCTTTTTCCACACTTGTGCTTCAAAGTAGCACCATGATATTCATGATAGAGAGTCTCTTATATTGACACTTTCATATACTAGTGGGAATTTTTCATTATAGAACTTGGCTTGTATATTCCAACGATGGGCTTCCTCAAATGCCCTAGGTCTCCGTGAGCAAGCAAATTGGATGCACACCCACTTAGTTTCTTTTGTTGAGCTTTCATATATTTATAACTCTAGTGCATACGTTGCATGGCAATCCCTACTCCTTGCATTGACATCAATTGATGGGCATCTCCCTAGACCAGTGATTAGTTACGTCAATATGAGACTTTCTCCTTTTTTTGTCTTCTCTACATAACCCCCATCATTATATTTTATTCCACCCATAGTGCTATATCCATGGCTCACGCTCATGTATTGCGTGAAAGTTGAAAAAGTTTGAGATTACTAAAGTATGAAACAATTGCTTGGCTTTTCATCGGGGTTGTGCATGATGAGAGCATTGTGACGAAAATAGAGCATGACCAAACTATATGATTTTGTAGGGATGAACTTTCTTTGGCCATGTTATTTTGAGAAGACATGATTGCTTAGTTAGTATGCTTGAAGTATTATTATTTTTATGTCAATATTAAACTTTTGTATTGAATCTTATGGATCTGAATATTCTTGCCACAATAAAGAGAATTACATTGAAAATATGTTGGGTAGCATTCCACAACAAAAATTCTGTTTTTATCATTTACCTACTCGAGGACGAGCATGAATTAAGCTTGGGGATGCTTGATACGTCTCCAACGTATCTATAATTTTTTTACTGTTCCATGCTATTATATTATCAACCTTGGATGTTTTATATCCATTTATATGCTATTTTATATGATTTTTGGGACTAACCTATTAAACTAGAGCCCAGTGCCAGTTTCTGTTTTTTCCTTGTTTTTGAGTATCGCAGAAAAGGAAAACCAAACGGAGTCCAATTGAGCTAAAATTTGACGGAGATCATTTTTGCACCAGAAGAAGCCCACAGAGTACCGGAAGTAGGCCAGTAGAGTCCCGAGGCCACCACGAGGGTGGGGGGCGCGCCCTACCCCCCTGGGCGCGGCCCCCTGCCTCGTGCCGCCTCGGGGACCCCCCTGACTTGTTCCCGACTCCAACACCTCTTATATAACCCCAGACTTCCAGAAAGAAACCTAGATCGCGAGTTCTGCCGTCGCAAGCCTCTGTAGCCACCGAAAACTAATCTAGACCCGTTCCGACACCCTGCCGGAGGGGGGGATCCCTCACCGGTGGCCATCTTCATCATCCCGGCGCTCTCCATGACAAGGAGGGAGTAGTTCACCCTCGGGGGTGAGGGTATGTACCAGTAGCTATGTGTTTGATCTCTCTCTCTCTCTCTCTCTCTCTCTCTCTCTCTCTCTCGTGTGAGGTCGTACGATCTTGATGTATTGCAAGCTTTGCTATTATAGTTGGATCTTATGATGTTTCTCCCCCTCTACTCTCTTGTAATGGATTGAGTTTTTCCTTTGAAGTTATCTTATCGGATTGAGTCTTTAAGGATTTGAGAACACTTGATGTATGTCTTGCATGTGCTTATCTGTGGTGACAATGGGATATTCACGTGATCTACTTGATGTATGTTTTGGTGATCAACTTGCGGGTTCCGTGACCTCGTGAACTTATGCATAGGGGTTGGCACACGTTTTCGTCTTGACTCTCTGGTAGAAACTGGGGCACTCTTTGAAGTACTTTGTGTTAGTTTGAATAGATGAATCTAAGATTGTGTGATGCATATCGTATAATCATGCCCACGGATACTTGAGGTGACATTGGAGTATCTAGGTGACATTAGGGTTTTGGTTGATTTGTGTCTTAAGGTGTTATTCTAGTACGAACTCTATGATAGATCGAACGGAAAGAATAGCTTCGTGTTATTTTACTATGGACTCTTGAATAGATCGATCAGAAAGGATAACTTTGAGGTGGTTTCGTACCCTACCATAATCTCTTCATTTGTTCTCCGCTATTAGTGACTTTGGAGTGACTCTTTGTTGCATGTTGAGGGATAGTTATATGATCCAATTATGTTATTATTGTTGAGAGAACTTGCACTAGTGAAAGTATGAACCCTAGGCCTTGTTTCCTAGCATTGCAATACCGTTTATGCTCACTTTTATCAATAGTTACCTTGCTGTTTTTATATTTTCAGATTACAAAAACCTATATCTACCATCCATATTGCACTTGTATCACCATCTCTTCGCCGAACTAGTGCACCTATACAATTTACCATTGTATTGGGTGTGTTGGGGACACAAGATACTCTTGGTTATTTGGTTGCAGGATTGTTTGAGAGAGATCATGTTCATCCGACGCCTCTCATGGATTGATAAACCTTAGGTCATCCACTTGAGGGAAATTTGCTACTGTCCTACGAACCTCTGCACTTGGAGGCCCAACAACGTCTACAAGAAGAAGGTTGCGTAGTAGACATCATTAAGTTACTCCCACTATGACTAGCCTAATATGTTACCATAACATATCGCTTTCCAGTGCAAAATGAGCCTACAAATTAATAAATGACACCACCCACTATGAAGGTACTAGTCTATGTTACTCTCCACTATGACCAGCCAAAGTCGAGGCGCAGATACCAACGAGGGCCTGGTTGTGTCTATACTTGGACAACTCACCTGACTGCATGCGCACCAGGCAGACGAAGCTCGTGTCGTGTTGGTGCCGTGTGCGGCCCGCATATTAACCAAAACCTCGCACCTCCATCTTAGCCTCCGTGTTTTAAACTTCTCAATCTCAAGGCCACGGAGCAACGTGAAACCTATGATAGAGCCAATCAGATTGTTGAGAACACTACAATTCGTAGCTACAAATGCGTGTGTGAGAGAGGACGAGTGCATGCGTGCACCTCTTCTCTTCCTGTATAATGTACTAAACTCAGAGTACAAGTGTATGTGGGTGGCATCGACCTAGGGAGCAGTGATGGTGCGTGCGTGAAGTCCCGAGAGATAGGTGTAATGCGTCTAAAAAAGACTAGTCTATATCTCGCCACGAGGCTATTTCTCTGGAACGCCAAGCGTAAGATATGTATCCAATGGTGCCAGTTTTTGCACGTACATAGTAGTAGAAAAAGAACTAGTACCATGGCATATGCTACACCACGGCCGAGAACACGTGGCCACGTTACGCCATCCAGGAATAGTGCCGCACTGCGAAACTAGAACCGTCAATAAATTTTGAGCGCGTCTCGTCACATTCCAAATTACTACTACTACCATGCTATATTTAATTGCAAACCTATTCACCCGATCACAACCTAAACGGTTTCCCACTTAGTAGCGTATTAGTAGTACTCGGTTATAAATAATACTATGCCAAGATGACTGCACATTCCTCCTCAACTCCTCATCCACAAAAAACAATCAAGTCAATCAAGCCATGGCCAGCATGAGTTCTGGGTCGAGAGATTTCCACCACGGAGAGGCGAGCATGGAAGAGTAAGCACGAGAGATGTACTGCCTCGCCGCAAAAGCAACTGATATCTACTATGCAACCTTATTCTTGTAGACGTTGTTGGGCCTCCACGGGAATCACAAACTTTAACACAAGTATCTCTCAAATTCACAACTACTCAACTAGCATGACTCTAATATCACCATCTTCATATCTCAAAACAATCATAAGGAATCAAACTTCTCATAGTATTCAATGCACTTTATATGAAAGTTTTTATTATATCCCTCTTGGATGCCCATAATATTAGGACTTAACTCATAACCAAAGAAAATTACCATGCTGTTCTAAAGACTCTCAAAATAATATAAGTGAAGCATGAGAGTTCATCTATTTCTTCAAAATAAAACTACCGTCGTGCTCTAAAAGATATAAGTGAAGCACTAGAGCAAATGACAAACTACTCCAAAAGATATAAGTGAAGATCAATGAGTATTTGAATAATTATGCAACTATGCGAAGACTCTCTAACATTTAAGAATTTCAGATCTTGGTATTTTATTCAAACAGAAAGCAAAACAAAATAAAATAAAATGACGCGCCAAGCAAAACACAAATCATGTGGTGAATAAAAATATAGCTCCAAGTAAAGTTACCGATGAACGAAGACGAAAGAGGGGATGCCATCCGGGGCATCCCCAATATTAGGCTCTTGGTTGTACTTGAATATTACCTTGGTGTGCCTTGGGCACCCCCAATCTTAGGCTCTTGCCACTCCTTATTCCATAGTCCATCGAATCTTTACCCAAAACATGAAAACTTCACAACACAAAACTCAACAGAAAACTTGTAAGCTCCGTTAGTAAAAGAAAATAAATCACCACTTAGGTACTGTTGTGAACTCATTATAAATTTATATTTGTGTAATATCTACTGTATTCCAACTTCTCTATGGTTCATAACCTCCGATACTACTCATAGATTCATCAAAATAAGCAAACAACACATAGAAAACAGAATCTGTCAAAAACAGAACAGTTTGTAGTAATCTGTATCATTCGAATACTTCTGTAACTCCAAAAATTCTGAAATAAATTGGTGGACCTGAGTAATGTGTCTATTAATCATCTTCAAAAAGAATCAACTAAATAGCACTCTCCAGTAAAAAGTTGTAGCTAATCTCGTGAGCGCTAAAGTTTCTGTTTTTACAGCAAGATCATAAAGACTTCACCCAAGTCTTCCCAAAGGTTCTACTTGGCACAAACACTAATTAAAACATAAAACCACATCTAACCAGAGCCTAGATAGATTATTTATTCCTAAACAGAAGCAAAAAAGTAAAGAACAAAAATAAAATTGGGTTGCCTCCCAACAAGCGCTAACGTTTAACGTCCCTAGCTAGGCATGATGATTTCAATGATGCTCACATAAAAGATAAGAATTGAAACATAAAGAGAGCATCATGAAGAATATGACTAGCACATTTAAGTCTAACCCACTTCCTATGCATAGGTATTTTGTGAGCAAACAACTTATGGGAACAAGAATCAACTTGCATAGGAAGGTAAAACAAGCATAACTTCAAGATTTTAAGCACATAGAGAGGAAACTTAATATTATTGCAATCTGTAGAAGTATATGATCCTCTCTCATAATAATTTTCAGTAGCATCATGAATGAATTCAACAATATAACCATCACATAAAGCATTCTTTTCATGATCTACAAGCATAGAAAATTTACTACTCTCCACATAAGCAAAATTCTTCTCATTCGGAATAGTGGGAGTAAACTCAACAAAATAACTATCTTGTGAGGCATAATACAATTGAAAACTAAAATCATGATGACAAGTTTCATGGTTATATTTATTCTTTATAGCATACAAGTCATCACAATAATCATCATAGATAGCAACTTTATTCTCATAATCAATTGGAACCTCTTCCGAAATAGTGGATTCATCACTAAATAAAGTCATGACCTCTCCAAATCCACTTTCATAAAAATAATCATCATAAATAGGAGGCATGCTTTCATCATAATAAATTTGCTCATCAAAACTTGGGGGACAAAAAATATCATCTTCATCAAACATAGCTTCCCCAAGCTTGTGGCTTTGCATATCATTAGCATCATGGATATTCAAAGAATTCATACTAACAACATTGCAATCATGCTCATCATCCAAGGATTTAGTGCCAAACATTTTAATACATTCTTCTTCTAACACTTTGGCACAATTATCAGAATCCTTATTTTCATGAAAGACATTAAAAAGATGAAGCATATGAGGTACCCTCAATTCCATTTTTTTTGTAGTTTTCGTTTATAAACTAAACTAGTGATAAAACAAGAAACTAAAAGATTCGATTGCAAGATCTAAAGATATACCTTCAAGCACTCACCTCCCCGGCAATGGCGCCAGAAAAGAGCTTGATGTCTACTACGCAACCTTCTTCTTGTAGACGTTGTTGGGCCTCCAAGTGCAGAGGTTTGTAGGACAGTAGCAAATTTCCCTCAGGTGGATGACCTAAGGTTTATCAATCCGTGGGAGGCGTAGGTTGACGATGGTCTCTCTCAAACAACCCTGCAACCAAATAACAAAGAGTCTCTTGTGTCCCCAACACACCCAATACAATGGTAAATTGTATAGGTGCACTAGTTCGGCAAAGAGATGGTGATACAAGTGCAATATGGATGGTAGATATAGGTTTTTGTAATCTGAAAATATAAAAACAGCAAGGTAGCAAGTGGTAAAAGTGAGCGTAAACGGTATGGCAATGCTTCGAAACAAGGCCTAGGGTTCATACTTTCACTAGTGCAAGTTCTCTCAACAATAATAACATAATTGGATCATATAACTATCCCTCAACATGCAACAAAGAGTCACTCCAAAGTTACTAATAGCGGAGAACAAACGAAGAGATTATGGTAGGGTACGAAACCACCTCAAAGTTATCCTTTCTGATCTATCTATTCAAGAGTCCGTAGTAAAATAACATGAAGCTATTCTTTCCATTCAATCTATCATAGAGTTCGTACTAGAATAACACCTTAAGACACAAATCAACCAAAACCCTAATGTCACCTAGATACTCCAATGTCACCTCAAGTATCCGTGGGTATGATTATACGATATGCATCACACAATCTCAGATTCATCTATTCAAACCAACACAAAGTACTTCAAAGAGTGCCCCAAAGTTTCTACCGGAGAGTCAAGAGGAAAACGTGTGCCAACCCCTATGCATAAGTTCAACTGAACCCACAAGTTGATCACTAAAACATACGTCAAGTGAATCACGTGATATCCCATTGTCACCACAGATAAACACATGCAAGACATACATCAAGTGTTCTCAAATCCTTAAAGACTCAATCCGATAAGATAACTTCAAAGGTAAAACTCAATCCATTACAAGAGAGTAGAGGGGGAGAAACATCATAAGATCCAACTATAATAGCAACGCTCGCGATACATCAAGATCGTAGCACCTCAAGAACACGAGAGAGAGAGAGATCAAACACATAGCTGCTGGTACATACCCTCAGCCCCGAGGGTGAACTACTCCCTCCTCGTCATGGAGAACGCCGGGATGATGAAGATGACCACCGGTGAGGGATCCCCCCTCCGGTAGGGTGCCGGAACAGGGTCCCGATTGGCTTTTGGTGGCTACAGAGGCTTGCGGCGGCAGAACTCCCGATCTATTGTGTTCCCCGATATTTTTAGGGTATATGGGTATATATAGGCGAAAGAAGTCGGTCAGGGGAGCCACGAGGGGCCCACGAGGGTGGGGGCACGCCCAGGGGGCAGGCGCGCCTCCCTGCCTCGTGGCCACCTCGAAGCTTCCCTATCGTCTACTCCAAGTCTCCTAGATTGCTTCCGTTCCAAAAATAACTCTCCCGAAGGTTTCATTCCGTTTGGACTCCGTTTGATATTCCTTTTCTTCGAAACACTCAAATAGGCAAGAAAACAACAATTTGGGCTGAGCCTCCGGTTAATAGGTTAGTCCCAAAAATAATATAAAAGTGTATAAATAAGCCCATTAAACATCCAAAACAGAATATATAACAGCATGGAACAATAAAAATTATAGATACGTTGGAGACGTATCAACAGCCGACATGTCTAGCCGTGCAACAGTAGCAGCACAGAGGTCCCGCCGCGCCGCCGAAGCAGCACGGGGGTCCCGCCGCGTCGTCGATGTAGTAGACTGGTCCGGCCACGCCGCGGAAGCAGCAGAGATGTCCCGCCGTGCCACCGAAGCAGCACGGAGGTCCCGCCGCATCGCGGCGGCCGGGGAAAATTTCTCGCGGGCAGGCGAGGACTCTTACAGGCGCATGCATGCGATGGTCCATAGCCAGATGGATCAGATCTCCGGCTGGGCGAGGTTGTAGGACGAGGCTACCGGCGTCATCCAGCAACTAGGGGAGGGCAATGCGAAGCTCTGGGGCAAGCGCGACCTACTGAGGGCAAAGATCGCCGGAAGGGCGAAGCAGGAGGAGACCGCTGCCTTGTTGCAGAGGACGGGCGTCATCGTCAAGAAACTTATGGACGGGAATGCCATGCTCCGCTCGAGCGCAACAGGCTGGTGGAGGAATCCATGGATGGTGCCAAGCAGCGTATTAAGGACATGAAACTGATGAAAGAGATCATCACCCGCCGTGACAACTAGTCACCGTGACCTGCAGCGCATAAAGAAAGTAGAGATCAGCGAGCCAGATCATTGTATGCGTCTTCCTTCTTATTTTTCCCTTGTGTATTTCAGGCGTAGCCGCATGTGGCTTTTTTAATTATCTTCCTAATTATGTAAGACAATTATTATCCACTCTCGTCGTCCTTATATATATTCATCAGTCTTTCTATAAGTCGCAGTAGATGCTATATAGGTCCGTCGGATCTTACATCAAGATCCGTGCAACATTTTCTTTTCAGATTTTCTTTTCTCTCTCTTAAATCTCAGTCGAGTGACACATTGCCACGCCATTAAACAGAGGCTCGGGCGCCATTAATGGAGACCTTGGGAGAGAGGTGGATGGCAGATGGAGGTCAAAGGGCTCTCCTCCCGATAAGCACGTGCAGGGTCTGTTCGCACACCTCCCGTACTCAAATAGCTACCCTGCACGGCGCCTCCTAGCTAATAAAAAAAGGGGACGCATAGCGGCACGTAAATGGTAAATAGAACACCCACGGTTTCAATAATACTTGTGTTTCCGATTGTAACGTGACAACACTTGTTCCAAAATGACTTTGTTGATTGTCAATGTGTGCGCCTTTCGCAAATCGGACAGCAAAATTACCACAGTATGTTGGTGCCATGTCATGACACCAAGCCAAGTTTCATGATTTTCATGTGTGTTTCGGATTTACAGGAATTAAAAAACCAATTTTTTCAATGTTTCCAGCTGAGCACGACGCTCAGATGTTTGAATTTCATTCCCATTTCTTGCATGGGACCTAGAAATTTACCCAAGGACACACATGTGATTTTTCAACCAGATTTGGTGCACTGTAGCATGTGCTTGTATTTCAAATTTGAATTATGCACACAAATGTGACACGTTCCCTCTCAGAACCACGAGCCTTCTTGAGAGAAGCTACGGTTTGCAAGAAACTCATACCAAAACTTGTTCCTATTCTGCCAATTTTTTTACAACAACATGGTAGTACCATGACATGACACCATGCCAAGTTTCATGATTTTCAGGCGTGTTTTGGATTTACAAGAATTTTAAAACCAAGCTTCTCAATGTTCTTGGCCGAGCCATGATGCCCAGATGTTTGAATTTCATTCCCATTTCTTGCATGGGACCTAGAAATTCACCCGAGAACACAGATGTGATTTTTCAACCAACTTTGGTGCACGGGAGCATGTGCTTGTAGTTCAAATTTGAATTATGCACATTAAATGACCAGAAACTCAATTAATGTATAAAAAGGCCAAACGAACCCGGAATAATTCCAAAATTTAATAGGGCACTCATGTAGTTCTATGTTGCATCTGTAAAGAAACTCAAGGGGGGCAGTGTATATTGTTTCGCACTCAAAGGTGATACGTTCCCTCCCAGAACCACGAGCCTTCTTGTGGGAAGCTCCGGTTTGCAAGAAGCTTATACCAAAATTTGTTCATATTCGGCCATTTTTTTACCAGGGCATGGTAGTACCATGACATGACACCATGCCAAGTTCTATGATTTTCAGGCGTGTTTTGGATTTACAAGAAATTTAAAACCAAGTTTCTCAATGTTCTCGGCCGAGCCATGATGCCCAGATGTTTGAATTTCATTCCCATTTCTTGCATGGGACCTAAAAATTCACCCGGGGACACACATGTAATTTTTCAACCAACTTTGGTGCACGGGAGCATGTGTTTGTAGTTCAAATTTGAATTATGCAAATTAAATGACCAGAAACTCAATTAATGTATAAAAAAGGCCAAACGAAGCCGGAATAATTCCAAAATTTAACAGGGCACTCATGTAGTTCTATGTTGCCTCTGTAAAGAAACTCAAGGGGGGGCAGCGTATATCGTTTCACACTCAAAGGTGACACGTTCCCTCTCAGAACCACGAGCCCTCTTGAGAGAAGCTCCGGTTTGCAAGAAGCTTATACCAAATCTTGTTCAAAATTGTCCCAATTTTTTACCACAACATGTTAGTGCCATGACATGACACCATGCCAAGTTTCATGATTTCTAGGCGAGTTTTGGATTTACATGAATTTAAAAACCAAGTTTCTCGATGTTCTCAGCCTAGTCACGACACCCAGATGTTTGAATTTCATTCCCATTTCTTGCATGGGACCTAGAAATTCACCCAAGGACACACATGTGATTTTTCAACCAACTTTGGTGCACTGGAACATGTGCTTGCAGTTCAAATTTAGATTATGCACATTAAATGTCCAGAAACTCAATTAATGTATAAAAAGGCCAAACGAACCCGGAATAATTCCAAAATTTAAGAGGGCACTCATATAGTTCTATGTTGCCTCTGTAAAGAAAATCTGGGGGGAGGCAGCTTATATTGTTTCGCACACAAAGGTGACACGTTCCCTCTCGGAACCACGAGGCTTGTTGAGAGAATCTCCGGTGTTGCAAGAAGCTTATACCAAAACTTGTCCCAATTCAGCCAAGAATTATATACATATGAAAACAGGGTTTAGATTATCCCGAACATCTCGCCACCTAGACCAATGTACTCTGATTTGAATTCAACATAAAATGGATACAAATATTTGAATTGGAGATCGTATGTTACATGTAGTTTATAGTGAAATATGATTACTGCTATATGCATGTTTTTTGTTATCAAGATAATATTTAAATGATTGTATAAGTTGACAACAATCGTATTCAAATAAGGAAAATTGATTCAAATTTAGTCCATATGGTAGACGACAATATATATGTTCATAGGGTGGAGTAAAATGTTCATATATGATGGAAGATCAAAATGTAGGACTACATCCATTATAAACCGCAAGGTCACCTAACGATATATTCGAATTCAACATAACATGGATTCAAAAATTGGAATTCGAGATCCTGACATTTGTAATCATATAAAAAGGGACACGACTCTTTCTTTTGGTGGGAATTGATTTGTTTTTTAATGTTGTTGAGGGAAGTGCGAATCGATTTGGTACTGTACAAGGTAATCTTGTTCTCCCAGTTTTCTTTACATTTTTCTTGTAGCTTTTTCAATGACATTTATAGCAATATAGTAAAAGGGGACATGACTCTCTTGTGTCTTGTATGAATTGTTTTTTTGTACACGTTAAGTTTGTTCTACCGAACAAGGAATTCGCGCCTTGTTATCCCGAAATTTTAAGCTCGAGTATCTTTTGTCTCATCTGCTTTGAAACTCCCGCCTCTTCAACCCGCGTCGCGCCTTGTTATCCCAAAATTTCGACGCACGCGAAAACTCCCTCCTCATCCGAAATCGGTCCCGCAGCCCATACACGCGAAATCCCCCTTCTACCCCTCAGCCGGAAATGTCGGCTCGACGTCACGGTGTCAAAACCGGTGGGGGTACGCTGGTAACTCAGCCTACATTTTGGACAAGCGCATCCCTAAGCCATGGCTCCCCCTACCTTCCCCTTCGTCCCCCCCATTTGTACACCGAGGCTGCCAAAACCCACGAAACCCCACGCTCCTCGGTCGGCCTGCCGACCGCCGCCCAGCCAGAGTCTCTTCCCCGACGACGTCGTCCACCGCGACAGCTCGCCGTCGCTCATCCACCGCACCGGATGAGGGTGTCGATCTCATCGTCTCGCCGGATCAGCCGCCCCGTCCTCCACCTCCAAGGAGCTGCCCCGACGTTCGCCTCGTCTATCACGCCACCTCCATCCCCACAGTGTCGTCTTGACCTGCCCCACCGGAACCGCAGCACCCTCACCAATTCCTCCGATGAAGCCGAGGCTAACTTGGCGCCACCAAGGAGGTTCTGCACTCACCGCTGCATTTTATCTTTTATTCGATCTCACGGGGCTGCCGGTGCTCGATACCGAGCAGCCATGGCGGGTCTCCATCGACGGCGCCGTCGCCGGCCACTTCATCCACGGTGTCTCTCCCCATGTCGTTGCTTCCTCGGCGGCCACTTCGTGCTGCTGTTCTGCTCTGCTATTGCTGTCGGTCGCGCTGCTGCTCCGCTCTTGCTCTCGTTCATGCTGCTGCTCTGCTCTTGCTCTCACTCACGCTGCTACACGACCTCCGGCAGCTACCAGAGTTGCTGCTTCAGCACTCACTCGCGGTTCTGCTGCACGACTTGCTCTCTGCTAGTGCGTTCCTTGCTCAAGCGTTTGTTGATTTAGATCACTGCTTCTCTGCTACTAGTGCTCGAACGCCCTAAACATCTATTGCAATGCTCTTCTACTAGTTCAATCAGTTTCGACAGTAAAATTCAGTTTCGACTGTAAAGTTCAGTTTCTTCAGTTAAGTTCAGAGTAAACAGTATTTACAGCATCTGTCGGAGCAGCCGTGGCGCGGCTGATGCGTTTTACATCTAGCACTTTTTGGTGATGTATTTTACATCACCTATTGCAGATGATATTAGAGTCCCACTTCAGATTAATATTGTCTGTCTTGTCCTGCTTCAGTCTCGACGACGTAGACCTCACCGGAGCTGATCCAACGACGAAACCGTCCATCACAGGGAGCAGTACCCTCGGCGCCGTTTCCAGAGGCCTCAGATCTTCTTCCCCGCCTCCGACAGTCAAACCAGCATCACCACCCTCCACGTCCAACCCAATGATGCTGAGGTCGACAAGACTATGCCAAAGAGGTTGTACACTCGTTGCATCACTTTGTTACTGTGCATTCATGTCGATCCCTCAGGGATCCTTTGCTATGGAACTACTATGGTACTACTATTCGTGCATTTGGTTAGGAGTGGAGCAAAGCAAAAGTGGAGGATTTTTTTCCTTTGGTGTCTCTTTCAAAGAAAAATGGTAGGAATTTTAATATCCAGTTGGACGTCCTTTTCAAATTAATATGCATGAAGAACAGGACTAATTGCATTACTGGCATAATTAAGATTCCTATTTTTTTCATTTTCACGTGGTTTGACTTTAATTTGACCATGTTTCTCCATTCCTGTGTCCTTCCAATTCATGTGAACCAAACACCGAGGTTCACAGAAATCCTATGTTTCGAAATGCTCTGTTTTGCACATGCATTCATATCCTATTCCTGTGTTTTTCCTGTCCATGCGTTTATAGAATCCTCCAATTCTAAGGAGCCCTTACAGATTTACTTCATTTTCAGATATGCGCCAAATAAAACTCTGTGCGTTATGTCCTGCTCATGCCGTGTCGTCATCCACCCCACCTGAGGTGCACCCTCGACAGAAGCGTTCACTGCAGTAGAGATTCCCCCTGCAAACTTTCTTTCGCTGCCTCAGATCATCTTCCCTGTTGCCGGCAGCCACGCCAACTGCATTACCATCATCGACTGAGCAGATGAACTTGCGAACTACACAGTTCCGTAAGAGAGGTCACAGTCTTTTGTCTTTGCTTACGTTATACATCGGTTATTACCTGCTACTTTACCATTCAATCTTGAGTTTTAAAATGTCCGTGGGTCTCATATCGAGGTAGCAATGAATAGTATCTGTCTACTATCTTGTTCATCTGGGTCTTCTATGTGGTTCATGTTGGGTGGGCAACAAACAGTAGATGATCCATTGTCTATCTCTTTAAACTGAAGCTATAATCTACCTGCTAACATTAGTTTTGGATCTATCCACTCGTTTGTTACCATTAGTCTTGATTTCTGCATGCACCTCTTAGGCCTTACAAAATCTAACTAATTTTTTATTATGCATGTCAGTTATTGTACACAATCGTACTGAACATGTAGAGAAAAAGAGAAGACCATTGCATGGGAATACAATGTCATGCAGACGCCGCTCCATGGTGGGCGAAGTGCCCCCCTCCCGCATTCCAGATTGTATTCTGTAGGAAGATAACTGTTCAGATGGGGATTCAAAGGAGCCGACCACTCCTATTTACCACCTGAGGTGTTTGCTCTAACCTGACATGCAGTCATATCATGCATATGGCGCCTTGCATTGCTTACATTATTCATCTTATATGTCATCAGCTTAGTTTAGATTTGCTTTGTGTGAATGCCACCTATTTGGTTTCTATATCATACTTCCACCGTTCCTAAATATTTATCTTTTTAGAGATTTCAACAAGTGACTACATACGGAGCAAAATGAGTGAATCTACACTCTAAAATATGTCTATATATGTCTGTATGTGGCAATCCATTTGAAACCTCTAAAAAGATAAATATTTAGGAACGGAGGGAGTATATGGGAATTATGCAATGCCATGTTTTTCACCCAGTTATCATATATGTGAATTATGCACCGCCATGTAGCCAGGCATCATATATGTGAATTATCTCATGCCATCTTTTTTCATTACGTATTCCATTTGTCGACAATCTCTGTATATTAAACTACTCTTCATGTGTACCAGCCATTTGAGCCTGTTATGGAAAAATCGGGAGTGAAAACAAGGTCTTCAGAGCAGGCAATGGTGCCTGTTGAAGCATATATCTCGATGGTTACAGGGAGCTCCTCGGAGGAGGATTAAGAGACAGATGACCAGTCCTATATCCCACCTGAGGTGTATGCTCTAAGTTGCAATGTTTATATTTCTCATATCATGCATATGGTGTCTTGCATTGCTTAGTTTAGACATCATATGCACAATATTGAATTCCATCTGCTTAGTTTAGAGATCATACATGCGAGTGCCAGCTGCTTAGTATATGAATCAATTATGTCAATTATATCATGCCATCCTGTATACTTAGACAACATTTATGTGAATTATTTCATCCCAACCTATTTTAGAAAGATATCATATAGTTTTGTCATGTCATCCTGTTTAGATACTCATCATATGTTGAATTATGCCATTATATCCTGTTAAGTTATCCATCATATATCTGAAACTATGTCATGCTATCCTGTTTAGTTAGGCATCATATATGTGAAATTGTGTCATGTTGTCCTGTTTGCTTAGACAACATATATGTGAATTACCACATTTGTCTATCATACAATGTTTGTATGTTCAATTTCTTTTCTTGTTTATCAGCCATTTGAATTGGAGGGGGTGATGGCAGTATCTAAGGGAGCAAAAACCCGTTCTTCACAAAAGACAGTGCTACCCGTCAATGCAGATAGAACCATGGTTGTATTGGCCCACAAACTTGCCCCACCACACATAATCGAGACTCTTCCAGATCGCACACTTAGACCGTTGGGCAGAGAATCAGCTACAACTCATCTAACCCCAACCCCAACGGATAGTAACCCACTTCTAGTTGACAAAGCACCATGTCCACCACAGAGTACCCCCAAACGAGCAGTTTGTAAACAAACTTCAGTGCCCAAAGCACGAAGACCACCACAGCGAACCCAAACTCCACGTTTAAAGCAGAAGAGCAACTATTCTCAGGTCAGATTCCGTAGCTATGGTCCATACTCCTTTGTTGTTGCATCACTGTATTTACTCATACCAACTACTTTCGAATATGAAGGATCCAATTGAAACTCCAATGGCGCAACAGGTATGTTTTAAACCTATTTCTTTAACTGGATTGATGTTCTAACTTCTTGCTCTATGTTGATTTCAGTTTTAGTTGTATAAACAGTTATGTTCTCATGTGATGCACATTACAAGTGTTGCCAATGTTGTGTAGTTTCTCACACTTATATTCTGTCTATGCTGGTGTGTCTTCAAAATATATGAGTTGAACTGTGTCTCTATCTTGATTTGGCAACATAAACTAGAATGATATGGACAATGCAGTGACCATAATACATAGATATATGTTTGTTTCATGTTGCTATCCTGTCCACCTTACTACTAAACCCGTTTACCAAAATGAGTTTTGTATACTACATGCTAAACCTGTGATGTGTCTGCTTGTTTCTCTTGTACTATGCGAACAGAATATTGGATAAGAGCACCGCACTATGCAATGGTAGAGAAAGTGTCGGTGTACTAGAATAGGGGTACCCTAGTATCCCGAACTTGTGCATGGGCAGTCGCAGCGCCCCGCGGCAAGGCTTGCTGGGTGACCGCCAAGGACCCCCGTGGTTCCTTTGGAGCCATTCAAGAACAAAGTATTTAAGCCAAGGAGACAAGGCCCCGGCAAGAGGAGCTTGCCGGGAAGGCCACTCAAGGCACAAAGCCCCGGCAAGAGGAGCTTGTCGGGAAGGCCAACCGAGGCATCTCAAGGAACTTGCCATGACACACCACGCGTCCCGACAAGACCCGGCGAGCGACAAGCTCCCGGACACGACAAGACAATGGCCACGGCAAGGCGTTTGCCGCGGCAAGCAACCACTCTGTACCCGCGCTCCAGCACATCCACCAACGTGTCGCTCTGAGACCCTTCCAGGCGTACGTGGCGGGAGGCTGTGCAGCCAGGGGTGCACTGTGGCAAGCGGCGCTGACAAGATCGCCATCGTGTCGAGCGGTGGCGTCCCTGACGGTCCCTTTTCTGCACTGTTTGGGCGACGTAGATAGGCATCTAATGCCCTTGTCCCCTGCCATCAGGGTTAGGTATGATACACTGTGTAGGTAGCTGTACCTACCGCAGCACCTTTTCCATTTTTGCCCTTGCCTACGTTGCCACCTGTTGGAGACCCCTTGAGCATATAAAAGGAGGCCCATGAACAACGTAGAAGGGGGAGGAACAGAAGAACGCTCGGTCTCGTTAGCTGCTGGAGCGTACTGTAGCACTCAGCGCTCCCCAGCAAGAACTCAATACAAACCACAAAGCAGCAGTAGGAGTATTATCTCTCCGGAGAGCTCCGAAGCTGGGTAAACCGTTCGTGTGCTCCGCCTCGATCCGCTCTTCGTGCGACCTCCGCCCCCCGCCGAACCGAAAGGGGCTCCGTCCCCATAGGTGCTCGTGGAGTCAGTTTCCCCGACATCTTTGGCGCGCCAGGTAGGGGGCGTCGAGGTTGTGTGAACCTGATCCGGCGTTCACACGAGCTAGATCTTCATCGACTTCATCGACATGCCACCGAAGAAGAAGGCTTCGGAGGCGGCTGCTCCGTCCGCGTCGAACCCACCGCCGCCGGAGCAAACAGCTGGTGGGGAAGACACCGGCGGAAGAATGGGCGTCGACGAGGGAGCCCACGGTGCCGCCAGGTCCAAGGACAAGGCTGCGCTGCCCGTCGGCGGCGTAGCCGGCTCCCACGACGACCGGGCGTCCGTAGATGCACCGCGCCCATCTCAGGAGGCGCAGGACCAGCAGCGTCGTAGTACTCACGGTACCATACGCTCGCTGGACTCAGATCGAGCTGGCGGATCTTGGGATGCTCCAGGCCAGCATGCGCGCCAACGTGCTGGCGCGAGCGAGGCACGGTCGCCTGGACGGGATATTGCTCCTTCTAACGCAGTTAGAAGTCCGAGCATATCCCGCTCCTCGCACCGTTCGCCACCGCTACCCGCCACTCCAGCAGAAGCTTTGGCGCGAGCTCAACTGCTCCTAGACTTCCCTCCAACGGCGGACAAGATCGACGACTAGAGGGCCACCATTCAGAGTCTCATCGGCTTCGCCAACGGTGACACTCCACGGCAGCCGACCACATCGCAGCCGCGGCAAGCCAGCCAGGTGCGAGCCGATGGCGACAAGACCGGTGGGGGTGCAACCACCGTGCACTCTCCGCCCCGCAGGCCAAGATCGCCGACTCGCCGGGTCCACCACGACATCGACTCCACTGCTTCATCAGGTCCGCGAGCTCGCCGCGATCAGCGCCAAGTTCTTCACGAATGACAGCAAGAAGATGCTCGTACTCGCATCGAGCACCGAAGAGAAGCGCGATGTCAGTCAGACCAGCGCGCTGGGCCCACTGTCGACATGCATGTGCCAGGGGAACCAGGCGACCTGCCGTACGTGGTAGGTTGCCCTGCGTTTACCCGTGAGCTGCGGCAAGTCCAGTGGCCCAGCACGAAGAATTTCAAGCCAGATGTACCCGAGAAGTACGACGGCAAGTTGCATCCGTCGGAGTTCCTCAGCATCTACACCATTGCGGTGCAAGCTGCTGGGGGGCACGACGACAAGATCCTTGCCAACTACTTCCCGCTGGTGCTCAAGCCCAACGTCAGGTCCTGGCTCATGCACTTGCCGGACAACTCCATATCTTCCTGGGCAGACCTATGCCATCAGTTTGTCGGCGCCTTTACAGGCGACCACAAACCTCATGGCCAGGAGAGTGACCTTCACCTGCTCGCCTAGAAAGAAGGAGAGCCCCTGTGCAAGTACATCCAGAGATTCAGCCAAGTGCAACGCAACATCCCAGATGTCCACCCTGCCGCGGTCATCAGCGCGTTCCACCAGAACGTGCGTAACCGCAGGATGCGGGAGGAGATGGCGATGTGCAAGATCAGAGACGTCAGTGAGCTGTATGCCCTGGCCGACAGGTGTGCACGTGCTGAGGAAGGGAGGAAACTCCCCGGAGAGGATACTGGAGCAGGAGGATCTGACAGCGATGATGCTGCCCCGGCAAAGAAAAACCGGCGGCGGAACAACAGGAAGAGAAAAGGCAAAGATGTGCTAGTTGTTGAGCAGTCCAGCAACGAAGGTGGCGCCAAGACAGCCAAGACTGGTAGCTCCGGCAAGGAGGTTGTCGGATGCACCAACTGCCAGGCTGTGGCGGCCGCCGACAAGCAGGAGGGCACCAACAAACAGTACTGCAAGATCCACCGCACCAAGGGCCATGACCTCCAGAGCTGCAAGAAGGTCGAGCAGCTTGTCGAGCTACAGAAGGCCGAGTACAAGCGGCGCGACAAGGAGAAGGCTCAAGGAGGTGCTGGAGAATCCGGCACGGAGCGCCCCGGCCGGGGAGGACGCCGCGACAAGGCCAAGCAGCGGCAAGGCGACAGACCTCCCCGCGGCGGCGACAAGGATGAAGATGACGACGACGACGACGACGAAGACATGGATGATGACGAGACCAGCGAGCAGGAGTTCCAGAAAGCCACAGAGGTCTTGTGCGTTGACGGTGGTGCTTCTCTGCATACTTCACACCGCCAACTCAAGCAGTGGGTGCGGGAAGTCAATGCAGCAGAACCACCCGTCGAGTCACGCAAGCTTCTGAAATGGTCCAGCACGCCTATCATCTTTGATATTGAGGACCACCCCGATCGCACAACTGCGGTCGGGTGTTTGCCGATGTTGGTCTCACCAACTATCCGCAACCTCAAGGTCACTAAGATGCTAGTTGACGGCGGGGCCGGCTTGAACCTGATCTGCTCCGCTGTGCTCAGGAAACTCCAGGTCCCTGACAGCGAGCTCGAAGAGACCGGCACATTCCAAGGAATCAACCCGGGAAGGAGCAAGCCGAAGGGGAAGATCACGTTGCCGGTGACATTTGGCAGCGAGTTGAACTTCAGGACTGAGAGGATCACTTTTGACGTTGCCGATTTTCCATTGCCTTACAACGGGATTCTCGGCCGTCCAGCACTCGCCAAGTTCATGGCGGCCTCTCACTACGCGTACAATATGCTGAAGATGCCAGGCCCGATAAGTGTCATCTCTGTCCCTGGCGACAAGAAAGATGCTCTTATCTGTGCCGACAAGATCTACCGGGAAGCAGTAGCCGCGACGGATCGCGAGACACTTGCCGCTGAAGCTCCAGGGGGGAAGAAGAAGACCAAGTCCGGCAAGAGCTCTGATGCCCACTCCGGCAAGCGCACCTCTTCGGAGTGCTGCGCTACCGTCGAGGACGCACCATCGAGCTCCATCGGCAAGTGTAAGAAGACAATGGCAGCTCCGCCAGCGACTAAGAAGGTGTCCGCCAAGGAGGACGGCACTGGTGGTACTTTCACCATCAGTGCCACTCTCGACCCTAAATAGGAAAGCGCGCTCATTCCTTTCCTGCGGGCGAATGTCGATGTGTTTGCGTGGCAACCGTCTGACATCCCCGGTGTTCCCAGGAAAGTAATTGAGCACCACCTTGCCGTCTGTCCTCATGCGCGGCCCGTCAAGCAGAAAGTCAGAAAGCAAGCTGTGGAGCGCCAAGAATTCATCGTAGAAGAGATCAAGAAGTTGGAAGCAGCAGGCCTCGTTAGAGGAGTGCTCCATCCTACGTTGTTGGCCAATCCTGTAGTCGTGCGCAAGGCAAACGGGAAATGGAGGCTTTGTATCGACTTTACCGATGTCAATAAAGCTTGTCCCAAAGACCCATTTCCCTTGCCGCGCATTGACCAGATTGTTGACTCCACGGCCGGATGTGATTTGCTTTCATTTCTTGACGCATACTCAGGATATCATCAGATCTTCATGGCAGAAGAGGATGAGGAAAAGACCGCGTTCATCACTCCATGTGGCACGTACTGTTTCATACGGATGCCTTTCGGTTTAAAGAATGCTGGTTCAACATTTGCAAGGGTCGTCCATACCGCTTTGGAGCCACAAATACATAGAAATGTGGAAGCCTACATGGATGATATAGTGGTCAAGAGTAGGGACAAAACAACTCTGATTCAAGATTTAGAAGAGACTTTTGCAAATCTACGCAAGATCAGCCTCAAGCTCAACCCCGAGAAGTGCGTGTTTGGAGTCCCTTCCAGCAAGCTTCTCGGGTTCTTCATGTCTCAGCAGGGAATTGAAGCCAATCCCGACAAGATCAAGGCCATTGAGCAGATCGAAGCACCAAAGCGCTTCAAGGATGTACGAAGACTTGCCGGCTGCGTGGCGGCTCTCAACAGGTTTATCTCTAAGTCTGCTGAGCGCGCCCTGCCGTTTTTCAAAATTTTGAAAAAGGCAGGTCCAATGAAATGGACTCCGGAAGCGGAGGATGCGCTGCAGGACTTGAAGAGATACCTGTCCTCCACTCCAATACTTGTCGCACCTAAGCCACAAGGGAAGTTGCTGCTGTATCTGGCGGCAACCAATCAAGTGGTTAGTGCTACGTTAGTAGCGGAGAGGGAGGCAGATGATGAGCCAGCAACCACGGCGAGCACATCCAGCGACAAGCAGGGGGCTTCCCCGACAAGCTCTGGTCCCGACAAAGATGGATCTGCGCAGGCACCCGAGGAGATACAGAAGAAAATGGTGCAGCGCCCAGTTTACTTTGTCAGTTCCCTTCTGCAGGGGGCTAGGTCAAGGTACTCTGGTGTGCAGAAATTGCTTTTAGGCCTTCTCATGGCCTCGAGAAAGCTGCGCCATTACTTCCAAGCACATGAGATCACAGTTGTCACTCGCTTTCTGCTGAAGAGGATACTGCAGAATCCAGAAGCAACAGGAAGGATTGTTGAGTGGGCACTAGAACTGTCAAGCTTTGGCCTCAAGTTTGAGAGCACTTCAACTATCCAAAGCAGAGCATTGGCAGAATTCATAGCAGAGTGGACGCCAACACCAGATGAAGAAATTCCAGAGACGAGCACCCCCGTCAAGGAAGCAAGCAAAGAGTGGCTGATGTACTTTGATGGTGCTTTCTCGCTGCAAGGCGCCGGTGCTGGTGTGCTGCTTGTCGCACCCACCGGAGAGCACCTCAAGTACGTAGTCCAGATGCACTTTCCCAAGGAGCAAGCAACAAACAATACTGCAGAGTATGAAGGTTTGCTTGCCGGTCTCAGGATCGCGGCAGACCTTGGGATCAAGAAGCTCATTGTTAGGGGTGACTCGCAGCTTGTCGTACGCCAAGTGAACAAGAATTATCAGAGTCTGTTGATGGAAGCTTATGTTGATGAAGTGAGGAAGCTAGAAGAGCGCTTTGTCGGCCTATAGATGGAACATGTTCCAAGAGCTCAGAACGACATCGCCGACGGCCTGTCAAAGTGCGCAGCATTTAAGTTACCTGTGGAACCAGGGATCTTTCCGCTCAAGCTGACTCAACCGTCTGTTACGCCATCAACTGGACAGAGCAAGAAGAGGAAGTTGATTTCTGGTGACTATTTTCCGGCAGAGCTTCCCGAAGCCGCCGCCAAAAAGGTCCCCAAGATCAACACCAAGAGTGCTGGGGAGCAGTCTGCTCCGGCAAACCCCAGGGTTTGTTCCGTTGAAGCAGACGCTCCCAACAAGTTTTGCTCCGGCAAGCTTGCCGGGGAACGTCAAGCTCCGGCTGAACCGCAGGTTCTCGCCGTAGAAGCGGATGTTCCCGCAGCAGCAGATGTGCCTTTAGTCCTTGCTGTCGAGCCACAAGCTCCAGCATGGGCACAACAGATCGTCCGTTTCCTTCAGACAGGAGAACTTCCCGAAGAGCAAGAAGAAGCGGAAAGAGTAGCCCAGCAGTCAAGTATGTACCAGTTTGTCGACAACGCACTGTACAGAAGAAGACTCAACGGTGTGAAATTGAAGTGTATTCACCGGGAAGACGGACAAAAGCTGTTGGCAGGGATACATGGAGGCATATGTGGTCACCACATTGGCGCAAGAGCGCTTGCCGGCAAAGCTTTCTGGCAAGGTTTCTTTTGGCCGACAGCCCTCCAGGATGCGACTGCACAAGTAACCAAGTGTGAAGCGTGCCAGTTTTATTCCAAGCAGATACACCAGCCAGCTCAAGCTCTCCAGACGATCCCTTTATCCTGGCCATTTTCGGTCTGGGGGCTCGACATCCTTGGCCCCTTCCCCCGAGTAGTCGGGGGCTTTGAGTACTTGTACGTCGCAATCGACAAGTTCACAAAGTGGCCGGAAGTGGAAGCAGTGAGGAAGGTGACAGCACAGTCAGCAGTCAAGTTCTTCAGGTCGATTGTTTGCCGCTTCGGGATCCCTAACAGGATCATCACCGACAACGGTACGCAATTCACGAGCCGCACCTTCATGCAGTACATCCAAGATCTTGGCGCCAAGGTCTGCTTCGCTTCTGTTGCTCACCCCAGGAGCAACGGTCAAGCGGAGAGGGCAAATGCTGAAGTGCTGCGTGGACTCAAGACCAGGACTTTCAACAGGCTGCACAAGTGCGGAAGAAACTGGATTGAGGAGCTGCCGGTGGTTCTTTGGTCGATCAGGACGACGCCAAATCGAGCCACTGGCCAGACACCTTTCGCTCTAGTCTATGGAGCAGAGGCAGTTCTCCCCACGGAACTCGTATACGGGTCACCTCGAGTGCTCGCTTATGATGAGCTTGAGCAAGAGCAGCTGCGGGAATATGACGCGCTGCTCCTTGTGAGGACCATCTTCAGGCTGCTGTACGAGCTGCTCGCTACCAGCAAGCTTTGCGTCGCTACCATAGCCGCAAAGTTAACGCCAGAAGTCTCGAGGAAGGCGACCTTGTTCTTCGGCGCGTTCAGTCCGCCAAGAATTCCAACAAGTTGACGCCGAAGTGGGAAGGCCCTTATCGGGTGAAACGAGTCACTAGGCCTGGCGCTATCCGCCTTGAGACCGAAGATGGCATTCCAGTGAGCAACTCCTGGAACATTGAGCATCTTCGTAAGTTTTACCCGTAAGGCGCGGTTGCCGGACCCTGCTCCGGCAACCACCTTTTGTACAAGTCTTGCCGCTGTTGCATGTAATCCTTTGTACAAAGCCAGGCGCAGACCCTGTGCGTAAATAAAGCTCATGTGCTCCGCACATCTTGTCAATTTCATGCCTTTTATTTTTTGCATGAGTTATCTGACACTTTGTGCAGCGAACACCCCCGGTAAGCAATAACGAGCCATAAGGCTCCATATCGTTATTTTCTCTTCTCTCTTTTCTCAAAGAAAGGAAGGTTCCTCTCGCCCACAAGTTAGCCGGGGGGGAAGGAGAAGACAACGGTGTGGACCAGGCGTCGTTCAAGAAAGTTTCGCCTTGCCGGAAAGCAAACAACAGAAAAGCTAAGTTGCCAAAGTTTGAGCAATCAGATTTTTAAAATTTTTAAGTTATCTTCCTTGAACGACCATGCTTTGTATGGAAAACCCATGCGTGGAGGAACCAGCTCGTGGCTATTGCGCCCTTACTTTGTTTCGAGTTCGCTCAACAGTTTAAGTGTGCTGCGACTAGAGTCGCGCCCTTACTTTGTTTCGAGTTCGCTCAACAACTTAAGTGAGCTGCGACTAGTCGCGACAAGGTTTCTTGTCGGTAACGACACCGCCAGCAGGCTGCTGACGTCCCGCACTCAGCGCTTGCGGCAAAGGTGCCTACGCCAGCAAGTTCCCTAAAAGCGTAGGGCAAAAACATACAAAGGAAGGGATCAAGTAATGGAAATAACATCGCAATCATGACCCGAAATAGAGTTATATTACAAAATAGCTTGTCGCGGCTCTAATAGACTGTTTTCATAACATGATCAGCAACGACAAGAAAAGAAGAAGACGGGTGGCCTAGTCCACGCGATCGCCCTCAACCCTCTTGACCCGCTCACCTTGTCCACAATGGGTGCGACAAGGTCCTTGAGCGCCTCCAAATCAGCTTCCGCTGGCAGGGATCTGAGGACGTTGGTGAGGTTGAGGCCCGGGTTGCGGAAGGCTACCTTCACCAACACCTTCTGAAGAGCTCCTGCGCAGATCTTGCACGACTCGTCGGCCAGCTGCTTTGGGATCCTCTCCCGGAGTCGCTGGAGGGCCGTCGCCACGCCTTTGAAGAACAGAGTGAGCTTGGCGCTGGATGGGAGGGTCTCATCGGAGGGATACCCGAGATCCTCCATCCCCAGCTGCGCCAGCTCCTTGTCGATGTCTGCGGCAGCATTCACAAGACCCTCCGTCCACTGCTCCACAGTTTCTCTAAAATCATTCTGGGTGGCGGCAATGCTTTCCAGCAGCGCCTTGTCGGCCTTGATCTCCTTCTTTAGGGCCGCCTCCTGCTCCCTGGCGCCGTCCAGCGTCTTGGTCAAAGCAGCTAGCTTCAGCTCAAGATCGGCGTTGGAGTCCTTGGCGGCGGCAAGCTCCTTGATCTTCTCGGCGAGACGACCCTGCAGCTCGCCAAAGGTGTAGGCGTCCTTCTCGCGCTCATGTTTGAGTGCGGCAAGCTCTTCACCGCTCGCCTTGAGATCAGTCTCCAGCTGCGCCACCTTCGTCTCCAGCTCCTTCTTGGCGGCCTCGGCAGCTGCAGCAGCGTCCTTTGCTTCCTTGAGAGCTCTGCTGAGTGTTTGCTCGCGCGCAGCAAGCTCCTCTTCGTGGCTGTCCAGGCTGACCTTCAGCTGCGCCAACTCACCCTCCCGCGCAGATAGCTCCTCGGCGACAAGCCGCTGTTGCTCTGCAACTTCTGCCTTCTCGAGGATGAAGGCCTTCTGCGCCTCATCGAGCTGCACACGCTCCGCCGCCAGCGACCGGAGAGCTGCCTGGTTGAGACCTCGGAGCTCCTCCGCGCGCTTCTCCATGTCCACCCCCGCCTTCGCGACAAGCGCTTCGCGGGACTCCAGTTTGGCTTGTCGAGCACGGTAGAGCGACACCAGCCTCCGGAGCAGCCGCTCCTCCTTAGACTCGCCGCCGCTGCTGCTTGGCGCGTCGACCAACGTCAGCCCAGCGGAGGCAAGCACCTCCATGTCAAAGCTTTCTCCTTCGACTGGCGCCCTGGACGTTGACGCCCAGGGGAGGTTGATGAAGACGCCATCGCCGGCCTTCAAGTATACACCTGGCTGGGGCTCTTCGGAGTCTGACGCTGCGGCAGCGGCAGGAGGATCAGCGGTCGGTGTAGCGCCTGTCGCTCCTGCGGCCTCAGGGTCGTCAGTGCGATTGCTAGACCCCTCGTCAGCTGCTGCGGCGGCAGCCTTGGCGGCCTCTTCGCCGGCGGGATCATCAGCGCCGGCCGCTTCTTCGGTGGCGGCGGCATCATCAACAGCAACCTCGGTCTCCATCGGCTCCGCAGTAGATGGATCTGATGGCCGGGAAAGGAAGAAAAGTCAAGCAGATATCCAAAAAGAAGATCAAACGAAGAAGAACCCAAGGGAAGTTTTGAAGCAAGAGGCTTACCTGCACCGGGCTCTGCAGTTGTGGTCTCCACCACCGGAGGACCGCTGGTGCTGTCCCTTGCCGGAGACTCCTCCCTTGCCGGAGAGATCCCCCTTGCCAGAGAGCTCTCCCTTGTCGGAGGATCCTCCCTTGCCGGAGAACTCTCCCTTGGCGGCGTAGTCGAAGCAGGTGGCGTGTCAGGGGTGGCCTCCGGACGCTCCTGGTGGGGCTGCTCTGCTCCTACATAAGCCAACAGTCAGATATCAGCAAACAAAGAGTACCCATGCCCGCCTAACAGCGGGAAGCAAACCATATGCTTACGCTGGGGGCTGCGCTGGGGGCTGCTCTGAAGAGCAGCTGCCGGGTCCGGCAAGTTTGTCTCGGGCGCACCCCCTGCTGACACGGTGGGATCGTCCTCGATGACAATCACCGGGACCTTGGCTCTCTTTGCCGCTCTCTAGGCCAGAGTCCTAAAAAGGAATAAGTTCAGAGTAAAGCAAATGAGATACAAGACAAGACAGCAAGTATTGAAGACATACAAGTACAACAAGAATCTTACTCTTCTTCTTCCTCGTCGGAGCTGAGCGCGGAGAAGTCAAAGCCTGGCCCACCTCCAGCGTGAGGAGGCGGAGGAGTAGGATCCCTTGGCCGCTTGGCGGGAGCTGGAGCGGCGGACCGGGAGGACCCCGCTCCAGTTGCCGCTGCAGCGTGAGGTGCTTCCGCGGCAACAGAACTTGCCGCGGTGGAGCGTGTCATGCGGCGCGGCGGGGGTTGACTCGTCCGCCGCTCCGCCACATCCCCGGCCTTGCGAAGACGCCTTCTTGGTGGAGCCGGGGGCTCTGCTTGTGGAGCCGGGGGCTCTGCTTGCGGCAAGCTGCCCAAAGACAAAGAGGAAGAGGAGCCGATCTCCAACGAGCCGCTCGTATCCTCGGCGGGCCCGCTCGGCCCGACGTCATGCCCGGCGGACTTCTCCTCGCCGGCAAGTTCCTCTCGCTCGGCAAGGCTTGCCGCCTCTGCTGCCTCTGCCTCCTCCACGGTGAACCCAAACTCGCGCGCAGCTGCGGCTGCCGCCGCCTCTTCTAGCCTGGTGGCGATGCGCTTGAGCTCCTCATCGGTGGTGTCCCGGGTGAGGCCCCTCTGCTCATCGGCGTCGATCGGCACTTCTACCAAGTTATCGAAGAACGCCCGCACGACATCATCTGCAGGCTCTATCCAGGCTGGGTCAATTCCATGCGAGTCGCACAGCGGCATCATTGCACGGATGCGGTCGAGCGAGGAGTTGTTGCACAGCGGAACGATGCCCCTCGGCAACCTGAACACTTCGGGATGCTGAGGGTCGTACTTGAACAGCTCCTGGAGCATCGCGTTGAGCTCCAGGACAGTGAAGTTGAAGTTGAGGCCCGGCCGCAGCCTCATGATATCCGCCGCGTTCTGGAACTCCCAGGCGGGTCTCCTCCTCTCCTGCAGGGGGGCGATGCGGCGGCGAAGGAAATCTGCGCCAACCACTCCTACAGTAAGCCCGGCAAGCCTGAGGCGTAGGATCCTGGCGACGGCAATCTTCAGTCTGTCGTCTTCCGGGGCCAAGCTACTCCAATCACTGCCGCACACTACTGGAGTTTGGCGCTGGGCGGTAAACGGCTGCGGGTTCTCCTCGACAATCAGGCACCAGTCCGCCCTCCACTCCTCCCACTTGCTGCGGAATTCTCCATCCAGATAAGCATCCTTCTTGCCGGCTTTTGAGATCCAGGCGATTCTGCCGGATAAGGGCTCTCCTTTCTCAACTCGAGGCGAAAAGAAGTGGCGGAAAAGGGCTACGTTTGGATGGACTCCGACAAAGTTTTCGCAGAGATGTGCGAAAACTGCCATGGTCAGGACAGCATTGGGGGTGAAGTCAAGGAGGCGGAGCCCGTAGGTGTTCATGACATCATAGAAGAATTCAGAAAAGGGCGGGCAGAGCCCGTAGTAGAAGAACAAGGCGAAGAAAGGGTACCCAGTGGGAGCCTTTTCCCAAGCAGCGGCTGGGAGTACCTTCGTGCGCGGATGCGCTCGCGTCCCTGTCGACCAGAAGAGGTAGTAGAACTCCTTCAGCTCTTCCGCGTCAAGCCTAGGAGGGAAGATTGCCCGCTCCTTTCGCAGCGCCGCGAGACGCTGTGCCTCGACCGACTTCACCTTCTCGGCTTTCGGAGCCATGGCGGGAGTGGTGAGGGAGGACAACGGCGTTGGTGGTGCTGGTGGCGATGGGGGCGGAGCGCTGCTCTCTTTCGGCTTTGATAAGAAGGGGAGCGGCGGAGATTTTCGAGTCTGGAGTAGCAACGGGCGGATGGGCGGTCTGCCCCTGTTTCCCCTGCTTATAAGGAGGAGGGGGGCGGACGTTCCGCCTTTCTGAATAAATAAACCACCCACGATCTCTCCCACGACGCCGCAATCAACGCGTGCCATTCGGGGAGGGCGCGGTGGATACGGAGTAAGATACGGCGTGATCCAGGCCGCGCGTGCCCGAGCCCTGTTTTGGGCCTGGCCCAACAGCGCTCGGCACCGTGTATGGCCCAGGCCCGGGGGCTCCTGTCGGTGTACTAGAATAGGGGTACCCTAGTATCCCAAACTTGTGCACGGGCAGTCGCAGCGCCCCGCGGCAAGGCTTGCCGGGTGACCACCAAGGACCCCCATGGTTCCTTTGGAGCCATTCAAGAACAAAGTATTTAAGCCAAGGAGACAAGGCCCCGGCAAGAGGAGCTTGCCAGGAAGGCCACTCAAGGCACAAAGCCCCGGCAAGAGGAGCTTGTCGGGAAGGCCAACCGAGGCATCTCAAGGAACTTGCCACGATGCACCACGCGTCCCGGCAAGACCCGGCGAGCGACAAGCTCCCGGACGTGACAAGACAACGGCCGCGGCAAGGCGTTTGTCGCGGCAAGCAACCACTCTGTACCCGCGCTCCAGCACATCCACCAACGTGTCGCTCTGAGACCCTTCCAGGCGTACGTGGCGGGAGGCTGTGCAGCCAGGGGTGCACTATGGCAAGCGGCGCTGGCAAGATCGCCATCGTGGCGAGCGGTGGCGTCCCTGACGGTCCCTTTTCTGCACCGATGTAGATAGGCATTTAATGCCCTTGTCCCCTGCCGTCAGGGTTAGGTATGATACACTGTGTAGGTAGCTGTACCTACCGCAGCACCTTTTCCATTTTTGCCCTTGCCTACGTTGCCACCTGTTGGAGACCCCTTGAGCATATAATAGGAGGCCCATGCACAACGTAGAAGGGGGAGGAACAGAAGAACGCTTGGTCTCGTTAGCTGCTGGAGCGTACTGTAGCACTCAGCGCTCCCGAGCAAGAACTCAATACAAACCACAAAGCAGCAGTAGGAGTATTATCTCTCCGTAGAGCTCCAAAGTTGGGTAAACCGCTTGTGTGCTCCGCCTCGATCCGCTCTTCGTGCGACCTCCGCCCCCCGCCGAACCGAAAGGGGCTCCGTCCCCATAGGTGCTCGTGGAGTCAGTTTCCCCAACAGAAAGTAATGCAGATAAGGTTCAAGACAGTGAGACAACCCTGTTGGTCTCCAAGAAAGGTGGTAAAAACGATAGTGTAGACAGTGAGAAAACCCCAAAGTCCTGCGTTGATGTAGTGTTCGAGTTACTGGCTAGTACTACTGGCACAAGCTCTTCAGCCTCGCTGCCTGAATCACTTCGGTTTCTTCAGTCTCAGCTACAAGCTGAAAGGCATCAGTCAGTTGTGCTGCGGCAAGAAGCCGAAGGACTAAGGAAGTCCCTGCAGAATTCAGATGCATACTTTCTTGTGCAACAGCAAGCGCTGGAGGATTTAAGCGCCAAACAAGAGAAAGTTAATAAGCTTGCTAAGCATCTTGCCAACATTATGGGTACCCAGGATATTGTTTCTTGAGCTCTTCTGAAGTGGTTTCAGTTCTGGACTTGTTTTGCTGCGGCGTTTATTTGCACTGGTCGCCAACTTTGACGACCAGTGTATGTGATATGCTGCTTTGTTCCCTATATTTGCACTGGTAGCGAACTTTGATGCCCAGTGGATGTAATATGTGTAATAGTCGTGATAGCCTAGCGTAAGTTGCTTGCTTATTTAGTTCCTTGTTGTCTTGTTTATTTGTTTGCTTGTAGTCAGTGCAGTTCTTTTTCCGTGGTTTGCTAGTGGTCGCAATAACCTATTTTTTAAAACTAGGCCACAATAACCATGGGCTACATATTTACTGTAGTTACCATGGGCCTCCTACGGGCCGTAGAAACAATGGGCCTTCTTAGGGCCGTAGAAAGAATGGGCCTTCTACGGGCTGTAGCATCAATGGGCCTTCTATGGGTCATAGCATCAATGGGCATTGTATGTGCCGTATGATCGATAGGCCAAACATGGGCCAATAACAGACCGCATTATGGGCCGTCAACGGGCTAGATCTGGAATCATCCGCTCATGGGCCGATAATAACAGGCCGTCGTTAATCGGCCGTATTTGATGACATTATGAAAACGGTCCAACGGAGTAACGGGCCGCAAACATGTCGATTGTAACCGCGGGCTAAATTTGGCCCACAGGCAGAAAAGGCCAATGTCGAGCCGTAAGTAACCGAATGCTGGAAATGAGCCCAAGAATAAATGGGCCCTGAGAAGGCCGAAAGATAACACGGGTTGGAAACGGCCCAATGGAATAATGGGCCGTTAATGGGTATAAAGGGGTACACTGTTCATTGCAGGCCATATTCACCACAGGCCGTTAATGGTCCAAGAGTTACAAATGGTCTCGTATGGGACGAAATACATCATGGGCCATACATGGGCCGGAAGTAACAATGGGCTGGAATCATATTGGAAGGCCCAGATGAAGCTATTGGGCTTAATTCGGATAGGCCGTAATGGGCCATGAGTTAGCGGGTCGTAAATGGGTTATATACGAACATGTCGTTAACAGGCTTTCCATGGGCCGGCCCGTTACCTTTTGACCAAGTCAAACGGGTCGGCCTTTTCGCCGGAATGGGCCTCTGTTCGGCTATGCCATGTGTCTACGTATCATAGGCGGCTCCTGTCCAATGAATGGACGACATCTGTCCCAACGATGAGCCAACACGTGTTTCCTCCGGCCAATGAGAATTTTACACATGGAAAATCCTCATTGGTCCGGGCTGTTAGCGGGTTACCGGACCCGATAGCTTAACGGCGTCCTGTTACGGTGGAAGCCATGTGTCAGTCACCCTTGACGAAAGCACTTCCATGACGCGCGATTTATCGTCGTGATGATAATTTTGGTAATGTCATGGAACACTTCTACGACAGCACAAGTATGACTATCTTGATTCTGTCATAAATTTGTCATGGATGTACATGATGACAGAAAATGTGACCTACTGTGACAAACACGTATCATCACGGAAGTGTCTTTTTTTGTAATGTCCATTCATGAAACACTCTCAAATATTAGCTACACCCAATACTTAAGTACGATCATATTGCCTCCTAGTTGGTGCTTTTATAAGAGAAGATGGAGACTCAAAATAAAAATTGCATAAAGTAAAAGAAAGGCCCTTCGCAGAGGAAAGTAGGAATTTGTAGAGGTGCTAGAGCTCAAAGCGAAAAACTTAGAGATAAAAAGATTTTGGGTGGTGTATCCATCCCACCAACGAAAACGACTTAGAGTTCCCAACACTTTCCATGCTAGATATATCATAGGCGGTTCCCAAACAGAAAATAAAGTTTATTCCTTTTTCCACCATACTTTCACTTTCCATGTCTAGCCGTATCCACGGTTGCCCTCCATACCAACACTTTCCAAGGAATTTATTATTTGACAACATAAAGTAAATTCTTTTTTCTTGCATTTCTGGACTGGGCATCCCTAATAACTTTGTCTTACTCTCGTGCAATGACAAGTGAATAAACACTCATCGTGAGAATTACACATCTAGCATGGAAAATATTAGCCACCCCTCACCGCTCCGCGAGCGAAACAAACACACAAAAGAGAAGTTTATTTTGAAAATTAGAGATGGCACATACAAATTTGATTAGAACGGCAAAAAAATACCGCATATAGGTAGATGTAGTGGAGTCATGTGGCAAAACTTGTTTAAGGGTTTTTGGATGCACAAGTAGAGATAATACTTAGTGCAAAGTGAAGGCTAGCAAAAGATTGAGAAGCGACCAACCAAAAAACAGATAATCTCATAAGCAAGCATTAAGCATAAATAACACCGAATAATGCACCACAAGTAGGATATAATTTCATTGCATGACTATTGACTTTCGTACTTGCATAGGGAATCACAAACCTTAACACCAATATTCTTACTAAAGCATAATTACTCACCAACATAACTCACATATCACATCATCATATCTCAAAACTATTACTAAGAATCAAGTTTATTTTGTCCAATGATCTTCATGAAAGTTTTTATTATATCCTTCTTGGATATCTATCACTTTGGGACTAATTTTCATGTGTTTCTTTTCATAAGCTCAAACAAATATAAGTGAAGATCATGAGCATAATTTTTTTCTCTCAAATTAATTTAAGTGAAGCAAGAGAGAATTTCTTGAAAATTTTACTAACTCTCAAATAAATCTAAGTGAAGCAAGAGAGCATTTCTTACAAAATACTAAAGCACACCGTGCTCAAAAAGATATAAGTGAAGCACTAGAGCAAGTCCATTGCTCATAAAAATTTAAGTGAAACATAGAGAGCAATTCTAACAAGTCATGACATAATTTTGGCTCTCTCAAATAGGTGTGTCCATCAAGGATTGATGACTTAAAACACAAAATAAAACAAGCAAAGATTCCTATCATACAAGACGCTCCAAGCAAAACACATATCATGTGACGAATAAAAATATAGTTTCGAGTAAAATACCGATGGTCGTTAGAAGAAAGAGGGGATGCCACTCTGGGGCATCCCCAAGCTTAGTTGGTTGCTCATTTTTGGATAATAGCTTGGGATGCCAGGGCATCCCCAAGCTTAGGCTCTTCTATCTTTTATTCCTTCATCCATCGTAAGATAACCCAAAACTTGAAAACTTCAATCACACAAAACTCAACAAAACCTTCATGAGATCCGTTAGTGTAAGAAAGTAAACCACTACTGTAAGTACTGTATCAAACCAATTCATATTTTGTTTTTGTATTATATCTACTGTATTCCAACTTTTATATGGCAAAAACTCATCAAAGAAAACAATAGAGCCATCAAAATAAGCACACAACACAAAGAAAACAGAATCTGTCAAAACAGAACAGTCTGTAGCAATCTGACTTAGACGAAAACTTCTGGAACTCCAAAAATTCAGAAAATATAGGAAGACCTAAGAAATTTCTATATTAATCTTCTGCAGAAAGAATTAGGGCAAAATCACTTTCTGATAAAAAAATGAGAATTATTTTCGTGAGCGCAAAGTTTCTGTCTTTTTCAGCAAGATCAAACAACTATCACCCAAGGAGATCGTATCGGTTCTACTTGGCACAAACACTAATTAAAACACAAAAAACATAATCATAACAGTAGCATAATTGTGTAAACACTCAAGAACAGAAAGCAAAAAGCAAAAATAAAATTTATTCATTGGGTTGCCTCCCGACAAGCGCTATAGTTTTACGCCCTTAGCTAGGCATAAAGCAAGGATCTAAGTATTGTCATCTTTCTTCTTAACTTTCTTAGAGGTATTTCCATAATGAGGTTTTGTGAACACAACATAAAACATATTATCCATGGAAACCTTAGTGTTCCTAAGTAGGTGTTCATCATAACCTTTTTGAGTCCCCGCAGCAATCCAAGAATAATGGCAATTAACATTATTGAAAACCTGTTGGATTATATCTAAAACGGGGACTTCCTTTTTAAGATTGTCATCAAAGATTTTATTATCCCCAAGCAAATGTCTTAAAGCATAGTCACTATTGTAAAGAATTTCATATATCATAGGATTTTCACGATTCATACCATAAAAGTCAAAGATTTCCCTAGCTTCCCGTATTATGTAGTCAAACTCATTCATTAGAACAAGAGTGGCCAACTTTTTACCCCTGGGATTCTTTATATCGGGAAGCTCAAAAAACAATCTTTGCAAAGTAGGATGGGTACGACTAAATTTACTTTCAATTTTCAGAATTAGCGTTGAAATAGCATCCGCATAAGATCTAGTAGTTTTAAGTATAGGAGCATCATCAAGACTCAAATTTCCCACACAATTGAAAAATTCTTGGATACGTTCTTTTCCCAAAACGTTCCCTTGCCCCAAGATAAAAGTTTTAGCATCCAGATGGCCTGTACGTCCTATCTTAGGAGTTAGGCCATCATCTGTTGGTGCCATACCAAAATCACTCATGATTGCAAGCAAAGGATAGATCTGACAAGAAAATGGCAAACGGAAAAGAGAGGCAAATAAAATGGCAAATTTTGTGAAGTGGGGGAGAGGAAAACAAGAGGCAAAAGGAAAATAATGTAAATTGCGAGGAGTTGAGATTTGTGATTAGGAACCTGGTATATGTTGAAGATCCTCCCCGGCAACGGCGCCAGAAATTCCTTTTGATGTCGCTTGAAGCTACGTCGGTATTTCCCCAAAGAGGAAGGGATGATGCAGCACAGCGGCGGTAGGTATTTCCCTCAGATATGAAACCAAGGTTATCGAACCAATAGGAGAACCAAGCAACACAATGTAAACAGCCCCTGCACACAGATAACAAATCCTCGCAACCTGACGTGTTAAAGGGGTTGCCAATCCCTTCCGGGGTACGGCGCCCGAAGTGGCAAACGAACGTGAGATAATTTTGGAGTAAATTGATAGATCGAACGCCAAATGAAATAAATAAAGAAAAATTGCAGCAAGGTATTTTTTTTATTTTTGGTTTAATAGATCTGAAAATAAATGCAAGAGAAAAGTAGATCACAAAGGCAAATATATAAGAAATAAGACCCGGGGGCGTAGGTTTCACTAGTGGCCTCTCTCGAGAAAAATAGCAAAGGGTGGGTAAACAAATTACTATTGGGCAATTGATAGAACTTCAAATAATTGTGACGATATCCAGGCAATGATCATTATATAGGCATCACGTCCAAGATTAGTAGATCGACTCCTGCCTGCATCTACTACTATTACTCCACCCATCGACCGCTATCCAGCATGCATCTAGTGTATTAAGTTCATGGAGAAACGGAGTAATGCAATAAGAACGATGACATGATGTAGACAAGATCTATCTATGTAGAGATAGACCCCATCGTTTTATCCTTAGTAGCAACGATACATACGTGTTGTTTCCCTTTCTGTCATTGGGATCAAGCACCGTAAGATCGAACCCACTACAAAGCACCTCTTCCCATTTCAAGATAAATAGATCAAGTTGGCCAAACAAAACCCAAATATCGAAGAAGAAATACGAGGCTATAAGCAATCATGCATATAAGAGATCAAAGCAACTCAAATAACTTTCATGGATATAAAAAGATAGATCTTATCATAAACTCAAAGTTCATCAGATCCCAACAAACACACCGCAAAAAGAGTTACATCATATGGATCTCCAAGAGACCATTGTATTGAGAATCCAGTGAGAGAGAGAGAAAGCCATCTAGCTACTAACTACGGACCCGATGGTCTACAAAGAACTACTCACGCATCATCGGAGAGGCACCAATGGAGGTGGTGAACCCCATCCGAGATGGTGTCTAGATTGGATCTGGTGGTTCTGTACTCTGCGGCGGCTGGATGAATATATCGTCGTTGCCTTTAGGGTTTCTGGAATATCAGGGTATTTATAGAGCAAAGAGGTGGTCCGGGGGGCACCCGAGGTGGGCACAACCCACCAGGGCGCGCTTGGGCTTCTTGGCGTGCCCTGGTGGGTTGTGCCCCCCTCGGGGCACCCCCTAGGCGTAGCCAGGGCCCGTTGTGTTCCTTCTGGCCCATAAAAATTCTCCGTAAAGTTTCGGGGCATTTGGACTCCGTGTGATATTGATGTCTGCGATGTAAAAAACATGGAAAAAATAGCAACTGGCACTTGGCATTATGTCAATAGGTTAGTATAAAAAATGATATAAAATGACTATAAATGATTGTAAAACATCCAAGATTGATAATATACCAGCATGGAATAATAAAAAAAATTATAGATACGTTGGAGACGTATCAGTAATGCACCTGCTACCTTTCAAAGATGTATGACTGCTATATTCTCTGACTTTTGTGAAAAGATTGTTGAGGTTTTCATGGATGACTTTTCTGTTTATGGGAAGTCTTTTGATGATTGTTTAAGCAATCTTGAGCGAGTTTTGCAGAGATGTGAACAAACAAATCTTGTCTTGAATTTGGAGAAGTGCCACTTTATGGTTAATGAAGGCACTGTCTTGGGTCATAAAATTTCTGAAAGAGGTATTGAAGTGGACCAAGCTAAGGTTGATGCAATTGAGAAAATGTCATGTCCTAAAGATATAAAAGGTATTCGTAGTTTCCTAGGTCATGTTGGTTTCTATAGGAGATTCATCAAAGACTTCTCTAAAATTTCTAGGCCTCTTACTAGTCTCTTGCAGAAGGATATTCCTTTTGTTTTTTATGATGATTGTTTAGAAGCCTTTGAAACACTCAAGAAGGCCTTAATTTCTGCACCTATTGTTCAACCACCTGATTGGAACTTGCCTTTTGAAATTATGTGTGATGCTAGTGATTATGCTGTTGGTGCTATTCTAGGACAAAGAGTTGATAAGAAATTGAATGTTATTCATTATGCTAGTAAAACTCTAGACAGTGCTCAAAGAAATTATGCTACTACTGAAAAAGAATTCTTAGCAGTGGTGTTTGCTTGTGACAAATTTAGACCTTATATTGTTGATTCCAAAGTAACTGTTCACACAGACCATGCTGCTATTAAATATCTTATGGAAAAGAAAGATGCTAAACCTAGACTTATTCGTTGGGTTCTCTTGTTACAAGAATTTGATTTACATATCATTGATAGAAAAGAAGCTGAGAACCCCGTAGCTGATAACTTGTCTAGGCTTGAAAATGTGCTTGATGACCCACTACCTATTGATGATAGTTTTCCTGGTGAGCAATTAGCTGCAATACATGTTGCTAATTGTACTCCTTGGTATGTTGATTATGCTAATTACATTGTTGCTAAATATTTACCACCTAGCTTTACATATCAACAAAAGAAAAAATTCTTCTATGATTTAAGACATTACTTTTGGGATGACTCGCATCTTTATAAAGGAGTAGATGGTATTATTAGACGTTGTGTACTTGAGCGTGAACAGGGACAAATCCTACCAAAATGTCACTCCGAAGCTTATGGAGGGCATCATGCTGGAGATAGAACCGCTCATAAGGTATTGTAGTCTGGATTTTATTGGCCTACTCTTTTCAAGGATGCCCGTAAGTTCGTCTCATCTTGTGATGAATGTCAAATAATAGGTAATATCGGTAAGCGTCAAGAAATGCCTATGAATTATTCACTTGCTATTGAACCATTTGATGTTTGGGGATTTGATTACGTGGGACCTTTTCCTTCCTCTAATGGGTATACACATATTTTGGTTGCTGTTGATTATGTTACTAAATGGGTAGAAGCTATTCCAACTAGTAGTGTTGATCACAACACCTCTATTAAGATGCTTAAGGAAGTTATTTTCCCAAGGTTTGGAGTCCCTAGATATTTAATGACTGATGGTGGTTCACACTTTATTCATGGTGCTTTCCGTAAAATGCTTACCAAGTATGATGTTAACCATAGAATTGCATAACCTTATCATCCTCAGTCTAGTGGTCAAGTTGAACTTAGAAATAGAGAAATAAGATTAATTTTGCAAAAGATTGACAATAGGTCCAGGAAGAATTGGTCTAAGAAATTAGATGATCCACTTTGGGCTTATAGAACAGCATATAAAATCCTATGGGTATGTCTCCATATAATATGGTTTATGGAAAAGCTTGTCATTTTCCTCTTGAGTTAGAGCATAAAGCATATTGGGCAGTTAAAGAACTCAACTATGATTTCAAACTTGCTGGTGAGAAGAGATTATTTGATATTATCTCTCTAGAGGAATGGAGAACCCAAGCTTATGAAAATGCAAAATTACTTAAAGAAAAGGTTAAAAGATGGCATGACAAAAGAATTCAGAAGCGTGACTTTAAAGTTGGAGAATATGTTCTTTTGTACAACTCTCGTTTTAGATTCTTTGCAGGAAAACTCCTCTCAAAATGGGAAGGCCCATATGTCATCGAGGAGGTTTACCGGTCTGGAGCCATCAAAATAAATAATCCTGAAGGTACTAACCCGAAGGTTGTCAATGGGCAATGAATAAAGCATTATATCTCAGGTACGCCTATTAACGTTGAAAGTAATATCATCCAAACTTTGACACCGGAAGAGCACATAAAAGAGTCCTTCCGGAACACTCCGGAATCGTGAAAATAAGGAGGTACGTGATACGGTAAGTAAACGGACTCCAAAAAATCTGCAAAATTATTTTTATCAGTTTTGGAGTATTTAAGAATTTTTGGAATAAAGAAACTTCAAAGAAGCGTACCGTGGTGGGCACAATACACCAGGGCGTGCCAGGCTTGCCTGGCGCGCCCAGGTGGGTTGTGCCTACCTGGGACACCTTCCGTACTCCGTTTTTCTTCCATATGCTTGTCCTCCATGATAAAAAAAATCTATATATACTTCCCGAACCTGTTAACCACCGTATCGCGAAGAAATCCTCTGTTCTCTTTTCTTGCTGTTTCCGGTCAGATTTTTCAAGCCATGCATCATGTCTTCCTGCTCCTCCAGCAACATGGAAGAAGATGCTTGGCTGATGAAGATTGAGACGAAGAGGGAGGATCCTACGGACATCGTCAAGGGAGACAAGGAAAGGGAGCTGCCGTAGATCCATCCCTGGTGGTAGCACAAGCACTGCTAGTCGAGGAGGAGGAAGAAGATATCCTTAAACCCTACCTTACTCACCTTACTCCTGCTGAGATTGAAGCGTTTCGCGTCATTGAAATAGTTTGCATACAAAATAAGTATCTCACTCGCGAAAATATTTTGCATCAAGAGCATATCACCTATCTCCGAAGCGTCATCCATCGGTTGGAAAATCTCTTGATCCTTAAGGATAGGATTGCTTCATCACCACCACCATCTTCTTCACCACCAAAAGAGAACTAAGTATCGGGTATTAGCACTCCCCTTGGCTTCCACCAAGCTTGGGGAAGGTGCCCCGGTATCGTATCATCCCACTATCTTTTTGCTTTTACTTATTTTAGTTCGATCTTTTGCTTTAGATGAAATAAAGTTTAGGTCGATCCTTTCTTCTTTGAGAGTTGCTTAGTGATCTAGCATTGTAATCATGTGCAAGTCATATAATAAAGCTTAGTTTGAGTTTTTGATTTCTTTATTTCCATGTTGCAAATAAAAAAGAAATAAAGAAAGAAAAAGAGAAAGGAAATAAATGAAAGGAAAGAAATAAATCAATAAGATTATATACTAATCATGTGGTAAGTGATAGCACCACATAAGGAAAAGTATAAGTAGAAAATTTTATTAGAGATTGACAAACATAGCATTAGTCAATGATGCAACTCATAAAAGAGTTAATAAGGGAAGAGAAGATTCACATATAAATATACTATCCTAGAAATCTTTTGTGATTGTGATCCCTCATCAAAATATTTTATGCCAAAATTGTTGACGTTGGACAAGGAAGACAACTTAATGATTTATGTTTGTTTATATTCACATAGAATTCATATTGTCATAGATCCTTCAACATGTGGTGCTTGCCCCCTATCTTTGCTAGCCAAAAATTCTGCACTAAGTAGAGATACTACTTGTGCATCCAAAAACCCTTAAACCCAATCTTATTTTCAAGTGTCCACCATACATACCTAGGGATTGATAACCCACAAGTATAGGGGATCACAACAGTTTTCGAGGGTAGAGTATTCAACCCAAATTTGTTGATTCGACACAAGGGGAGCCAAAGAATATTCTCAAGTATTAGCAGCTGAGTTGTCAATTCAACCACACCTGGAAACTTAGTATCTGCAGCAAAGTGTTTAGTAGCAAGGTAATATGATAGTGGTGGTAACGGTAACAAAAGAGTAGTGCAAGCAATAGTAAATATTTTTGGTATTCTGTAGTGATTGTAACAGTAGCAACGAAAAAGTAAATAAGCGTAAACCAGTATATGGAAAGCTCGTAGGCACCGGATCAATGATGGATAATTATGCCGGATGTGGTTCATCATGTAACAGTCATAACATAGGGTGACACAGAACTAGCTCCAATTCATCAATGTAATGTAGGCATGTATTCCGAATATAGTCATACGTGCTTATGGAAAAGAACTTGCATGACATCTTTTGTCCTACCCTCCCGTGGCAGCGGGGTCCTAATGGAAACTAAGGGATATTAAGGCCTCCTTTTAATAGAGAACCGGAACAAAGCATTAGCACATAGTGAATACATGAACTCCTCAAACTATGGTCATCACCGGGAGTGGTCCCGATTATTGGCACTTCAGGGTTGCCGGATCATAACACATAGTAGGTGACTATAGACTTGCAAGATAGGATCAAGAACTCACATATATTCAAGAAAACTTAATAGGTTCAGATCTGAAATCATGGCACTCGGGCCCTAGTGACAAGCATTAAGCATAGCAAAGCCATAGTAACATCAATCTCAGAACATAATGGATACTAGGGATCAAATCCTAATAAAACTAACTCGATTACATGATAAATCTCATCCAACCCATCACCGTCCAGCAAGCCTATGATGGAATTACTCACGCACGGCGGTGAGCATCATGAAATTGGTGATGGAGGATGGTTGATGATGACGACGGCGACGAATCCCCCTCTCCGGAGCCCCGAACGGACTCCAGATCAGCCCTTTCGAGAGGTTTTAGGGCTTGGCGGCGGCTCTGTATCGTAAAACGCGATGATTTCTTCTCTCTGATTTTTTCTCTCCGAAAGCAAATATATAGAGTTGGAGTTGGCGTCGGAGGGCATCCAGGGGGCCCACGAGATAGGAGGGCGCGCCCTAGAGGGGGGGCGCGCCCCCCACCCTCGTGGACAGGGTGTGGGCCCCCTGGTCTTCATCTTTGGTGAAGATTTTTTATTATTTTTATAAGACATCCCGTGGAGTTTCAGGTCATTTCGAGAACTTTTGTTTTCTGCACATAAAACAACATCATGGCAATTCTGCTGAAAACAGTGTCAGTCCGGGTTAGTTCCATTCAAATCATACAAGTTAGAGTCCAAAACAAGGGCAAAAGTCTTTGGAAAAGTAGATACGACGGAGACGTATCAACTCCCCCAAGCTTAAACCCTTGCTTGTCCTCAAGCAATTCAGTTGACAAACTGAAAGAAAGAAACAAAAACTTTTACAAACTCTGTTTGCTCTTGTTGTTGTAACTATGTCGAGCCAGCATTCAAGTTTTCAGCAAAAATCATAAATAACCACATTTGCAATAATTCTAAGGTCTGATAATTACTCATATCAATAGCATAATCAACTAGCAAGCCATAATAATAAATCTCAGATGACAACACTTTCTCAAAACAATCATAATATGATATAACATGATGGTATCTCGCTAGCCCTTTCTGAGACTGCAAAACTATTTACACGGGAAAGCTCCCAACAAGCAAAAGAAGAACGGGAAATATGTTTGGGTTTTCTTTTTAATTACTAATGCAAAGAAATAAACTACTACTATTTTTTTAAGGTTTAACAAACACACAAGAAGAAAGCAGGAAAAAGAAAATAAACTAGCATGGATATTACAGTGAAAGAGTATGAGCACCGACATCTAGCAATGAGTGTATGTGAACATAAATGTAATGTCGGTGAGAAATACGTACTCCCCCAAGCTTAGGCTTTTGGCCTAAGTTGGTCTATGGCCAGGGATAGCCTGGCGGATACCCGTAGGTGTAGCTGGGGTCGTACTACGACGAGGAATAGTTGGGATATACTGATGTGCAGCGGTTATCGCCTGCTGAGCTGCAGCGTGGAGTCGGGTTGCCTCTGCTCTCCTCTCGTACTCATCTGCCTCCTCTCTGGTGATAGTGTATCTTCGTTTTGCCTGAGCATCAAAGAAGGCAGGAGCAGGGAGAGTAATACGGACAACGTGCCGTTTGTTACAAAATAAACGATATAAGAGAGGTGATTCAAGCCTCTCGACAAACTGGTGCGAAGCCATAGAGTTATAATCTAAATATGCAGGATGCAACTCCGTATCACCCTCACGAATGTCTATCTCAAGAAAATTAGCTAAGCGGGTTGCATAAATTCCTCCAAAGAAATCTCCATTATGTCTATTATGATGCAAACTATGAGCTACAATGGCTCCCATATGATAAGATTGGTCTCCTAACACAGTAGTCCTAAGAATGCTAAGGTCAGGGACACACATGTGACATGCTTCATCCTTAGCATTTATGCAGCTACTGATGAAGAGAGCAAAATAATGTATAGCAGGAAAGTGAATGCTCCCTATGGTAGCCTGCGTTATATCTCTGGATTCCCCTACAGTTATACTAGCAAGAAAGTTTCTAAATTCAGACTTAGGGGGATCCCTAATACTACCCCATGATGGAAGTTTGCAAGCAAAAGTGAAATCCTCTAATTCCATGGTATAAGATTTGTCATAAAGGTCAAACATGATTGAAGGAGAATTACGTGAAGATAAATACACAAACCTCCTCACAAATGAGCTTGTGAGATCGTGAAATTGGGGGCATTTGTCAGCCTCAAAATCCTCAAGACCGGCATTGCACAAATATGCTTTGAATTCTTCTTTAATTCCCGCACGGTCCATCAAATTTTCCGACGGCCATTCGCAAGGCCGTACTGGAGCGTCTCTTGGTGGATCCTCGTCAGCATCGCGCATAGAAATCCTGGGTCCTTGCTTCATAGAGGAACCACCTTGTAACATCTTCCTAAGCATATTGTTTTTCTCTGAAAAATTTCTGAAATTTTTAGTAACTTCAAACAAAAGTGAACCAACTTCAATAAAACTGATAGCAACTACTCCTACCAGTGCCTAGAGCCTATATCAAGCATTAGAACTACTTGGAACCATATAAATTTGACATGCAAGCGCAAGAACATGGTCACCTATGCAGCACAAATTTGCAAAGAATAAAGCACTAGAACAAAAACTAATTGGACCAATGGAGGAGTCATATAGCAAGGAACAATCTCCCCAAGCGGTTTTGCGAGAGGTGCTTTGAGCAAGGAGATCGAAAATCACAGCAAAAGTGGCTGGAACTCATGCTTGAGTTGGTTTTTCATGTTTGTGTGAGACAGAGGAAGAAGATGGGTGCTGGGATAAGTGGAGGAGGGCCACCGTGGGCCCACGAGGCAGGGGGCGCGCCCTCCACCCTCGTGGCCAGGTGGCAGCTCCTCCCGCGGTAATTTTTGCACAGTAAATCCTCAAATATTCCCCAAAAATCATATTAAATTGGCATGGCATTCTGAGGACTTTTATTTTCGGGATATTTTTATATTGCACGGATAAGTCAGGAAACAGATAGAAAAATACTATTTTTACTTCATTTCTACTAAATAACAGAAAATATAGAGAGGGTACAGAAGGTTGTGCTTCTAGTTTCATCCATCTCATGCTCATAAAAAGAATCCACTAACAAGGTTGATCAAGTCTTGTTAACAAACTCATTCCGATAATCATGAAACCGGAGAAATTTCGAATAACACTAAGTTACCTCAACGGGGATATGCACATCCCCAATAATGAGTATATCATATTTCTTTTTGACAGTAGGAAGAGGAAATTCAAAACCTCCAATTATAATCGATGGAATTTTTCCAATGGAGTTGATACTATGAACTTGAGGTTGTTTCCTCGAAAAGTGTACCGTATGCTCATTACCATTAACATGAAAAGTGGCATTGCCTTGGTTGCAATCAATAACAGCCCCTGCAGTATTAACAAAAGGTCTTCCAAGAATAATAGACATACTATCATCCTCGGGAATATCAAGAATAACAAAGTCCGTTAAAATAGTAACGTTTGCAACCACAACAGGCACATCCTCACAAATACCGACAGGTATAGCAGTTGATTTATCAGCCATTTGCAAAGATATTTCAGTAGGTGTCAACTTATTCAAGTCAAGTCTACGATATAAAGAGAGAGACATAACACTAACACCGGCTCCAAGATCACATAAAGCAGTTTTAATATAATTTCTTTTAATGGAGCAAGGTATAGTAGGTTCTCCGGGATCTCCAAGTTTCTTTGGTATTCCACCCTTAAAATTATAATTAGCAAGCATGGTGGAAATTTCAGCTTCCGGTATCTTTCTCTTATTAGTAACAATATCCTTCATATATTTAGCATAAGGATTTGTTTCGAGCACATCAGTTAATCACATACGCAAAAAAATAGGTCTAATCATTTCAGCAAAGCGCTCAAAATCCTCATCATCCTTTTTCTTGGATGGTTTCGGAGGAAAAGGCATGGGTTTCTGAACCCATGGTTCTCTTTCTTCACCATGTTTCTTAGCAACAAAGTATCTTTTATCATAACGTTGATTCTTTGATTCTGGGTTATCAAGATCAACAGCAGGTTCAATTTCTACATCATTATCATTACTAGGTTGAGCATCATCATGAACATCATCATTTATATTTTCACTAGGTTCATGTTCATTACCAGATTGTGTTTCAGCATCAGACATAGATATATCATTTGGATTATCAGGTGGTTCAGCAATAGGTTCACCAGAAGTTTGCACAGTTCTATCATTTTTCTTTTTCTTCTTTTTAGATGAACTAGGAACATCAATATTATTTCTCTGAGAATCTTGCTCGATTCTCTTAGGGTGGTGTCGTGGTTCTAACTCTGACAGTAATGTAGGGGGGTATGTATGGAGAGGCTAGATCTTAGCTATGGAGAAGTTGTAAGCACACGGGATTTACGAGTTCAGGCCCTTCTCGGAGGAAGTAACAGCCCTACGTCTCGGAGCCCGGAGGCGGTCGACTGGATTATGTGTGTATGAATTACAGGGGTGCGAACCCCTTACACTGAGGAGGGGGTGGCTTATATAGAGTTCGCCAGACCCCTTCGGCCCTCGGTTATGCAGGGTTTAAAGTACATTAAGGCTGGGCGTTACTGGTAACGTCTCTAATAAAATGCCATGATGATCATAAAAGCTACTTAATGACCGACCGTTTGCGTGCGGAGTGACTTTAGATCTCCTAGCCGTCGAGTGGTTGGATCTTGGTCGAGTGACTGCTTCGTGGTCGAGTGTCTTCTAGTCTGTCGAGTGGAAGACCTTGAAGTCGATTGATAGATGATTTCTTCTAGGGATGTCCTTGGGTAGGGGAGTTAGGACTGGTCCATGACCCTACCCTAGGTACATAGCTTCATCATTATCCCCCGAATGGATCGAGGTTTGAGTGGGGAAGGAGTTGGGAATCCTTCTGACCCATTTTTCGTGCTATGAGAACGTCTTGTTTTGGATCAATTGTCATGGATGATGTCATCAACTTCTTTCAGTCGCCTTGATCCATTCTTAGTTTGCTTTAGTCGAGTGAATCCTTTTACTTGAAGGTTCCCGAGTGGTTGCGTGAGAGAGATCCTCTATCTGACGAGATGTTCTGTTGCCCGCGGATTTCGCGGGATTCGAATTTCAGGAAGCGCGCGGGACGGAGGAGGCCGCAGTAATCGGATGGGATAGAATGGAGCCTCCTCGATCTCCGTGCCACCTTTTTCGCCACGTATCGCTCGCGCGACTGTTGCGGGATTTGGCAGGATTTCCTGGGCCTACAGGTCAGTCACTCGGAAGCGACCCCATATAAGCTGCCGGCCCAGGGCTTTTGAACAGTGCGCCTTCACTTTTCCCCTTCCTTCGCAAAATCTTCCGCCACCTCCGCTCTCGCCTCGGTACTGCCAGCCCGTTCGAGCTTCGTGCGCGACGATGGCGAAGGAGAAGACGGCTCTGGAGCGCGCGAAGAAGGCGACGGCGCAGGGGAAGGTGAAGAAGTCCGGTCGGGGATCTTCTTCGAGGTCCGCTCTGCCCAAGGACGGGATCCAGGGCGATTGGATGCCTTCAGTGATTTGGCAAGATGACCTTGATGATCTGGTTGAGGGGGGATTCATTCCCCACGAATCTGCGCGTCTCCCGGGAAGTGAGATCGAACCCCAGCCCCATGATGGTGAGTGTGTCCTCCTTACTACCCACATTGATCGCGGATTTTCTCTGCCTCCTCATTCCTTCTTCCGGAGTTTCCTGAACTTCTTCGGAGCGCAGCTCCATCACTTTACTCCAAATTCCATTGTGTACCTTGCTGCCTTTGTTTCCTTGTGCGAGAATTTATTGGGTTGTCGCCCCCATTGGGGGCTCTTCAAGCACATTTTCACTTGTCGTTCTCAGTCGGTTAAGAAAGCCAAGTCGAGTGATGAAAGGACGCAAGTGATTCAGTTGTGCGGCGGTCTGGCGATCCAAATGAGAGGTAAAAGCTCTTTTCCGTCCATCACCTTTCCCGAGTCGGTCCGCGGGTGGCAGTCGACTAGGTTCTATTGTAAGGACCAGGTGACCCCAGGACAGTCGACTGGGCTTCCCCCTTTCTGCCTAAACCGAGCAGAAAAACCTTCCTCTCTGAAAGTGACGCCAGAAGAAAAGGCGCAAGTCAAAGTGCTGGTCGGTCGAGTGGTGCAGCTTGTCCGCGATGGGGTGACCGGCATGGATTTGTTAGAGGTCTTCCTCCGGAGGTGCATCCAACCGCTCCAAGCTTGTGACCACCCGATGTGGATGTATTCGGGTCTCGAAGACACCACTCGGATTCATCCGGAGGAGGTCACTAACGAGATGCTGGAAGGGTGGTTGTCGAGTATCACAGGGAACAAGGACAACCCCCGAGGAGCCAGGAGGATTCCTCCACTCGACCAATCATACGAAGTGGACAAGGTCTGATCTTGCATCTCCGACTGTAACCTTGTTTTCTTCATTTTGTTCTCTTTGAATCAGTCGATTGACGTTTGTCTTGTTTGTTGTCTTCCAGGCTATTACTGAGATGTACTCGATGCCCAATGGAGCACAGGAGCAGGCCGAGGAGGGGGAGGCGAGCGGCGGCAAAAGTGGAGAGGAGTGGCAATCTGATGGTGAAGGGGAGGGGGACGATGACGATGACTCCAGTGAAGAGGAGGAGGAAGAGGTTGAACCTCCCCGCTCGGAGAGGCGATCCAAGCTCACACACGATCCTTCGCGCGAACGTGGTAAGGCGACTGTGCCTATTGGGCAGTCGTCAAAACGCCCTCGGACTTCTTCCCCAGCACCGACAGAAAAAGCTCCCAAGCATCCACGAGCGACGCCGTCAAAACCGCCCAAGGCCCTGCCTAAGATGAAGATGACTGTTCCCACCATTTCCGGGTAACATTAGAACTTGTTTTCTTTTGTTGAACATGGACGGACTCTTGGTCGATTGTTTGAATAAACCGACTGGTTTTCGAAACTTGTAGTGCTGCTACCTCTGAGATCTCTGCCAAGGATGATGACCAGGAGGTGGAAGATGCTGTTACCTCCAACCCTGGTATGATTTCTGATGTTCCGCTTTTGATCGACTGACGGTCTCTTCCGGTCGATTGGATTTTTCATCTTTAACTTTGGATTTTCCTTATAGCTCCTCCTCATGTCATTGACCTCCCTGATGATGATGACTGTCGGTGTCAGAACCGGCGGATCTCGGGTAGGGGGTCCCGAACTATGCGTCAAGGCCAGATGGTAACAGGAGACAAGGGACACGATGTTTTTACCCAGGTTCGGGCCCTCTCAATGGAGGTAATACCCTACTCCTGCTTGATTAATATTGATGATATGGGTAGTACAAGAGTAGATCTACCACGAGATCAAGGAGGCTAAACCCTAGAAGCTAGCCTATGGTATGATTGTGTATGAAGATGGTTGTCCTACGGACTACAACCCTCCGGTTTATATAGACACCGGATAGGGTTAGGGTTACACAGAGTCGGTTACACAGGTAGGAGATCTTGAATATCCGCATCGCCAAGCTTGCCTTCCACGCCAAGGAATGTCCCATCTGGACACGGGACGAAGTCTTCAATCTTGTATCTTCATAGTCCAGGAGTCCGGCTGAAGGTATTGTCCGGCTATCCGAACACCCCCTAATCCAGGACTCCCTCAGTAGCCCCCGAACCAGGATTCAATGACGACGAGTCCGGCGCGCAGATTGTTCGGCATTGCAAGGCGGGTTCTTCTCCAAATCCTGTGTATCTGTAGGAATAATGTCCGATTTTTGTGATGTAGCGCTTCTCGGCTTCCACGCCTAATAATGGTTGTCTTCCACGTGCCAAGCAAATGTGAAAAGCCGGGGTGTTTTTACATCCACACCCCCAGCCGTATAAACGAGCCGCCTATTTAACGGGATGGGGATTCAGATCCAAACCACATCTTCTCCTCTCCGTGAGTTATCATCGGAGCGCTCCCAGCAAAGGTCCATTCCAACATGGCCAGCCATCGCAGCTCCTCCCCTCGCCCCTCCGGTCCTAAACCCGGGGACTGGGAGAGTTGCACCATCCCACATAGCGAGTTAGTGTCTCTTCAGGCCAAGGGATTTCTCCCTCAGGCATACATGGTCCCGGTCCGAGCCGGTCTCGCCACCTACAATGGCGTAAAACAAGCGGAGAGCACCCCAATCCTTCTAAAGGAGAACGGGTGTGCCTTGTTACCTATCTAATAAGGGGACTGGGATTTCCAATTCACCCATTTCTCCGCGGGCTTCTGGAGTTCTACGGCCTCCAGCTGCACAATCTCACGCCCGGCTCCGTGTCACATATTGCGGGCTTCGTCGCCCTTTGCGAGCTATTTTTAGGCGTCGAGGCTCATTTCGCGCTGTGGAAGAGGTTGTTCTTCTTGGTACCCCGTTCTCAAGAGGGGTCCATATATCAAGTGGGCGGAGCCAAAGTATGGTGCATCGCCGGAACCGGATACCTATCCGGAACCCCAAAGAAGGCGTCCGAGGACTGGCCTTCGGAATGGTTTTACATAGATGACATCCCGCTGCCGGACCCCATCCGGGTCGGTCTCCCTGAGTTCAATAGTGCTCCATTGAAGAAGCGCTTGAGCTGGCGTCCGCGGAGCTCTCAGAGAGAAAGCGACAGAGATGTCCTTTACCTGATGGGCCGGATAAGACTGTTGGCTCATTCCGGACTAGCCATGATTGGAGTCATGGCCGCATGCATTACGCGGGGGGTGCAACTGCTTCAATATAGATGCCACCCCATGTGGGATTTCAACGGGGAGGATGACGCCACGCGTTATGGTCGTAAGGGGCCGGCCTCGGCCGCCGCCCTAATAAAGATTTTATCCTCTTTGTACAAGGGAGAAAAGGAGGACTTCCTCCGCGTCAACCCGCGGGCCGGATTCACTATGTACGAACCTCCAAGTTGGGTAAGTGAACAATTGCGCTTGCCCGTTTGTTTAATACTCCCACAGTTAGATACATATTCTGACGACTTTAATGCAGGAACTGCGACAGGAAGTGAAGGATATCAACAGCCGTCCTCCACAGCCCGAGGATCCAGAACGGTCCCTCGATCCGGACTCCGAAGAGGATCCGGACATATCGGTGGAGCTTATCGATGGGGTGTTCCATCAGTTAAGCAAGGACAATACCTTGGTAGCCATTACGGCTGATTACCCCGGGTTAATCCCGGCCTCCCAGGTGACAGAAACCGGAGTGTTTATTCCCTCAAGAGAGATTCCATTCTCACGTATTCTGGCGTTTCCAACGACAATCATGTTTTGCAGGGGATATTTCCGAGGCGGGAGGCCGAACCTGCAGCGGCTAGCCAACGAGGGGCCGCAGGGCCCCGTGGGGCAAAAAGAAATGTAGTCCGGACTGAGATGCCGGCGCAAAGGTATAGCGCACCCTCTGTTTCCCTGGTGTTATTCTGTCAGGGCATAATAACGTTCGTGCTGTCTCCAGGACGAAGAGGCCTCGCCGGACTATATCCGGAGAGGTTGCCAATCGCGCCTCCACCAGCCAGGCTCCAACGTCTGGCCAGGAAGCGGAGGCGAGCACCAGGCGCGCACCGGACGCTCCTCCGACAGAGGATGCGGACAGGTTGTCTGCCACAAATTCAGAAGTGGAGAGTGCCATGAACCACAGGCGTCGCCGGACAGTTTTACGCGACGCTTGTTTCTCCCGAGAGGCTTTAGATGCCTTTAATTCGAGAGATGCGTACCTCCGTGCCGCTCAAGATGGTTTAGCCAGAGCCATGGAGCAGTATGTGAAAGACATACGGGTAAGAAAATTTTGGTTAAATATATATATATATACCAGTAGCCCCCGAGACTTGAAACAGTTAAAGTAACTGATTTAAGGATCATATAATATGCAGGTTCTTACAGAGAAGAACACCGTGCTGTCCCAGGAGCTGGAAAAGTGCAAGGCCCAACTAGAGGCCACACTAGCCGCAGCAGGGGAGCCCAAAGGGACCCCCTCAGGTAAGATACACTTTGAAAGACTAGTATTGTGCGGTTTGGGTGCGAATCTGACAATTCATGTTGAAGATGGCGCCAGACTTGATCCGGAAAAGCAACAACTCTTACGCCGGTTAAAGGCCGGTGAGAGTACGTTGACAAAGGTGAGGCGAGAGAAGAATGATCTTTAGGATGCCAACACCAAGCTGGATGTTGAACTTAAAGACGTTCATGGCCAGCTGTCGGACTCCACTAAGGAGAATCAGCGGCTTCGACACGGCATATTTAGTAAGTGCTTGAACGAACTTTGAAAAATGAGTTCGGCGAGGAAGTCGACTAACAGAGTATTGTCTGTAGGTATGCTCACAGGTCGTCCTGCAGAGGAGATGCCCTGTTCTACGGGTGACCTTCTTCCCGAACTCCTACAACTGCACGAGCGGATTCGGCAGGCGATGCAAGGCGTTGCCCAAGCCTTATGGCCTGCCCACTCCATGCCCGAGGGCCTTGGAGAGCTTGCGGAGAAGCTGAAGGGAGCTCGGCGGCGCTTCCGGTTGTGGAAGATATCAGCCTGCCGACAAGGCGCTAGGGAGGCCTGGGCCATGGTGAAGACCCGTTTTACGAAGTCTGACCCAAACCACATGGCCGAGGTCGGACCGGTGGGGCCTGACGGGAAGGAGATCCCTGTAAGCTTAGTATACGGCCAAGTAGAATTGGCCGCAAAGTATTCCCAGCAGGACTGTAAATTAGACAGCCTGTTAGATGGTATAGAGGAGGAATACAATCAGTCAAAATGACTATGTAATTTTGAATTGACATATATAATACCTTCTAGCCGGATTGTAGATCGTTTGTCGTTGCTGACCTTTTCGCTTCAACCTCGGGACCTGACGGTCCGGAGTGTGTCCGAATACCATAGCGGTTATACAAGAACCATGGTATGCGTGGAGACCAGGCGTAGGGGTCATTAGTGCTTTATCAGAAAAGTGCCCGACTAGTTATGTTATATTACATGGTTAGTAAGAAACATCTTCTAGAGAGAACAGTTCCGTTAAGGGTTCCTTTCGCTGGGGAGGCATGCCCTAAAGTGCATGTCCGAATTGCGTAAAAAAGATGCAGAAAAAGCATCTGGGGCGCATGAAAAATAAAAAGATCATCTTTTATTTCACCGACCGAATAATCCCTTAAGAACGCTAGCTTTCGGCTTCACCCAGTCTGAGGTACACATCCGGCTGACCCGGCAGTAACAATCGCAGAGGTGCTCCCTTTACCGCCTAGCCGAACAATCGGGAACGTAGGGGTAAGCACAGGAGCCAGGCAACCCAGCTTGGCCAAAACTTAAGTCATATCGATGCATATAATGGTGAAGAAAAAGGTACAGGCGGAAGTTTGACACATGTGTTGGGCATGAAGCCCGTATAAATAAGCTTCTGTTAAAGAAGCCCCCAGGTTAAATGAGCATGAGTGGCGCGTCATGTAGTGAGCCTTTTAAGGGCTATAAAGTAAAAAGAGGGGAAGGAGAGAAATATAAGACAGAAAAATGTAAAAAATGGAAAGGGGAAGGAGACGAACACTGAGTCCGGCGCTAGGCATAGAATCTTCGGAGACGTGTGGCGTTCCACGGGTTCGGCTCGAGTCGGTTATCCGACGCATCTCGCAGGCGGTACACCCCACCAGTCAGGACTTGGTCGATTATAAATGGACCTTCCCACTTGGGCTTGAGTTTGTCCTTTTTCTTATCCGGCAGGCGTAGAACTAGTTCGCCAACATTGTAATTTTTGGCCCGTACTTCTCTGCTTTGGTATCTTCGGGCCTGTTGTTGATAAAATGCGGAACGGGCTTTCGCCACGTCACGCTCCTCCTCCAAGGCATCCAAGTTGTCCTGCCGATCGAGCTCGGCTTCTCTTTCTTCGTACATGCACACTCTAGGTGAGTCATGAATTATGTCGCAGGGCAGAACTGCCTCTGCGCCGTACACCATAAAGAATGGTGTGGTGGTGCGATTTGGCATGGTCCGCAGCCCCCAGAGTACGGAGTCGAGCTCCTCTACCCAGTGCGTGTTAGATTCCTTGAGGGATCGCACTAGTCTGGGTTTGATGCCGCTCATGATAAGACCGTTTGCACGTTCGACCTGGCCGTTGGTTTGTGGGTGATAGACTGAAGCATAATCGAGCTTGATGCCCATGTTTTTGCACCAGAGTATTACCTCGTCGGCTGTAAAGTTTGTACTGTTATCGGTTATGATGCTGTGGGGGATGCCATAACGGTGTACAACCCCGGATATGAAGTCTATCATAGGTCCGGATTCAGCCGTTTTAACAGGCTTGTCTTCTATCCATTTGGTGAACTTATCCACCATGACCAGTAAGTATTTTTTCTTATGGGTTCCACCTTTAAGGGGTCCGACCATGTCAAGCCCCCAGACCGCAAAAGGCCAGGTGATGGGTATAGTTTGGAGTGCGGTGGGTGGCATATGGCTTTCGTTGGCAAAAAGTTGGCAACCAATGCATCTTTGGACTAGGTCCTGAGCGTCTGCTCGGGCCGTCGGCCAATAAAAGCCTGTACGGAAAGCCTTGCTAACAAGGGACCGAGCAGCAGCGTGATGACCACCGAGTCCGGCGTGAATTTCAGCCAGAAGGTTCCGCCCTTCCTCTTCGGAGATGCACCTTTGAAGGACTCCGATAGTGCTTTTCTTATAAAGCTCCCCCTCGTGGACTTTGTAGGCTTTAGATCGCCGCACTATGCAGCGGGCCTCGTTTTGGTCCTCTGGGAGTTCCTGCCTAGTAAGGTAGGCTAGGAATGGTTCTGTCCATGGGGCGATAACCGCCATTATTACGTGGGCTGAATGTGTAATTTCGTTGGCAGGACCTCCAATTATGTCAGGTTGTTCGGCGTCGAGTGGTGCGGCTGTGTCCGGGCTGTTAATTGCGGGTTCCCTCTCCCATGTTACGGGTGGCTTGAACAAATCTTTCCAAAAAGATGTTGGGGGGGACTGCATCGCGTTTTGCTCTGATGCGTGCCAGGACGTCTGCTGCTTGATTATTTTCGCGGGCTATATGGTGAAACTCCAGCCCTTCAAACCGAGCTAACATTTTTAGGACGGCATTGCGGTAAGCTGCCATTTTTGGATCCTTGGCGTCGAAGTCGCCACTTATTTGGGATATCGCGAGGTTCGAATCCCCGTGTACCTCTAGGCGTTGAATGCCCATGGATACTGCCATCCGGAGACCATGTAAAAGGGCCTCGTATTCGGCTGCATTGTTGGAGTCCGTGTACATAATTTGGAGTACATATTGGACTGTGTCTCCTGTGGGGGACGTTAAAACGACACCAGCCCCCAGTCCGGCCAACATTTTGGAGCCGTCGAAATGCATGATCCAGTTTGAGTATGTGTCATGCTCTTTAGGGAGTTCGACCTCCGTCCATTCTGCGACGAAGTCGGCCAACACTTGCGATTTGATAGCTCGCCGTGGCTTATAGGTTATATCGAACGGGAGGAGCTCAATGGCCCATTTTGTGATCCGGCCCGTTGCATCGCGGTTATTCATAATGTCATTGAGTGGTACTTCCGAGGCTACTGTAATCGAACACTCTTGAAAGTAGTGTCGTAGCTTCCGGGATGCCATGAATACCGCGTATGCAATTTTATGATAATGCGGGTACCGTGATTTGCATGGAGTGAGGACAGTGGACACGTAGTAGACCGGCCTTTGAAGGGGGAATTTGTGTCCGTCCGTTTCCCGCTCGACGACAAGCACTGCGCCGACAACTTGATGGGTTGCCGCGATGTACAATAGCATTGGCTCGCCGGTGTTTGGCGCGGCCAGGACTGGGTTTGTTGCCAATATGGCTTTTATTTCATCGAGTCCGGCCGTGGCGGCATCCGTCCACTCGAAGTGTTCGGTGCGCCGAAGGAGGCGATAAAGGGGCAGTGCCTTTTCTCCCAAGCGGGAGATGAAGCGGCTTAGAACCGCCACGCATCCGGTTAATTTCTGTATTTGTTTGAGGTCTTTTGGGACATCCAATTGTGACAAAGCTCGGATCTTGGATGGATTTGCTTCAATTCCTCTACCGGATACAATGAAGCCCAAGAGCTTTCCTGCTGGAACGCCAAAGACGCATTTCTCCGGATTGAGCTTGATGTCGTATTTTCGAAGGTTATCGAATGTAAGCCTCAAGTCGTCTACTAGAGATTCGACATGTTTTGATTTGACGACCACATCATCCACATATGCCTCTACTGTTTTGCCGATCTGGTTTGCCAGACATGTCTGTATCATGCGCTGATATGTTGCGCCGGCGTTTTTCAGCCCAAAGGGCATTGTGTTGAAGCAGAATGGGCCGTATGGTGTGATGAATGCTGTTGCGGCTTGGTCTGATTCTGCCATCTTGATTTGATGGTAACCGGAGTATGCGTCGAGGAAACACAACGAATCGTGTCCTGCGGTGGCGTCGATAATTTGATCGATACGGGGGAGGGGGAAGGGATCCTTTGGGCAGGCCTTGTTAAGGTCTTTAAAATCGACACACAGGCGCCAGGATTTGTCCTTCTTTGGTACCATCACCAGGTTTGCTAGCCAGTCCGGATGTTTTATGTCTCTAATGAATCCGGCCTCCAATAACTTGGCTAGCTCCTCTCCCATAGCCTGTCTCTTCGGTTCAGAAAAACGCCGAAGAGCTTGTTTGACAGGTTTGAATCCTTTCTGGATATTTAAGCTATGTTCGGCCAGCCTGCGTGGGATTCCTGGCATGTCTGAAGGGTGCCAGGCGAAAATATCCCAGTTTTCTTGTAGGAACTCTCGCAGTGCGGCGTCTACATCAGGGTTCAGTCGTGCCCCGATGGAAGCTGTTTTATTGGGGTCCATTGGATGGACCTGGAATTTTACTATTTCGTCCGCTGGCCTGAAGGATGTGGATTTGGATCTCTTATTGAGTATCACATCATCCCTATTAACCGTGGAGCGCAGCGTAGTCAGTTCCTCAGCCGCCAAGGCTTCGGATAGTGCCTCAAGGGCCAATGCAGCCGTCTTGTTTTCGGCGCGGAGTGCTATGTCCGGATCACTAGCGAGAGTGATAATTCCGTTCGGCCCGGGCATCTTGAGCTTCATGTACCCGTAATGGGGTATTGCTTGGAAGATTGTAAATGCCTCCCGTCCTAGTATAGCGTGGTATCCGCTATTGAACGGGGCCACCTGGAACGTGACCTCTTCGGACATGTAATTATCCGGTGTGCCGAACACCACATCTAGTGTGATTTTTCCTGTGCAGCGCGCTTCCCGACTGGGGATTATTCCTCTAAAGGTTGTGCTACTTCGCTCGATGCGGTTCCAGTCTATTTCCATTTTTTGGAGGGTTTCCTCGTAAATGAGGTTCAATCCGCTGCCTCCATCCATGAGTACCTTGGTGAGGCGAAAGCCGTCCACTATTGGACTGAGGACCAATGCGGCTGGTGCTCGGGTTGTTCGGAATTTAGGTTCGTCACTTGTGTTGAAGGTGATAGCAGTGTCGCTCCATGGGTTTATTGTTGCTACTTGATAGACTTCGGCGAGGCTGCGGAGTGTTCTTTTTCGCATATTATTTGATGCGAAAGTATCGAAGACTATGAGAACGGTACTGGTGTCCTCGGGCTGGCTTTCTGTGGCCTCCGAAATTAGGAGGTCCTCGCCAATTTTGGCCACCTGCCGGAGTATCCAACATGCTCTAAGGCTGTGAGTTGGTGTGGCGTCCTCTGTACTGTGAATTCTACAGGGTCCATCAAGCCACCTTTCCAGTACGGTTCCATGCCCTGTAGAGGGTTTTGGCTTTTTGATATTTAACCCGGGTGTCTTACTATGATGCACCCTTTTAGTTCGGACGAGATTGTTATTCAAGGCCGGATTATCCCAAAATTTTATTTCGGTTTTCCAGGCGCTTTCCATTGCACAGTACTTTTGTACTATGGATGCCAAGTCAGCGAAGTGTGTAATATCACGACGACTTATGGCGTTAAGTATTCCCTCGTCCGTGCAATTACTGCAAAAGATTGAAATTGTGTCTCCCTCACGGCAATCCTTTATCCTGTTCATAACCAGAAGGAATCTGGCCCAGTAGTGATGTATAGTTTCCTCGGGCTTTTGCCTGATTTGGGAAAGATCGCTTAAGTTCGGGCGGGCGAGTGGCGTTGAATCTGAGACCTCACCCAATTTAAGATTCGAAGGCCGAAGAGCTTCCGAACTCTGAAGTCTGGAGTCTTGGATGTTGTCCAATGAATCTAGCCCGTTGCCTGATTCTAAGCTCAGGTCTTGAGTTATATCCTCCCCTCCGCGGGCATCCGGCTTGGAGGGTTCGGGAATTCGGACGTAGCTAGTCCTTAGACTAGATGAAGGGTCGCCGCACTGCGCCTCTACCACGGCAACGTGGTGGGTGACTTGGGGAGAGTTAATTTCTCTTAGATCGGGTTTAAGCCCAACCTGGTCGTAATTTGTAGCGACCCCCAGTGCGGCGATGCGATCCAAGAGCTCGTTTACGAAAGAGAGCTCCATCGGATCTAGCTGCTCGGCAAATTCTGAGCTGACGTGAAGGTTGCTTTCGATGACCCAAGAGGTCACCGTCGGCGCAACGGCCGAACAGGCGGTCGTGAGAAAACCACCTAGCCGGAGGGTTTGGCCGACAACCAAGGCTCCCTTAGTAATGGCGCCGTCTTTAAAGACGGGAAGAGGCATCCTTCCTGATTGCGACGGCACAGAGGAACTCTCAATGAAAGCACCAATGTCGGTGTCAGAACCGGCGGATCTCGGGTAGGGGGTCCCGAACTATGCGTCTAGGCCGGATGGTAACAGGACACAAGGGACACGATGTTTTTACCCAGGTTCGGGCCCTCTCAATGGAGGTAATACCCTACTCCTGCTTGATTAATATTGATGATATGGGTAGTACAAGAGTAGATCTACCATGAGATCAAGGAGGCTAAACCCTAGAAGCTAGCCTATGGTATGATTGTGTATGAAGATGGTTGTCCTACGGACTACAACCCTCCGGTTTATATAGACACCGGATAGGGTTAGGGTTACACAGAGTCGGTTACATAGGTAGGAGATCTTGAATATCCGCACCGCCAAGCTTGCCTTCCACGCCAAGGAAAGTCCCATCCGGACACGGGACGAAGTCTTCAATCTTGTATCTTCATAGTCCAAGAGTCCGGCTAAAGGTATTATCCGGCTATCCGAACACCCCCTAATCCAGGACTCTCTCAATGACGAAGTGCCGCTGAGGGCGAGAAGGAATAGGAAGGCGTAGACTGGCAAGACCCCACAAACTACATCAGCGCTTGAGGCTGTAGTTCTGGAGGGTGGTAATACCACTCGGACTTCTGTGTCCTTCGCTGTGCCTCTGACGAGTGTCCGGCCTTCATCGTCGACTGCAGACCCGCCTTCACTTTTTGCCACACACCACGTCCCTGAGGATCAAGTGGGTGCCACTAAGGAGGCTATACGCCAGGCGGGAATCATGATGGAGTAAGTGAAGGTGGTCTGGGAAGCCAGCCAAGCAGCTTCTGACGCAAGTTTAGCCCTTCAAAGCAATGTCCAGGTCAGTCGATCACCGCTTGTTCTGTTAGGATATGCTGTCTGAAGACTCTCTTTTCCGAAGATCTTTGTATCTGTACACCCAGTGGGTGTGTCGATTGAATTTTTTGGACTAGTGGGGGCACGCTGAGTGCACCCACTGGGTGTAGTCTCCAAGACTACGGTGGACTACTGGCAGTCGACTGTAGTCTTTATATTGTGTTGCTTTATTTGAACTTCTTCACTCGGTCTGGTCAGGCCATGTCGAATGGAATCTTGGAACTAGTGGGGGCATGCTGAGAGCACCCACTGGGCATGGTCGACTGCGGGCAGTCAACTTTTTTTATCAAACCAGTGGGGGCATGCTGAGTGCACCCACTGGGTGTAGTCCCCGAGATTACTGTCGAATATTTTTGATTCGGCTGTGATCTTAGAACCGTCGTAATTTTTCTCTTAGTTGCTCGGAAGCAACCTACCTTTGACATCTGTCGACTGATTATTCGCAGAAATCCTGCGAGCTTGTGGATCGCTACAGTGAATTGGAGAACAAACAGATCCAGCTCAACCTTGACTTGAAGCTTGCCCAGGTAAAATTGCAGAAGGCGAGAGACGAAGCAAAAGGTATGGCTGGTGAGCATTTGACGACTGTCCTTTTCCTTTCTGCCCATTCTTGATGTTGATCTCACTTGACATTTCACAGATAAAATGGAGGAGGCTCTGAAGAAGAAAGATCGTGAACTTGCCGAAGCGCAATAGATGGCCTTGGACAAAATGAAACTTGCGGAAGAAAAGCTGGCTTCAGTCAGTAACCTTGAAGAAGAGAACTCCAGACTGAAAACCGCTCTCAACGCGGCCAATGAAGAGGTCAGCCGTCTGAAGAACGATAAGATAGCTCTGGGTGACAAAGCAAGCGAACTGGCCGGGAAGAAGAACAATCTGGAGACTTATCTTGGAGCACTCGCCGAGAAGTTATTCGTCATGCTTGAGGGTAATCACTCCTAGCCGACTGACTTGTTGTCGTCAACCACATGTAGAGCCACTGACTTATCTTTGAATTGTGTTTACAGAATTCTGTCAGAACTTCGAAGAAGAGACTAGTCGAGTGGAGACAGGCTTGGACCCCATTAATTCTCCAATGAAGGATGAGGCTACTATGAACGTGCTCCGACTGGAGTCTCGTGTTGCTGGCGTGGTCGATTACCTTGCTCGACTGAAGGTTGCGATGTCGCGGATCGACACGTCGCTCTGGCCTGGAACGACGCTTCAAAATGACCTCGAGTCCCTGATGACTCGACTAAATGAAGTTCCAGGTCGAGTGACGGAATGGAAGAAATCTTCAGCCAGGTGTGGTGCTGACGTCGCTCTGTCCCTGGTCCGCGTTCACTGCAAGGAGGCGCGAGAGGAAAAGTTGGCCTCTATCCAAGTTGCCAATACCAGGAAGCACAATTTTCAAGCCTTCATGGAGACCTTCATTGCTGCTGCCACTCGAATTGCTGACGGGATTGACTTGGACGAGTTCGTCGCTCCTTCCAGTCCTCCGCCTGAGGAATAAAACTTCTATGCTTCACTTTAAATTTGCCTCGGAATGCCGAGTGGATTTTGTAACCGTTAAACTCTTTCGGGCTGAATGCTCGAATACTTTGATCTGCGGTCTGGGACCTTTAGGATTTTATCTGAACTTGGTTTATCGTTGAATATCTTCATGAAGTATCTGTCGAGTGGAACCTGTTCCTCACCCGAAACAACTTTGTATTTGTGGTGCAGCTCCGAAGGAGAAGGTAGCAGTCGACTTGCACCTCGTCGTCCTTGCAGATTGGGACATGTTCCGTACTTAGGCGAGTACTGGACTGCAGCTAAGCCCCCGAGTGAGAGGTTTGCTCTCCACTCGGTAGGATTTTCAACACTTAGGCGAGTACTGGACTGCAGCTAAGCCCCCGAGTGGGAGGTTTGCTCTTCACTCGGTAGGATTTTAAATACTTAGGCGAGTATTGGACTGCAGCTAAGCCTCCGAGTGGGAGGTTTGCTCTCCACTCGGTAGGATTTTAAACACTTAGGCGAGTACTGGACTGCAGCTAAGCCCCCGAGTGGGAGGTTTGCTCTCCACTCGGTAGGATTTTAAACACTTAGGCGAGTACTGGACTGCAGCTAAGCCCCCGAGTGGGAGGTTTGCTCTCCACTCGGTAGGATTTTAAACACTTAGGCGAGTACTGGACTGCAGCTAAGCCCCCGAGTGGGAGGTTTTCTCTCCACTCGGTAGGATTTTCAAACACTTAGGCGAGTACTGGACTGCAGCTAAGCCCCCGAGTGGGAGGTTTGCTCTCCACTCAGTAGGATTTTAAATACTTAGGCGAGTACTGGACTGCAGCTAAGCCCCCGAGTGGGAGGATTGCTCTCCACTCGGTAGGATTTTAAACACTTAGGCGAGTACTGGACTGCAGCTAAGCCCCCGAGTGGGAGGTTTTCTCTCCACTCGGTAGGATTTTAAACACTTAGGCGAGTACTGGACTGCAGCTAAGCCCCCGAGTGGGAGGTTTGCTCTCCACTCGGTAGGATTTTAAATACTTAGGCGAGTACTGGACTGCAGCTAAGCCCCCGAGTGGGAGGTTTGCTCTCCACTCGGTAGGATTTTAAACACTTGGGCGAGTACTGGACTGCAGCTAAGCCCCCGAGTGAGAGTTTGCTCTCCACTCGGTAGGATTTTAAACACTTAGGCGAGTACTGGACTGCAGCTAAGCCCTCGAGTGGGAGGTTTGATCTCCACTCGGTAGGATTTTCAAACACTTAGGCGAAACGGGTTCGCAGCTAAGCCTCCGAGTGGGAGGCTGGCTCACCACTCGGTAGGATTTTTTAAACACTTAGGCAAAACGGGTTCGCAGCTAAGCCTCCGAGTGGGAGGCTGGCTCACCACTCGGTAGGATTTTTTTACAAACTTAGGCGAAACGGATTCGCAGCTAAGCCACCCACTGGGGGATTTCACACGCAAACAAAAACAACAACAATTAGTGGAAAAATTGCAACACTCTTGTCTTTGATAAATAGACTACAGAAGTTTTTCTTATTACATCTCATCCGAGTGAGAACTCAAGTGTAAAAGGGGCGGAGCAGTTCCGCATTCCAAGCTCGTGGCTCATCAATCTGGCGATCGACATTGTAAAGGTGATACGCTCCATTATGGAGGACTCTGGTGACGATGAAGGGGCCTTCCCAAGTAGGAGCAAGCTTGTGTGGTTTCTGTTGATCCACTCGGAGGACCAAGTCTCCTTCTTGGAAGGCTCGACTCTTCACATTTCTGGCATGGAATCGACGCAAGTCTTGCTGATAAATGGTCGATCGGATCATTGCCATTTCTCTTTCTTCTTCCAGGAGGTTGACTGCGTCTTGCCGGGCTTGTTCTGCTTCATCTTCAGAATAGAGTTCAACTCGGGGTGCATTGTGAAGCAGATCACTCGGCAAGACTACCTCCGCTCCGTAGACCAGAAAGAACAGGGTTCTTCCAGTCGACTGATTCGGGGTAGTCCTCAATCCCCAAAGAACTGATGGAAGCTCGTCGACCCATGCGCCTGTTGCGTGCTTAAGATCGCGCATCAGCCGAGGTTTCAGCCCTTTGAGAATCAGACCATTTGCCCTTTCTGCTTGTCCATTCGACTGGGGGTGTGCGACTGAAGCGTAGTCGACTCGTGTGCCTTGAGAGGCGCAGAAAGCTCTGAACTTATCTGAATCAAAGTTTGATCCATTGTCAGTGATGATGCTATGCGGGACTCCATATCTGAATATCAACTCCCTGATGAAACTGATAGCAGTGCAAGCATCAAGATTCTTGATAGGCTTAGCTTCAATCCATTTGGTGAACTTGTCGACTGCCACAAGCACATGCGTGAAACCGCTCCTGCCCGTTCTCAACGGTCCAACCATATCCAGTCCCCAAACAGCGAAGGGCCAGACGAGTGGAATGGTCTTCAGGGCTGACGCGGGTTTGTGCGACATATTGGAGTAGAACTGGCATCCTTCACACTTGTCGACTATCTCTTTCGCCATTTCATTTGCTCTCAGCCAGTAAAATCCCGCTCGGTATGCTTTAGCCACAATAGTCCGAGAGGACGCATGATGACCACAGGTCCCCAAGTGGATACCATCAAGGATTATCTGACCTTCTTCCGGTGTTATACACTTCTGACTGACTCCAGTCGCGCTTTCTCTATATAACTGTCCCTTTATGACTGTAAAGGCTTTGGATCGATGGACGATCTGTCGAGCCTCTTGCTCGTCCTCCGGGAGTTCTTTCCTTAGGATATACGCGATGTACGGTATCGTCCAGTCAGGAGTGATTACCAAGACTTCCATGATTAGGTCGACCACTGCTGGAATTTCGACTTCAGTCGGATCCGTGGCACTCTTCGGCTGCGGGGCTTCATCAGTAAAAGGATCTTCCTGAACTGACGGCGAGTAGATGTGTTCCAAAAACACATTGCTGGGAATGGCTTCTCTCTTGGAACCTATTTTTGCCAAATCATCAGTTGCTTGATTCTTCAGTCGGGGTATGTGATGAAGCTCTAACCCCTCGAATTTCTTCTCTAACTTTCTCACTGCATTGCAATAACCAGTCATGGCTGGACTTCTGACGTCCCACTCCTTCATCACCTGATTAACCACCAAATCTGAGTTGCCATAGACCATGAGGCGACGGACGCCGAGTGAAATGGCCATGCGCAACCCATATAAGAGTGCTTCATATTCTGCTTCGTTATTGGAGGAATCGAAGTGAATCTGGATAACATATCTGAGCTTATCTCCTCAGGGGGAAACCAATACTACCCTAGCACCGAAACCATTCAGCATCTTAGACCCATCGAAGAACATGGTCCAGTGCTCCGAGTGAACTTGAGTCGGTAGTTGATGTTCAATCCACTCGGCGACGAAATCTGCTATTGCTTGGGACTTGATAGCCTTCTTTGCCTCAAACTTGATATCTAGGGGAAGGAGTTCAATCGCCCATTTTGCCACTCGACCAGTTGCATCTCTGTTGTGCAAAATCTCTGACAATGGAGCATCGCTGACGACTTTGATGGAATGGTCAGAGAAGTAATGTGCAACCTTCTTCGTGGTCATATAAATCCCATATACAAGCTTCTGGTAATGAGGATATCTTTGCTTTGATGGACTCAAAACTTCAGAAATATTATACACTGGGCGTTGAACTTTGAAGGCCTTTCCCTCTTCTTCCCGTTCGACCGTAAGTACTGTACTGATGACTTGTCCTGTGGCTGCAATGTAAAGCAGCAAAGGCTCTTTGTTGATTGGGGCAGCAAGCACCGGCTGGGTGGAGAGCAGAGCTTTGAGCTCTGCAAACGCTGCATCAGCTTCTGGAGTCCACTCGAACTTGTTTGACTTCTTCATCAGTCGGTAAAGAGGCAATGCCTTTTCACCGAGACGAGAGATGAATCGACTTAAAGCGGCTAAGCAACTTGTAAGCTTCTGGACATCATGCACGCGCACAGGACGTTTCATCCGGAGTATAGTTCCAACCTTTTCTGGATTGGCGTCGATTCCTCGTTCGGAAACAAGAAAACCGAGTAACTTTCCACCTGGAACTCCGAACGTGCACTTTGATGGATTGAGCTTGATATCGTACCTCCTGAGGTTGGCAAAGGTTTCAGCAAGGTCAGTCAGCAGGTCGGAACCTTTCCGTGACTTGACCATGATATCATCCATGTATGCTTCCACATTCCGACTGATTTGAGTGAGCAAACACTTCTGAATCATCCTCATGAACATGGCTCCAGCATTCTTGAGACCGAATGGCATGGTTACATAACAGAAGCATCCGAAGGGAGTGATGAAAGCTATTTTAATCTCGTCGGGCCCGTACAGACGGATATGATGGTACCCGGAATAGGCGTCTAAAAAAGACAATCGCTCACACCCCGCAGTCGAGTCGACTATCTGGTCGATGCGGGGGAGAGGAAAATGATCTTTCGGGCAGGCCCGATTGATATGCTTAAAGTCAATGCACATGCGAAGTGACTTGTCCTTCTTGGGGACCATGACCACGTTGGCGAGCCACTCGGAGTGGTAAATCTCTCGGATGAACTCTGCTGCTAAGAGCCGAGCTACCTCCTCGCCAATAGCCTTTCTATTCTGGACGGCGGACCGTCGGAGATGCTCTTTGACAGGTTTAACTTTTGGATCGACTCATAGACGGTGCTCAGCCAGCCCCTGGGAACCCCCGGCATGTCAGAAGGCTTCCATGCGAAGATGTCCCAGTTCTCACAGAGGAACTGGATGAGCGCTTCTTCCTATTTGGAGTCGAGTGTTGTTGAGATATGAGTTGGAGCAGCATTGGGATCGGTCGGGTGAATGTGAACCGGCTTTGTTTCACCAGACGACTGAAAAGTTGATTCAGTAGCGGGCTTCTTGGCTCGCAACAAATCACTCGGGTCTACAGTCTTCTGGTATTCCTGCATCTCGACCACTGCCATCTGAGCATCAGCAATCTTTGAGCCTTTCAGAAAACACTCTTCTGCTTTCTTCCGATTGTCCGTAACAGTGATCACACCTTTGGGACCAGGCATCTTCAATTTGAGATACACATAACATGGTCGAGCCATGAAGCGTGCATAAGCTGGCCTGCCCAAAATGGCGTGATAAGCACTCTGAAAATCCACAACCTCGAATGTCAACTTTTCTTTGCGGTAATTCTTGGAATCACCGAAAACCACATCAAGAGCAATTTGGCCGAGTGACTCAGCCTTCTTCCCAGGAATGACTCCGTGGAAGCTCATGTTGCTGGAACCGAGTCTGGACATCGGAATGCCCATCCCTTTCAACGTTTTTGTGTACAATATGTTCAAACCACTGCCACCATCCATCAGGACTTTGGTCAGTCGAGTGCCTTCAACAACTGGGTCGACCACCAAAGCTTGCCTCCCAGGGGTGGCAATGTGCGTTGGATGATCGGACTGGTCGAATGTGATGGCAGTCTGAGACCACTTCAGATAACTGGGTGTTGCCGGAGCAACCATATTCACCTCACGGTTAATAACTTTTCAGTCGACTTTTGCTTTCAACATCAGCAAAAATCATCAGGGTGGAATTGACCTGGGGATATCCATCGTCACTGTCTTCCTTGTCCTCAACTTTGTCCGACTCCTTTTCCTTATCTTTGGGCTGTTTGCGCTGGAACTGCTGGATCAAGAGCCGACACTGTCGAGTGGTATGTTTCGGGTAAATGAGTTTACCCTCTTCATCTTTCTTGGTGTGGATGTGACACGGCAGATCCAACACATCATTTCCGTCTTGGTCTTTAACTTTCTTGGGGTTCCAAGGTCCCTTGGGTTTCCCCTTAAACTTTCCTTGGGTTACAGCCAGGGCTTCCCCAGGAGCAGCTGGCTCGGCTTTCCGCTTCTGTTTCCGATTGGAATTTCCTCCTCCGGCTTCCTGGGCGACTGACTTGTGCTTGCCACTTCGGAGTCGATCCTCATCTTTGCCATTAGCGTACTTGGTGGCAATCTCCATCATCCGATTCAGAGACATCTCTCCGGTTCGACCGAATTTCAGATTCAATTCTCTGTACTTGACGCCTTCCTTAAAGGCACAAACTGCTTGATGATCTGGAACATTTTCAACTGTGTGATGCAACGTGATCCATCTCTGGATGTAATCCCTCAGAGTTTCATTCGTCTTCTGCACGCAAGACCGCAGCTCCGTAAGACCTGCTGGTCGCTTGCACGTTCCTTCAAATGTTGTGACAAACACTCGGGCGAGATCTTCCCAAGTGTAAATGCTGCTGGGTGCTAACTGATACAGCCACGCTCTGGCCGAGCCCTCTAACTTTAGAAAGCCGGTCAATGACGACAAGAATAGCATCATTACCTTTCTGTGATTTGGGAAATCCAGTGACGAAGTCCATTTCAACATGGTCCCATTTCCATTCCGGAATAGAGATAGGTTGCATAGTTCCAGCAGGCCTTTGATGTTCTGCTTTGATACGACGGCAAACATCACACTCGGCAACATAGCGAGCAATGTCTTGCTTCATATTAGACCACCAGAATCTTTGACGAATGTCCTGGTACATCTTAGTACTACCAGGATGGATACATAGGGGTATATCATGAGCCTCTTTCATAACCTTCTGAGACATATCCATGTTTTCCCTCTTACTCGGAACTACTAGGCGACCTTTGAAGAACAAGGTGCCAGCGTCATCAACGGTGAAGAATGAGGGCTTTCCTTGTGCGATATAACGTTTAATCCTCTCCACTTCATCGTCACATTTCTGTATCCATTTGACGGTTTCCACAAGATCTGGCCTAGCAACCAGTGTATTGAGAGAACCTTTGGGGACAACATGGGGGTTCATCTTGCGAAACTCCTTAGGAGGGGGAGCGAGTGCACCCGGAGGAACAATATGGAGGTTCAGCTTTCTGAATTCTTCCACGAGCGAGGACTGAACTTTGTGAACCTGGAGATGGTTGCAGTAAGACTTGCGGCTCAAGGCGTCAGCCATTACATTAGCCTTGCCTGGTGTATAGGAAATACCCAAGTCAAAGTCTGCTACGGTCTCCATCCATCTCTGCTGACGGAGGTTCAGGTCTGGCTGAGTAAACAGATACTTCAGACTTTGATGGTCGGTGAAGATCTCGCAACGATTACCGAGAAGGTAATGTCGCCAATGCTTCAGTGCATGGATGACAGCAGCAAGCTCGAGGTCGTGAACTGGGTAGCTCTATTCGTGAGGGCACAATTGATGAGAGGCATAGGCAATCACTCTGCGCTCTTGCATTAGGACACAGCCTAATCCTTGACGGGAAGCGTCGCAATAAATGACGAAGTCTTTCTTTGTATCAGGTGGAGCTAGCACTGGGGCAGAAGTCAACTTGTCTTTCAGTGCCTAGAAGCTTTCCTGACATTTGTCTGTCCATTGGAACTTGACGCCCTTATGCAACAGATTAGTCAGAGGCCTGGCAATCTTGGAGAAGTTCTCGACGAATGGATGGCAATAGCTGGCGAGACTGAGAAAACTTCTGACTTGCTTGACATTCTTCGGAGGAGTCCAATCAAGAATAGCCTGAACTCGTTCAGGGTTAACGGCAATACCAACCTTAGAGATGACATGTCCAAGATAGGTTACTTCAGGAAGCCAGAATTCACATTTAGAGAACTTGGCATACAGCTGATGATCTCGTAGCTTTTCCAGCACAAGACGAAGATGTTCAGCATGCTCTTCTTCGCTCTTTGAAAATACCAGGATATCATCCAGATAGACCACGACGAACTTGTCGAGGTAATCCATGAATATATAGTTCATCAGACGAGAGAAGGTGGCTGGGGCATTGGTTAAGCCGAAGGACATGACAGTGTACTCGTATGAACCATAACGAGTCACAAAGGCGGTCTTTGGGATATCCTCTTCGCGAACACGGATCTGGTGGTAACCCAACCTCAAGTCGAGTTTAGAGAACACTGATGAACCAGCCAGTTGATCATATAGATCATTGATCCGAGGAAGAGGATACTTGTTCTGAATGGTAGATTGGTTAATAGGACGGTAGTCTTGGACCAGTCGGTTGGTCCCATCCTTCTTCTTGACAAAGAGAGAAGGTGCTCCCCAAGGAGAGCAACTTGGACGAATGAAACCATTTTGAAGAGATTTGTCGATTTCCTCCTTAAGCTCAAGGAGTTCATGTGGTGGCATCTTGTAGGGTCGCTTGGCAATAGGAGTGGTGCCTGGTTTCAAGTCGATGACGAATTCGACAGCTCTAGCAGGGGGAATCCCTGGAAGTTCTTCAGGAAAGACGTCGAGGAAGTCACGCACGACGGGGATGTTTTCAATGCCCTCGAGTGGTGCAGAATTCAATGCATTCAAGGCATAAAGCCTTGCCTCGGCATTTTGCACCAGGCGAGCATGGTATGTAACTATTTCATCTGAAGGATGTAGCAGATGGACGGTCTTAGTGGCTCAAACTATGGAAGCAGTATGCGCTTTCAACCAATCCATCCCCAGAATGAGGTCGATCTTAGACGTCTTCAGGATAATGGGCGAGGCATAGAATTCCAGCCCTTCGATTTCCACGGGGACGTCGACGCCAACCATGGAGGTTTGACATTGTCCCACGGGGGTTTTTACCACTACCGAAGTGTTCATCTCCTCACATTTAACGTCGTGCTTGTATGCAAAATCTTCTGACATGAATGAATGCGATGCTCCTGTATCGAATAAAACAGATGCAGGTACTAAATTTACGAGGAGTGTACCCATCACACTAGCAGGCTGGTCTTGAGCTTCGTTCAGATCAACGTGGTTGGCATGAACACGACCATAAGACTTGGCATTGTTGTTGCGGTTCTGGTTGTTTCCACGGCCAGCTGCAGGAAGGGCCAGTTGATTCTGATGGCAATCCCTAGCACGGTGACCTAGTTGACCACACTTGTAGCACAGGCCATTATTGGGAGTGGTAACAGGAGCTTGGGGTGGTGGAGCTGGAAGTCTTGGCTGCCTAGCAGGAGTAGTAGGCAGTCGAGGTGCAGCATAGGACTGCCTTGGGGCAGGTGCATTCGGCTGGTACATGCTATTGGGAATCCATATCCTGTGCTTCTGCGAGGACGGGCACGAAGATGAGCCCGTGTCACGGCTGCGCCTGTGAGAGCTCTGGCATTCCTACAGACCAGTTTCGACATTGATGGCCTTGTTCACCAAGGTGGCGAAATCAGCAAAGTCGTGCACTAGGAGTGCGAGCTTGATGTCAGCTTGAAGGCCGTCACGGAACTTCTCCTGTCTGTGTGCATCAGTTGCAATGTCCTCTTCAGCATAGCGGGACAAGTCCAGAAACTCCCGCTGATAAGCTTCAACAGTTTTGTTGCCTTGGATGAGGCTGCGGAACTCACGCTTCTTCCGGTCCATGACTCCCTGAGGAATGAAGCGGGCACGGAAAGCAGCTTGGAAGTCTGGCCAGGTGATGATTGTTCCAACTGGCAGAGTACGCCTGTGGCTGTCCCACCATTGAGCTGCGGGTCCCTTCAGGAAGAAGGAAGCAAACGTGACATAACTGGCAGGGGCTACATCGGCAGACTCCATCTCATAGGTGATGTCACGGAGCCAGTCATCAGCGTCCAGAGGCTGAGTTGAGATGCGGTACACAGTTGGGTTCAGGCGCATGAAATCCTGCAGAGTTACTGTGTTTGGCTGCTGGTTCATATTGGGGCGAGGAAACTGAGCCATCATGTTCTCCATGAACTGGCGATTCATCTCAAGCTGTTGGATCATACCAGCCATGTACTCAGGCGGTGGGGGGAAGTTGCCACCCCGACCACGACCACCTGGTCTAACCATCCTGGTAATATATAACAGGGGTAGTTCAGCATTTGAGAATATTTGCAAAGACAAGAATAATTCAATACGAGACATGCATGATGAAAGCAGCACGATAGATACCACATAATAGTCGGCACGTCTTACAAAAGAGATCATGCATAGTGTTCGGTACACAGAGTTCAGTACATAGACTAAGACATCATAGGCGGCACGCAGGCTCGCGGCGAATGCATCTAATATAAGCAAGCAAGTCTACATCAGTCCCACACGACACTGCGGAGGTAGGTGTAGCCTGAAAGCTGGTAGTGTGGCAACGGGTACACCACGTCGGCAACCTGGGGTCCACGGGTGCTCTGGTGCTGAACCCGACGCTCTGGCGGCAGAAGTGGACCAAGTGCGGGAGAGTAGCCTCCCACCTCTGGCCAACCGACACCCTGAGGCATCACGGTCCTGGCTGGGTAGATAGCAGAATGCAGCAGCTCCCCAGATCCGACAAAGGGGTGTAACATCGTCAAAGCACGGTAGAGGTGCTGACGAGTGGTGTACAACTCGTGGCGAAGAGCTCGGTTAGCTCGATCCAGCCCATCAGCATGCAGAACAAAGTTCTGATGGTGGAAGGGCTCGCGGGTGACAGTGGAGTAGGCAGCAGTGTAGTAACCCTCCGCACCAATATCAGATGCGATAGCAATGTGCCTGAAGGGGGAGGTGTCCAACTCCCGGTACTCCCTACGAAGGTGTGTCAGAGCAGCATAGGCAGCATCGTGAACTGCCATATCAATGGTCACTCCCACACCATAAGCGGTGTGCAGCACTGTAGTGGAGTCATACTCCCGAGAGTAGAGGTGGACGGTGGCACGGTACTGCTCCTGGTTAAAGTCCTGGTACTCCTCGGTGACGGTGTACTCGGGGTGCCAGCGATAACCCAGATAGGTCATCATCTCAGCTAGCACGGCCGGTGATCCCGAGGCGCCAATGGCCGCCGTGTGGCGCATGACCTGCCTCGTGGGTTCCATCTGAAAACAAAGATGTTTCAAAGGAGTCAAATGACAATGTGGAAATTGTGCAAAACACCATACCAAGGAATAACTATGGCTTTTATCCAACTTTGGGGTGAATGTCGTCACGGGATCCTAGTGTCAGAGTTAGTAAATTCGTTTAACCCGAGTAGAAGAGAGTTTAGAGTCCCAGAGTAAAGGTCGAGGAGTAAAAGATCCTAGTACCACCCGATGGCGACGTGGGCCCGTAAGGCACACAGCCAAGTTAGTAAAAGTTTTTGTAATGTCTAGACTCGAATTCGGCCAAGGAGTGTGGAAGGGGGATTCCTACAGGCAGTCGGCTCTGATACCAACTTGTGACGCCCCCGATTCAACAATACACTAATCATGCACGCAAATGTGTACGATCAAGATCAGGGACTCACGGGAAGATATCACAACACAACTCTACAAATAAAATAAGTCATACAAGCATCATAATACAAGCCAGGGGCCTCGAGGGATCGAATACAAGTGCTCGATCATAGACGAGTCAGCGGAAGCAACAATATCTGAGTACAGACATAAGTTAAACAATTTTGCCTTAAGAAGGCTAGCACAAACTGGGATACAGATCGAACGAGGCGCAGGCCTCCTGCCTGGGATCCTCCTAACTACTCCTGGTCGTCGTCAGCGGGCTGCACGTAGTAGTAGGCACCTCCAGAGTAGTAGGAGTCGTCGTCGACGGTGGCGTCTGGATCCTGGGCTCCATCGTCTGGTTGCGGCAACCGGGTAGAAGGGAAAGGGGGAAAAGGGGGAGAAAAGCAACCGTGAGTACTCATCCAAAGTACTCGCAAGCAAGGAGCTACACTACATATGCATGGATATATGTGTAAAGGATCATATCAGTGGACTGAACTGCAGAATGCCAGAATAAGAGGGGGATAGCTAGTCTTATCGAAGACTACGCTTCTGGTCGCCTCCGTCTTGCAGCATATAGAAGAGAGTAGACTGAAGTCCTCCAAGTAGCATCGCATAGCATAATCCTACCCGGCGATCCCCTCCTCGATGCCCTGTTAGAGAGCGATCACCGGGTTGTATCTGTCACTTGGAAGGGTGTGTTTTATTAAGTATCCGGTTCTAGTTGTCATAAGGTCAAGGTACAACTCCGGGTCGTCGAGGGACACGGCTATTCGAATAGATAAACTTCCCTGCAGGGGTGCACCACATAACCCAACACGCTTGATCCCATTTGGCCAGACACACTTTCCTGGGTCATGCCCGGCCTCGGAAGATCAACACGTCGCAACCCCACCTAGGCACAACAGAGCGGTCAGCACGCTGGTCTAAACTTATGCGCGCAGGGGTCTGGGCCCATCGCCCTGAGCACACCTGCACGTTGCGTACGCGGCCGGAAGCAGATCTAGCCCCCTTAATACAAGTGCGAGCTTACGATCCAATGCGGCGCGCGCCACTCAGTCGCTAACGTCAAGAAGTGCTTCGGCTGATACCACGACGTCGAGTGCCCATATCTTTCCCGCGTAGTTGGTTAGTGCGTATAGACCAAATGGCCAGACTCAGATCAAATACCCAGATCTCGTTAAGCGTGTTAAGTATCCGCGAACGCCAACAGGGCCAGGCTCACCTCTCACCCAGGTAGCCCCGAACTGCCCTGCCGCTCCGCCTCAAAGATCCACTCGCGGGTACTCCTACGAGCCGACCCGTCTTTGGTCACCACATGTATCATGTATATAGTATATACCCGTGATCACCTCCCGAGTGATCACGGCCCGATAGTATAGCACAGTAGACGGACAAGAATGTAGGGCCACTGATGGTAAACTAGCATCCTAAACTAAGCAAGTAGGATTGCAGGTAAAGGTATCAACAGTAGTATCAAAGACAGGCTATGCATCAGGATAGGAGTAACGAAAGCAGTAACATGCTACACTACTCTAATGCAAGTAGTATAGAGGAGAGTAGGCGATATCTGGTGATCAAGGGGGGCCTTGCCTGGTTGATCTGGCAAGAGAGAGGGATCGTCAACTCCGTAGTCGAACGGGGCAGCAGCAGCGTCGGTCTCGGTGTCTATCGAGAGAAGAGGGGGAAGAAACAATAAATATTTAAGCAAGCAGATTCATAGTGATGCGTGACATGACAAGTAACGGAGGTAGAGGTGCCCTAACGCGGTATGGGATGATACCGGTGAAGGGGGGAAACATCCGGGAAAATATCCCGGTGTTTCGCGTTTTCGAGCAAAGGAGCCGGAGGGGGAAAGTTGCGAGTTCGATAGGTTAGGGGGGTGTGGCGGACAAACGGGTGCGTATTCAGAATCGTCTCGTCGTTCTGAGCAAATTTCATGTTGAAAATATTTTAATCCGAGTTACGAATTAAAAGATATGATTTTATAAAGGTTGTATTAATTTCTGGAATTTAATTAATTAATTAATTCGAAATTAGAATTATGACATCAGCATGATGTCATGTTGACGTCAGCAGTCAACAGGGTTGACTTGGTCAACCTGACCAGTGGGTCCCACTGGTCAGTGACTCATATTAATTAAACAGATTAATTAAACTAATCGAAATTAATTAGAGGGGTGGGCCCCACTGTCATACTCGGTTAGTTAATTAACATTAGTTAATTAGGTTAGTTAGCCATTAGATTAATTAATCTTAATTATTTAATTTAAACAGAATAAGTAAGTTAATTAATTAGTTAATTAATTAATTAATTTTATTATTTATTATTATTATTATTTTTAAAATCCCCTTTTTTTTAATAAACGTTTCAGGGGCTGGGCCCCTCTGTTCAGTGGCATAGAGGCCATAGCGGGTGCGGGTGCGGGCGCGATGCCCGTGCCCGAGGCCGAACGGGGCTGGCCCCGGACGCAACCCGCGGCATGGGCGCCGGCAGCCAAAACGCCGACCAGTGGGGGGTGAGCCGCGGTGGACGGGGCGAGGCCAGGGACGGCTGAGGCGGGGGGGCGAGCGCGTCGAGGGGGAAGGAGGGGCCGGCCACGCGTTGGCCGGCGAGCAGCGGCTTCACGTCGGAGCGAAACCAACGGCGCCTCGGCAGCAGAGCAAAAACAGGGGCAGCGTGACGCAAGGCCGCGGTGGGCAGCGGCAGCAGCGCTGCGATGCGCGGCGAGCAGGGGAGGAAGGAGAGGGAGGGCCGTGACGGTGCGGCAGTGCGGGCTCGTGCGGGTGGACGTGGAACTCCGGGCGAGGCCTGGCGAGGCCAGGCAGGAGAGCAGGGGGCGCGAGCGCGCGGCCAGTGCTAGCGGGCGAGCGACAGCGACCTCAGAGGCCGGTCGGGCGCGAGTCCACGGCCAGGAGGCGACAGGGGAAGGGGAGGCCAAAGGCGAGGCGGTCGACGGCTGCAGCATGCGGGAAGAGGGGCGCGCGGGCGCGCATGGGCGCGGCCGTGGGCGTCGCCCGCAAGCGCAAGCTGCGGCGAGTAGTTGCGGTGGCCGGGGTCGGAGCAAGGGGAGGACGCTGGGGTTCCTCACCGTGGGGCCGTGGGGTCTAGGTAGCGGGCGTGGTGGAGGGCGGGGAGGCCGACGGGGACGCGAGGGCGACGGGGAGGCAGTCCGGCGAGGTGACGATGGTGATGGCGGAGCGGTCCGGCGAGGTGCGGCGGGAGCGCGTCGGGTGCGATCCGATCTGGATCGGGGGGGAAAGGGGAGTGGGGGTGGATAGGGTTAGGGTTCAGGGGTGCGGGGGGGAATAAGGGGAGTGGGGGTGGGCCTGTTGGGCCGGCCGGCTGGGCCTGGTGGTTGGCCCAGTTGGGCCACGGCCCAGGGGGTCTTTTTCCCTTTTCTTTTTCTGTTTGTATTTTTCTTTTTTTTGTATTTTCTTTTATTATTTCTTTTCTGTCTAAATTCATTAAAATTTACTTAGGCATTTCTTAAAAATGTGTTTACCTCACCACAATTACCTTTGGAATATTCGGCAACCACCGAACAATTTTGTTTTAATTTTTGAGAACTTTTATTGTTATCAATAATTTGAATTTGAATTTCAAACGGTTTTCGAATTTTTACGAGGATAGCAACAGTAACCGAGGTGTCATGGCACGATTAGCGTGGGATTACTGTAGCATGATTATCCGAGCGTTACAGGGTCTTTGTTGGGGAACGTAGCATGCAATTTCAAAAAAGATCGTACGATCACGCAAGATCTATCTAGGAGATGCATGGCAACGAGAGGGGGGGAGTGTGTCCACGTACCCTCGTAGACCGAAAGCGGAAGCATTAGGTTAACATGGTTGATATAGTCGAACGTCTTCACAATCCAACCGATCTAGTACCGAACGTACGGCACCTCCGAGTTTAGCACATGTTCAGCTCGATGACGTCCCTCGAACTCTTGATCCAGCAGAGGGTCGAGGGAGAGTTTCGTCAGCACGACGGCGTGGTGATGTGATCTGGGCAGGGCTTCGCCTAAGCACTATGACGCTATGATCGGAAGAGTAAACTATGGAGGGGGCACCGCACACGGCCTAGAGAACAACTGTTGTGCTTTGGGGTGCCCCCCTGCCCCCGTATATAAAGGAGGAGGGGAGGAGGCAGCCGGCCTAGAGGGGCGCGCCATGGGGGAGTCCTATTAGGACTCCTAGTCCTAGTAGGATTCCCCTTTCCCTTTCCGGAGTGGGAAAAGGGGAGAAGGGAGAGGGAGTAAGAGAGGGAAAGGGGGGCGCCGCCCCCTCCCCTAGTCCAATTCGGACTCCCATGGGGGGCACCCCTTGTGGGCTGTCCCCTCTCTCTCCCATGGCCCATGAGGCCCATGACTTCCCCCGGGGGGTTCCGGTAACCCCTCGGTACTCCGAAAAATACCTGAACCACTCAAAACCATTCCGGTGTCCGAATACCATCCTCCAATATATCAATCTTCACCTCTCAACCATTTCGAGACTCCTCGTCATGTCTGTGATCTCATCCAGGACTCCGAAGAAACTTCGGTCACCAAAACACTTAATTCATAATACAAATCGTCATCGAACACTAAACGTGTGGACCCTATGGGTTCGAGAACTATGTAGACATGACCGAGACACATCTCCGGTCAATAACCAATAGCGGAACCTGGATGCTCATATTGGTTCCTACATATTCTACGAAGATTGTCGGTGTCAAAACCGGTGGATCTCGGGTAGGGGGTCCCGAACTGTGCGTCTAGGCGGATGGTAACAGGAGACGAGGGACACAATGTTTTACCCAGGTTCAGGCCCCCTTGATGGAGGTAAAACCCTACGTCCTGCTTGATTAATATTGATGATATGGGTAGTACAAGAGTAGATCTACCACGAGATCAAGGAGGCTAAACCCTAAAAGCTAGCCTATGGTATGATTGTTGTATGTTGGGGTCGTCCTACGGACTAAAACCCTTCGGTTTATATAGACACCGGAGAGGTTTAGGGTTACACAAAGTTGGTTATAATGGTAGGAGATCTGAATATCCGCATCTCCAAGCTTGCCTTCCACGCCAAGGAAAGTCCCATCCGGACACGGGACGAAGTCTTCAATCTTGTATCTTCATAGTCCAGGAGTCCGGCTGAAGGTATAGTCTGGCTACCCGGACACCCCCTAATCCAGGACGCCCTCAGTAGCCCCTGAACCAGGCTTCAATGACGATGAGTCCGGCGCGCAGATTGTCTTCAGCATTGCAAGGTGGGTTCCTCCTCCAAGTTCTTCATAAAAGTTTGTAAACACCAAGGGTAGTGTCCGGCTCTGCAAAATAAGCTTCCACATATTGCCATAGAGAGAATAATATTAACACAAATCTAATCTGCTGACGTATTACGTAGCATGACATCATGCTACGGCCAAGTCCTTTACTCAAATCGTTTTTACTTCCCCACCTCAGCGTATTTTGCGAGGCGGTTTCCTTGGCACGTCTTGTCAAAGCAGAGATCGTGTCCCCTTTATTTACGGGATTCTCATCAATACGGACGTGGGTAACCCAATCATGCCCGTTAGCATGTTTTCTCAATTAAAGGCGAGTCCCAAATGGTTACGGGGAGGGCCCTTGGTATTCAACCTCTTATAAAGAGACCAAGGCCTTACTCCTTGTCAATCTCAAACGAGTTCGCCCGTCGCCTCGAGTTCCAACACCCTAGGCTCCAGATTCCAGGCGCTTCGGACCTTCGACAATGTCCGGTTCCGACCTTCGAGGCCGATGGATGCCCTCCTTGACGGAGGACGTGCTAAAGCTGAGAGAGGCCAAGTTCTTAACCGGCGAAATTTCACACAGGTTGCCTGCTCAAGGGCAGGCCGTTCCCAGTCCCCAGCCTGGTGAGAGCATGGTGTTCGTGTCTCACTTCCTTCGGGGGTTAGGCTTCCCAATGGATCCCTTCGTGAGGGGGCTGATGTTCTATTATGGGCTGGAATTCCACGACTTAGCTCCGGAGTCCATCCTCCATGTTTCCTCATTCATCGTCGTGTGTGAAGCGTTCCTCCGTGTTACTCCTCACTTCGGATTATGGCTCAAGACCTTTAAGGTAGAGCCGAAGATGATTGAGGGACGGCACGCAGAGTGCGGAGGTGCCGTTGTAAGCAAGAATGCTGGTGCTCCATGGCCCGAGGGCCCTTTTCAAGAGGAGCTTGGCTTATGGCAACGAGAGTGGTTCTATATCACCGTCCCCAGGGGCACCAAGTGGGTGGCGCCGCCTGCCTTTCGCTCGGGTCCCCCAGAGCAGCTAGGGTCGTGGGTCAACAAAGGCCTAGATTGGGGACCACCCCAGGACGTGCCTTTGTTGCAGGGCCGCATGAGGGATCTCTTAGAAAGAGGTCTCAGCCTGGTCAAAGTGACGCAAGTCATGCTGATCCGCCGAACACTGCCCGGCAAACGCCGCCCCCTTTGTCTATGGGAGTTTAATCCGGAGGGACCACGAGCTCTCCAGCACTTTATGGGCGCAACGCCTGCGGAGATGTATAAACTGTTCTTCGGATCACAAGCAATGTGTCCGGATTTGACCGAGGACGCAGGTCTGAGATGCAATCGCCCGGATACTCAAGTAAGTAGCCTTGTGCCCGGACTCGTTATCCATATATTTGTCATAAACTTGCCCCTAAAAGAGTTGTCCCTTTAAACAGGAGTGGATAGCGAAAGCAACGTTGATAAGGTGTCCGGCTCCCCTCACTGAGACCAGGCCGGATTCCGTCCTAGTCAGGATGTTGAAGATTGTGCCTTTGAAGGAAAGTGAGGGAGGGGACAAGGGAACTTCGGCCTCCTTGAAGGGGGATGTTCGGAGGGAAGGAACCGAAAATTCCTCTCCTCCTGGAAAGAAAAGGACCGCCTCTGAAAATCCGGAGACCATGGCCTCAAAGCGGGGGGGGGAATCCTCGTCAGAGGGTCCTACGCCGGGGGGTACCTCAGCCGAATTATGCCCTCAAGGGGACCAGCCCTCCAGCGAGCCGTAAGTGGAGAAAGATTTTCTTTTCGAGAGATGGGGGAAACCCTTGCTATATGTCTGAGAAGATTAACCGAAAATTTACCTTGTAGCTCGGACCTCGACCCTTCTCAGCAGAGCTCGTCTTCGGGGGACCTTCTTCCAGAGATGATGGAGAGCCGAATGCCTCCCCCTGCCGCACCACCTGGCGAGGTGGGCGACCCTGAGGTGTCGTCGCGGAGGGTTTCTCCGAATCCGGCAGGGGCGGAAGATAGCTATGTGGCCCCCCAAGGTTCTCCGCGTCCGGCCTTCGAAAGAGGCCATAGGACAAGTCCGGCACCGTCTGGTGCTCGGCTGGAGGAGCTGAAGAATCTGCTGGGACGAGCTTCTATCTCAGAGGAACACCGTGCATTGATGGGCACGGTGATTGAAAGGATTTTGTCCGCGGAAAGCGGATTGCACAAGGCCGTCAGAAGTTTACTGACGGGTTTTGAGGTACGTTAGATAATGTACACTTTTGTCAGTTGCGCATAAATAAGATGCGCCTTGTGTAGATAGTAGCCCCTGAGACTCTGTGCGTTGTCAGAAGTGACGGCGCGCAGAGGATCATAATCTCAGGTCTAAAACGTCGCCTTTGAATGTAGGTGGCGAAGTGTCCGGAATCCAGCCAAACTGATGATTTTGCCGAGCTAAAGCGGCAACTTGACGTGGCAGATGCCAACATTGCACTCGTCAACAAGCGGCTTGATGAAGCTCAAGGTATGTAATTCCTCGGACGGCACCTGGTAAGAGGAGCTTTATGCCAGTATCTTACAATGTGTGTTCTTTGACGCAGATGGTGCGGCCACCGTGAAGAGTCTTCGGGCGGAACTTGCCCGAGCTAAGGTACAAGCCAGAAAAAGTGATGCGGCTGCCGAGAAGGCCCTTGAAGAGCTGAGAGCCGAACAGGCTGCTCACTGCCGGAGCAAAAAAGAGATGGCCGAGATGGCCGTGAAGTTAAAAAGCGTTGCTGACCGTTGCAAGCTTCTTGAGAAAGAAGACGGGGCGAGACAGACGGACTTAGATAAGGCCGTTGTTGATGCCAAGGACGCTCGCTCTGTGATGAGAGCTGCGAAGGAGGAGCTGCGTCAGGCCGGAGAGATTGCGGCTGGAAAGCCCTTTATGCTACGGACGAAGTTTTGTGATCCGAAGCTTGCTCCGTTGGACCGGATGTGGAGTGTGGAGGACACCTATCTGGATTTGGCAGCGAGTGTTGTTGATGCGACCGAACACTTTCGAGATCAAGAAGATCGCGAAGTGGAAAAACTTTTCTGGTCGCAGTTCCACAATCCAGAGCGTCCACTAGCAGTGGACGATCGTCTGGCTCAATGGGCCGAACTGAATAGGTTGTCCGGACTCGCCATGAAGTGCGTCATGAGTCACCTGTGGCCGGGGAAATCGGAGCCGAAGAGTTATTTCAGCTTGGTGCAGCAATTTCTTGGTGCGGTGCCGCGTATTAATGCAATTAAAAGGTCACCATGCATAGAGGGTGTGCGGATGGCTCTTGCCCGTGTCAAGACATACTGGGCGGAAATGGAGACCACAGTTGTTGCATCCCAAGATTCGGACAAAAGCCGAGTACCTGCGGAGCACTATTTTCAGGAAGTTCTGCAAGGCGCTCGTGTAATAGAGTCGCAGTGCTCGAAGGATGCTATGTTCGAATAGCATGTGCAATTGTAAAACGTTAGTTTGATAAATTGTAGGAACTTTTTATACTTGTGCCTGCAAGTATTGTAACACCTCCTGTGCGGCCGTTTAAAATATATAGAATCTGAAAGATGGCAGTCGTCGGTTTCAGCCCCCACGCAGATAATGCAGGGATGTTCGCAAAAGGCACATTTTCACACTTGATCCAACGTCTTGGTCCTACAAAGGAGGTGATAGCGCAGCGAACTAGGCAATCGGACTATAGTGCTTTATCACTTTCACTTAGCCATAGGAGCTTGACAGTGGGACTATTTAGGTAGCCCCTGGTGGCGACTGCGCTCGCCCGAGTTCGGGACGCGTGTGTGCCTGGCCGGGAAATGGCCCTTCGTTAATGCGGAGGAATCCTATAGATTCCGGAGAGTCATCGAGTGGCTGACCAGTCTCACGCTATATCATGACAGTCAGTTTTCGGCTTTCTCTACCGAGGTGCTCGCCTGGCCGAACCGGGGCACAATCGCAGTAGTTCTCCTGGTGCCGCCTTAGCCGATAACGGAACGTAAGGCAGCCGAACACAGGAGCCGGGCAACCCAACATTTGACCAAAGACATGATTCGGAGCTGATGCATATAAAGCCAAACTCACGACGCCGAACACTCCCTAAGGTATTCGGTCTTTATGAGAGCGGGCGAGGCAACGCTCTTAGGTATAAGCCCCTAGTGTCTAGGTACGCGCAGAAATTCTGACGTGGCCACATGGCAAGACGCCAGCCTCCTCCTTGGTTATACTACAGAGAACCAGGGGATGTGTATCAACAAGAGACAGTAAAAAAGGTTTACGCAGGGTCTTAATCTGAAAAGAATCCTTGTAACGGGTCCCTGCTACTCGTCTGCGCCTGTGTCTCCGTTGTGCCGTATCCTGGACGGGCGCAGCATGATATTCATCTGTAAAAAAGAGGAACTAAGTTGAAAAAAGGCCGTGCCGAACAAAAGTTATATTAAATAAACAAAGTATAAAGTAAAATATGTAAAATTGAGCTTTATTGTCTATTATTTTATATGTGCGGAGCCCCTAGGGCAGGGGTATATGGCCACTAAGCCTTTATCAATGATACTTTTGTGCCGGACTCGTCTATCCGTGTCTGTGGTCTTAATGACCTGTTCAGATGTTTTGGCTGGTGAAGCCATTTTATTGTGGGGCTGTTAAAGCGGCCGCACAATCCTCCGCTCGAGGGAGGCGCACTCAATGCTTCCCCTTCAAAGAGATGATGCCTCGTGGACCGGGCATCTTAAGCGTAAGAGATGCATAATGCGGTATTGCGTTAAAGCGGGTGAAATCTTCGCGTCCCAGCAGTGCTTGATAGCGACTTGAGAATGGGGCGATGTGGAAAGTCAGCTTTTCACGGCAGAAGTTATCGGTAGAGCCGAATATAACTTCAAGCCAGAGAAACCCCATGCAATGGGTGTCCGGACCTGGCGTTACCCCTTGAAAGGAGGTTTTGCTGTGGCGAATTCTTGTTGGGTTTATCCCCATGTGGCGGATTGTGTCCTGATATATCAGGTTTAGACCACTGCCGCCGTCCATCAAGATATTTGTAAACTGGAGTCCGTCAATTATTGGATCGAGTACCAAGGTAGTCCAGCCTGCGTTCCTGATACTTCTAGAATAGTCCAGATGATCGAAGATGATTGGTTTTGACAACCAGTGGCGAGACTCCTTTGGGATAGGTCGTATGGCGCATACCTTTATGGGTGCCGCACGTTTTGTAGTGTGAAGTAAGTTTACTCTTTTTACTTCTTGTGGGAAATTCTTTTGTTTCCTGGTGCTCTGCTTTTGGGATTCGTCATCGTCTTCGCTTGGTGTGTCGAGCCCCTTGTGTTCGGCGTTGAGTCTGCCGGATTGTTTGAAAACCCAACAATCTCTATGGGTATGGTTAGCAGGCTTCCCAGGAGTACTGTGTATTTGACATATCCTGTCCAAGATTTTGTTTAGGTTGGATAAATCATCTCTGTTATCCTGGAGGGGCGGCTTTTTCTGATTCTGCCGTGAGCTTTTGAATCCGGCGTTGACTGCCGTGCTTTTCGGACTGTTTTCCTTGGTCCGGCGACGATCCTTGTTGCGTCGCGGTTTTCCGTTTCCATCCCTAGTTTCGCATGTACTTGGGTCGCTGGTGCTACATCTTGCCAACCAGCTGTCCTCTCCTGCGCAAAAGCGGGTCATGAAGCTTGTCAATGCAGCCATTGTTCTTGGCTTTTCTTGGCCGAGGTGTCTGGCGAGCCATTCGTCTCGAAAGTTATGCCTAAAAGCTGCTAGGGCTTCGGCGTCCGGATAGTTGACTATCTGATTCTTCTTAGTAAGAAATCTATTCCAGAACTGCCGAGCTGACTCTCCGGGCTGTTGGGTTATGTGACTGAGATCGTCTGCATCCGGAGGGCGGACATAGTCCCTTGAAAATTTTCTCGGAAAGCGTCCTCGAGCTCTTCCCAACTTCCAATTGTGTTTTCAGGAAGGCTTTTAAGCCAATGCCGGGCTGGCCCTTTAAGCTTGAGGGGTAAGTATTTGATGGCGTGGAGGTCATCTCCTCTAGCCATATGTATGTGGAGGATATAATCCTCGATCCAGACTCCAGGGTCTGTTGTTTCATCATATGCCTCTATGTTTACGGGTTTGAATCTCGCTGGAAATTCATAATCCAGGACCTCATCGGTGAAACATAGGGGATGTGCGGCGCCCCTGTATTTGGGTGTGCCGGATTCAGATACTGGCTTTATTGCATTGCTTACGAGAGCTTGCTTTCTTGGCCCATAAATGGACCTGGCTGGGCCATCTTTTTTATGCGAATCCTTAAGTGGGTCGCGTGCCGGCTTAAGTGCGGCGCCGCTTGCCGCTTTATGCTGGCCGTGGGGTCGTCTATCCGACCGGGTGGCTTTCTTATTTTTTGAATGCGAGGGTTCTAAGGCCTCTTCGTCGAATTCGGGCAGTAGCTTTCGCTTCGGATAGCTTTTAGTGTGGCGACTGCCGCCGTATTTGTCTGCGGTATTGATTACTTTACTCCATATGATTCTGAGTGCATCTTCCGCAGTTTTTAGCTTCCGCTTCTGCTTTTTCAGGCTGCGTGCAGTTGCAACGAGCCTTTTGTGGAGGTTCTTCTGCTCAGTGGGCTTATCCGGCGTAAGGTCGTTCGGAATGCCATTTTCGCCGGGGGAGGGTTATTCGGTTTCTTTATCCGGGTTGCCCTGTTCGGACGGTTGCTCTAAGGCATGCTTGTCATCTGCCGGCTCATCCTGCTCTATGGCTGGGTCTGTATCGAGGCGAGGCTTGGGGCGGCGTTTACGCCGACGCTTTGATTGTTTTTGAGAGATTGATCCCTCGTTCCATCCCCGTGTTCCTCGTTGCCGCTTCCTTTAGGGTTATCCACCATGTACACATCATGAGATGAGGTAGTTGTCCAATGCCCTATAGGCGTTGGTTCATATGCATCTCCTGCATCGTCGTCCATGCCGTCGATGTCTTCGGAGTTGAAGTTGAGCACGTCGTTTAAATTATCGACGGTGGCTACCAAATGGGTGGTGGGTGGGTTTTGAATTTCTTCATCATCCGTATCCCATCCTTGCTGACCGTAGTCCGGCCAGGGCTCTCCTGATAAAGAGAAAGACTTTAGTGACTTCAGGATGTCGCCGAAGGGCGAGTGCTGAAAGATGTTTGCGGCGGTGAACTCCATGATCGGCGCCCAATCGGATTCGATTGGCAGGCGCGCGGGGGGCTCGGAGTCCGGAGAGGAATCCGGCCCCTCGGAGTCACGGGCCATGCGGAGTGCGGGGCTGGTGTTCGGCTCGATCGCCTTTGAGATCGCAGCCCCCGAGGTGGTGTCCAACCACTCTCGATCGGCGCAGTAGGCTCCGAATTAAGGGTCGGAACCAATGCGCGTGCGGCCTCCAGGGCACTGTTCGGCGGCAGAGCTAGATCATGTCCATCGAGACAGTGCGGCACGCTTGGCTGTGGCTCGAGTCCGTCGAAGATCAAGTCCCCGCGGACGTCAGCCGTGTAGTTTAAACTTCCAAACCTGACCTGATGGCCAGGGGCGTAGCTTTCGACCTGCTCCAGGTGGCCAAGCGAATTGGCCCGTAGTGCGAAGCCGCCGGAGACAAAGATCTGTCCGGGGAGAAAAGTCTCACCCTGGACCGCATCGTTGTTGATGATCAAAGGAGCCATCGGGCCTAAAAGCGACGACACAGAGGAACTCTCAATGAAAGCACCAATGTCGGTGTCAAAACCGGCGGATCTCGGGTAGGGGGTCCCGAACTGTGCGTCTAGGGGGATGGTAACAGGAGACGAGGGACACAATGTTTTACCCAAGTTCGGGCCCCCTCGATGGAGGTAAAACCCTACGTCCTGCTTGATTAATATTGATGATATGGGTAGTACAAGAGTAGATCTACCACGAGATCAAGGAGGCTAAACCCTAAAAGCTAGCCTATGGTATGATTGTTGTATGTTGGGGTCGTCCTACGGACTAAAACCCTCCGGTTTATATAGACACCGGAGAGGGTTAGGGTTACACAAAGTCGGTTACAATGATAGGAGATCTGAATATCCGCATCGCCAAGCTTGCCTTCCACGCCAAGGAAAGTCCCATCCGGACACGGGACGAAGTCTTCAATCTTGTATCTTCATAGTCCAGGAGTCCGGCTGAAGGTATAGTCCGGCTACCCGGACACCCCCTAATCCAGGACTCCCTCAAAGATCTTTATGGGTCAAACCGTAATGACAACATACGTCATTCCCTTTGTTATCGGTATGTTACTTGCCCGAGATTCGATCGTCGGTATCTTCATACCTAGTTCAATCTCGTTACCGGCAAGTCTCTTTACTCGTTTCGTAATGCATCATCCCGCAACTAACTCATTAGTCACATTGCTTGCAAGGCTTATAGTGATGTGCATTACCGAGAGGGCCCAGAGATACCTCTCTGATACATGGAGTGACAAATCATAATCTCGATCTATGCCAAACCAACAAACACCTTCGGAGACACCTGTAGATCCTCTTTATAATCATCCAGTTACGTTGTGATGTTTGATAGCACACAAGGTGTTCCTCCGGTATTCGGGAGTTGCATAATCTCATAGTCAGTGGAATATGTATAAATCATGAAGAAAGCAACAGCAATAAAACTTAACGATCAATAGCTAAGCTAATCCCGTTTATCAAATGACAACACATGTCTATGGTCAGGAAACTTAATCATTTTTTATTAACGAGCTAGTCAAGTAGAGGCATACTAGGGACACTTTGTTTTGTCTATGTATTCACACATGTATCAAGTTTCTGGTTAATACAATTCTAGCATGAATAATAAACATTCATCATGATGTAAAGAAATATAAATAACAACTTTATTATTGCCTCTCAGGCATATTTTCTTTAGTCTCCCTGTCTGAGACACCGTCCGTGGGTGATTGCATCCATGAACGCACCATTGACAAGGACCCTGGAGTACATGGTGGACACCCTAGGATTAAGTACATGGTGAATCCATGGGCTGGATGAAGAAACTGTTCAGTTCTCTAAGAATGAAGAATTAAAGGATCAAGATCACTGTGAAGTACAGTAGGAGAGTTCAGCGGGGCCGACGGACGGTTGCCGGGGACGGCCGGGACGCACTCCCTGGCCCGCGGCGAGCCAGCGGCCTCCCGCCCAGAGCGCAGCACTCCTCAGCGCGTGCCGCAGCGACGGCCCTGGCGGCACACAACCCATCTCTGGTGCTCATCCCGTACGCCCGGATCGAGCCCTTCTTCCCCGGCTCAAGCTGCTGCAGGATAGCGAGATTTGCCTCTCATGGCTCCGCACCGCTCTCGCGCTCCCACGCGCGACCCGTCGCCACCTACCACAACCACCGCGTTCAACGCCGGCGCGGACCACTCCGCCTGCATTGATGGGATCTCAGGCCGCATCCTCCCTTGCATCGCGCTCCGAGCGGCCGAGCCGTGCCCTCTTTCGGGTTGGGTGGACCCGAGCTCGGGGCGAGTTCTTCCTTGTGTGGCTCTGTCCGCCGTGGGAGATGCCGCTGCACGCCATGTAAGTCCCCCACCTCCACCTCCTTCCTCTACGGGTGCGTTGCAGTGCGCGCAGGCGGCGTCGGCAGAGCTCCATGCTCGTTCTTGGGCGGATGTGGCCGCGCTTCCCAGACCACGCCTACAATCAATTATCGTGGCTGGGGGGGATTTCGCCAGAGAGCCTGGCGCCCAGGGGCAGGCATGCGCAGGCACGCCGGCTCCGGACGTCCTCTACTCTCGCTGCCCCGGCCGGCGCCAATGAGCTTGGAGGCCTGCCTTGGACGGTCGTCTCCTCCCGGCGTGCTCAACGTCTGGCTAGGCATCAGGCGCGTCAGGCGAATCAACCACCTCAGTCATCTAAGGATTCGGCGCAGAGACTCCTGGAGCGGCCTGCGCGCTCTGCGGCCATGGCATTCAAGGCGCGCTTTGGCAATCGCTGCTATAGGTGCCTTGCCCCACGGCACAAGTTCTTCGAATGTCGAGATCCTCAGGTCTGCTACAGTTGTAAGCGCCCGGGACATTTCGAGCGTGAGTGCCCAGTTCGTCTCCGCCTCAACAGAGCTCTGCAGCCACCTGTGTTCACCACCCCCACCTCCGCCGCTCCTACTGCGCTCGTTCCTCCGGCGTCGGCCACCACCTCCGCCGCTCCTTCTGCGCCCGCTCCACCTGCGCAGGCTCCCACCTCTGCCGCTGCGCCTGTGCCGGCCGTCGCTGCGCGGCTACTGCCGGCGGCCGTCCGTGAGGCGACGGGTGTGGCCATGGACTTCATTCCTGGAGAGGCCCACAGGAGACCGGCCATGTCCAGCTGCACGGTTGTGTCCACGCCGGCGATGGAGGAGGAAGCCTACCGGCTGCGTACTACGGCCCTGATGCTCACGGCGTCCTCGCCGTGGGACGGCATCACGGCCGACACGGTGGTCAGGGCAATTGCGCGCGAGCACGGCTTCTCTTGCCGCGACATCGACGTTGCTCCGTGTTTCCCGGAGGATTTTATCCTCACCCTTGCGGAGCGTCACCAGCGGGACCTCGTGTTCGAGCGCAGGGTGGTGGTCGTCGCCGGCGTCCAGTTCAAGCTCAGGCCATGGTTCCCCCCACCAGGCGGGAACAAGGTGTGGCGATCATACTGCCGTGTCGCCATCGACCGCCTCCCGCTGAACGCCTGGGATTGGGACTCTGTCCAGGAGGTCATCGGCAGAGACTGCGAGCTCGACCTCATAGAGCGTCAGTCCCTGACCAAGACAAACCGCACAGCGCTCTTCGCCTGGGTGTGGGCTTGGGACCCCGACAAGATTCTGCGCGCCAGCGACTTCAACGTGCTCAACAGGCCAGACGCGCCGCGGTCGAGAGGATCGCTGCCCGAAGGAACCCCCACGGAGCAAGGCAAGGAAGGGCCGCACTTCTCGGTTCTGATTCACCTTGACGAGGTCAAGGACTACACACCATTACCTGATGGTGTGTTCGGGGAGTGGCCAAGAAGCTACAAGCACAAAGATTGGTGCTTGGGTGTCATGGACGGCGAGGGTCGGGGGCGCCCGGTGGCCGCTGGCTCCTTCATCACTGGTCGTCGTCATGACGAAGACAGAGATGAGGGCGGGAGCAGGAACAGGGGGCAACAAGGCCGCGAGGGTGGCCGCAAGAGATTCTGGAGAGGGATGCGCGACCAGGCGCAATGCAGGGACACGGCGGCGTTCGACCCGCAGCCACGCCGGCACAGACGCCGCGACACTGATGCTGGGTCGGCTTGCGACCCAGTGGAGCCTCGATGGCAAGCGGCTGTCAATGGAGGGGCCAGGCCGGTCCCGCGTATCGTTCAAACGGAACGCGAGCGTGTGCTCGTGACCCCGTCCCTGGAGGTGCTGCCCGTCCAACCAGCACATGTAGCAGAAGAGCAAGCAGACCAGCAGGCTGAAGAGGACACCAGAAGTGATGCTCAAAGTGTCGCTGTTGCCCCGGCCAACTCGCGCAGCGCTGATGACGGGGCTGACGGGCTCTCTCTGCCGCCCGCTGATCTGACTGCCAGAGCTCTGGAGACGGTGGGCACGGAGATGCGGGGTTCACTGATGGCTGCCATTCCGACCAGCTTGCAGGGCCATGATGGACTCGCACTGCCGGCCTCGGTTTTGGCAGCTCGGGCGTCGGTGAGGACAGGAGCGGGGGATTGGGGACCGGATCTCTCTGGCCTGATGCAGCTCTACTCCCCACCCAGGCAGCAGCACCCGCTATCTCCGGTAGTGTGGCAGCACCAGGTCAACGGTACTGCGTCGTGGCCCAACCCGACCATGCAGAGCGCAACCTCCATCACCACTCTGGGCATTGCCTCCTTTTTCAGCCAAGACGCGCAGCGAAACCACAAGCTGGCCCCCCTGCCGCCTACTCTGGGTCCGGAGGCGTTTACAGGGTGGGAGCGGCCTCCATCACCGGTTGGGGAGACGCAAGGCCTCTGGGAGCCACCCCTCATGCACGAGGGCCCATGCTGGCTGCCCCAATGGGGTTCGGCCCAACTTGCTGGCTTGCAGTGGGAGCCCAGCTGGGCCATTGGCCCTGAGGTGGTCTTTGGGCCGGGAGTTGCGACGAATCAAGCTTCAATCATGCCGCCTCTCGGTCACCAGCAACACCCATCTGCGGAGGAAGTGCGCGCTAGGCGTGTTCTTGCGGAGGCCAACCTGTCCGGTCCAGGGCTCATATCAGCCATCACCACCAAAGTCTCGGAGCTGCACATAGACGAACAACGCGCCTTCATCAATAAAATTGCGTCGCTGCTGTCGGCCTCACTCCTTGGCGCGCCGCCAACCACCACGAAGACTGCACGCCCTATCAAGCAGCGCCTGCTGGGGGTCATGAGAGGCTCTAGGCAGAGCACTCGGCTCCTCCGACAAAGCTCCAACTTCTCCTCTTCCAGGCGCTCTCAGGCAGCCATTAGTGTCAGGCTCGGCTTTATCAGACGAACAGAAGAATTCAACGACGACACACTGATGCAGTACATCAATTTCTTCAGAAGCCCGATGCCACCGGAGAACGTTGCGAAGCTGGCGGAGATCGCAGGGCTCACCTCCCCGTCCCAGCTGTGCCTGCCGGACGCGGAGCTCCAGGCCATCCTGGACGAGCTCGCCGCCAGGGTGATCTAGCGCAGCTAGCACCTGGCCGAGCCCTTCTGCATGTCTCATTAGTTTCAATATGATTAGCTGTCTTCTGAACCTTAGTCTGAATGTGTGTCATGGCTGCCTGTACGCCATGTGGGATGCTGCCATCCGTTCCTGGTGTGAAGCGGCAAGCCGCCGCTGGCTGCTGTTATGTGTGTTTGCATTGTTTCCTTATGAATGAACAACTATCATTATTCAACTGGAATGTGAGGGGTCTGAACGACAGAGCAAGGCGTGCGGCCGTTCGTGCGATGATCGAACGCGCGCGCTGCTCCATCATCTGTATTCAGGAAACCAAATTATCCACGACCTCGGTTCGTGACTATGATGAAATCGTTGGGTCGCGTTTTGACGTGAGATGCTGATGGCACACACGGCGGAGTGCTGCTGTGCTGGCGCTCGGAGGTTTTCAACATTAGCAACCTCGCCGTGAGAGACTTCTCCATCACTGCGTGTTTCACGCCGGCGGATGGGGGAGCTACCTGGCACCTGACTACGGTCTACGGACCGCACGACGACGCCAGGAAGCCGGCCTTTCTTGGAGAGCTGGCCACCATTCATAACTCCGTGCAGGGACCTTGGATGGTGATTGGAGATTTTAACCTCATCAAAGACCCTCTAGACAAGAACAATACAAGAATTAATCGTAGATGGATGAACAACTTCAGATGCGCTCTTAATAGATCTAGCTTGCACGAGATACCACTGATTGGGCGCCGTTTCACATGGAGCAATGAGCAAGCCTCGCCTACGCTTGTTAGGCTGGACCGTGCGTTCTGCAATGTCGAGTGGGAATTGCTCTTCCCAGGCGCAAAACTTTTGCCGCAGTCGTCTGCTATCTCGGACCATTGCCCTCTTCTGCTTGTCAATGACATGATCACCAAAACGAATAGAAGATTCCGTTTTGAGGCGTACTGGCAATACGTGCAGGGCTTTCAGGAGATAGTGAATCAGTCTTGGGCAAGGCCTACGCGCAATGCTTGCCCCATTACCAAGTTTAACTGCAAGTTGCACCGGCTGAGCAAGGACCTGCGAGCTTGGAGCAAAAGTCTAGTAGGAGACATCCAAAAACAAGGTCTAATGGTGAATGAAATCATTCTGCAGCTGGACACTGCCCAAGATCATAGGCCACTTAGCACTGAGGAAAGAGAGCTCAGATCAAAACTAAAAACCAGGGCCTTGGGTCTTGCTGTGCTGCTGAAAATCAAGCTAAGACAGAGAAGTCGTGTACTATGGCTCAAGGCGGGCGATGCAAACACAAAGTTCTTTCAAAGGAAAGCTAATGCGAGGCACAAAAGGAACACCATTCATGTGTTGCAGGGGCCATCCGGCCCGATCTCCTCGGCGGATGAGATGGGTATACACGCACATGGGTTTTTCCAGGACATTTTCGGAATTGAGCAGCCAAGGTCCGTGTCACTCAACTGGGATGAGTTGGAACTGGAGCAGGTGGACTTGTCAGACCTTGAAGGCGCGCTGTCCCTAGAAGAATTAAAACGAGCCATTGAAGAGATTCCGGCAGACAAAGCACCTGGTATAGATGGGTTCTCAGGCGGTTTCTTCAAGGCGTGCTGGGGAACCATCAAATCCGATCTGTTAGATGCAATGAACCAGCTATATCGGATGGATAGTAGGGGGCTGAACCGAATTAATTCTGCAATCATGGTGCTCATCCCAAAAAAACAGGGGGCAGATGCTCTGAAAGACTTCAGGCCGATCTCGCTGCTGCATAGTTTGATAAAAATCTTCTCCAAGATCCTAGCAAGCCGTTTAGCACCAAAATTAGCATCTCTGATCGACCAATGCCAAAGCGCTTTCATCAAGAAGCGCAGCATTCAAGAGAATTTTTTGTATGTCCAAAACACGATCAGGAAACTGCACAAAGCTAAGAAGCCGTCCATCCTTCTAAAGCTCGATGTGGCTAAGGCCTTCGATTCACTCTCTTGGCCTTACCTAATGGATATGCTTGAGGCCAGAGGATTTGGTACACGGTGGCGAGGGTGGATCGCCATGCTGCTCCGAACATCAACCTCTCAAGTCATCATCAACGGGCAACTCTCAGACTACATCCAGCACCGGCAGGGGCTGAGGCAAGGGGACCCGATTTCCCCTTTCCTCTTTATCCTGGCCATGGACCCCCTACAGAGATTGATGAATTTAGCCACAGCAAATGGAGTACTTACCAAACTTCCAGGACGGAAACCGATGATGCGCTGCTCCTTCTACGCAGACGATGTCGCCCTGTTCATCAACCCACGGGAGGACGACGCAAGAATGGTCCACCTGCTGCTGCAATGTTTTGCAGACGCGTCGGGGCTGAAGGTGAACACCAATAAGAGCTCGGCTCTCCCAATAAGATGCGGAGACATCAATCTGGACACCATTCTGGCACCCCTTGGCATCCCATGTAAGAGCTTCCCGGTAACATATATTGGAATGCCGCTATCTCTGCGGAACCTAACCAAGGTGGATCTGGACCCTTTCTTGGTAAAATTTGGAAACAAGACGGCCGCATGGAAAGGTGGTCTCATGGCCAAGAGTGGGCGCCTCGTGCTTCTCAAATCCGGGCTTACCGCACTCGCAATCTACATGATGACGGTGCACAAGCTCCCTGCTTGGGTTCTGAAACGACTTCTAAAAAACTATCGAGCTTGGCTTTGGAGTGGGGACGCCACGGGTAGTACTGGCAAATGCAGGGTTGGATGGAGCCAGATCTGTCGCCCGAAAAGCCTTGGAGGCTTGGGGGTGCTGGACCTAAAAAAGTTTGGTATAGCGTTGAGGCTACGATGGCTATGGATGGCATGGAAAGACCCACCCAGGCCATGGATTGGAATGCCGCTACCTTGCGACCAAAGTGAGAGGATGCTCTTTGCAATGGCCACGGAGATTACAATTGGCGATGGCAGAAAAGCAAATTTTTGGCAGGATCGATGGCTCCACGGGCAATGTCCCAAAACCATTGCGCCAATGCTATTCAAGATTTCCATTAGGAAAAATCGCACGGTATATGATGCTCTCACAGACCAGAAGTGGCTGCAAGACCTAGCAACGGGCCTGTCCGACGACATGTTGTCGGAACTGACGAACCTGGCGGAGTTATTGGACACAATCGTTTTACGGGAGGGACAACCAGACAAAATTGCATGGCGGTTCACGCAAGACCGTGAATACACGGCTCGTTCTGCATACTTGCTCCAGTTCGAGGGAGCGGTGCCAACAGAGGGATACAATCTGATTTGGAAGGGGTGGGCACCTGGCAAATGTCATTTTTTCTTATGGACGGCCTTGTTGGGCAAAATCTTAACAGCGGATGCCCTACTCCGTCGTGGCTGGGAGAATAACTACTTCTGTGCTCTTTGTGAAAGGAATCTGGAGACACCGTCCCACCTGCTGATCGAGTGCCCATGGTCACGGCACGCTTGGGAGAAGATTGCTCGTCTGGCTAGCATGCCGGCGTTACTCCCAGTAACTTGGAACGGGCTAATGACTGTCCAACAGTGGCTTACGACCTGTCACAGCAAAGCAAGCGCTGACAAGAAGAAAGGAACATTATCCATTATTCAACTGATGTGTTGGGAAATATGGAAAGAGAGGAACAGAAGGATTTTCAACAAGGAATACATGGGGCAAGACAGCTTTGTGACCAAAGTAAGAGATGAAATCCAGCTCTGGAACTTGGCAGGAGCGGGAATTCCCTTCGACCCGGGCTGATTTGCTTGCGGGCGGGCTTTCTGTCGTTTTATTTTTGCTTGCCTTCTCTTTCTGTTTTTACCCGCGCAGGTGTTCAGTCCCTTGCTGTTCACCTGCCTTGGGTGCCCCTGTAGCTCGTTTTCCCCACTGATCAATGAATTTGGTAGGCAATCTACCAACATTCGAAAAAATATATGACAGATAATTAAGCTACTTCTTTTGATCCATATTAATTATCGTTGATTTAGCATAAAGTTATACTAAAACAACGAAGTTGATATGGATGCGGGAGTACAAGGGATGCTCTTACGTCGTGATATTCGAACGTTCTTCACGAGGTACATCCGCACTTGGTTGAACTGTTTCTGGGACGATTAATCTTTCTTTTTTGCGGGTGATGGGACGATTAATCGAATTGTTTGATAATCACGAGGTACATCCGCACATGTGTGATCAAAATGCGGAGGGGCAATCGTTTGATATAATCGAATTTCAATTAATCAAACTCATATTCCGCGGGCCGATTAACCATCACCGTTCCATTTTTCCAAGCACACAAACGAAGCCAATGCCCTCCGCCGCACGCTCCCGCCGCGCGCTAATGGCCACCCGCACGGAAGCCGGGCACCCTAATTTGGGCAGAGCGGCAACCGACGGCCAGGCGAGGCCCTCTCATGGCCGCTCGCGCGCCCTACAAAACGCGGCGCCGCGCCACCCCACCCTCTCCCAGGCCTTGCAGAGAGCGACCGAGCCGCCCTCCCCCCACCGCCCCGCTCCCACCACCGGAATAAACCGCGCCTCGCCGGCCGACCTCTCCTCCTCGACCGCCTAGCCGCTTGCTGTTTGTTTCTTTTGCGCAGGCCCCGTGCAACCGTCCCGTACCCGCGAGGAGAGAGAGGCAGAAGCCATGGAGATGAAGAAGATCGCCTGCGCCGTGCTGATCGCCCTGGTGGCCTCCGCCTCCCTGGTCGCGGCGACCGCCCCGGCCACCGAGGCGCCGGCCGAGTCCCCCGGCGCGACCGGCGCGGCCGCCGGCGCCACCGCCGGAGCGGCCGGAGCGACCGCCCCGGCCACCAGCGGCGCCTTCGCCGGCGCGCCCGGCGCCGCCGCGCTCCTCGTCTCCCTCGTCGCCTACTACCTGCACTGAGACGGGCCGGAGCTCGCGCTCCCACGTTCCCACGCGGCGCCACGCAGACGCGTCGGTTGATTCAATTTAATTTAATTTCAAATTCACCGATCAACTAATGACCACTCTATGATGATTACACCACACATTATCTATCGGTACTATGTAACTGCGCTTGTAATTCTTCTTTTCGACCCGTTTGGTAAACTCAACCCAATCCGCGTCTGTAACCCGTGGCTAATGGCGCCGTGTTATCATTTCATTCGAACAATTGAATGATATTTGCTGTGATTCTATTCTATTCTACCTGTTCGTGTTGCCTCCGTCTATTCTTTCCTTTTTTCTTTTGATGATGACATCGGGTTCTTGATTAGCCTGTGGCAATCGTGACGGTTGCCAACGGGCTTGTTTGGGTTGGAATCTTTGAGAAGATTATCGTTTTCGGAATCTATAGTCTCTGAGAAGATGTATAAATTGATTGCCGTCAAGAGCAGGAAAAAAAGAAATCGACGAAACAGGATCGTGGGAGAAGGTGCAGTGAGCATCATGATTCATGCCGCACAGACCAGTAGTGGCACGATTTTCACTATTTCAACATGCCTTTATTAATTTCAATATTCACTACAAATAGATTGAAATGCCACAAAGGCAGTTGAGCAGTTCGTGATTAGCAGTTCCCCTATTCCTCCCATCCCCATCCTCCCTGATCCCTCCGCTCCACTAGTCGTATCTCCGCTCTCCTCCCACCCTCCCCTCTCCCCGCGCACCCGCTCCTCGGCCGGCGGCCCCTCAAACCCTAGCCCCGAGCGCGAGCGCGGCAGAGATGGAGCAGCACGTGCTGGTGGCGCTCGCCCTCTCTTTCGTCGGCGGCCTCAGCACCTCCCTCGGTACGCGCCATCCCGCCACGGATTCTCTCCCCCCGAGCCCCAACTCGGCTGCTTGCCTGCCACCGTGCCGCCTGACTTGAGGATTTTCAGTGTTTGCGTGGCCTTTTCGGGGATAATTCTAGCATCTTCTTGTTCAGTCGTGTTATAGAATTATTAGAAAGAACCTAAGCAGTTTTGCAAAGTGACGGAGTTTTGTGCCGTGTTACATGAACCCAAGCAGGACAACTAGTCATCAATCGCCGCAGCCCAACATTCATCAGAATGCATAGATAGATGAAGCTAGTAGTCCAGGGGCCTGTCAGACTGATTTACAGAGCGCCAAAGCCAGTTCCACACTGAGGTTATGGCTTTCCTATCGTATTTACGACGCTCAGATACATGTAGTAACGGCAAACCTTGCTTGTTGGCCTAACACGGTTGCCCATTGCGCCTCCACGTCCTAGTTAGCAGTTTCTCATGCTTCTACTTGATATCCTGCGAGGATTCTTTGTGACCGCTTAAGCTGAGCCCGAGATTTGTGTCTTCAGGTGCGCTGCTTGTGATCGTCAACCCTTCCCCTGACCTCAAGAGGCTCGGCCTCCTCCAGGTCATCAACTGTCTTCTTTTAAAGTCATTGATTATCTGCCGTTTAGGTGAGTAGTAATGGTTGTCTGATCGTTCGTGTTCTATGTGTTGCTCATGCTGTATGCAGGGTTTTGCTGCTGGACTTATGTTGAGCATCTCGTTTCTAGACTTGGCACACAACGCACTGAACTCCATTGGCTTCTTGAAGGCCAATCTATGGGTGGGTTGGATCTTTCTTGCAGTTCTAGAATCTGTTTCATGAAATGAAATTTCAGTCTATCTCAGATAACACATTGCGGTATTTTGCAGTTTTTTGCAGGAGTTCTTTTCTTTGGGTTCGTTGTCAAGTTTATTCCAGAGCCAACCTTTGTGCCAACAACTGATGCAAGCAAGAAAAAGGTTGGAATGAACAATCCTCGGGGATGTTTCCAGCATCATTCATATCAAATCTGTTTTCTAACCAAAATAAGTGGGCTGAATAGAAGTTGGTTTTCTTTTGTGGAAAGCAGACTGATGATGACGGGTCGGGCAAAGATATGATGAAAAAACATCGCCGCCAAGTCTTATTCAGTGGCATCATTACTGCTGTTGGTAAGTTACTGCCTCTGTTTTTATATACTCAGCATATTAGCTTTGGCTGAAGTCAAACATTCATCACAATCATTTGACTTTGTACTTATTCTGAGCTGCAGGAATTAGCTTGCACAATTTTCCTGAGGGAATGGCGGTATTTCTTGGATCCGTGAAGGTAATGCCATCGTGTATTCATCTCAGTGTAGTGGCATCATTGATTTGCTAAGAGGACGTTTTGCACCTTGCATTTTGTTACAGTAGAAAAATTGCTGGAGCATAGCTTGGTTGTTTTGGTTTTCGAAGAGTTCATGCACCTTTTTTATTATTATTTATAGCTTGCACTAATTATATTCGGTTATAACAAAAATGCAGGGTCTTCGCGTGGGAGTTAACTTGGCTTTCGCTATTGCTTTACATAACATACCCGAGGTATATAAATCAACCTATCAGCCTTTCTGGTTAAGTAGCCTAAGAATTCTTATATGCAGTTATAATTGCATCATTGGCACTTAGGATAGCCCTTGGGGTGCTCTTTGTAAGAAGATTCAACTGCCATAAAAAAATTGTTTGTTGTACTGCACCAGGAAGTCAATATATAGGTTTGATATATGAAAGCCTAATCTCATGGCAAACTAATTCATGACAAGACAAGAGGGCCATGATGAATCTTAACTCATTTGCAGTGCTTGTTTTGCCATGAAGTTTCGAGTATTTTGATATTTGCTAGGTCTCCGCACTATCCAACTTCTATATTTTTCCTTTTGATCTGTGTAGTTCAGTTTGATTCTTAGTGACCATACTAGAATTAGTTGGTATCAAACATATCATTACGTACAAGGGAGAGTTTGCAAATTGTGTTAGCAGGATCTATTATTTTGAAACAAATTACTACACAGAAAATTAAATAATTCCATTTTATGAAGAGAAATTAAAAAGAACCTATAGTTCTACAAAATCATACTCCCTCAGTGCCAAAGTAAGTGTTGCTGATTTAGTACAAAATTGTACTAAATCAGTTACTTATTTTGGGACGGAGGGAGTATATCCGAGACTCCTGACAGTCTGACATGTTGCCAATTTCCTTTTTGATCTACTATCCTAACTAGTTGACACTTTTTACCTTCTCAGGGGGTTGCTGTAGCTCTGCCACTCTATTTTGCTACCAAAAGGTACCTGTTTTCCCCATGTAGAGATGAATAATTAGTGAAGTTTGTAGTTCACACCAGCTTTCACAAATGAGTCTTGAGTCCACTAGCGCAAATGCTATGAATTATTGGTTTTCTGTAGCCAAATGTTATAAGTTGGTTACACAAAAATAAGTCATGCTTGTTATGCATTATTATTAAATGACATACAATCTAAGAACTTCTCAAATGTGGTGAGCCGCGCTGATCTTGGCTATGTGAGCTTTATCTGTTCCTCCAGTCTTAAAGGGCGATTGGATTCCAAAGCACCTACAAAGCATGACAATGTTTGAAATGATTGTACTTTAGAAAGAAGGGAAATTAGAATCTGCATTTATAGCTCAATATTTCCTTTTATTCCTAGTGTAATTATTGGACTTACTTTTTTGCAGCTGATAATGTTTCTGTGTTTCCTTCTTTCTTGCATATAAAAGCAAATGGCAAGCATTTAAATATGCAACACTCTCTGGTTTGGCTGAGCCACTAGGAGTATTTTTTGTAGGTATGCTATTTTTGTGAGCCTTTCTCGAAGATTATTCTTTAATAACCTGTCGACCACTGATGCAAATGTAATTATTGCAGCTGTCTTGTTTCCGAGCAACTTAAATCCTGAAATTCTTGAAGGCCTACTTGCATCAGGTTAGTCTGTTGGTAGAGCTAAAACGTGATATTTCATGCTTAGTACTTTGTTGACTTCCCATTTGTCTTTACGCAGTTGGTGGTGTTATGGCTTTCCTCACTTTGCATGAGTTGTTACCTCTAGCATTTGACTATGCTGGCCAGAAGCAAGCTGTCAAAGCAGTCTTTGTTGGCATGGCCGTCATGTCTGCGAGGTTTGTTGATGTTTCTGAACAAAGGACTTATCTGTATAGTTCTGAAGCACTTCTACTGTGATTTGAGAAAAAACAACTAATATCTATGTAGAGGGTGGTAATTGAGTTCTTGTATTCTAGTTGATAGTATCGTAGCAGATTGACATCATATGCTGTTGGCAGTGAGTGCATCATAGAGAAAATGAGTAAATGACTTATGTTCTATCATCTATAGGGTGTTTATGGCATGAAGGTTGCATTAGTATAATAATATGTTTGCAGCAGTGTTTGACAATAGGCTTAAACATACCGGTCCCTTTACCCAAACATGGCATAATAATATGTTTGCAGCAGTGTTTGGCAATACTGCTCCCTTCACCCAAGCAAAAATAGTCATTAGCCAAATGCATCCGTGTTATACCCATATTCGCACAATTCTAACCTGTCATACGCATTTTCACAGTACAAATGCATAACCCACATTCCTTCACACTTCACAGCACATGCTAATTTTGTCACAATTGCTTTTCATTATTACGTTGTTATACACAGCCCCATGCCTTGAAAGCAGAGGATATTGTTATATTTTTGGAAAATAAGCAGCACACATTATTCTTTTCTCTACATACCTAATTTGCGATTCCACATTGGCAGCTTGTATTTCCTGGAGATCAGCCTACCGAAGGAGATCAGCTTGTAACATATGACTGCAGCACTGCAACTATACCAGGTGTTCATAGTGTCTTCTGAAGCCCGAGAACTTTGCCACACATCAACCTTTCTTTGCGCTCTGAAGGCAAGGACCAAGAAACACGATGGGATTGCGTTGGCCATGTGTAGCATACACTATTACTCCTGGTCATTGTGTCTGACCGTTTACTAAATACAGCAGTGTGGCGACCCATATGCGGTGGCTGGACATCCCTCATCTTGTTGTTTAAGAGAACCATATGGGGTGAAAGATACGACCGCTGGGTTTGTTGTCCAGCAAGAGGACGCAACTAGAACTGATTTGTGGCATTTTCGCCGGCCAATTTGTCACTTGTTAAATACCTGCTCACAATCATGGCTCCAGACTGCAGTTGGTCCTGTTAACCTTTTTGATTGTGTTGAAAATTTATACATCTTCAATTTCTTTTCTCTTGCCATATAGAGTATTTAAATCAATCTTGCTTTGGAGTACTGTTTCCAACTGGCTCGTTGAAATGATGTTGCGTTTGCCTGCTAGAATTTCTAGACTGAGTCTACTTAGATTATGATTTCATCCAAAGGTAGGTGCAGAGAAATTAGGAACTGTACTTGAAGAATCAATCGCCTACACCAAATTCTCTCTTGCCGTGATTGTTTTGCTGTCGTTCACTAGATGTTGCACATGAGCATTGTGGCTAGTTACAATTCATAAGGACACTGATCGTATCAGATTATTATTACAAACTTGGAGATGAGGAAAGTCCATCGAGCTTTACATGGCGACATTCCCAGGAATATGTGTTGGCCAAATTGTTCAAAGTTTCAAACAACCTAGCAGGATGGCTACCTGGGGGTGCTGCATTACATGCAAACATGGCTTACTGGATTCAAGCAAGCATGCGGCGCATTACTGACACAGGTCCTCAATTTTGATTTCTTAGCTCAAATTTTCATATCAACAAAACTCACTGTGACTTGCCAGCTGGAGAACCTTCTCTGGTTGTGGCTTCCAGCAAAGTTTACACAGGATTGAAGGAAAGGAGAACTGTATATGTTCAGGCAATCTGGGCTACACAAAATTTGCTTTGCGGAAACTTCTATCGACATCGCAAAGACGATGGCACTATCCCTAACAGTGCAAATGCTCAGTAAATCAGATTAAGGCTGACAGATCACATAACAGACACCTCGATAGTTTAATTTCTGTGCCCAACCCCAAAGTGAAATCGTCTTGCTTGTTTGTCGTTGAAAGCGTATTCAAGTCTCAAAGGTCCCAGCGGGGAGTCCACACGGATGCCAACACCATACCCGTAACCACTTCCTGGCTTCCCACGCGCTCCTGCTGGGTCACCTAAAAAAACAAAACGACGAGAGATTGCGCAAATGAGAAGAGGAGCTGATACATCAAAAGTGCTCTACAAAATCTGGAGGTGGAACCCCTGTCAGGCCTGTTCCAGCAGCAGCAAAATCTTCTAAATAGAATAAGGGCCAAAAGCAATAGTTTTCTTCATTCTGAATCTGAATTAGAGATTTTTCTTCAAACCCAAAACAAGGCTTAGAGAATTTGAGTACATGTACAGAACTAGCCTGCTTTCGAGACCACATATATGGACTAAAAGTTATATATCACAGCAAAATGTGAGTACAACATGACTTACCAGGAACTGTTGGACCAGAGCCAAGATCACTACCATAGTCACCAAATACCACACCTTCCAACGGACCAAACTACACAAAAAATAACAACTGTGAGTAATCAAAGCAGGCTGATTTTTTTCTTTAATGCAAATCATACGGCAAGCATAACATGCATCAGAGTAGCACAAAAACTAGTCAAATGCATTTGATGTCACGGCAGGTAGCAATCATGAATAGTCCATGATTAAAGTACTAATTTTCCAGCCATGAAATCATGTATGACAAGTAACAAATCATTGGATCATTAACACAAGTACAGAAATAATTCAAAATAGTCTGTCATTGGCAAGTAACAAATCATTGGGTATTCAAAATAGTACCCTCCTATGCGTGGCTAAGAAGGGCCATGCATGCACAGGTACCAGGTCGCACGCATGCATAATGCAGTTAATATGTGTCCAACATGGATTGGAGATGTTACACTGAACTGCATGTGTATTTATTTATTTTGTCTCGAACAAAATAATCGATTTACTGTTATATTCTTAAATACGAGCAAATAAGACTTCATCCTAAAATTGCATACTAATTCAAATACTACACTTTTAGTTTTTTCTTGATATGGGTGCATTGATGTTGCTGACTTAGGTCCTTATGAGAATAGCATATGGTTGTGTGCATTTTATCTAGAGGTGTTTCATGTGAATGTTCAGTTTAAACAAATAACTTAATATTGCGAACAAGGGAGGCAAGGCTTACCAAGCGGCAAGAGATTTCACCACTACCAACTGCATATGAGCGGCCAGAACCAACAGCACCTTCTTCATATCCTCTTACACTGTTTGTCCCACCAATTGCAAATGCTTCATGAGGCGAAAAGTTTCCCTCCACATGACCTCCAGAAGCACTAGATCATAGAATAAAATGATATATTAGGTAACATAACAACAAAAATATAAGTCCACTGTGTGCAGACCTCCAGGTTAAACTGATGTTTTCACCATTTGTATGGCACGGCATGCCTAAAACATACCTTAGAAGAAGTCGGGCAGGACCAATTTCATAGCTCTGCCTCAAACGGGCTGTCACTCTGTTGAAACTAAGCCACTCTGGAAGAATGGGCAGACCTTGCTCGACGTTGAAAACGAACTGGAAGCAGTAACAACAGTAGGATATAAGAAATTGTCACAGCAATATTAGTAAAATGCAGAGGATAAATACTAACCATTGTAGAGCTATGATCTCCAGAGTCTGTGTAGACACTTTCAAGCTTAGCAAGTAATGTATCATCATAAGGATTTCCGCTGCATTTTCATGACAGGACTATCACATTTCGAATAGTAACTTAATCTGACAACTGTATTCATGATGTACACTGTTATGTACTCCCTCCGTCCCTAAATATAAGTCTTTTTAGAGATTTCTATATGAAGTACATATGAATGTATATAGACGTATTTAGAGTGTAGATTCACTCATTTTGCTCCGTATGTAGTCCATATTAGAATCTCTAGAAAGACTTATATTTAGGAACGGAGGGAGTATATACTTGTTGTGCAAACTAAAGTTGAATGAGAAATCAGGATTTGAGACCTTGCAGTTAATTGGCTGTTATAAAAATCTCTGATCATAGGATTGCCTTTGTCATCACGAGCACCAGCATGCTGCATAGAAAGTGTCAACAGAAAGCAGTTAGGCTATTTTTATGGAGAGGTAAGCAAAGAAAACAGTAATGCATATTTATACGGTTCAATCAACAAAGTTAGTACCAACATCACATGAGTACACGACTATGTCTGCTTTAGACTTCTGCTACAACTATTAATACAACTATATAGGCGTACATGCAGGGGAAAAGGCGAATCGATTACTACAACTCTTATTCACGTGTTTACCTGAAATATCAATCCAAGAGTACCACTCCATTTAGGCCTGAAAGGTCGACTATATTCAATGCCAGCAGTTACCCGTCCAATTGTAATAGGACTATGGTCAGGATGCTCCCCACCATGGATAAGTGTTCCAGGGGTCCTAGAGTTCTGACAAGGAAAACTATCGTGAGCGCATGCACATGATTCACAGCTGATTGAATCATCGAACTGTGATGATATCATGCTAAAGGTAAATACCTGAACCATGACAGTTCTGGAGGTCCTCTTATTGTCACCGTCAATCCAAGGGTCAGTGTAGTTTAAACGAAATATAGAATCTATTTGGCCCCTCTCTAGTGAGAGATTCAACTTCTTGTTCCTCCCAAAAACATTCCGCTGAGAATATGCAAAGCTGTTTAAAAACTCCAGTGTGAGGTAAAAAAAAAAAGATTTAGAACTTCCTAGTTTAACCAGGCAGGTATAAGATAAATAACAAAATTAAAAGCAACATCTAAAATTGCCAGTTCCTGAAGTCGTGCTTGGGTTTTGGAGGGTCATCTTAACTTTAGCCCTACAATGTGATGGCGGGGCTTGAGAACAGCTCATATCATGAGCACGAGCCCCTTTCTAACTGATACACTTTAAGCCTATAGTTAATTATCAACAGGTTATATGTCAGGTTGCTTCTTGGAATTGTTATTGTTATTTTAGAAAGGCTCAAAGCTCAGTTGGAGCTAAGAACGATTATATCTTCAAAATATTACCATGGCAATATTATTACATAATTAAACAAGCCACATTCCATCCCAGAGGAAATAAGATAGTATTTACTGAGGAATCTACTGACCTGCCTATTAATCCAGAAAGAGGCCCATTTGTTATCCTGCACAGAAAATAGCATGATATATGTTAAGACAATTGTTTTGTATATATGCTGCATATATGGTATTCGAAATCCAGTACATAACAAACTACCTCAGCGCCTCACTGGTTAAGAAACATACATTATGAAAGCATACAATTCACTCAACGGGGTTCACTAAATAAACAGCACTAACCCACTCGAAATGCCACCACCAGCAGAGAAACCACCGGATTTGCGTTCAACAAGATTCATGACAAGATCCACCTTATTAGAATCTGCACAAGACAATAGATAAGAGCACAGGTACTTGAGAAAATGAAGACCAGCTTCAAGAAAATGGGAATTATAAATTAGCTTCACCTCCCACAGGCTGCGGAATTATTGTGACATCCTCCATAATTCCCATAGTGAGTATTGTTTCGACATCTCTTTTCACTTGTGCTCTATTGTATGCCTATTTTCATCATTAATAAGATAGATAAGATGTCCATTACAGCATCAAGGCTAGAGGACAGCAGTTTCAAATTGACATCAAACCAAGCCTACATACACAAAAACTATACAAGCATGATCCGATTCCAACCACATTTGGTATATTGTTGACATCCTTTTAACAATAGTATTTGTAGTTTTGGTCATGGTATTTGCATAGCAACTTCCACACCACACTAAAAATACTTAAACGTACATCACCATATACCTATACCCAAGTGTGAAATGAGAACTGTTCATAAAATCATGCCATTTAAAATTGTGCAACGAGGACATAATCGAAATAAACATTCATGGGTATCATTAATAATACGTCCAAAGTAGATTAAAATACAAATACAGCAAGTAACTTCTAAAATGCTCTGACCTGACCCTTCTTGGTGGTAAGCTGCTGAAGTATGGTCTCTGGTTTTGTTTTCCCGGTAGTTGGTTCACCACTAATGATAGAGAGATGGAAAGAGAAAGAAGATACGAATGATCAGAGTAATACATGGCCATAAAACACTAATCAGCAAAGAGGATCTCACTAAGTCAAGCTATGATTCTCACGTTCTTCTATCCAGAAAGCGAATATTGATATTATTAACCTCAGCTTCAGAAACTTGTAGCCTTAGAATTCCTCCAGAAAGGATCTCAGCATACGAAACCTGAAATAAAATCAAGTGCCTTCATTGATTTACCATTACATAGCAATAAATATTATTTTACAAGCTAAAATTGTAAATAATATTACTTTTTACCAAAAAAAGGTAGGCACCCAGATGTTTGCTAGACACAACTAACATGTTAGCAACTCCCACGCATTCAATTTTTTTCTCGCATCACGTTTCTAGTTGTTACAATTAAGAACATGTAGAATCAAAAGCATAGCGTGACAATTAAGTTCTATATACATAGCAGGAACCAGGAAGTAACAAACAACAGGTAAAACAGAACTATGTTGTATGCCCTACCAATTTGGAACTGGTGACAGGTGAGATGTAAATGATGGCAAGTGCATTACAAAAACAGAAATTGATAACTCAAGTCCTGTGGAACTAGAAGGCCAAGAATATATAAACATATACACTTGTTCCTTAAGACAAGTGCAGCAGATGCCTATTGTTCAGCAATGTTCTCAAACAAATTGCAATACATCACCAAATAGAAGAAAACAAAAAATTATGCACAATGGTAGAATATGAATATATATTAATTGCTTTCCCAACCTACCATGCCAGTAAGACCGCGCTCCTGATACCATCCATTAATGGACTTAATCACTTGATCTAAATGTCTTATGTTGATTATTTTCCCTGCATAATGCAACACCAATCATAGGTCTCAAGAACAAATCTTAGAAGCTAATGATAATAGACTAATATTAAAAAATCGCTTCTCTTTCTTTTAGAGAAATAATATTGAAGAAACACGCAGGAGGAACTAGATGTTCTCTTAAAGAAGAGATATACGCCCCACACTCAAATGGAGAGGACTTGAACCAAGGCTGTAGAATTGTACACTCTCCCACCAAACTGAGGCCCACTCAGTTCCTAATTCAGTAGTTTTACATCATTTTAGACCTATGTTACATTAGATATGTCACTGTAGATGGACCTATTTTACCATAGATTTCTATGCAATGTAGAAATACAGGCTTTAAGATTAAAACTAAACCAACAACAAGAACCATGTGAGTCCGCATAAAAGGCGTGCTTTATTTGCCATGTCGCTTTTGCATTGTAACTGTCGCATAATTATGCTGCACCACAATCTATTGGTAATCATAATAGGAGCAAAACGGTGATAATTTTTCAATGCAGGCCTCATTTTAGACCAATGTTACATTAGATAAAATAGGCATGGTAGGGGTAATTCTCTTATGCATTCTAGATATCTCTGTGCCAGACAAATTTACATACTTAAATGGCCTAAAGCTAACATGCAGTGTTGGTTCATGTAGCATTGTGCAAAGTAAATCAACACACTTAGTTACACAAATGAATAACCACATCTAACGTAACAGACTCTTAAACATGAGAACAAGTACCATGGCGGTCGCGAAATGAGTCATCTAGGAACTTGGAAGGCAGCATGTTGGCACCCTCACAGACCAGCCCGTGGAAGTCCTGGTTCGGCTCCACCTAAACAACAGAACATCCCAAATTTCGCAACCTTCAACTCCAAAAATAAGCCATGGGAAAGGGATTGGGGAACAGGCAAAATCCTGACCTCAAAGACGAGGCGAATGCCATCGCGGGTGTCGACGGCAACGGGCATGCAGGAGCGGAAGAGGCCGCTCTCCACCACGCGGTGCACATCCTCCTGCACCTCCCTCACCGTAAGCGCCGCGTTGGGGCGGCACGCTCGCAGGGCCCCGGCGGCCGCCTCCTCCAGCTCGGGCATCTCCAGGGGCTCCCCGTCCTTTCCGCGCACCGCCACCTCGCTGATTAGGACCCGCTCCTCGCCCCCGGCCCCGCCGCCGTCCTTCCCGTGCCTCCGCGGCAAGGGCGCGGCCGGCGTCTCGGCCCGCGCGGCTGGGACGCGGGGGAACGACGCGGCGACGCGGCGGGCCGCGGCGTCGATGGCCCGGCCGATGTGCGCGAACGGGGGGAGCGCGGCGGAGAGCAGGGCATGCGCCGTGGCAGGGGCCGGGGCCGGGGAGGCGCGCGGGAGCTTGACGCCGGAGGAGATGAAGCGGACGCCGTCTCGACGAGGCCCCATGGCCGCCGCGCCGGACGTGTGGACTGCGGTGGCGGGGTTCGGCGGTGGGATAGGGTTTAGGGTTTTGGTGACGAGGCGGGGGAGGCCGCGAGGGTTTCGCCCGCCATGGCTGATCGGGGGACGGAGGCGTAGTGGCGGCGACTGGCGAGCTGTGCTCCGGAGTGGACGGCTTGCTGATGGTGCAACGGCAGCCGTTCGATGTCCTCCTGTGATCCGTTCGGTGAAGCCTGTGCGTGCATCTGATCCGTTGGCTGGTTAATACTTCTAGCAGGGATTTGACGCGACCAAGATTAGCAGCTGTTTTGTTCCTGCCTTCCTGGGCCAGTTAGATTAGTGTTAGATTTTTGCCATAGGACCTCTGATTGATTTTGGGAAATGTATGCTTCCATGAGTGCACAGAAATCAGACTATTTATAGTTTCTCAAATCACAAAACTAGATTCTAGGCAATGCATCTAACAATTTTTATTCAAGAACAAAGGACATATCAAAGTAGTAAAATATTTTGAAGGTGAAAAAAATCCAGACTACATCAACACTGCACATTAAAGTAGTATAACCAAATTCAATATGTTCATGAAAGTAATAAATAAAACGGTTTTTATCAATTATGTCACACTACTCGGTTTTGCCATTAGAAATTTCAACTGCTGAAAAATGTCATCGCGTCATTTGGCACATGCTCAAAAATGTCACTTGACACCATTAGTGTCAGCTCAAATCTCGTTTGCCATGTTGTAATGACCAAAATACATATGGACCAACATGTCACCTCTCCCTCTATCTACCACAATAAATTGTGCGTCCCATTTGATCAACAGCGATCTTATTTTCCTCTAAAATTATTCGTTTGCTTACTCACAAGTGAAGCCCACACTTATCATTGTGATAAAGAGAGAGCAGACATGTGGGTCTAGGGGTATTTTTGTCATATAAGATGGTCAACGGGTTTGACCTGGCAATAATGATGCCTAATGGCACATTTTAGCAAACATCTAACGGAACGACGACTTTTTTAGACATCTAATGACATTTTTGAGCAAGCACCTCACGGAACGATGGCATTTTTTGAGCAGTTGTAATTTCTAATGGCAAAACTGAGTAGTGGGAGACAACTAGTGGCATAAATGATAAAATCCCTAAATAAAATCTCTAAAGACATGTCACACGAAAAGAGGAACCCTATGTCAATCCAGTTTTGGTGCTTCTACTACGAAGATAACTAAACCCATTTGTCTATACAGGAATACCCCAAAGGAAGATATTTCAGTGTGGATAAATCAATCTAGGTTTATTGAATATATTGTGCAAGAACTAATCCATATTACCGCATTCCCCTGGCATACATAGAAGGATCACACCATAAGTAACTTACATTCAACAGGAAGTTCATTTCATTGTTCAAACATACAAGGCCATGGTATTTCTGAAATTTTGCATTCAGTTCAACTTAACTAGCACACAATGGCAGAGTTATAATTAGGTGGAGATGTAGTAATTGCTGATCCAAACCCGTCGTGTTAACCTCCATTTTTTGATATGGAACAACCTCTTGATCATTCCATTACACCAGTCTGCCCAGCAAGATTGTTGGTTATTGTAGGATCGAAAGTAGGTCTAGAGGGGGTGATTAGACTACTTGACCAAATAAAAATCTAAAATTATTCCATTTTTAGTTGTGGGCAGATTTTAGCAACTAGCATAAATCAAGCAATCAACCTACACATGCAATTCTAATAGTATAATAGCGGAAAGTAGAACATTGCATATGAAGATAAAGGGAAGGGTTTGGAGAGTGCAAACACAATGGAGACACTGAGATTTTTGGTGTGGTTCCGATAGGTGGTGCTATCGTACGTCCATGTTGATGGAGACTTCAACCCACGAAGGGTAACGGTTGCGCGAGTCCACGGAGGGCTCCACCCACGAAGGGTCCACGAAGAAGCAACATCATTGCCCACGAAGGACTTGCCTCACTTAGGTAAATCTTCACGAAGTAGGCGATCTCCTTGCCCTTACAAACTTATTGGTTCAACTCCACGACTTGACGGAGGCTCCCAAGCAACATCTAACCAATCTAGGAGACACCACTCTCCAAAAGGTAATAAATGGTGTGTTGATGGTGAACTCATTTCTCTTCTGCTTCAAATGATAGTCTCCCCAACACTCATCTCTCTCACACAGATTTGGATATGGTGGAAAGATGATTTGAGTGGAAAGCAACTTGGGGAAGGCTAGAAATCAAGATTCTTGTGGTAGGATTGTATATCTTGATCTCAACACATGAGTAGATGGTTCTCTCTCAGAAAATATATGTTGGAAGTGTAGGCACGTTCTGATGGCTCTCTCTCATATGGAGATGGGGTGGAGGGGTATATATATCCTCCACACAAAATCCAACTGTTACACGCATTTGACAAACTCGGTGAGACCGAATGGATGAACTCGGTTTGACTGATTAATTCAAAATGTGAACGTTAGGAATCTTGATGGGACTGACTAGAACAACTCGGTGGGACCGATGTGCTAGGGCTTAGGGCAAACCTTATCTCGGTGGCGCGATTGCATCAACTCGGTGAGACCGAAGTGAAGCAAGAAGGCAACAAAGATTTGGTCAAGCCAACTCGGTGAGACCAATTGCAATTTCGGTGAGACCAAAATAATTGCAATAATTCGCAGAGTGTTGGCAAGGCCATCTCGGTGAGACCGAGATCCATATCGGTGTGACCGAACTGTTAGGGTTTCTGGCTGTGGCTATGTCATATGAACTCGGTGGCGCCGGATAGAAAGAATCGGTGGGGCCAAGATGGAGTTTAGGGTTTTGAAATATTTGGATGGAGAAAGTGGTTGAGGGCTTTGGAGAAATATCACTAAGCATTTTGAGCAAGCAAGGCATTAAGAAACACCTCATCCCCTTTTAATAGTATTGGCTTTCCTATGGACTAAATGTGATCTTGGATCACTAAAACAAAGATGAAGAGTCTTGAGCTTTCGCCAATATGTGTCCTTAGCATTTTGAGGGGTCCACATTCCTAGTCCACGCCATGCCATCCATTGAACTTCCTGAAATATTTAACTTGAAAGGATATTAGTTCAATGAGCTATATGTTCTTATGAATTACCAAAACCACTCGGGGATTAGTTGCACTTTCAGTTACATTTGGGAGTACAAAATCAGGGATTTGAGAGAACCAATGTCTAGATCCCCCCTCAACCATACATGCCATGTGGGATGCTAATTCATGAGCAACATTGTTACAAGCCCTTGAGCACCAGCCTACATTAACCGAATTAAAGTACACATTGAGCAAATGCTTGATTTCCTGACAGATAACTCCATGAGTCACCAAGTCATACGCATTGCTCGTTGTAGCCTATTTAAGCACTAAGCAGCTTGTCTCCATGATTATGTACCTCAAGCCTAGTTCCGCAACTCTGCAAATCGCCTTAATGAACGCACATGCCTCCGCTTGCAGAGCATCCTTGACTGCACTCAGGTTGCCAGCTCCTGCTACTACTACGTCCCCCTCTTCATTTATGACCACAAACCCCCAACATCCCTTTTGAGTGCCTTCGTTGAAAGCACCATCAATATTTATTTTAAGGAATAGTGGAGGAGGAGGCACCGACTACTCTTGTTCTTTCTGAGCTGGTCTATGCTTCTTCATTTTCATTAGATGTTCCTGATACTCCAGGCTATGCACTTCTATTGGTTGGGCCACTTTTTCTATCTTCCTTGTTTGTTCTCCAACATTTGTTTTATTTGTCTCATGCCATCACAGCCATAGCAGTGTACAAACCCTATGCATTTATCCATCCTCATCTACAGCAGAACTGAGATAATTTCAGTGGGACCTACATAGCTTAATAGGTCAAGTCTTGACACCCTCCAATAATTCCCATAAGTGGTTGACTGGCTTGCATTTGAAAAAACAGTGGCCTCCATCTTCTTCCATTCTTGAGCATACGGGGCATTTAGTGTCCAACTATATGCCTCTCCTTGCCAACTTGGGTCTGAATGGCGAACTATTATTGGCTAGGCGCTAAATAAAATGTTCCATTTTGATAAAACAACATCCAGGTGGTCACTGCTCACTAGTAAAGTAGTCATTCACTAACCCAGGTTGACAACATGAAGGCTATCAAATGCTAGCAGGGAGATGATGGAAGTCTGCTAGTTCTGGCGTAGCTGGAACAGAGACCACCTAAGAAAGCGAATTGTGTAACTGATATAATTGTATAATCCCATAGAATGGAATCCACTATTGATAACCCACAAGTATAGGGGATCGCAACAGTTTTCGATGGTAGAGTATTCAAACCAAATTTATTGATTCAACACAAGGGGAGCCAAAGAATATTTGCAAGTATTAGCAAATGAGTTGTCAATTCAACCACACCTGGAGATTAATTATCTGTAGCAAAGTGATCAGTAGCAAAGTAGTATGATAGTTGTGATAGTAGTAGCAACAACAATAGTAACAGTAACAGTGATAGCAATGATTTTGTAGCAAGTGTAATAGTAACAATAGCAGTAGTAACTTAGTAAGAATAATATAAGAGAAATTCGTAGGCATTGGATAGGTTGATTCGTTGGATGATATTCATCATATAACAGTCATAACCTAGGGTGATATGACACTAGCCCCAGTTCATAAATACAAATGTAGGCATGTATTCCGTAAATAGTCATATTTGCTTATGGAAAGAACTTACATGACATCTTTTGTCCTACCTCCTATGACAGTGGGGTCCATATGGAAACTAAGGGATATTAAGGCCTCCTTTTAATAGAGAACCGAAACAAAGCATTAACACATAGTTAATACATGATCTCCTCAAACTACGGTCATCACCGGAAAGTATCCCGGATACTGTCACTCCGGGGTTTACGGATCATAACACGTAATAGGTGAATATAACTTGCAAGATCAGATATAAAACATAGATATAATGGTGATAACATAAACGGTTCAGATCTGAAATTATGGCACCCGGGCCCAAAGTGACAAGCATTAAGCATGGCAAAGTCATATCAACATCAATCTCAGAATATAATGGATACTAGGGACCAAGCCCTAACAAAACTAACTCAATTACATGATGAATCTTATCCAACTCCTCACCGACCAGCGAGCCTATGAAGGAATTACTTACTCCCGATGGGGAGCATCATGGAATTGACGATGAAGGAGGGTTGGTGATGACGAAGATCGAAGATCCCCCTCTCCGGAGCCCAAAACGGACTCCAGATATGGCCTCCCGATGAAGAATAGGAGGTGGCGGCAACGGCGGCTCCGTATTGCGAAACGAGATAATTCTTCCACCCCCATTTTTTCTGGAAAAATAGGTATTTATGGAGTTGGATTCAGGGTCTGTGGGGCCACCAGGTGGGCACAACCCACTTGGGCGCGCCTGAGGGGGGGCGGCCTGGTGGGTTGTGCTCAGCCAGGGCCCACCCTCCGGTGGTTCTTGGCTCCAGTAATTTTCTTCTATTATATAAAAAATCCTCGCAAAGTCCCTATAATTTGGAGGGTGAAAACTTGATGAAATTTTTTGATAAAAGTGGGTTTGGAGAGGTCAAAACTTTAACTAGTGATGTGCCCACTCTTTTGGATTACAAATACTTTAATTATGATAATTGCTCTTTGATTGAATGTATTTCCTTGTTTGCAATCCATGATAAATTCACCTCATGCCTATGAACAAACTAAAGCTTTTACTAAACATATCGTAGATGCCATGATGAAAGCTCTGGAAGAAAATTTGGAGTTAGAAATTTCAATTCCTAGAAAATTACATGATGAATGGGAACCTACCATTAAAGTCAAGATTAAAAATTATGAGTATTTTGCTTTATGTGATTTGGGTGCTAGTGTTTCCACAATTTCGAAATCTTTACGTGATGTGCTTGGTCTTACCGATATTGAAGAATGTTCTCTTAATTTGCACTTGGCGGATTCTACTATTAAAAAGCCTTTGGGAAGAATTAATTATGTTCTTATTCTTGCAAATAGGAACTATGTGCCCATAGATTTTATTGTTCTTGATATTGATTGCAATCTGTCTTGTCCAATTATACTTCGTAGTCCGTTTTTACGCACTATTGGTGGCGTGATTGATATGAAAGAAGGCAATATTAAATTTCAATTTCCACTAAGAAAGGGTATGGAGCACTTCCCTAGAACAAGAATTAAGCCACCATATGAATCAATCATGAGGGCATCCTATGGGTCAAAAACTAAAGAAGACAATACTTGAATCTATGCATTATGCCTAGCGAGGGGCATAAAACGAAAGCGCTTGTTGGGAAGCAACCCAATAAATAAAAGTTATTTTTGCCTTTTTCTTTCTTTTCTTGAGTATTTGCACAATTATGCCTTTGTTATGATTGCGTTTTTTATGTTTTAATTAGTATTTGTGCCAAGTGAAGCATTTGGGATCATGTTGGGTGATAGTTGATTTGATCTTGTTGAAAAACAGAAACTTTTGCGTCTAGTAGCAGAATTTTGTAAAATCGTAGAAGCGACGAAAAATTCTGATTTTTTTACACAAGATTGATATACAAATTGCCTACCGTGTCCTAATTTTTCAAAAAAATTGGAGAATCTATGGATAGTATCAGGGGGTATAAGCCATGGTAAAGTTGGAATACAATAGATATAATACAATTATAAAATATGAATGGGTTTGCAATAGTACTTAGAGTGGTGATTTGCTTTATTATACTAACAGATCTCACGAAGGTTTTGTTAAGTTTTGTGTGATTGAAGTTTATTAGGTTTGGGTGAGATCACGATGGATGAAGGGATAAGGAGTGAAAAGAGCCTAAGCTTGGGGGTTCCCCATGAAACCGCAAGTTAATATTCCAGGAGAACCAAGCAACTAAGCATGGGGACGCCCCGAAAGGCATCCCCTCTTTTTTCTAACGACCGCCGGTATTTTACTTGGACCTATATTTTTATTCGTCACATATCATGAGTTTTGCTTGGAGCGTATTGTATTATATGAGTCTTTGCTTGTTTTGCTTTTTAGTTTGTCACAAGTATCCTTGCTGGACACACTTATTCGAGAGCCAAAATTATGCTATGATTTGTTAGAATTGCTCTTTATGCTTCACTTAAATTTTTTGAGCTATGGAATTGCTCTAGTGCTTCACTTATATCTTTTTGAGCATGGCGTGCTTTAATATTTTTGAAGAAATGCTCTCATTATTCACTTAGATTAATTTGAGAGTTAGTAAATTTTTGAAGAAATTCTCTCATGCTTCACTTATATTATTTTGAGAGATGAAAAAATTTATGCTCATGTTCTTCACTTAAATTTGTTTGAGCTTGACAAAAGCAATTGAAATATATGAAATTAGTCCCAAAGTGATAGATATTCAATAAGGATATAATAAAAACTTTCATTAAGATCATTGGACAAAATAAACTTGATTCTTTGTAATAGTTTTGAGACATGATGATAGTGATATGTGAGTCATGTTGGTGAGTAATTATGCTTTAGTAAGAATATTGGTGTTAAGGTTTGTGATTCCCTATACAAGCACGAAAGTCAATAGTTATGCAATGAAAGCACATCCTACTTATGGTGCATTATTCGGTGTTAGTTATGCTTAATGCTCGCCTGTGTGATTTTTCGTTTCTTGGTTGGTTCCTTCTCAATCTTTTTGCTAGCCTCCACTTGTACTAAGTAGAAATGCTACTTGTACATCCAAAATGTTTAAACCCAGTTTTGCCATATGAGTCCCCCATACCTACCTATATGCGGTATTTCCGTGCCGCTCTAAGCAAATTTGTATGTGCCATATCTAATTTTCAAAATGAATTTCCATTTTGTGTGTCTGTACCGCTCATGAAGCGGCAGGGGGTGCCCAATATTTTCCACGCTAGATGTGTTATTCTCAAGATGAGTGTTTATTCACTTTTCATTGCACGAGAGTACGGCGGTAATAGGGATTGCCAGTCCCAAATGAAAAATAAATTTACTTTATGTTGTCAAATAATAAATTCCTTGGAAAGTGTTGGTATGGAAGGCACCCATGGATACGGCTAGCCATGGATTGTGAAAGAATGGTGGAAAAAGGAATAAACTTTATTTTTTGTTCGGGAACCGCCTATGCTATATCTAGCATGGAAAGTCTTGGGAATTACTCGGTCGTTTTCGTTGACGGGAAATGTATGACTCTAAAAAAAATCTCTCAATTTAAGTTTTGAGCTCTGGCACCTCTACAAATCCCTACTTCCCTCTGTGAATGGACTATCTATTTACTTTATGCATTTTTATTTTTATTTGAGTCTCCATATTCTCTTATAAATCACCAAATAAGGGGCACTACGATCGTACTTGAGCATTGGATGTAGCTAATATGCGAGTGTGTTTCATGAATGGATCAATGATTGAGCATGATGGGCTAGGGATAACTTTCTTTTGTGGTTATATTTTGAAAGACATGGTTGCTTGTTGATATGCTTGAGTATTGAAATCTTCATGTCAAAACTAGACTATTGCTTTGAACCATATAAAATTCCAAATGTCCATGCTACAAAAGAAAAGAATATGTGATGGACATGTTAGGCAACATTCCACATCAAAAATTCTGTTTTTATCATTTACCTACTCGAGGACGAGTAGGAATTAAGCTTGGGGATGCTGATACATCTCCAACGTATCTATAATTTTTGCATGTTCCATGTTGTTATATTATCATTCTTGGATGTTTTACAATCATTTTATAGCAACTTTATATCATTTTCTGGGACTAACCTATTGACATAGTGCCCAGTGCCAGTTGCTGTTTTTTCTTGTTTTTTACTTCACGGAATATGAGTACCAAACGGAGTCCCAATGCAGCGAAACATTTTGGAGATTTTTTTGGACCAGAAGACACCCGCCAGTGGGCCAAAGAAGTACCAGAGGGGGGCCCGAGGTAAGCACAAGACACCTGGGCACGCAAGGAGGCCCAAGGGCGCCCAGGCGAGTTATGCCCACCTCGGTGACCCCCCACATCGCCTCTTCGCCCTATAAATTCCCAAATATTCCAGAAACCCTAGGGGAGTCGATGAAACACAATTCCAACCACCGCAAGTTCCAGAACCACGATATCCAATCTAGACACCATCACAGAGGGGGTCATCATCCTCATTGGTGCCTCTCCGATGATGCGTGAGTAGTTCACCATAGACCTACGGGTCCGTAGGCTGTAGCTAGATGGCTTCCACTCTCTCTCTTTTGATTATCAATACAATGGTCTCTTGGAGATCTATTTGATGTAACTCTTTTTTGCGGTGTGTTTGTTGGGATATGATGAACTTTGAGTTTATGATCAGATCTATATCCACGAATATTATTTGAGTCTTCTTTGATCTCTTATATGCATGATTATTTATAGCTTCGCATTTCTTCTTCGAATCTTTGGTTTAGTTAGGCCAACTAGATCGATTTTTCTTGCCATGGGAAGAGGTGCTTTGTGATGGGTTCGATCTTGCGGTGTTCTTTCCCAGTGATAGAAGGGGCAACAAGACACACATGTATTGTTGCTATTAAGGATAACAAGATGGGGGCTATTCCTACATGAATAGATCTCGTCTGCATCATGTCATCGTTCTTATTGCATTACTCCGTTTCTCCATGAACTTAATACACTAGATGCATGCTGGATAGCGGTCGATTTGTGGAGTAATAGTAGTAGATGCAGGCAGGAGTCGGTCTACTAATCTTGGACGTGATGCATATATATTGATCATTGCCTTGGATATCATCATAATTATTCGATCTTCTATCAATTGCCCAACAGTAATTTGTTTACCCACCGTATGCTATTTTCTCGAGAGAAGCCACTGGTGAAATCTACGGCACCCGGGTCTATTCTTTATCATATTTGCTTTGAGATATATTTTTATTCTCTTTTATTTTCAGATATATTATTCCAAAAACCCAAAAATACCTTGTTGCACTTTTTTATTACTTATTTTATTTCGTGTTTTATCGAGAGCTATTTATCCAATCTATCACAAATATTTTCCCGTCAACTTGACAATTTCTGGCGCCGTTAACCAATAGGGATTGACAACCCCTCATATGTGTCAGGTTGCACATATTTGTTCTTTGTGTGTAGATACTGTTTACATAGTGTTGCTTGGTTCTCCTACTAGATTGATACCTTGGTTTCCTAACTGAGGGAAATACCTACCGTAGTTGTACTACATCACCCCTTCCTCTTTGAGGAAATACCGACGCAGTCTCAAGCGACATCAAAAGGAATTTCTGCCACAATTGCCAGGGAGACATCATCAATATCTATCAGGTTCCTAATCACAAATCTCTTCTCATTGCAATTTACATTATTTGCCATTCGCCTCTCGTTTTCATCTCCCCCACTTCACAAAAATTTGTCGTTTTATTCGCTCTCTTTTTCGGTCGCCTTTTCTCGTCAGATCTTTTTTGTTTGCAATCTTGTTTGCATAGTTACGATGTCTCAGAGAAAGTACTATGAAGTTCCTTACCCCAATATTTTTGAAATTGAGAAAGGTACTAAGGAATATATGACTACACAATTGGAGCACAATAAATATTTTACCGAAGAACTTAAGGATCACTCTGTTGTGTTAGATGCTATAACAAAACAATTTGATGATATTAGTATAGAAGTTTTCAATATCCAATCCAAGTATGCTCATGCTGAAAATTTACTAGGCAAAATATCTGATGCACAAGCTACCCTAGTAAATGAAATGGCCGCTAAGCCAATTTCTTTAGAAGGTAAAAATGACGAAGATCTTAAAGTTATTAGTGTTTCTTCTATTGATTCCTTGTTTAGTAAAATTTAAATTGATGATAAAGGGACTGAAGTAGAGTCAACTTTAGTTAGAGGGCATCTCGATAATTTGGAGGGTGAAAATCTTGATGAAAAAATTGATTAAAGTGGGTTTGGAGAGGTCAAAACTTTAACTAGTTATGTGCCCACTCTTTTGGATTATAAAGACTTTAATTATGATAATTGCTCTTTGATTGAATGTATTTCTTTGTTGTAATCCATGATAAATTCACCTCATGCCTATAAACAAACTAAAGATTTTACTAAACATATCGTAGATGCCATGACGAAAGCTTTGGAAGAAAAATTAGAGTTAGAAATTTCAATTCCTAGAAAACTACATGATGAATGGGAACCTACCATTAAAGTCAAGATTAAAAATAAATTATGAGTGTTCTGCTTGATGTGATTTGGGTGCTAGTGTTTGCACAATTCCGAAATCTTTATGTGATGTGCTTGGTTTTACCGATATTGAAGAATGTTCTCTTAATTTGCACTTGGCGGATTCTACTATTAAAAAGCCTTTGGGAAGAGTTAATGATGTTCTTATTCTTGCAAATAGGAACTATGTGCCCATAGATTTTATTGTACTCTTAAAAAGTGGTGTAAGAAGAAGAAGCCTATCCAATAGCATTTAGATACTCTGCGGGAATAAATTAGTACCATTCAAAAGCAGCCTCCTCAAGAGCAAGATTACACTCTAGAGGCAAATCTCATTTCTCAATATGAGAATACCATGACTAAGCTCACAGAGTTTGATAGGCAACATTCTAAGAAGCATTGGGTTGTCAAATGTGATAGGAATACACCCTTCTTCCATCATATTGTCCTTAATCATAAATGACGCAATAGAATAGTATCTATTAACAACACTCACATAAACAACTTTTATGATCCAGAGGACATTGCTTAGGAATTTGTTGGCTACTTTAAAAATATTTTTCAATCTATGTGCCTGTAGGATCAAAAGTATGTCTAAAGGCGGGGCGGTGATCATACTACTTAACCAATTAAAAATATATCCTTTTCCCAATTTTAGTTGTTGGCATATATTAGCAATTATGACAAGTCAAGCAATCAACCTACACATGCAATTCTAAGATTATAGCAGCGAAAAGTAAAACATTGCATATGAAGGTAAAGTGAAGGGTTTGGAGAAGGAAAACGCAATGGTTCCGATAGGTGGTGCTATCGTACGTCCACGTTGATGGAGACTTCAACCCACGAAGGGTAATGGTTGCGCGAGTCCATGGAGGGCTCCACCCACGAAGGGTCCATGGAGAAGCAACCTTATCTATCCCACCATAGCCATCACCCACAAAGGACTTGCGTGCCTCACTCGGGTAGATCTTCATGAAGTAGGCGATCTCCTTGCCCTTACAAACTTCTTGGTTCAACTCCTCATCCCGTGGGAGGGTCCCAAGCGACACCTAACCAATCTAGGAGACACCACTCTCCAAAAGGTATTAGACGGTGTGTCGATGATGAAATCCTTGCTCTTGTGCTTCAAATGATAGTCTCCCCAACACTCAACTCTCTCTCATAGATTTGGCTATGGTGGACGAAGGATTTGAGTGGAAAGCAACTTGGGGAAGGCTAGAAATCAAGGTTCAAATGGTTGGAATGGAATCTCTTGATCTCTGACACGTCCATTTTGCATCATGCTTTTATGATGATATTTATTGCATCATGGGTTGTTATTACACATTATATCACAATACTTATGCCTATTCTCTCTTATTTTATAAGGTTTACATGAAAAGGGAGAATGCCGGTAGCTGGAATTCTGGACTAGAAAAGGAGCAAATATTAGAGACCTATTCTGCACAACTCCAAAAGTTCTGAAACTTCACGGAGAATATTTTTGGAATATATAAAAAATATTGGGCGAAAAAAGCACCAGAGGGGGGCCACCTGCCATCCACAAGGGTGGAGGGCGCGCCCTACCCCCTGGGTGCGCCCTCCGGTCTTGTGGGCCCCCTGGCAGGTCCCCAATGCCCACCTTCTGCTATATGGTGTGTTTTGGCCTGGAAAAAATCAGAATGAAGTTTTCGGGACGAAGCGCCGCCGTCTCGAGGCGGAACTTGGGTAGAACCAATCTAGGGCTCCGGCGAAGCAGTTCTGCCAAGGAAACTTCCCTCCGGGAGGGGGAAATCGAAGCCATCTTCATCACCAACGATCCTCTCATCGAGAGGGGGTCAATCTCCATCAACATCTTCACCAGAACCATCTCCTCTCAAACCCTAGTTCATCTCTTGTATCCGATCTCTGTCTCAATACCTCAGATTGGTACCTGTGGGTTGCTAGTAGTGTTGATTACTCCTTGTAGTTGATGATAGTTAGTTTATTCGGTGGAAGATCATATGTTCATATGCTTAATGATAATTAACACTCCTCTAACTATGAACATGAATATGCTTTGTGAGTAGTTACATTTGTTCTTGAGGACATGGGAGAAGTCTTGTTATAAGTAATCATGTGAATTTGGTATTTGTTCGATATTTTGATGAGATGTATGTTCTCTTTCCTCTAGTGGTGTTATGTGAACGTTGACTACATGACACTTCACCATGTTTTGGGCCTAGGGGAAGGCATTGGAAGTAATAAGTAGATGATGGGTTGCTAGAGTAACAGAAGCTTAAACCCTAGTTTATGTGTTGCTTCGTAAGGGGCTGATTTGGATCATATGTTTCATGCTATGTGTTGGGGATATTACTACTGGGCGTAAACCGGCCTACCTGGGCCGGGTTAACTTCATCAGTAGTCCCAGAGCGTTAAAGCCCAAGAAGATAGATGAGGGCCCAAGGCCGTAGTCGGTTCAACACTTGTAGCCGTAAACCGGCTTTGTATGTAAACTTGTATTGTAAGTTAGGAATAAGGAGAGACCAACCCGGATACGAATATGAACCGGAGATTGGGACTCTGTGAACCGACGGGCGTCACCCGTTTATATAAGGGGACGACCCGACAACGGTTCAAGGACAGACAACCACAACTCGAGACTTAGGCGAAGCTTGTTTGCTCCCTAGTCATCGAAACCCCATCAATTCCATCACAACTAGACGTAGGCTTTTACCTTCATCGAAGGGGCCGAACTAGTATAAACCCTCTGTGTCCCTGTGTCCGCTTTAACCCCTTCGAGTTAACCCGTTGCGATGGCTCCACGACTAAGTCCTTTTGCTAGGACATCTGCCGTGACAAAACCACGACAGTTGGCGCCCATCGTGGGGCTATCGCACGATGGTTTCAAGTTCTTGGAGGGACGCTTCGAAGGACTCGAGGGATACGCTATGGGCCGGATGACCAAGAGTCGTCGCGGCAAGATCTACATCGACAATGCAGGCTGGGGCCCCGAGGCCGGCTCGATTGAGTACGGATACCGGGTCCCCTTTGGTGGCATACACGTCTTCATCGGCAAGATCGGTGAACCGGGCCCTGAGCTGGACACCTGCACCGACCTTGTCGAGACAGCTCAGCGTGCGCGACCTGCCCGGATTAAGCCGGTCGTGAAACGTGCCTTCGTGGGAGTCATCCATGGAGGAAGCTATGAGGATGGATCAGGATCTGGTGGCGAAACCGTCGTTTACTCTGGCGGTGAGTCGTCAACCGGAGAAACTGAGTCTTTGTATCAGCTACAAGATGGCCGGATTGGGGGCTGTTCCGATGGACAGTATTCCGGACCCCTCTGATCTTCCCAACCGGGTTGGAATATTCATGGCCGGTACGCAAGTAGCGCTTCATTCATCAACTGCCGCAGCGATGGTTCCCGGTTCAGCAGCGGCAACGGCTGCCGGGGCAGGAGGCTCTGTGCGCCCGCCGGCTCAAGTCTTATCAGATCTGTTCGATGCGTTGGCCGCGCTCATGGCAGAGGCTAACCCGGCGGATCAAGACGCTCACAACGCGGAAATTGCAAAGGTGAGGGAGCAGATCACTCAGGCCAAAACGGATTTAGCAGCTGAAGAGGTCAGGATGACTGCGGAGCGAGCCACATTGGACGCGCAAGCTTACAAGCTCATGCTGGACCAGAATGCATCATAGGAAGTCATGAGGAGGAAGTACCGATCTCGTTTGCCTTCAGTTTTCAAAGCAAGGGACCTTTTCAACACCCCTGGAGCGGGAACCAGTAATCCGCCGGTGGTAAACCGGGCGGAGGCACCTGCGACAGGCGCGCTGGTCCAGCCCCGTTTAATAGATCTACCTCGTCATAATACTGGTGTACCGCAGGCTGTGCCCACACCTCTGGGTCACTACTCCAATCCGCTGGATAACCTCGTTGCGGCTGCGGCATGGTTGGAGGCTATTCCAGTTGAAGATGATTCATTGCAGGCGATAGAGACGCGCCGGGTCAAGGAGCTCCTTAGGACGGCTTTGGTCCAACAGGAAGCGTATTCATACAGCCGCGACCAGATTCATTCTACCCCACGTCCAAGCCGGAGTTATAGCAGGCATATGGAGGAACCAACTGTGTCAAGTAATGCACGGCGTGGAGCGCCCCATGGCAACAATCCGGCCGGTGGTGTCGACAATGCCCAGGAGGTGGTGGAACGGGCCCGAGCGCGCAGGGAGGCCGAGTTAGCGGCACAGCATCAAGCTCGTCAGCTTACGCCGGTTCGTCCGACCACTTCCGTTGAGCCTGGGCTTAATTCTAGCGCATTGGGGGTACCTTGCCTTGTCCCCGCTTTACGCAATGTGCGCCTGCCTATGGATTTCAAGGGCCCGCGCAAGGTACCGAACTATACGGCGGATTAACCTCCAGAGACATGGGTGGAGAGCTATGAGATGGCCATGGAGATGATTGATGTAGATGATGCAGCGTGTGCAAAGTATTTCACCATGATGCTTGAAGGGACGGCCCGTACCTGGTTGAAGAGCTTGCCGCCCAATTCTATCAGTTCATGGGCCCAGTTACGGGCCCGGTTCATCAATAACTTCAAAGACACGTGTAAGCAGCCTATGTCGATAGTGGATTTAGCTGCCTGTGTCCAGGAGGAAGGAGAATCAACTACTCATTGGGTACGCCGGGTCTCACAAGTTCTGCATTCATCAGACCGCATCAACGCTGACACCGCAGTCATAACCTTGGAAGGCAATTGCCGGTTTGGACCCCTAAGGTTGAAGTTAGGACGGATGAAGCGCCATTGCACTGACATGGGGACTCTCATGGCCGCTTTGGTAAAGTATGATGATTCTGATATTACCAAGGATCCCGAGTCTGATGATGAAAAGACAGGGAAGGGAAAGAAGAACGACAACTCCAAGGGTCAGCAACATCACTCAGCAGGTAATGGCGGCGGAGGCAAGCGTAAAGCGGATGGCAACATGGACTTTGTGGCTAATACTAATGCGCAGGACAAGGGCCAGCGACGCAAGGGTAAATCACAGAACCGCAGTGGAGCACCTAGTCCTAATCCGGACCGACTGAATTATCTATTGAACCAGCCCTGTCCAAAGCATGGGAAGAAGGAGGTGCCAACAAACCACCTTTGGAAGGATTGCTACATTATGCAGGAGTTCAAGAGTTCTAATGCTTTCCGGTATGATCCCGGCTCCGGCGATGGATCCGGGCCGGGTTCTGGTGGAGGAAACTCCGGTTCAGGATTTAATGGTAATCCGGGCGGACATAACAATCAGAACAATCAGAATAACCAGGGGGGTTACAATCAGCAACAGCAGCAGTCGGGTTATCAAAGCAACCTGAAGCAATTGAATAGTGGGCAATATCACGTATTCACCACTAGTTTGGACAAGCGAGACCGGAAGGTCCAGAAGCGGGCGGTTAATTCTATTGAACCGGCCGTGCCCCGATATCTACGTTGGTCAGAGCAGCCAATCATATGGAGCAGAGAGGATCACCCTCCCCGGGTTGACAATTCGGGTCAGCTGGCTTTGGTGGTGGCGCCTCAGGTGGGAGGTTATAAGTTCACCAAAGTACTCATGGATGGGGGTAGTAGTATTAACATCCTATACTATGAGACCTTCCGTCGCATGGGGCTAACAAATAAAGATCTCCGACCGTCGAATACGGTTTTCCATGGTGTAGTACCTGGCAAGTCAGCATACCCCGTTGGTAAGATAGCACTGGAAGTGGCCTTTGGAGTTGATCATGATTCCAGATCAGAGACGCTGACGTTTGAGGTGGTAAAAATCCAAAGCCCGTATCACGCCCTGTTTGGTCGACCGGCCTATGCCAAGTTCATTTCACGGCCCTGTTATGTGTACTTGCAGCTCAAGATGCCGGGTCATAAAGGGACTATAACGGTCCACGGAAGCCGTAAGGTCGCTTTGGAATGCGAAGAAGGAGATGCGGCTTACGCAGAATCGGTTTGTGCCACCGAGGAGCTGAAGTATTACAAGGACAATGTTGATCCGGCGGATATGACTCCTTTGAAGAAGCCTACCACGGAGCACGATCCGGCCCTGAAGTTCACGTTGGTGGCTGAGACTAAGCTTGTTGACTTTGTACCTGGCGATTCGTCCAAGCAGTTCAGCATCAGTGCCAATTTGGATACGAAATAGGAAAGCACGCTCATCGAGTTCATCCGTGAGAATCGGGACATCTTTGCATGGAAGCCTTCTGACATGCCAGGTGTACCGAGGCGACTCGCTAAGCACACTCTTAATGTGGATCCTAAATACAAACCGGTGAAACAATTCCTTCGCCGGTTCAACGAGGAAAGACGCAAAGCTATTGGAGAAGAAGTGGCCAGGCTCCTAGCAGGTGGCTTCATCGTTGAGGTTTTCCACCCCGAGTGGCTTGCTAATCCGGTGCTGGTCCTTAAGAAAAACGGCACCTGGCGCATGTGTGTGGATTACACTGATCTTAATAAAGCTTGTCCAGCAGATCCTTTTGCCCTCCCCCGTATTGATCAAATTATTGATACTACGGCGGGTTGCGAGCGTTTAAGTTTTTTGGATGCATATTCCGGCTATCATCAGATCAAAATGGCAATTAAGGACCAGGAGAAGACAACGTTCATAACTCCCTTTGGAGCCTTTTGCTATGTATCTATGCCTTTTGGAAAACTCTAGCAAACGAACTATGCGATCTTATGCTATGTTTAGGATTGGGTCTCGTCCATCACATCATTCTCCTAATGATGTGATCTCGTTATCATTGACATCCAATGCCCATAGTCAGGAAACCATGACTATCTATTGATCAACGAGCTAGTCAACTAGAGGCTTACTAGGGACTCGTTGTTGTCTGTTATTCACACATGTATTACGATTTCCGGATAACACAATTATAGCACGAATAAAGACAATTATCATGAACAAGGAAATATAATAATAATGCTTTTATTATTGCCTCTAGGGCATATTTCCAACAGTCTCCCACTTGCACTAGAGTCAATAATCTAGTTACATTGTGATGAATCGAACACCCATAGAGTTCTGGTGCTGATCATGTTTGGCCTTAGGGAGAGGTTTAGTCAACGGATCTGCGACATTCATATCCGTGTGCACTTTACAAATTTCTATGTCTCCATCTTGAACATTTTCACGATTGGAGTTGAAGCGACGCTTGATGTGCCTGGTCTTCTTGTGAAACCTGGGCTCCTTGGCAAGTGCAATAGCTCCAGTGTTGTCACAGAAGAGTTTGATTGGCCCCGATGCATTGGGTATGACTCCGAGGTCGGTGATGAACTCCTTCACCCAAATTGCTTCATGTGCTGCCTCCGAGGCTGCCATGTACTCCGCTTCACATGTAGATCCCGCCACGACGCTCTGCTTGCAACCGCACCAGCTCACTGCCCCACTATTCAAAATATACACGTATCCGGTTTGTGACTTAGAGTCATCCAGATCTGTGTCGAAGCTAGCGTCGACGTAACCCTTTACGACGAGCTCTTCGTCACTTCCATAAACGAGAAACATTTCCTTAGTCCTTTTCAGGTACTTCAGGATATTCTTGACCGCTGTCCAGTGTTCCTTGCCGGGATTACTTTGGTACCTTCCTACCAAACTTACGGCAAGGTTTACATCAGGTCTGGTACACAACATGGCATACATAATAGAACCTATGGCTGAGGCATAGGGGATGACACTCATCTCTTCTATATCTTCTGCCGTGGTCGGACATTGAGCTGAGCTCAATTTCACACCTTGTAACACAGGTAAGAACCCCTTCTTAGATTGATCCATATTGAACTTCTTCAATATCTTATCAAGGTATGTGCTTTGTGAAAGACCTATGAGGCGTCTTGATCTATCTCTATAGATCTTGATACCTAATATATAAGCAGCTTCTCCAAGGTCCTTCATTGAAAAACTCTTATTCAAGTAGGCCTTAATGCTGTCCAAGAGTTCTATATCATTTCCCATCAAAAGTATGTCATCTACATATAGTATGAGGAATGCTACAGAGCTCCCACTCACTTTCTTGTAAATGCAGGCTTCTCCATAAGTCTGCGTAAACCCAAACGCTTTGATCATCTCATCAAAGCGAATGTTCCAACTCCGAGATGCTTGCACCAGCCCATAAATCGAGCGTTGGAGCTTGCACACCTTGTCAGCATTCTTAGGATCGACAAAACCTTCCGGCTGCATCATATACAATTCTTCCTTAAGGAAACCATTAAGGAATGCCGTTTTGACGTCCATTTGCCATATTTCATAATCGTAGAATGCGGCAATTGCTAACATGATTCGGACGGACTTCAGCTTTGCTACCGGTGAGAAAGTCTCATCGTAGTCAACCCCTTGAACTTGTCGATAACCCTTAGCGACAAGCCGAGCTTTATAGATGGTCACATTACCATCCGCGTCTGTCTTCTTCTTAAAGATCCATTTATTTTCTATGGCTCGCCGCTCTACGGGCAAGTCAGTCAAAGTCCATACTTCATTTTCATACATGGATCCTATCTCGGATTTCATGGCTTCCAGCCATTTGTCGGAATCCGGGCCTGCCATTGCTTCCTCATAGTTCGAAGGTTCACCGTTGTCTAACAACATGATTTCCAAGACAGGGTTGCCGTACCACTCTGGTGCGGAATGTGTCCTTGTGGACCTTCGAATTTCAGTAGGAGCTTGATTAGAAGTATCTTGATCATCATTATTAATTTCCTCTCTAGTCGGTGCAGGCACCTCAGGAACGTTTTCTTGAGTTTCGCCATTTTCCGGTTCAAGAGGTAACACTTCATCAAGTTCTACTTTCCTCCCACTTACTTCTTTCGAGGGAAACTCTTTCTCTAGAAAGGATCCATTCTTGGCAACAAAGATCTTGCCTTCGGATCTGAGGTAGAAGGTATACCCAATAGTTTCTTTAGGGTATCCTATGAAGACGCATTTTTCCGACTTGGGTTCGAGCTTTTCAGGTTGAAGTTTCTTGACATAAGCATCGCATCCCCAAACTTTTAGAAACAACAGCTTAGGTTTCTTCCCAAACCATAATTCATACGGTGTCGTCTCAACGGATTTCGACGGAGCCCTATTTAAAGTGAATGCGGCAGTCTCTAAAGCATAGCCCCAAAAAGATAGCGGTAAATCGGTAAGAGACATCATAGATCGCACCATATCTAATAGAGTGCGATTACGATGTTCGGACACACCATTACGCTGAGGTGTTCCAGGCGGCGTGAGTTGTGAAACTATTCCACATTTTCTTAAGTGTGTGCCAAATTCGTGACTCAAGTATTCTCCTCCACGATCTGATCGTAGAAACTTGATCTTTCTATCACGTTGATTTTCAACCTCACTTTGAAATTCCTTGAACTTTTCAAAGGTCTCAGACTTGTGTTTCATTAAGTAGATATACCCATATCTACTCAAGTCATCAGTGAGGGTGAGAACATAGCGATAGCCACCGCGAGCCTCAACACTCATTGGACCGCACACATCGGTATGTATGATTTCCAATAAGTTGGTTGCTCGCTCCATTGTTCCTGAGAACGGAGTCTTGGTCATTTTACCCATGAGGCATGGTTCGCACGTGTCAAATGATTCATAATCAAGAGACTCTAAAAGTCCATCTGTATGGAGCTTCTTCATGCGTTTGACACCTATGTGACCAAGGCGACAGTGCCACAAATATGTGGGACTATTGTTATCAACTTTAACTCTTTTGGTATTCACACTATGAATATGTGTATCATCACGTACGAGATTCATTAAGAATAAACCATTAACCATCGGAGCATGACCATAAAACATATCTCTCATATAAATAGAACAACCATTATTCTCGGATTTAAATGAGTAGCCATCTCGAATTAAACAAGATCCAGACACAATGTTCATGCTCAAACTTGGCACTAAATAACAATTATTGAGGTTTAAAACTAATCCCGTAGGTAAATGTAGAGGTAGCGTGCCGACGGCGATCACATCGACCTTGGAACCATTCCCGACGCGCATCGTCACCTCGTCCTTCGCCAGTCTCCGTTTATTCCGCAGCTCCTGCTTTGAGTTACAAATGTGAGCAACTGCACCGGTATCAAATACCCAAGAGCTACTACGAGTACTGGTAAGGTACACATCAATTACATGTATATCACATATACCTTTTGTTTTGCCGGCCTTCTTGTCCGCTAAGTATTTGGGGCAGTTCCGCTTCCAGTGACCACTTCCCTTGCAATAAAAACACTCAGTCTCGGGCTTGGGTCCATTCTTTGGCTTCTTCCCGGCAACTTGCTTACCGGGCGCGGCAACTTCCTTGCCGTCCTTCTTGAAGTTCTTTTTACCCTTGCCCTTCTTGAACTTAGTGGTTTTATTCACCATCAACACTTGATGTTCCTTCTTGATTTCGACCTCTGCTGATTTCAGCATAGCATATACCTCAGGAATGGTCTTTACCATCCCCTGCATGTTGTAGTTCATCACAAAGCTCTTGTAGCTTGGTGGAAGCGACTGGAGGATTCTGTCAATGACCGCTTCATCCGGGAGATTAACTTCCAGTTGAGTCAAGCGGTTGTGCAACCCAGACATCTTGAGTATGTGTTCACTGACAGAGCTATTTTCCTCCATCTTACAACTAAAGAATTTGTCGGAGACTTCATATCTCTCGACCCGGGCATGAGCTTGGAAAACCATTTTCAGCTCTTCGAACATCTCATATGCTCCATGTCTCTCAAAACGCTTTTGGAGCCCCGGCTCTAAGCTGTAAAGCATGCCGCACTGAACGAGGGAGTAATCATCGGAACGTGACTGCCAAGCGTTCATAACGTCTTGTTCTGCAGGGAGAACAGGTGCGTCACCCAGCGGTGCTCGTAGGACATAATCTTTCTTGGCAGCTATGAGGATGATCCTCAGGTTCCGGACCCAGTCCGTATAGTTGCTGCCATCGTCTTTCAGCTTGGTTTTCTCTAGGAACGCGTTGAAGTTGAGGACTACGTTGGCCATTTGATCTACAAGACATATTGTAAATATTTTAGACTAAGTTCATGATAATAAAGTTCATCTAATCAAATTATTTAATGAATTCCAACTTAGATAGAAATCCCTCTTCTAGTCATCTAAGTATTACATGATCCAAGTCAACTAGGCCGTGTCCGATCATCACGTGAGACGGACTAGTCAACATCGGTGAACATCTTCATGTTGATCGTATCTTCTATACGACTCATGCTCGACCTTTTGGTCTTCTGTGTTCCGAGGCCATGTCTGTACATGCTAGGCTCGTCAAGTCAACCTAAGTGTTTGCATGTGTAAATCTGTCTTACACCCGTTGTATGTGAACGTTAGAATCTATCACACCCGATCATCACGTGGTGCTTCGAAACAACGAACTGTCGCAACGGTGCACAGTTAGGGGGAACACTTCTTGAAATTATTATGAGGGATCATCTTATTTACTACCGTCGTTCTAAGTAAACAAGATGCAAAACATGATAAACATCACATGCAATCAAATAATAAACGTGACATGATATGGCCAATATCACATAGCTCCTTTGATCTCCATCTTGGGGCTCCATGATCATCTTGTCACCGGCTTGACACCATGATCTCCATCATCATGATCTCCATCATCGTGTCTCCATGAAGTTGCTCGCCAACTATTACTTCTACTACTATGGCTAACGCGTTTAGCAATAAAGTAAAGTAATTTACATGGCGTTTCTCAATGACACGCAGGTCATACAAAAATAAAGACAACTCCTATGGCTCCTGCCGGTTGTCATACTCATCGACATGCAAGTCGTGATTCCTATTACAATAGCATGAACATCTCATACATCACATATAGATCATTCATCATTCATCACAACTTTGGCCATATCATATCACAAAGCACTTGCTGCAAAAACAAGTTAGACGTCCTCTAATTGTTGTTGCAGGTTTTACGTGGCTTAATTAGGGTTCTAGCAAGAACGTTTTCTTACCTACGTGAAAGCCACAACGTGATTTGTCAACTTCTATTTACCCTTCATAAGGACCCTTTTCATCGAATCCGCTCCAACTAAAGTGGGAGAGACAGACACCCGCCAGCCACCTTATGCAACTAGTGCATGTTAGTCGGTGGAACCGGTCTCACGTAAGCGTACGTGTAAGGTTGGTCCAGGTCGCTTCATCCCACAATACCGCTGAAGCAAGATAAGACTAGTAGCGGCAAGAAAGTTGACAACATCTACGCCCACAACAAATTGTGTTCTACTCGTGCAATAGAGAACTACGCATAGACCTAGCTCATGATGCCACTGTTGGGGAACGTTGCAGAAAATTAAAATTTTTCCTACGGTTTCACCAAGATCCATCTATGAGTTCATCTAAGCAACGAGTCATGGGAGAGAGATTGCATCTACATACCACTTTGTAGATCGCGAGCGGAAGAGTTCAAGGAACGGGGATGAGGTAGTCGTACACGACGTGATCCAAATCACCGGAGATCCTAGCACCGAACGGACGGCACCTCCGCGTTCAACACACGTACGGTCAGCGTAACGTCTCCTTCTTCTTGATCCAGCAAGGCAAAGGAGAGGTTGAGGAAGATGGCTCCAGCAGCAGCACGACGGCGTGGTGATGGTGGAGTTGCAGTGCTCCGGCAGGGCTTCGCCGAGCTCTACGGAGGAGGAGGAGATGTTGGAGAGGGAGAGGGAGGCGCCAGGGCAAGGGGTGCGGCTGCCCCCTCTCCTCCCCCTTTTATATAGGCCCCCTGGGGGGGCGCCGGCCCTGGGAGATTGAATCTCCCAAGGGGGCGACGGCCAAGGGGGGTGGAGTGCCCCCCAAGGCAAGTGGGCGCCCCCCCACCCTAGGGTTCCAACCCTAGGCGCAGGGGGTGGGCCCTGGGGGGCGCACCAGCCCACTAAGGGCTGGTCCCCCCTCCCACTTCAGCCCATGGGGCCCTCCGGGATGGGTGGCCCCACCCGATGGACCCCCGGGACCCATCTGGTGGTCCCGGTACAATACCCGTGACCCCCAGATCATTCCCGAAGGCCAAAACTGCACTTCCTATATATAATTCTTCACCTCCGGACCAATCCGGAACTCCTCGCGACGTCCGTGATCTTATCCGGGACTCCGAACAACATTCGGGTTACTGCATATACATATCTTCACAACCCTAGCGTCACCGAACCTTAAGTGTGTAGACCCTACGGGTTCGGGAGACATGCAGACATGACCGAGACGGCTCTCGGGCAATAACCAACAGCGGGATCTGGATACCCATGTTGGCTCCCACATGCTCCACGATGATCTCATCGGATGAACCACGATGTCGAGGATTCAATTAATCTCGTACACGATTCCCTTTGTCAATCGGTATTTTACTTGCCCGAGATTCGATCGTCGGTATCCCAATACCTCGTTCAATCTCGTTACCGGCAAGTCACTTTACTCGTACCGTAATGCATGATCCCGTGATCAAACACTTTGATCATATTGAGCTCATTATGATGATGCATTACCGAGTGGGCCCGGTGATACCTCTCCGTTAAGCGGAGTGACAAATCCCAGTCTCGATCCGTGTCAACCCAATAGACACTTTCGGAGATACCCGTAGTATGCCTTTATAGTCACCCAGTTACGTTGTGACGTTTGGCACACCCAAAGCGCTCCTACGGTATCCGGGAGTTACACGATCTCATGGTCTAAGGAAAGGATACTTGACATTGGAAAACTCTAGCAAACGAACTATGCGATCTTATGCTATGTTTAGGATTGGGTCTCGTCCATCACATCATTCTCCTAATGATGTGATCTCATTATCATTGACATCCAATGCCCATAGTCAGGAAACCATGACTATCTATTGATCAACGAGCTAGTCAACTAGAGGCTTACTAGGGACTCGTTGTTGTCTGTTATTCACACATGTATTACGATTTCCGGATAACACAATTATAGCACAAATAAAGACAATTATCATGAACAAGGAAATATAATAATAATGCTTTTATTATTGCCTCTAGGGCATATTTCCAACAAATGTATATATTATAAATACAATAAACCGGATCCTCAGCTAAAGCGGGGTATCTGTTCTTTTACATCATGCGTGGTTACATGGAGTTGTTCTGTCTTAAAGCGGCCTCCGGTTTACCCCTTGCAAAAATTATAAATATCACTAGGGGGCTCGGTCATGTCTGAACCGATGCAACACCTTTTGATAGGCGAAAGCCACCATATCACTTGGGGGCTCGGTCGTGTCCGAACCGATGCAACACTTTTTGATAGGCGAAAGCCACCAGATCACTTGGGGACATGGTCAAGTCTGAACCAGTCACGCCTCTTGATCGGGCTAAAGGCCATAGAATCACTTGGGGGCTTGGTCGAACCCGAACCATTGCCATGCCACTTGATCGGCGTAACGCCACGGTTTCATTTGGGGACCTGGCTAACTTGAACATAGCTACACCTATTGGGAGCTTGGTCGTGTCTGACCATGGTAACACCATTTGATCGGCTCAGTAAAGCCTCTTTTTTGCAAACGGTTTTATCATTGCCTTTGCTTTAATATTTTTCTTGATAAACTGCTATTTTATCTTGGTTGCATTTTTAAACCGACAACGTTTTACACCGGTTCAAGCTGCCAATTTGGCGGAACACGGTCCTTTTTTTGAACCGGATATTATTTACCCGGTTTGATTTTTTCTGTTAACGTCCTATTTTGGAGTAACAAAATGTTTATTATGACCAAGCACGGTTTACATAGTAAACCGGCGTTGTATATACAGGAGCTGTTTTCTCCCATGACGGTGCAGGTTTATCAAACCGCCGTGTCAAGATTGGCTAAGCCTACTTCTTGCCCAATGATGGCAGGTATTTTGTATCACAAAATTTGATCATATATGTCAATCTCCTTGCATATATATGAAGCTCATAAACCGGCTGGCGGTACAACCGCCCTGGTAGTTTAAGATTTTATGATTGCAGGAGGTATAGATTGGCAGTTTTGGTCTTTCAACCAAAAGTATCAGCTCAGATGCACGAAGGCATCTCGGAAGCAAAAGTGTTGGCTATCCTATTACAAGGCAACATGGTGCCCGAATAAGATCATTGTTTTCTGGCAAAATATAACAAGGTAGCCTATTAAACCGGTCTCCGGTTCAAGATTGGTCACCACCTTGGTCTGATGGACGTGGGTCGTCCTGCGCCGCTTCAGCTTCTTCTGCCCTACCCAGCGGCTGGAAGTCAACAGTGGTCCAGTCGATTCCCATTAAAGCTTGAAAAACAGCTTCATCATGGATCAGTGAAGACGGTTCAATATCAGGAGCATAAGTATGCTTACGGATTGGCGGGATCAGATTTTCTGCTTCGGGAACTGGTGCAGCCACTCGTTTGTTCTGATTATTATATTGGGCTTGATAATGCGTCAAATCTGCCTCTTCTACCAATTGACAAGCCAGAGGGCGCATCGCCCGGTTTATTGCTCTTAGATCATCTTCATTGAACTCTGACCCGTCTTCCTTCAAACTGGGATAGCCCTGGGCTGCTTCAACAGGATCGAAGTCTGGCACCCATGCCTTTGCTCGGATTAAAGCGTTGATGGCACCGGTTCGAGCAGCAGATTTTTTCAGCTCTTCAATCCGGGCGGGAAGCATTGACAATCTCTTAAGAGTATCTTGGATTAACGTGGGTGCCGCATTGTTATGTGACGCAGTCGAGATGATCCGTTGCGCTCCAGTATATAGCTGTTCGATTAATGTGTAGGCAGCCTTCAATTTCATTCGAACATCTGACTCCAAGTGGTTAATGCGGGTGCCTGCAACATGATAGAACAGTTCACAAACCGGACCTATCATAGGAAGACCGAAATTATCACAGAAGTCAAAGAACGCTTACCAAAGATGGCGACAGTCATTGCATGCACTTGTCGCTTTATGCTGGTCAGTTCGTCTGTCACCGGTTTAAGGGCAGCTTCAGCAGTTTCAATTTTCTTGATCAAAGCGTTTTTCTCAGTGGCCCAATCCGCCCGATCTTTCTTGAAGCCCTCCTTCAGCTGTTCCATGACGCTTAAAGGCTGGTCAACTCCTCTTTTGCTTTGGAGGTTTCAGCTTGTTGGGATTTTAAGTTCTCTTGAAGATCGGCGAGTTGATTTTCTTTGGTCTTCAGCTCAGCCTGCATTCAGACAGTTATATGGTTTAACAAACGGTATAGATATTGAAGTACCAACCACATAACGAGTTATGCACTTGGTACTTGGGGGCTAATGCCTATTTGATCTACAACTGTCAACTGATTGCAAAGTCCCAAGCTCAATACAAGTATTCAACTTGGCACTTGGGGGCTAATGGCTATTTGCTCAAAAATTATCAGTGAAATTCGAAGCATTCATGTTTATATTATTAAGTCCCGGTTTAACTACATTAAGTTGAACCGACCCTTGGGGGTTACATCAGCACATTCTGAAGTATGCAGCTTTATATTTCACAAGTTCCGGTTTGAAAGAAGATTACAAACCGGCCCTTGGGGGCTAGGAGAATCAGCAAGGCTAAAAGATATACAAGTAGGAAGAGGCATATGAAAGTTACCTCAAATTTCTCCTTCATCATGTTCACTAGGCCAACTTCATGATCGCGACTGGTATATAGCCGATTCAGATAACCAGAATGAAGGTCTTGAGCACTCAGTGCAGCATAAGTCGCCAAGTCGACATTCCACTTGCCCTTGCCCATTGCGGCAATTCATCCTTGGCAGTATGTCTGGACAAAGCGACAGGATGCTGGGTTCGGTATGACCAACACCAGTGATGACAACTTCATCATCCTGGGCGTCATCGGTTTGCACTATGGCTGTTGGTTTACCAGTAGCCTTGGTGGACTTGTGGATTTTTCATTCCGGACGGGACTTCCAGGCTGGTCAGCAGGACCGGAAGCATCAACAGGCCTCTCTTCAGCAATAAAAACCTCATCTTGCGCTAGCGGATCATTGGGCACGTCTTCATGAATAGCCGCTTCAACATCTGGGGTGGCGCCCGGTTCAGGGGCAGTCTCTTCTTCGGCCGCTTTATCCAGGCGAGCCTTCTTGCTCGGCCTCGGTTTGGCCCTGAGAGGAGCAGCAAAATCAAAAACAGTATATGTTGAAAGCTACAATACCAGGAATATTAGGATAAGTGCAAGCTTACCCAAACACGATTTTAAGCGGTGGCAGCTGAGTACCCGTTGACTCGCCGGAGGATGAGTGGGAGGTAACCTGATAATCGGAGTCAGATGGGTTAAGCGGTTGACGAAAACAGCCCGCTTTAGGACAAGTACTGACAAGCAAATTAGAGACCTCTGAACGGCGTCTCCGAACCGGACTGTTCGGTAAACCGGCGGAGGTAACTACCTGGCCGCTATGCCGAGTCGTGCGGCGCACTTCATGCTGTTGGGTCTTCACAAGAAATTTGGGATCCAAATGAGCAAGAGGATGAGAAAATTTAACTTTCTGGATTGCCTGACGAATTTTTAGTGAAGGCAAAAAGTTCGAATCAGAAGAGAGAATAATTACCTCTGCATCATCAGCATGGCTAGCTTCGGCATCATCCTGACAAGTATTATCATCAATAATGCGTGTAAAAGAAAGCCAGGTAAATCGAGTTCTACCTCAAGGTACGGATTACTCACATCATCATCAGCAGGCGGATCAGAGGATGCAGTGGTTTTCCTCTTATGAGCAGGTTTCTTAAGGACCTTTGTCTTTGGACGGGTCGGTCTTTCCGGTTTGTCTGCCTTCTCCTGCAGAAGCTTCTTGCTCCAAAACGGATCATCACCCTGCTTTAACATATATTGGTATCAAGTATTAAGCAGATGTAATATTATCAGAGTTAATGAAAGGGAAAATTCAGACTTACAGTTGGCGGTTTGTTGGTAGCACAAAAAGGAAGCAGGCCGGTTCGGGCACAGACATATTCCGGTTCGTTCAAAATTTTCTTCACAGCTTCTGTGACTTCTTCGTCAGTAAGCTGGATGTTCATGTGCCGCAGAGGGTCGTTAACACTGCTCGTATATTCACACATCAAACCGGAGCGTTGGCTGAGAGGCAGTACGCTCCAGGATATCCAACAACGAGTGAGATCCACTCCTGTTAAACCGTTGGCCATAAAGGCTCTGAGCTTGGACAGTTGGGGAGCATATTTACTCCTCTCTTTGGCAGTCAACCTCTGTGGAAAGGGGTGTGTGTTGCTAAGCCGTTCCGGACGAAAGCCGGGCAAGGGATTTTCATTCGCAGGAGAGGTGTCTTTGCAATAGAACCACGATTGATTCCATTCTTGGGGATGGCTGTGCAGTTTTGCGTGAGGATAAGTGACCTCTTTCCGATTCTGAATCGCCATGCCACCCAATTCCATATTGGAACCATCAGTAAATTCTGTGCGACGGTTTAGATGGAACAAATCTCGGAATAACTCGACTGTAGGTTCCTCTTGAAAGAACACCTCACAGAGCACTTGGAAATGGCATATGTTGGTGACAGAATTGGGGCCAGTGTCTTGCGGACGAAGTTGGAAGTTGGCCAAGACGTGCCGGTAGAATTTTGAACCGGGCGGATTAAAACCTCGGGCTAAGTGATCCGCAAAAACTACCACCTCTCCTTCTCGAGGTGTGGGAGGACATTCTTTGCCTGGGACCCTCCAGTGGATGGTATTCTTGCTGCTTAAAGCGCCAGTCAAGACTAAGTTATTCAGCTGCGCCTCTGTAACACGAGAAGGAGCCCAGTTGCACTCATATACTTGTTTGGCCATGGTGGAGTCTACAAAATAAGCGATTCCGGTTCAAGATTGTGTTGGGTACAAAATATACACTGATATGATCGGGGTTAAACCGAGGATAATTATATTCAAACCGAAGCTCCGTGAAGCGATGGACTATGGCTAAGGGATCCAGGCGGTTCAATAAGGGGACTAATGGTATATACAGGCTTATTAACTTTTCCTATGGTAAGTTAAACCGCCTGATCTAAATATTGAAAGCATTGGAGGTTGTGAAATGGCTAGGTATGCAGAAACAGGTTTCACAAAAGTTCTGTTACAGCAATGGATCTGAGGTAACTTCAGAAAAACAGAAAAAATATTCAAAGGCTTCAAAGCAGAGCGGAAGTGAATCAATGGGCAGATATACAGATGAGATCCACGGACTTTAACATGAGACTATAGGTGGATGCAGAAAGCTAAGTGGTATTCAGTACAAGGTTTTACAGATCCATACAGAGGTTAACACATGAACAGGAGCAGTCGACGAACATCGCAAGAACAAGGAACCCTAGAACAGATCTAGGTTAAGAAGAACAGAGGGCTTACCAGAGCTGAGGAGGGTGCGGAAGGTCACCGCAGTTTTCTGGTGCGTTTAGGTCGATGCATCGGCCAAGGTCGAGGCTGAAGGCGACGACAGCGGAGGAGCTCTGAAGCTGACGACGCGAGGAAGACGAAGATGAGAAGGCAGGAAGGGGAAAAAGGAAATGACCCTTCGGTCCTATTTATAAGACAAAAAGACATGTGTCAGGCGCGACAAACCAGGGGCCACCGAACGGAGCTGTCGCCTCGATTTTTGCAGCCTTATGAAAATGATGAGGTATTACGGATACTTTCTTTATGACAGATGACGTCACCCCGGTTTAACAGCAATTGGAGAAGATGACGTCAAGATGGTTCAACAATTACAAGAAGATGTTAAAGATGAAGATTTCTGCTAAGGATTGACATGAACTCGTTCAAATCAATCTGGGGCCTAATGTTGGGGATATTACTACTGGGCGTAAACCGGCCTACCTGGGCCGGGTTAACTTCATCAGTAGTCCCAGAGCGTTAAATCCCAAGAAGATAGATGAGGGCCCAAGGCCGTAGTCGGTTCAACACTTGTAGCCGTAAACCGGCTTTGTATGTAAACTTGTATTGTAAGTTAGGAATAAGGAGAGACCAACCCGGATACGAATATGAACCGGAGATTGGGACTCTGTGAACCGACGGGCGTCACCCGTGTATATAAGGGGACGACCCGACAGCGGTTCAAGGACAGACAACCACAACTCGAGACTTAGGCGAAGCTTGTTTGCTCCCTAGTCATCGAAACCCCATCAATTCCATCACAACTAGACATAGGCTTTTACCTTCATCGAAGGGGCCGAACTAGTATAAACCCTCTGTGTCCCTGTGTCCGCTTTAACCCCTTCGAGTTAACCCGTTGCGATGGCTCCACGACTAAGTCCTTTTGCTAGGACATCTGCCGTGACAAAACCACGACACTATGGTTAGATTTATCTTAATTCTTCTTTCGTAGTTGTGGATGCTTGCGAGAGGGGTTAATCATAAGTGGGAGGCTTGTCCAAGGAAGGGCAGCACCCAAGCACCGGTCCACCCACATATCAAATTATCAAAGTAACGAACATGAATCATATGAGCATGATGAAAACTAACTTGAGAACAATTCTCATGTGTCCTCGGGTGCGCTTTGCTTTATATAAGAGTTCATCCAGGCTTGTCCTTTGCTACAAATCGGATTGGGTCACCTTGCTGCACCTTGCTTACTTTTGTTACTTGTTACCCGTAACGAATTATCGTATCACACAACTATCTGTTACCGATAATTTCAGTGCTTGCAGAGAATACCTTGCTAAAAACCGCTTGTCATTTCCTTCAGCTCCTCGTTGGGTTCGACACTCTTACTTATCGAAAGGACTACGAAAGATCCCATATAGTTGTGGGTCATCAATCTCAAAACATGATTAGGTGGTTCTCTCTCAGAAAATGGATGGTGGAAGTGTAGGCACGCTCTGATGGCTCTCTTACAAATGAAGAGGGGTTGGAGGGGTATATATAGCCTCCACACAAAATCCAACCGTTACACTCTTTTGGTCCATCTCGGTGGCACCGATCAGTACAAAAATATGAACGTTAGGAATCTCGGTGGGACCGACTTGAACAACTCGATGGGACCGATGTGCTAGGGCTTAGGGAAAACTTCATATCGGTGGCGCCGATTGCATCAACTCGGTGGGACCGAAGTGAAGCAATAAGCAACAGAGAATCTGTCAAGCCAACTCGGTGAGACTGATTGCAACATCTCGGTGAGACCAAAATAATTACAACAAGTCACAGGGAGTTTTCAAGGCCATCTCGGTGAGATCGAGATCCATATCGGTGTGACTAAATCGTTAGGGCTTCTAGCAGTGGCTATGTCAAATGAACTCGGTGGCTCCGGGTAGAAAGAATCGATGGGCCCGAGTTTGGAATTTAGGTTTGGACATATTTGGAAGGAGAAAGTGGCTGAGGGTTTTGGATCAATATCACTAAGCACTTTGAGCAAGTAGACCATTAAGCATCACCTCATCCCCTTTTAATAGTATTGGCTTTCATGTGGACTCAATGTGATCTTGGATCACTAAAATAGAAATGAAGAGTCTTGAGCTTTTGCCAATCTTTGTCCTTATCATTTTGAGGGGTCCACATATCTAGTCCCTGCCATGCCAATCATTGAACATCCTGAAATATTTATCTTGAAAGGATAATAGTTCAATGAGCTACATGTTGTTATGAATTACCAAAACCACCCGGGGATTAGTTGCACTTTCAGTGTACTAACAATGCAAGGCCTTTTCTCCATAGATCTCCTCCTCAAGACTTGCAGGACTTTACCTATTCTATTCCAGACAAACATGAACTATGTGAAATATTGAAGGCCACGAGAAAGAATGCATTGCTAGGACCGTATGGATTTAATGTTGGCTTCTACACATCTGCATGGGAATGGATTGGTGATGATGTCACTAATCTGGTAAGGTACTTCTATACTATAGGTATTCTTCCTCCACGAATCAACAAAAGTCAAATAGCGCTTATTCCAAAAAATTAGTTTGTCTTATGCCAGCTGATTTTGGACCCATTAGCGTTTATAATATTATTTATAAAATTCATTGCAAAATCCCTCGCTAATAGGCTTAAGCAACACCTTCCCGATTATATTCATCCGTACCAGCATGCTTTTATGAGGGTAGGCATATTAGGAACAACATAATCATTGCTCAAGAAATAGCCCATTCTTTTGCTCTTATCTTGGAATTGCAACGACTTCATGCTTAAGATTGATCGATGAAGACAATCACCGCGACGATGATTCCCCTCCCGATGGCACTCCGGCGCCACCAAGAGAGGGGAGGAGAGGTTCTCCCCCTTGTGATTCCTCCTTCATGGCCTCCCCCCTGGATGGGAAGAGGTTCTCCCTCTGGTCCTTGGCCTTCATGGCGATGATGACCCCTCCGGGATCCTCCTCCATGGCCTCCGGTGATGATGGCCCCCTCCGGCAAGGTGCCAGAGAGGGCCTAGATTGATTTCTCGTGGGTACAAAGGCTTGCGGCGGTGGAACTTCTGATCTAGGTTATTTTCTGGAGGTTTGGGCATTTATAGGAGAGGCTCGCATCGAGAAAAAGTCAGGGGACCCCACGAGAAGTCCACGAGGCACAGGGGCGCGCGCTCCACCCTCGCGGGGCCCACGGGACTCCCCTCCTGTAACTCTTATTTTTTATATTTTCCAGAAAAATTCTCCGTTGATTTTCAGCGCATTCCGAGAACTTTTATTTCTGCACAAAAACAACACCACGGTAGTTTTGCTGAAAACAACGTCAGTCCGGGTTAGTTCTAATCAAATTTTACCAAAATAATATAAAACAATAGTAAACATGGCATGAATACTTCATAAATTATAGATACGTTGGAGACGTATCAGCATCCCCAAGCTTAATTCCTGCTCGTCCTCGAGTAGGTAAATGATAAAAGAAATAATTTATGAAGTGTGAATGCTAGCAAGTGCTTCATTTTGATCAATGATAGTTTCAATCACCTTTTCTAGCATCATTATATATCATAACAGTAGCTCAACTCATAAAACTTCTCATGATTAAGCAACAAGCTATTCACATGTTAAAGTATAGATCATAAACTTTCTTGAAACTAACAAACCATGCTCTTAGTCATCAAACAATTGCAATTCATCTTATTTCAGGAAGGGTCTACGTAAGAGCTTTGGTTCAGCAAACTCCACATACTCAACTATCATTTAATTTTTCGCAATTGCTAACACTCACGTGATATTTATGGGTTCAAAGTTTTAATCAGGCACAGAGAAAGATAGGGGCTTATAGTTTCGCCTCCCAACCTTTTACCTCAAGGGTAATGTCAACAATGATACTTTATGAAAACCTACATCCAAGTGGATATATATATCCGGATCGCTCCAACACAAAGTGCTTGCCAAAGGAAAAAGTGTAAAAAGGAAAGGTGAAAATCACCATGACTCTTGTATAAGGGTAGAAGGTAAAAGTAAAAGATAGGCCCTTCATAGAGTGAAGCAGGGGTTGTCATGTGCTTTTATGGTTGGATGCACAAAATCTTAATGCAAAAGAACGTCACTTTATATTGCCTCTTGTGATAAAGACCTTTATTATGCAGTCCGTCGCTTTTATTTCTTCCCTATCACAAGTTCGTATAAAGCTTATTTTCTTCGCACTAATAGATCATACATATTTAAGGAGCATTTTTTTATTGCATGCACCGATGACAACTTACTTGAAGGGTCTTACTCAATCCATAGGTAGGTATGGTGGACTCTCATGGCAAAACTGGGTTAAGGAATGTTTGGAAGCACAAGTATTATCTCTACTTGGTGCAAAGAATTTGGCTAGCATGAGAGGGAAAGGCAAGCTCAACATGTTGGATGATCCAAGACAATATAATGTTTCAGATATAGGAAAACATAACCCATTAAGTTGTCTTCCTTGTCCAACATCAACTTTTTAGCATGTCATATTTTAATGAGTGCTCACAATTGCTAAACATGTCCAAGATAGTATATTTATATGTGAAATCTCTCTTCCTTCAATATTCTTTCATGAATTGTTCAAGTGACCAATTCTGCGTTTGCTAACTTTCAATAAGTTTACTACCTATAATTATTATGTGTGAAGTCATCAATCCCCATGTTATAAGCATATGAAACGTATATAAATTCAGATTTATGATATTCAATTCATTCAACCATTTACTCATAGGATATACGTGGAGCATGTGAGTAAATGACAAACTACTCCAAAAAGATATACGTGAAGAACACTGAGTAGTCAAATAATTAACTAGCCATGGGAGGATTATTTTTCATTCAAGATTTAAGATCCAATGATTTTATTCAAACAACAATTAAAATTGAAAATACGCTCCAAGCAAAACACATATCATGTGACGAATAAAAATATAGCTCCGAGTAAGGTATACCGATAGTTTTGAAGACGAAAGAGGGGATGCCTTCCGGGGCATCCCCAAGCTTAGGCGTTTGAGTCTTCCTTGAATATTACCTTGGGGTGCCTTGGACATCCCCAAGCTTAGGGTCTTTCCACTCCTTATTTTCCTCATATCGATATCTCACCCAAAGCTTGAAAACTTCAATCACACAAAACTTAACGGAACTTCGTGAGATAGGTTAGTATGATAAAGAGTAAACCATTCACTTTGGTACTGTCAAAGACAAGGTTCATAATTGTTATCATACAATCCCTACTGTACCATATCATTTCTACAATTTATATTGAGAAATATAAGCCATAGAAACTAGAAAAAAAGCAAATTATGCAATGACAACAGAATCTGTCAGAAACAGAACAGTCTGTAATGATCTGAACAGAAACCATACTTATGCTACTCCAAAAATTATGAAATAAATTGGTGGACGTGAGGAATTTGTCTATTAATATTCTGAAAAAAGAATCAACTCAAAACCACTCTTCTGTAAACAATTACAGCTAATCTCGTGAGCGCAAAGTTTCTGTTTTTTACAGCAAGATCACATTAGCTTTCACCCAAGTCTTCCCAAAGGTCTTACTTGGCACTTTATTGAAACAAAAGCTATCAAACATGATTACTACAGTATCTTAATCATGTAAACACACAAAAACAGTAAGGGTAAATATTGGGTTGTCTCCCAACAAGCGCTTTTCTTTAATGCCTTTTAGCTAGGCATGATGATTTCAATGTTGCTCACATTAAAGATAAGAATTGAAACATAAAGAGAGCATCATGAAGAATATGACTAGCACATTTAAATATAACCCACTTCCTATGCCTAAGGATTTTGTGAGCACATAATTTATAGGAACAAGAATCAACTAGCATAGGAAGGCAAAACAAGTATAACTTCAAAACTTTAAGCACATAGAGAGGAAACTTGATATTATTGCAACTCCTACAAGCATGTATTCCTCCCTCATAATAATTTTCAGTAGCATCATGAATGATTTCAACAATATAACCATCACATAAAGCATTCTTTTCATGATCTACAAGCATAGAAATTTTACTACTCTCCACATAAGCAAAATTCTTCTCATTCGGAATAGTGGGAGCAAACTCAACAAAATAACTGTCATGTGAGGCAAAATCCAATTGAAAATTAAAATCATGATGACAAGTTTCATGGTTAACATTATTCTTTATAGCATATATGTCATCACAATAATCATCATAGATAGAAACTTTGTTCTCATAATCAATTGGAACCTCTTCTGAAATAGTGGAATCATTACTAACTAAAGTTGAAACTCTTCCAAATCCACTTTAGATGATAGTATTATTCACACTCCAAAAGATATATAAGTGAAGTTCATGGAGCATTCTACAATTAATATAGACTAACCAATATCCAAGCTCAAAATATATAAGTGAAGCACACGAAGCATTCTATAAAACCATACTCAAAAGATTTAAGTGAAGCATAAAGAGCATTCTGTAATGTCATACTCAAAAGATATAAGTGAAGCACATGAACCATTCTATAAATCTATGAAGGGCTATCTCATACTAGCATGGTTGTTAAAGAAAAAGAAAAACACAAAGGACACAAATCATGTGAACAAAACAAAAACCGAGGTATACCGATAATTGTTGAAGAAGAACGATGGGATGCCAACCGGGGCATCCCCAAGCCTAGATGCTTGAGTATCCTTGGAATATTTACTTGTGGTGCCTTGGGCATCCCCAAGCTTGAACTCTTGCCTCTCTTTATTCTTCTCATATCAATAGCTGCTCGATCTTCGAACACTTCATCCACACAAAACTTTAACAAAAACTTTGTGAGATCCGTTAGTATATACTAATAAAGCAAATCACTACCTTTAGGTACTATTGCAAACTCATTCCAATTTCATATTAGCACTTTATCTACTGTATTCCAACTTCACCATGGTTCATACCCCCCGATACTACCCATAGATTCATCAAAATAAGCGAACAACACATAGAAAACAGAATTTGTCAAAAACATGACAGTCTGTAGTAATCTGGAAGTTTAGTAAACTTCTGTAACTCCAAAAAATTCTAAAAAATGACAATTTAAAAAATTTGTACAGAAGTGATGTGCAGAAAGTTTCAGACCCATTTGACTTTCTAGTAAAAAATGTAAATTCACGCGCTAAATCCAAAGTTTCTGTTTTTGTACTGCACAAAGTAAACAAGTAATCTAATCATCCTAAAACCGAAGCTTGGCACATTATTCTTATAATACAGTGGATATCTACAAGGGGATAATTATTTTGAGAGAAACTTCCATGAATTTTTTTACATTGTTTCCATGAGCATGAACACAAGTGTTCAAGGTCGACCCTCACTTCTCCAATGCATAACCTTCCAATCACTTCTTATATTGAAAAACTTTTTAGGCATGAGAGACAAGTAAATTTTTTTGTATTTTCATTCTTTTAATTTTTTTTGTATCTTTCACCCACAACTAAGCAAAACTAAAAAGGGAAAACAAAAACTACTTAGTGAAGAAAGCAAACAAGCATACACAAAAACATCAACCCCACGCTATTGCTCCCCGACAACGGCGCCAGAAAAGAGCTTGATAATCCCCAAGTGCAGGGAATCATCGTAGCAATTCCTAAAGGTGGAAGTGATAAGTATGGAGTGTCTAACCCACAAGGAGCTAAAGGTAAGATCAATATTCTCTCCAGTCCTATCTGCCAGTGATACGACTCTACGTACACCGAATGTTTGCTTCCAACTAGAAACGAGAAATAAAACTACATTGTGGGTATGAAGAGGATAATTTTGCATGGTATCGGAGAGCTAAAATATAAAAGTAGGTGCTATTATCATAAAGTTAGAATATATTACTAAATATTATAAATAGCCAGTGTGGAATAATGATGGGTCGCTGTGCGGAATTATCCTAGGCAATCGTTAACAAGACCGGTAGTCGTCATTGCAATTTCATATGAGGGAGAGGCATAAGCTAACATACTTTCTCTTCTTGGATCATATGCACTTATGATTGGAACTCTAGCAAGCATCCGCAACTACTAAAGATCATTAAGGTAAAACCTTTTTTCGCGAATACGCAAAGCTTGCGTATCTTTTCATTGATAGAAGGAAAGAGAATGAGTATAGGCGAGGATACAACATATGCGCAAACGCAAGATGGCATGAACACGGTGCCTAAAGCAAAGAGACACGAGAGCTCGGCCCAAACAAGCGAACAACACAACTAAACTCCGAAACATGAGAGGCACGCCAGACCAACGTGACAATCGAACATCCACAAGTCCTTAAAGCATCAAGTCCCCTTTATCCCATACGCAACAACCCCCTTACTCGGGTTTATGCTTCTGTCACTCAAGCAACCCACTATAAGCGAATCATGAACGTATTGCAACACCCTAAAGAGGGAATCCCACACGCTTGCGCGACACGGAGGGCACAATAGGACAACACCAAAATAAAACATACAACTCATACCAATCTAGATCATCAATCAACCCAAAGACAAAGGATATCTACTCAAAACATCATAGGATGGCAACACATCATTGGATCATAATATGTGGCATAAAGCACCATGTTCAAGTAGGGATTACAGCGGGGTGCGAGAGAGTGGACCGTGTAAAATAGATGAGGATGGTGATGATGATGGTGATGTTGATGAAGACAATCACCACGGCGATGATTCCCCTCCCGATGGCACTTCGGCGCCACCGAGAGAGAGGAGGAGAGGTTCTCCCCCTTGTGATTCCTCCTTCATGGCCTCCCCCCTGGATGGGGAGAGGTTCTCCCTCTGGTCCTTGGCCTTCATGGCAATGATGGCCCCTCCGGGATCCTCCTCCATGGCCTCCGGTGATGATGGCCCCCTCCGGCAGGGTGCTAGAGAGGGCCTAGATTGATTTCTCGTGGCTACAGAGGCTTGCGGCGGTGGAACATCCGATCTAGGTTATTTTCTGGAGGTTTGGGAATTTATAGGAGAGGTTGGCGTTGAGAACAAGTCAGGGGGGCCCACGGGAAGTCCATGAGGCACAGGGGCGCGCCCTCCACCCTCGTGGGGCCCATGAGACCAAGCTTTCAAATAGCGTCCGCTACCTCCTCTATTGCGACCGCAATAGCGGTAGCGTCACCCTGCCGCTATTAGTTTAAGGTTGCGTTAGAAAATAGTGTGTTGTCATGATGAGGGCGCAATATCACTTGTTAGACCGCAATATCGTCCACTATCCGCAATATCGCCCGCCATATAAGTCCTTGTTGTTCTATTGTGTAATCTATTTTGGTAAATGTGTCTCGCTTGCATAGTTGCATGACCAAATATTATTCTATTATCGTTTATATTCCTATATAAATGATGATTTCTCAAATTAAGTGTCATATTTTTTTGTCAATGGCCTAGGAATATACACAACAATCTCAAATTTACGAGTGCTTTTTAAAAATTGTCTATGTGGACATAGCGCCCGCAATATCACCTGCCATCCGCATTCCGCTACGCGGACCCTAATCCGCAACCAGTCCGCTATCCGCTATTTAAAAGCTTGCACAGGACTCCCCTCCAGTAACTCTTTGTTCCATTAATTTTTATATTTTCCAGAAAAATTCTCCGTTGATTTCCAGCGCATTTCGAGAACTTTTATTTCTGCACAAAAACAACACCACGGTAGTTCTGCTGAAAACAGCGTCTGTCTGGGTTAGGTCTAATCAAATCATACCAAATCATATAAAACAATAGTAAACATGGCATGAATACTTCATAAATTATAGATACGTTGGAGACGTGTCAATGAGGAAGGAGTAGTTCACCCTCGAGGCTAGGGGTATGTACTAGTAGCTGTGTGTTTTATATCTCTCTCTCTCTCTCTTTCTCTCTCTCTCTCTCTCTCTCTCTCTCTCTCTCTCTCTCGTGTTCTTGATTTGGCACGATCTTGATGTACCGCGAGCTTTGTTAATATAGTTGGATCGTATGGTGTTTTCCCCTCTCTATCTTGTTGTGATGAATTGAGTTTTTACCTCTGAGGTCTCACTATTATCATATTGAATACTTTTATTGATTTGAGAACACTTGATGTATGTCTTGCATATGAATACCCGTGGTGAGAATGGGTATTCGTACGTCTCTGATACGTCTCCAACATATCTATAATTTTTGATTGTTCCATGCTATTATATTATCCATCTAGGATGTTTTATATGCATTTATATGCTATTTTATATGATTTTTGGGAATAACCTATTAACCTAGAGCCCAGTGCCAATTTCTGTTTTTTCCTTGTTTTTGAGTATCGCAGAAAAGGAAAACCAAACGGAGTCCAATTGACCTGAAAATTGACGGAGATTATTTTTGGACCAGAAGAAGCCCATGGAGTATCGGAGATGGGACAGAAGAGTCCTGAGGCACCCACGAGGGTGGGGGGCGCGCCCTACCCCCTGGGCGCGCCCCCTACCTCGTGGCCGCCTCGGAGACCCCCTGACTTGTTCCCGACGCCAACACCTCTTATATATACAGAAACCCCCAGAACATAACCTAGATCAGGAGTTCCATTGTCGCAAGCCTCAGTAGCCACCAACAACCAATCGGGACCCTGTTCTGGCACCTTGCCGGAGGGGGGATCCCTCACCGGTGGCCATCTTCATCATCCCGACGCTCTCCATGACAAGGAGGGAGTAGTTCACCCTCAGGGCTGAGGGTATGTACCAGTAGCTATGTGTTTGATCTCTCTCTCTCTCTCTCTCTCTCTCTCTCTCTCGTGTTCTTGATTCGGCACGATCTTGATGTATCGCGAGCTTTGCTATTATAGTTGGATCTTATGATGTTTCTCCCCCTCTACTCTCTTGTAATGGATTGAGTTTTCCCTTTGAAGTTATCTTATCGGATTAAGTTTTTAAGGATTTGAGAACACTTGATATATGTCTTGCATGTGCTTATCTGTGGTGACAATGGGATATTCATGTGATCTACTTGATGTATGTTTTGCTGATCAACTTGCGGGTTCAGTGACCTTGTGAACTTATGCATATGAGTTGGCACATGTTTTCGTCTTGACTCTCCGGTAGAAACTTTGGGGTACTCTTTGAAGTTCTTTATGTTGGTTGAATAGATGAATCTTAGATTGTGTGATGCATATCGTATAATCATACCCACGGATACTTGAGGTGACATTGGAGTATCTAGGTGACATTAGGGTTTTGGTTGATTTGTGTCTTAAGGTGTTATTCTAGTACGGACTCTAGGATAGATCGAACAGAAAGAATAGCTTCGTGTTATTTTACTACGGACTCTTGAATAGATCGATCAGAAAGAATAACTTTCAGGTGGTTTCGTACCCTACAATAATCTCTTCATTTGTTCTCCGCTATTAGTGACTTTGGAGTGACTCTTTGTTGCATGTTGAGGGATAGTTATATGATCCAGTTATGTTATTATTGTTGAGAGAACTTGGACTAGTGAAAGTATGAACCCTAGGCCTTGTTTCCTAGCATTGCAATACCGTTTATGCTCACTTTTATCATTAGTTACCTTGTTGTTTATATATTTTCAGATTACAAATACCCATATCTACCATATGTATTGCACTTGTATCACCATATCTTCGCCGAACTAGTGCACCTATACAATTTACCATTGTATTGGGTGTGTTGGGGACACAAGAGACTCTTTGTTATTTGGTTGCAGGGTTGTTTGAGAGAGACCATCTTCATCCTATGCCTCCCAAGGATTGATAAACCTTAGGTCATTCACTTGAGGGAAATTTGCTACTGTCCTACAAGCCTCTGCACTTGGAGGCCCAACAACGTCTACAAGAAGAAGGTTGCGTAGTAGACATCAAGCAATTTCTGGCGCCGTTGCCGGGGAGGTGAGTGCTTGAAGGTATATCTTTAGATCTTGCAATCGAATCTTTTTGTTTCTTATTTTATCACTAGTTTAGTCTATAAAAGAAAACTACAAAAAAAATGGAATTAAGGGTGCCTCATATGCTTCATCTTTTTAAATTCTTTCGTAAAAATGATGGAAATGAAAATTGTGCCCAAGTGCTAGAAGAAGAATGCAGCACTAAATCTGTGAATGATGAGCATGATTGCAATGTTGTTAGTATGAATTCCTTGAACATCCATGCTGCTAATGATATGCAAAGCCACAAGATTGGGGATGTTATGTTTGATGAAGATGATATGTTTAGTCCCCCAAGTTTTGATGAGCAAATTTATTATGATGAAAGCATGCCTCCTATTTATGATGATTATTTTGTTGACACATATGCTATAAATAATAAAGATAACCATGAAACTTGTCATCATTATTTTAATTTTCAATTGGATTATGCTTCACATGATAGTTATTTTGTAGAGTTTGCTCCCACTACTATTCATGAGAACAAATTTGCTTATGTGGAGAGTAATAAAATTTCTATGCTTGTGGATCATGAAAAGAATGCTTTATGTGATAGTTATATTGTTGAATTCATTCATGATTCTACTAAAAATTATTATGAGGGAGGAATATATGCTTGTAGGAATTGCAAAAATATAAACTTTCCTCTCTATGTGTTGAAAATCTTGAAGTTATGCTTATTTTGCCTTCCTATGCTAGTTGATTATTGTTCCCATCAATTGTTTGTTCACAAAATCCCTATGCAAAGGAAGTGGGTTAGACTTAAATGTGTTAGTCATATTTTTCCATGATGCTCTCTTTATGTTTCAATTCTTATCTTTTATGTGAGCATCATTGAAATCATCATGCCTAGCTAAAAAGACAATTAAGAAAAGCGCTTGTTGGGAGGCAACCCAATTTTATTTTTGTTCTTTGCTTTTTGATCCTGTTTAGTAATAAATAATTCATCTAGCCTCTGGTTAGATGTGTTATTATGTTTTAATTAGTGTTTGTGCCAAGTAGAACCTTTGGGAAGACTTGGGTGAAGCTTATGCGATCTTGCTGTAAAAAACAGAAAATTTTGCGCTCACGAGATTAGCTGCCATTTTCTACGGAGAACGATTTTTGGTTGATTATTTTTGAGATGATTAATAGACAAATTCCTCACGTCCACCAATTTATTTCAGAATTTTTGGAGTTACAGAAGTATTTGTTTAAGTCAGATTACTATAGACTGTTCTGTTTTTGACAGATTCTGTTTTCTATGTGTTGTTTGCTTATTTTGATGAATCTATGAGTAGTATCGGAGGGTATGAACCATAGAGAAGTTGGAATACAGTAGATATTACACCGATATGAATTTTATAATGAGTTCACAACAGTACCTAAGTGGTGATTTATTTTCTTATACTAACGTAGCTTACGAGTTTTCTGTTAAGTTTTGTGTTGTGAAGTTTTCAAGTTTTGGGTAAAGATTCGATGGACTATGGAATAAGGAGTGGCAAGAGCCTAAGCTTGGGGATGCCCAAGGAAACCCAAGGTAATATTCAAGGACAACCAAGAGCCTAAGCTTGGGGATGCCCCGGATGGCATCCCCTCTTTTTTCTTCGTTCATCAGTAACTTTACTTGGAGCTATATTTTTATTCACCACATGATATGTGTTTTTCTTGGAGCGTCATTTTATTTTATTTTGTTGTTCTTGTTGTTTGAATAAAATACCAGGATCTTAAATTATTAAATGTTAGAGAGTCTTCACATAGTTACATAATTATTCAACTACTCATTGATCTTCACTTATATCTTTCGGAGTAGTTTGTCGTTTGCTCTAGTGCTTCACTTATATCCTTTTAGAGCACGGCGGTGGTTTTATTTTGAAGAAATAGATGAACGCTCATGCTTCACTTATATTATTTTGAGAGTCTTAAACAGCATGGTAATTTTCTTAGGTTATGAATTTAGTCCTAATATGATAGACATCCAAGAGGGATATAATAAAAACATTCATATAAAGTGCATTGAATACTATGAGAAGTTTGATTCTTGATGATTGTTTTGAGATATAAAGATGGTGATATTAGAGTCGTGCTAGTTGAGTAATTGTGAAATTGAGAAATACTTGTGAGGTTCGCAAGTCCCGTAGCATGCACGTACGGTAACCGTTGTGTGACAAATTTGAAGCATGAGGTGTTCTTTGATTACCTTCCTTATGAGTGGCGGTCGGGGACGAGCGATGGTCTTTTCCTACCAATCTATCCCCCTAGGAACATGCGCGTAGTGCTTGGTTATGATTAATTGTAAATTTTTGCAATAAGTATGTGAGTTCTTTATGACTAATGTTGAGTCCATGGATTATACGCACTCTTACCCTTCCATCATTGCTAGCCTCTTCGGTACCGTGCATTGCCCTTTCTCACCTTGAGAGTTGGTGCAAACTTCACCGGTGCATCCAAACCTCGTGATATGATACGCTTTATCACACATAAGCCTCCTTATATCTTCCTCAAAGCAGTCACCATACCTACCTATTATGGCATTTCCATAGCCATTCCGAGATATATTGCCATGCAACTTTCCACCGTTCCGTTTATTATGACACGCTTCATCATTGTCATATTGCCTTGCATGATCATGTAGTGGACATCGTATTTGTGGCAAGACCACCATGCATAACTTTTCATACATGTCACTCTTGATTCATTGCCCATCCCGGTACACCGCCAGAGGCACTCATATAGAGTCATATTTTGTTCTAGTATCGAGTTGTAATCCTTGAGTTGTAAATAAATAGAAGTGTGATGATCATCATTATTAGAGCATTGTCCCGTGTGAGGAAAAAAATAGAGAAAGGCCAAATAAAAAAAAGGCCAAACAAAAAAAGGCCCAAAAAAAGAGAAAGGCCAAATAAAAAAAGAGAAGGCCCAAAAAATGAGAGAAAAAGAGATAAGGGACAATGCTACTATCCTTTTACCACACTTGTGCTTCAAAGTAGCACCATGATCTTCACGATAGAGAGTCTCTTATTTTGTCACTTTCATATACTAGTGGGAATTTTCATTATAGAACTTGGCTTCTATATTCCAACGATGGGCTTCCTCAAAATGCCCTAGGTCTTCGTGAGCAAGCAAGCTGGATGCACACCCACTTAGTTTCTTTTGTTGAGCTTTCATACATTTATAGCTCTAGTGCATCCGTTGCATGGCAATCCCTACTCCTCCCATTGACATCAATTGATGGGCATCTCCATAGCCCGTTGATTAGCCGCGTCGATGTGAGACTTTCTCCTTTTTTGTCTTATCCACACAACCCCCATCATCATATTCTATTCCACCCATAGTGCAATGTCCATGGTTCACGCTCATGTATTGCGTGAAAGTTGAAAAAGTTTGAGAATACTAAAGTATGAAACAATTGCTTGGCTTGTCATCGGGGTTGTGCAAGATGAGAGCATTTTGTGTGACGAAAATGAAGCATGGCCAAACTATATGATTTTGTAGGGATGAGCTTTCTTTGGCTATGTTATTTTGAGAGAACATAATTGCTTGGTTAGTATGCTTGAAGTATTATTGTTTTATGTCAATATTAAACTTTTGTCTTGAATCTTTCGGATCTGAACATTCATGCTACAATAAACAAAATTACATTGATAAATATGCTAGGTAGCATTCCACATCAAAATTTATATTTTTATCATTTACCTACTCGAGGACGAGCAGGAATTAAGCTTGGGGATGCTTGATACGTCTCCAACTTATCTATAATTTTTTATTGTTCCATGCTATTATATTATCCATCTAGGATGTTTTATATGCATTTATATGCAATTTTATATGATTTTTGGGACTAACCTATTAACCTAGAGCCTAGTGCCAGTTTCTGTTTTTCCTTGTTTTTGAGTATCGCAGAAATGGAAAACCAAACGGAGTCCAATTGACCTAAAAATTGATGGAGATTATTTTTGGACCAGAAGAAGCCCACGGAGTATCGGAGATGGGCCAGAAGAGTCCCGAGGCACCCACGAGGGTGGGGGCGTGCTCCCATACCTCGTGGACGCCTCGGAGACCCCCCTGACTTGTTCCCGACGCCAACACTTCTTATATATACATAAACCCCCAGAACATAACCTAGATCGGGAGTTTCGTCGCCACAAGCCTCTGTAGCCACCAAAAACCAATCGGGACCCTGTTCCGGCACCCTGCCGGAGGGGGGATCCCTCACCGGTGGCCATCTTCATCATCCCGACGCTCTCCATGACGAGGAGGGAGTAGTTCACCCTCGGGGATGAGGGTATGTACCAGTAGCTATGTGTTTGATCTCTCTCTCTCTCTCATGTTCCTGATTCGGCACGATCTTGATGTATCGCGAGATTTGCTATTATAGTTGGATCTTATGATGTTTCTCCCCCTCTACTCTCTTGTAATGGATCGAGTTTTCCCTTTGAAGTTATCTTGTCGGATTGAGTCTTTAAGGATTTGAGAACACTTGATGTATGTCTTGCATGTGCTTATCTGTGGTGACAATGGGATATTCACGTGATCTACTTGATGTATGTTTTGGTGTTCAACTTGCGGGTTCAGTGACCTTGTGAACTTATGCATAGGGGTTGGCACACGTTTTCGTCTTGACTCTCCGTTAGAAAATTTGGGGCACTCTTTGAAGTTCTTTATGTTAGTTGAATAGATGAATCTGAGATTGTGTGATGCATATCGTATAATGATACCCAAGGATACTTGAGGTGACATTGGAGTATCTAGGTGACATTAGGGTTTTGGTTGATTTGTGTCTTAAGGTGTTATTCTAGTATGAACTCTAGGATAGATCGAACGGAAAGAATAGCTTCGTCTTATTTTATTACGGACTCTTGAATAGATCGATCAGAAAGAATAACTTTGAGGTGGTTTCGTACCCTACAATAATCTCTTTGTTTGTTCTCCGCTATTAGTGACTTTGGAGTGACTCTTTGTTGCATGTTGAGGGATAGTTATATGATCCATTTATGTTATTATTGTTTAGAGAACTTGCACTAGTGAAAGTATGAACCCTATGCCTTGTTTCCTAGCATTGCAATACCGTTTATGCTCACTTTTATCATTAGTTACCTTGCTGTTTTTATATTTTCAGATTACAAATACCCATATCTACCATCCGTATTGCACTTGTATCACCATCTCTTCGCCGAACTAGTGACCTATAAAATTTACCATTTTATTGGGTGTGTTGGGGACACAAGAGACTCTTTGTTATTTGGTTGCAGGGTTGTTTGAGAGAGACCATCTTCATCCTACGCCTCCAACGGATTGATAAACCTTAGGTCATGCACTTGAGGGAAATTTTCTACTGTCCTAAAAACCTCTGCACTTGGAGGCCCAACAACGTCTACAAGAAGAAGGTTGCATAGTAGACATCAGTCTCCAACATATCTATAATTTTTTGATTGTTCCATGTTGTTATATATCAATCTTGGGATGTTTTATATACATTTTATAACAACTTTATATCATTTTTTTGGGACTAACCTATTGACATATTGCCGAGTGTCAGTTGCTGTTTTTTTGCTCATTTTTTACTTCATAGAATATCAGTACCAAACGAAGTCCAAATGCCACAAAACTTGTTGGTAATTTTGTCTGGACAGAAGACAACTTGGGAGCCAAGGAAGTGCCTGAGGGGAGGCCCATGGAGCCCATGCAAGTGCTGAAATTGTAAGTCGCGGGTAGTTTGATAGCAAGATAATTCGTAACGAGCAAGTCAAGATAATAGTAACAAGTATGCAGCAAGGTAGCCCAATCCTTTTGAGGCAAATGATAGGCCAAAACTGTCTCTTATGATAAGCAAAGCATTCTTGAGGGTACACGGGAATTTCATCTAGTCACTTTCATCATGTTGGTTTGATTTGTGTTCGCTACTTTGATAATTTGATATGTGGGTGGACCGGTGCTTAGGTGTTGTTCTTACTTGAACAAACCTCCTACTTATGATTAACCCTGCCGCAAGCATCCGCAACTACGAGAAAGGTATTAAGAATAAATTCTAACCATAGCATTAAACTTTTGGATCCAATCGGTCCCTTACGGAATAGCACATAAACTGGGGTTTAAGCTTCTGTCACTCTCGCAACCCATCATATAATTGCTACTCCACAATGCATTCCCTTAGGCCCAAATATGGTGAACTGTCATGTAGTCGACGTTCACATGACACCACTAAGGGAATCACAGCATACATACTATCAAAATATTCAACACATATTAAGTTCACATGATTACTTGCAACACGATCTCTCCCGTGACCTCAAGAACAAAAGTAACTACTCACAAATGATAAAAATGCTCATGATCAGAGGAGTATTAAATAGCATAATGGATCTGAACATATAATCTTCCACCAAATATACCATATAGTAATCAACTACAAGATGTAATCAACACTACTAGTCACCCACAGGCACCAATCTATAGTTCCGGTAACAAGATTGAATACAAGAGATGAACTAGGGTTTGAGATGAGATGGTGCTGTTGAAGATGTTGATGGAGATTGCCCTCCCCAAGACGGGAGAGTTGTTGGTGATGATGACGACGATAATTTCCCCCTCCGGGAGGGAAGTTCCCCGGCGGAATAGCTCCGTCGGAGGGCAAAAGTGCTCCTGCCCAAGTTCCGCCTCGAGACGGCGACGATCCGTCCCAAAAGCCTTCTCCTTATTTTTTCTAGGTCAAATGACTTATATACCAGAAGATGGGCACCGGAGGTGGGCCGAGGAGGGCACAACCCACCAGGGCGCGCCTGGGTTCCCTGGCGAACCCAGGTGGGTTGTGCCCACCTGGTGGGCCCCTATGTGGTTATTTGCTCCAATAATTCTTAAATAATCCATAAAAAATCTCCATGAAGTTTTAGCTTGTTTGGAGTTGTGCAGAATAGGTGGCCCGACGTAGCTTTTCCAGGTCCTGATTTCCAGTTGCCGGAATTCTCCCTCTTGGTGTGTACCTTGCAAATTATGAGAGAAAAGGCATTAGAATTACTCAAAAAAGCATTATAGTGGATAAAAACATTATAAATAATAGTAAGAAAACATGATACAAAATGGACGTATCAACTCCCCCAAGCTTAGACCTCGCTTGTCCTCAAGCAAAAACCGAAAAACATGTCCACATGCTTTGAGAGAGAGGTGTCGATAAAAACAAAATACTGACATAGAAGCATCATGTTGATTATTATAACAACAACAAAATTAAACATAGGACTTATATCGTAAAACTTTCATCATATACTTCTCATGAATAAGTAACAGTTCATCACACAATCGAAGTATAAAGCAAAAACTCTATTAGAAACCAACAAATTATGTTCTCAGTCAACTTTGCAACTACAATTCATCATCTTTTCAGGAAGGGTCACGTGTCAGAGCCTTTAGGAAAGTTCACATACTCAACCATCATATAGTCTTGTATGATTGCTAACACTCACCTCGTACCCATGAGCAAAACGTTTCAACCGGACACATAGAAAGATAGGGGCATATAGTTTCGCCTCCCAACATACTCACCTCAAGGGTGATATCGACAATAATAATTCATGCTATCTATATTCAGCTGGACATATGTGCCTAGATCTTTCCTCACCACATGATGCTTGCCAAAGGTGAAAAATAGAAATAAGGAATAGAAGGGAAACTTTGACTCTTTGCATAAAAGTAAATACATAAAAGTAAAAGATAGGCCCTTCGCAGAGGGAAGCAGATGTTGCCATGCGCTTATTTGTTTGTATGCTTAATCCCTTAGTGCAAGAGAATGTCACATTGTATTGCCCCTTAAGATGACAACCTTTATTATGCAGTCTGTCGCTTTTATTCTTTGTCATCCAAGTTCGTACAACGCTCAATTTTCTCTTACACTTAATGATCTCACACTTTTAGAAGCAACTTTTATTGCCTTTTTGCACCGATGACAACTTACTTGAGGGATCTTGCCCAATCCCTAGGTAGGTACGGTGGACACTTGAAAAGATTTGGGTTTAAGGGTTTTCGGATGCACAAGTAGATCTATACTTAGTGCGGAATTTTTGGCTAGCAAAGATAGGGGGCAAGCATCACATGTTGAAGGATCTATGACAATATGACTTATATGTGAATTAAACAAACATAAACCATTAGGTTGTATTCCTTGTCCAATGTCAACAACTTTGGCATATAATATTTTGATGAGGGCTCACAATCACAAAAGATTTCTAGGATAGTATATTTATATGTGAATCTTCTCTTCCCTTATTAATTCTTTCATGAGTTGCATCATTGATGTGACGCCCCCGACTCAATCATACACTAATCATGCACGCAATCCAACACACGAGCAAACAAGAAGCGAGCGAGAAAGAGGCGAACGGAAAAGAGAGGGCGAATAAAACGACAAGGGTGAAGTGGGGGAGAGGAAAACAAGAGGCAAATGACAAATAATGTAATGCGGGAGATAAGGGTTTATGATGGGTACTTGGTATGTTGACTTTTGCGTAGACTCCTCGGCAACGGCGCCAGAAATGGCTCGTTGTCGGGAGTCCAAATCTTGACTTGACCTTGCGTAAGCCTCCCCGGCAACGGCGCCAAAAATCCTTCTTGCTACCTCTTGAGCACTGCGTTGGTTTTCCCTTGAAGAGGAAAGGTGATGCAGTAAAGCAGCGTAAGTATTTCCCTCAATTTTTGAGAACCAAGGTATCAATCCAGTAGGAGACCACACACGAGTCCCTCGCACCTGCACAAACAAATAAATCCTCGCAACCAACGCGATAAAGAGGTTGTCAATCCCTTCACGGTCACTTACGAGAGTGAGATCTGATAGATATGATAAGATAATATTTTTGGTATTTTTATGATAAAGATGCAAAGTAAAATAAAAGGAAATAAAAATATCTAAGTGTTGGAAGATTAATATGATGGAAAATAGACCCGGGGGCCATAGGTTTCACTAGTGGCTTCTCTCAAGAGCATAAGTATTACGGTGGGTGAACAAATTACTGTTGAGCAATTGATAGAATTGAGCATAGTTATGGGAATATCTAGGTATGATCATGTATATAGGCATCACGTCCGAGACAAGTAAACCGACTCCTGCATGCATCTACTACTATTACTCCACACATCGACCGCTATCCAGCATGCATCTAGAGTATTAAGTTCATAAGAACAGAGTAACACTTTAAGTAAGATGACATGATGTAGAGGGATAAACTCATGCAATATGATATAAACCCCATCTTGTTATCCTCGATGGCAACAATATAATATGTGCCTTGCTGCCCCTACTGTCACTAGGAAAGGACACTGCAAGATTGAACCCAAAGCTAAGCACTTCTCCCATTGCAAGAAAGATCAATCTAGTAGGCCAAACCAAACTGATAATTCGAAGAGACTTGCAAAGATAACCAATCATACATAAAAGAATTGAGAGAAGATTCAAATATTGTTCATAGATAAACTTGATCACAAACCCACAATTCATCGGTCTCAACAAACACACCGCAAAAGAAGATTACATCGAATAGATCTCCAAGAGAGAGGGGCAGAACATTGTATTGAGATCCAAAAAGAGAGAAGAAGCCATCTAGCTAATAACTATGGACCCGAAGGTCTGAGGTAAACTACTCACACATCATCGAAGAGGCTATGGTGTTGATGTAGAAGCACTCCGTGATCGATGCTCGCTCCGCCGGAGCTCCGGAAAAGGCCCCAAGATGGGATCTCACGGGTACAGAAGTTTGCGGCGGTGGAATTAGGTTTTTGGCTCCGTATCAGGTAGTTTGGGGGTACGTACGTATATATAGGAGGAAGAAGTACGTCGGTGGAGCAACATGGGGCCCACGAGGGTGGAGGGCGCGCTTGGAGGGGGTAGGCGCGCCCCCTACCTCGTGCCCTCCTGGTTGATGTCTTGACGTAGGGTCCAAGTCCTCTGGATCACGTTCATTCCGAAAATCACGTTCCCGAAGGTTTCATTCCGTTTGGACTCCGTTTGATATTATTTTTCTGCGAAACTCTAAAATAGGCAAAAAAACAGCAATTCTGGGCTGGGCCTCCGGTTAATAGTTAGTCCCAAAAATAATATAAAAGTGTATAATAAAGCTCATTAATGTCCAAAACAGAATATAATATAGCATGGAACAATAAAAAATTATAGATACGTTGGAGACGTATCCCCTGCACGTAGTAGTAGGCACCTCCAGTGTAGTAGGAGTCATCGTCAATGGTGGCGTCTGGCTCCTGGGCTCCAGCATCTGGTTGCGACAACCAGGAAGAAAGGAAAGGGGGAAAAGGGGGAGAAAGCAACCGTGAGTGAAAGTGCGTTATATAGACTAGAGGGGGGGGGGTGAATAGGCGATTTTTATGAAATTCTTCACTAAGGAATTTGCTAGTGAGGAAATTCCTTAGCGAAGAACTACTTGCAGTGGAATAAGTACTCAGAAGTAAACATAACAGAATACATGCATGGTCATCATGATGAAATGAAGAGAAACACAGAGTATAGAAAGCGTAAACACAGGATAGCACAAGATGAAGACAAACAGACTGAAGAAATTGAACTGAGGAAATTGAGAAAGTCTTCAGTCAAAGTCTTCAAACACAGATATGAATAGTCACACAACACAGTAATGAGGAAATGAAAGTGTTGAGGAAATAGAACCAGTTGGCTTGGTGAAGACAATGATTTGGTAGACCAGTTCCAACTACTGTCTCAGTTGTACATCTGGTTGGAGCGGCTAGGTATTTAAACCTGAGGACACACAGTCCCGGACACACAGTCCTCACCGTATTCTCCTTGAGCTAAGGACACACAGTCCTCGCCCAATCAGTCGTGGTAAGTCTTCAGGTGACTTCCGAACCTTCACAAACTCGGTCACTCGGCGATCCACAATTCCTCTTGGATGCTCTAGACCATGACGCCTAACCGTCTGGAAGAAGCACAGTCTTCAAAGGTAACAAGCATTGGATCCACGCAGGATTAATCTCTTCAGTGATGCTCAATCACTTTGGGTTTGTAGGTGTTTGGGTTTGGGTTTCGGATTTTCCTCACTTGATGATTTTCGCTCAAAGTCCTCGGAGGATGGGATGCTCTCAAATGACAAGTGTCAGTTTCTCGCGGAGCAGCCAACCAGCTAGTGGTTGTAGGGGGCGGCTATTTATAGCCTAGGGAGCAGCCCGACATGATAAGACATAAATGCCCTTCAATGATATGACCGTTAGGTGGATAAGATATTTTGGGACAGCTGGCGCGCAGCACAGCAACGGTCGGAAATTCGAGGTACAAATTCCTTAGGGCTATCATGTTCCTCACTGTGTAGGCAATTCGCACTGGCAAATTCCTAACTACTAAGTCAGAACAAAGTCCTCAGTGACCAGAAGAACTGCGTCTCTGTCACTGAAGAAATTGACTGAACTGTATGAGATTTCCAATGGCTTCACTCGAAGGGATTGTAGGTGTAGGATTTTGAGTTGAGCATCACATGGAAATTTCTCCTTAGTATTTCCTCGACCCCCTTTAACAGTACGGTGTTTCCTATGACTCAAGAAAGAGAAAATGGAACTACGAAAACAAAAGTCTTCACGCCTCATGTTCCTCGAATGAATACCAAGTCTTCAAGGTCACACCAGTTTCTCCACTTTCAAAATCTTCAGAAAGTCTTCAGAATACCAAAGTCTTCAGTCGAAGAACTTCATTTTTAGGGGTCGACTTTCTCTGTAAATATCAAACTCCTCATAGACTTATAGACCTGTGTACACTCATAAACACATTAGATCCTTAACCTATAAGTCTTCAATACACCAAAATCACTAAGGGACACTAGATGCACTTACAATCTCCCCCTTTTTGGTGATTGATGACAATATAGGTTAAGTTTTCAACAGGGATAAACATATGAAGTGTAAATACTGATATTGAGGAATTTGATTGCAAGATATAGAAGAACTCCCCCTGAAGATGTGCATAGTGAGGAATTTGCTTTTGAAGCAATGCACACTTGAAGAGTTGAATCATGGAGATCTCCCCCTATATCTTGTTATTCATACACGCATTTGACATATAATATGAAGAATTTGAAATGCATGATGAAATATGGTGACTGATGTAAGTCAGCATGCGTGCAATAATATTGACGAGGAATAAGCATGCAGAATAACGTAGCAGAAGTATCAGACCACCATCGGGTTTAAGTTTACAACTCGATCCAATAAAAGTTTCAGAAGAACGAGAGTTGTAACTTAGCAAAAAACACCCATATAGTAGACCCGCTTGAAGACTAACTCAGATTTCTCCCCCTTTGTCATCAAATGACCAAAAGGATCAAAACTGAGGACTAATGCCCCTGAAGATAATCAAGTTGATGAAGGAGCGCGAGCGTTGTCGGGTTCGGTTGTTGTAGTAGGGCCTGCCGCTGTGTCGTCCAAGTCTTCATTTTCATCAGTGTCATGCGATGAAGAATAGGAGCTGGCCACCAAGGAAGGAACCTTGACCTTCTTGTATTTCTTCGAAGGAGGTGCAGACCAGTCAAAGTCTTCCTTGAGACCCATTTTCTTCAGATCTTCAACGCTGTAGACATGAGCGAGAATAGCCCACGTGCGGTTGAAGGTTTCATGGAGGTAGTAGTGGTTTTTCTTCACTGCATTGTGTGTTGAAGTCATGTTGTGAAGAATTGAACCAAACTGACGCTTGACCCATTTATGATTGCGATCAACCTTCTGATGAAGACTGAGGAGTAACTCACGATCAGTCATCACCCTGGGTGCTGTGGCTTGAGGACTTTGCTTGGCATTGTTGGCGGCAGAGTCATGTGTGGCAGAGTCATCATTGGTGCAGTAGGATGCAGCCTTGCGAAACTGACCATCCAATGGACGAATGCCTTCATCTATCACAGCAGTTGCCTTGCCTTTGTCATCAGCTGAGGAAAATGTCCTTTTGAGGACTTCAATTGGAGGCAAGTAGCTGCAGTAGTTCAGAGTGTCAGCTTTGTAGTTGAGTGAAGACCTTGTCCTGATGAATCTCATAATCCATGGTGCATAAGGCTTCAGCTCAAATGGTGACATAACAATATTGGCCAGAGTCCTCATGAAGAAATCGTGAAAGTTGACGGGAACGCCATGACAGATGTTGAAAAGCATATTCTTCATGATGCCAACGACTTCTTCATCATTTGAGTCGTGGCCATTGATAGGACTCATTGTCTTCGACAGAATGCGATAGATAGTCCGAGGCACATACAATAATTCCTTGACGAGGAAATTGGTTCGAGGGGCTTGCCCTGGCTTCATCAAAACTTGCATGTAGTGATTTGAAAGCTCAGGTTCACTATAGACACAACGTGCATCTTCAATAGAAGGACTGAGTGGTAGGGCACGAAGCAATTCAGAAGCTGGTGCCTTGTAATGAGTGTTCTCTGTCATCCAATCCAACACCCATGAATTCACATCTTCAGAGTCGCCTATGATGTGCAACATTGCATAGAACTGAAGAATGAGTTCTTCATTCCAATCACAGATGTCAGTGCAGAAGTTTAGCAGCCCAGCGTCGTGAAGAACACTGAGGACTGGCTCGAAGCACGACAGAGACTCCATGTCCATGTGAGGAATATGTGCATGATCGAAGACTTTGTCTTTGTTGAACAGCACAGAGGAATAGAAATTGGCTTGACTAGCAGTCCAGAAACGCCTCTTCCTTATGCGAGCAGAGTCATATGGATTGTAATCAGTGAAGAATACGTGCTCGCCAAAGAAGTCTTCAGCCTTGAACTTTTGCTTCCTTGAGAACGGATCTTTGGCTTTGGGAGAGGGGTGTCAGTGAGTTGCATCACGACCTCAGGAATCGCGAGCTCAGGTTCTTCAGGCTGAGGAATTTCTGGTTCCTCTTCAGGTGCAGTCTGTGTTGTCACATTATCAGCAGTAGCAGTTTCTTCAGCACTAGTGGCTGGAATGTCTTCACGAATAGACGAGGTGGGATGAGTTTCTTCAGAGCCCATTTGAACTGTTGGTGCAGGGGAGTGAGGAATTTGCTGTAGTGGGGTGAAGAGTGGAGAATTGGGATGCTGACTTTCCCAAAAGTCATCATTCATTACTGGCGTTGTACTTCCAATATCCACGTCTTCATCATCCAATTCTTCAACACCAGCCTCTTCAGCTGTGAACTGAGGCATTGGTGAGGATACAACAGGTGTTGAAGGGATAGCATCCACTTCAATTTCCTCATCAATCTGCTCTGACGGAGCAGCAGATTGAGTTTCTTCATCAGATCCACTTGGGATCTCATATTCTTCACCAAAAGGAACAAGGTCCTTTGATGGCATGGTGGAAATCGGAACAACATCGATCGGATTTTCAAAAGAGCTGGTCATAGGCTTCATCTTCTTTGAAGCTGAAGATTCTGAAGCACTTGATGCTTTCCTTTTCTTCACTATAGCTCGCTCTGCAACCTTGGTATTCTTCACATCTGATGCAGATGGAAGGATAGGAGTTGGTGTAGGCGCGGGAGGAGTTGAGGAATCTGTTTGAATTTCCTCAGGCGCAACTGATGCAGTTGCCCTGACTTCTTTAGTTTCTTCAGGCGCACCACTAGTGGATGCCCTGGCAATTTCTTCAGCGGCTGGAATGGAGTCATCAGCCCTGGAACTAGCATTTTCTTCAGCAGCCTGAAAGTCATCAGCGGTGCTGGCATGTTCTTCAGTGGGCTGAGCAGAAGCTTCAGCTTGAGGAACTTCTTGTTGCGATGGGGCTGCAACATCGGTGAACTTCTTAGTTAGTTTCACAAACCTGACTTTGGCTCCTTTCCAATCAGCATAGTATGAGTTGAATTTGTCATTGAGGGTTTTGATTTCAGACTGAATTTTGATGAGTTCATCAGTCGTCATTTTGACCACGTTGGTCTTCAGAAACTTTTCCTTCTTGTACTGGGCCTTCTTGATCTGCCTGGCCTGATCATATTTCCATTTCTCCTCTTGGATGAAATGAGTCAGCATGTGATTTTGACCAGGTGCCTACTTGAAGTCAGGCATAGGAGTATTTGGGTCCTTGTGCCAGAGATCAATGTAGTCTAGGATCGCCCTTGGATCCAACATCAGTGGTACAGGTGTGCCTTTGGCTCTAGCGGCCCTTTCTTGTCTGTTTCTGATGATTTCTGCAAGTTCATCATCATCAGCTTCATCTTCTTCAGGTGGCTCTTGGAAGGCGACCTGTTTCTTCTTGGGACTTGGCCAAGGACCTCGTCCAGCAGTTGCCTTGGTCTTCAGCAGAGTGGGGCCAGATGAAGAATTTGGTGCAGCTGAGGAACTTGCTGAGACACCAGAGGCAATGGAGATGCCTGCAGTCCTTTGGCACGAGGCTAGATGCGTAGGTGCTGAGGACTTTGCCGGAACAGCTGAGGACTTTGGAGGACATGCTGAGGATTTTGGAGGAGCAGGAGCAGCTTGAGGAATTGGTCTTGAAGATTTTGAAGTGCCTGGCCGTGAGGGCGCAGCTGAGTAACTTGGCCGTGTGGGCACTGTTGGTGAAGCACTTGGCTTACGAGCAGGCTTCTTAGGCATAGATTTCCTCGGCTTGACAGAGGCCTCAGTGGCAGCAACAACAACAGAGTCTTTGTTGAATTTCCTCACTGCTTCTCTGGCTTGTCTAGCCAGCTTGGCTTGGCGCTTTGCCCATTCTTCAGGAAAGTCCTCACCGCGTTTGATGCTAGTGGGATCAGCCTCTTGGACAGGTGCTAGTGGAAGTCTTGGGCATGGAGGGTTGAGGGCGAATTTCTTCATATACTTTGGAGTTACATATCTATATTCCCTCCATTCGCGTGCCCATCTCCGTTCTATTCTCTGAATGCGCACCTTGCGCAGATTTTTGTTTTCTTTGCCAAACTTGGCCTCATCAGGTGTGCAATAATCTTTGTAAATGTCCTCACGTATTTCAAAAGCAGTCATGACCTCAGGCCTCTTTCCTCCTTTCTGCGGCTTCTTACCATCTGCCATATTCTTCAGCTGAGGAATTTGAACAATTGAATTCTCTGAAGAAGTATGCAATTTATCTTCGAGGAACGCTGCAAATGAGTTAAGTTGATGAGAACCTAGTGATTCAGCAGCGGACATGAGTACCTGTGAATAGAGTATAGTTGCGAGGAATTTGGAGAGGTCATATGTGTTCTCAGAAGGTTTTTCAAAAAGAACAAGTTTGAGGAATTTGACCAGATGAGTCTTGAAGAATTTCACTAAACGTGCTTTGTCTTAGGTTCCAGAGTTGTATAGATCAAAGATCCACACAATTGAGGAATCTTGAAGAAAATGATGCTTAGAGAAATGAATCAAGAACAGAGGAGTTGTGAGGTGTTTTGTGTGTGAGGATTTTAGGAATAAAAACACCTTTGAAGATTTTGAAGAACAATATCGAATCAAAGAGGGCAGTAAAAGTAACTTTTAATTACCCTGAATGAAGAACACGACAAACAGTGAGGTGAAACAGCGGAGTTCGTCGGTGTAGATCTTCCACGCCCTAACTCGGCGGAGGAAGATGGCTACGGCAGCGGCGGAGGTGAAGATTTCCGCAGTCAGCGCGAGTACGACGGTGACGAGGTCGAGGAAGTGAAGCTCTTCCTCACCGGCGACAATGGAGTAGCGGCGGCGCTAGGTTTTGGGAAGCTCGAGCGGGAGAGAGAGATCGAGCGGAGTAAAGGAAGTGAGGAAGGGGACAGGGGTATTTATAGCCACGGTGAAAAACTGTTCGCCCGAAGATTTGGGACGAACGTGCCCCTGACCCTTCTCCTTCACACAACATGTGTCACCCACGTACTGTGAAGTGGATATCATGTTAGATCGTGGGTGAATAGAATAATGCATCGTGGGATGCGGAACAGTTTGAGCGGTAAAACCAAAAATTTGGATAAGATTAGTTTTAACGTTCCATTCGCAATTTCTTCAGCTGTCAAGGACACAGTGAAGATTTTGAATGAGTTTCAAATAGAACGCACATGAAGAATTTGTGAATAGATTGGATTGAGTATAGCATAGAGGGGGAAGGGTCCGATCACATTCACTTAGCAGAAAAACCAACTTGAAGAGATAGCCATAAGTGAATGCTATAGAGAACATAAACTCACATATATATATAGCCAATGAAGAAAGACGACGGAAACAGTGAAGATTTTGAAAAGTTGAAGAATTTGAACAACTGAGGAATTTCAAAACTGAGCAAAAACTCAAATTGAAGATTTTGAGCTTTTTGTGGTGGCGTGACCCACCGTATAAGAATGATGATTTCAGACACCGCGTACAATTGTTGTAGGGTTCTGAGAGTCAAATTCTTCGTTAATTTCTTCACACTTAGAGTGTTATTCTTCATTGATTGAAGAAAAACGTTTCTTCATGTGTTGCACATCTAAGTAATCAATTTTGCATAAGTGTTAGGATGAGTGCCTTTTCAAAGTACATTCGAAGACTCTAAGATATTTAGCTCACACCGCAAGTTGCTAAATCTCTTCTCATCCAAGGGCTTTGTGAAGATATCGGCTAGCTGTTCTTCAGTCTTCACATGCTCAATAGAAATGTTGCCCTTCAACACATGATCGCGAAGCAAATGATGACGAATCTGAATGTGCTTTGTCTTCGAGTGCTGAACTAGGTTGTGAGCAATCTTGATGGCACTCTCATTATCACAGAGGAGAGGCACATTCTTCACATTGATGCCATAGTCCTTGAGTGTTTGCTTCATCCATAGCAGTTGAGCACAGCAAGAACCAGCAGCAATGTACTCAGCTTCAGCAGTAGACAGTGATACGCAGTTCTGTTTCTTCGAGGACCAGCAAGGATCGTCCGAGGAAATGACATGTACCAGATGTTGACTTGCGGTCCACACGATCACCAGCATAGTCAGAGTCAGAATATCCAATGAGATCAAAATCCAAGCCCTTGGGATACCATAATCCTAGTGTTGGTGTGTGAGCTAGATATCGAAGAATATGCTTCACAGCCTTATGGTGTGATTCCTTCGGTGCAGCTTGAAATCGGGCACACATGCAAACACTAAGCATTATATCTGGCCTAGATGCACATAAGTACAATAAAGAGCCAATCATGGAGCGGTATACCTTATGATCGAAGTCAATACCATTTTCATCAGTGCATAGTTGACCATTTGTGGGCATAGGAATTTTGATGCCTTTGCAATCTTGCATGCCGAATTTCTTCAGGACATCCTTGAGGTATTTTTCCTGAGATATGAATATGCCATTGCGCTATTGACGAATTTGAAGACCTAGGAAGAATTTCAACTCTCCCATCATAGACATTTGATATTCTTCACTAATCATATAGGCAAATTCATCACTATAACGTTGGTCAGTACAGCCAAAGATGATATCATCAACATATATTTGGCACACAAACAGCTCACCATCATAAGATTTAGTAAAGAGAGTAGGATCGAGTGAACCGAGTGTGAAGCCATTCTTCATGAAGAATTCCTTCAAAGTATCATACCACGCCCGTGGGGCCTGCTTGAGGCCATAGAGGGCCTTATTGAGTCTGAAGACTTTGTCAGGATTCTTTGGATCTTCAAAACCTGGGGGTTGAGCAACATATACTTCTTCCTCAAGCTTACCATTGAGGAATGCACTTTTCACATCCATTTGATATAAGATGATATCATGATGGTTAGCATAAGCAAGTAATATGAGAATAGCCTCAAGTCTAGCAACAGGTGCAAAAGTTTCATAGAAATCAACTCCTTCAACGTGTGTGTAGCCTTGAGCTACTAGTCATGCCTTATTCCTCACCACAAGGCCATTTTCATCTTGCTTGTTGCTGTAGATCCACTTTGTGCCAATGATATTATGCTTGCGAGGATCTGGACGGTTGACCAGTTCCCAGACGTTGTTGAGCTTGAACTGATGTAATTCTTCTTGCATGGCCTGAATCCACTCAGGCTCCGGAAATGCTTCATCTACCTTAGTGGGCTCTGTGATAGAGACAAAAGCATAGTGCCCACAAAAGTTAGATAAGTGTGAAGCTTTTGAGCGTGTGAGAGGACCTGGTGCTTTGATGTCATCGATGATCTTCTCCACTTGCACTTCTTTTGCAGGGCGAGGATGAGCTGGTTATCGTTGAGGAATTTGATCAGCATTTTCTTCAGCATCAATTTCCTCAGCATTATCTTCAGGGGCATTAGCTCGACGTTCTTCATGTTCTGGAATGAATTCTTCACCAGATTCTTCAGTAGGAATGACATCCACAGTAGCCTTGAGCTTGATAGAATCCTCAGGTGCTGGTTCATCTATCACAGAAGGTAGGTGCTCTCTTTGCGAGCCATTAGGTTCATTGAACCACACATCTAAAGTTTCAACAATCTTGTGAAGAACATTGTTGAAGACTCTGTAGGTGTGCGAGTCCTTTCCGTAACCAAGCATAAAACCTTCATGTGCTTTCGGTGCAAATTTTGAGTTGTGATGAGGATCTCTAATCCAGCATTTAGCACCGAAGACTTTGAAATAACTCACATTGGGTTTCTTTTCAGTGAGGAGTTCATAGGCAGTCTCCTTGAAGAATTTGTGAAGATATACTCTGTTGATGATGTGGCACGCAGTATCAATTGCATCAACCCAGAAACAACGAGGTGTTTTGTACTCGTCAAGCATAGTGCGAGCCATCTCACCAAGAGTCCTGTTCTTGCGCTCCACGACGCCATTCTGTTGAGGAGTATAAGGAGCAGATAACTCATGAGTAATACCAAGTTCATCAAGATAGTCATCGAGACCCGAATTCTTGAACTCAGTGCCATTGTCACTTCTGATGTGCTTGATCTTCACACCAAAGTTGGTTGAAGCCCTCGAGGAAAATCGTTTGAAGACTTCCTGCACTTCATGTTTGTAAGTAACAAGGTGTACCCATGTGTAAAGAGAGTAATCATCAACAATAACAAAGCCATATTGAGATGCTTCATTCGAAATGGAAGAATAATGATTAGGACCGAAGAGATCCATGTGAAGCAATTCAAATGGACGAGTAGTGGTCATGATAGTCTTTGCTGGATGCTTGGCCTTGGTCATCTTTCCAGCTTCACAGGCACCGCATAAGTGATCCTTGAGGAATTTGACATTCTCAATGCCAATGACATGCTTCTTCTTTGCAAGCGTGTGCAAGTTCCTCATGCTTGCATGACCAAGTCGTCGATGCCATAGCCATCCTTCTGAAGCTTTTGCATGTAGGCATATGGCTGGTTGTGAATTTGCAGAGAAATCAACAATATACAAGTCTCCTCTCCTAAAGCCTTCGAAGACTTTCGAATTGTTAGCTTCCATAATCACAACACAATGATACTTGCCAAAGACAACAACCATATCAAGATCACAAAGCATTGAGACGAACATAAGGTTGTATCCTAAGGACTCAACAAGCATGACTTTGTCCATGTGTCGATCCTTTGTGATAGCAACCTTTCCTAGACCCAATACCTGACTTTTGCTTTTGTCAGCAAAGATGATATGCTTCAGATGCGATGATGATAAGGGAGCATCCATCAATAGATTCTTGTCACCAGTCATGTGATTTGTACATCCACTATCGAGGACCCACTCAGTGGCTTTGGGTTGATCATCCTGCAGATGAATTAGTGAAGCTTACGAACTCATATACTTCATCAGTGAAGAATATGATATCAAATTCATTAGATCAATTTCATCAAGCAGTAAGACAGATAAAACAGTGTGAGGACGTGAGAAATGAAAATTCATTTCTTCATGATTAGCCTGCGTCCTTTCAGGCATTTTGTCAGGTCCCCAGCAAATTCTTCAGACGTTTGAGCACGTCTGGAGACCTGAACCTGCATAAGAGATTTGTTCTTTTTCTTCACTACCCACATCTGAAGGGATGGCAAAGAGTTCATCACTCTGCGAGCTCATATGAGATTGGTGGCATAGCGGCCAAACCATTTCGTTTCACATAAGAGGGGTTAGGGTAAGCATATGAATAAGCAGAGAAATTCTTCGAGGACTTATGAACAAAATGATTAGAAGAACAATGCTCATATTCATAGCCCTTGGCTCTTCCCTGTGAAATAGAGTTGTTAGCACGATGATGTTCATATGAGGACTTTGATCCATTTGAGGAATTTGATCCGCGTGAGGAATTTGGTCCATATGAGGACTTGGATCCATATGAAGAATTTGGTCCATATGAAGAATTTGATCTGGGGTTCCTATTCTTCACAGGTGGTGTCATGAGGACATTCACCTGAAGACTTTCAAGGCACCTTTTGGGAACCTAGATTTTCTTCATAGGGGAACCGTTCCCTCAGTTGGTGCCAACATATCTAGCAAATACTTCATCATTCTGATTTTTGAACAGTTTATAGTTGCAGTCAAATGACTCATCAGAAGAATGAGAAGATTCACATGGATAGCCAGATAAATTAGATGGATCAACTGGAGGTCCCTTTGCAGCAACCCATGAGGTTTTGGGGTACTGCTCAGGCTTCCAATATGTACCATCAGCATTGAGTTTCCTCTCAAAGGCAATACCCTCTTTCCTAGGGTTCCTGTTGAGGATCTGCTTTTTAAGCACATCACAAAGAGTCTGATGCCCTTTGAGGCTTTTGTACATGCCTGTCATGTACAATTCCTTCAGTCCTGCATCGTCAGTGATACTAGCAATGTCCTCAGATGAGGAATTAGTGATAGCAAAGGCAGGTGAAGAATTTGTAACATTAGAAGCATTTGAACATTCAGGTGAAGAATTAGCAGATTCTCGTTCAATGCATTTCAAACATGGAGGAACAAATTCTTCTTGAGCAGCGCTGATTTGTTGAGCAAGTAATGAATCGCGCTCCTTCTGAAGATCTTCATAACTCACTCTTAGCTTCTCAAGATCTTGCTTTCTTTGAAGAAATTCAAAAGAAAGCTTCTCATGATCAGACAAGAGAGTGTTATGATGACTTTGAAGGTTGTCAAACCTGGTCTGAAGTCTCTGAGGATTTTCAGTTAAGGCTTTAGTGCGATCCATTTCTTCACCCAACATATCATCACTTTTGTCTAGCATTTTTTGAACTTTTTCAAAAGCCTTTTGTTGTTTCACAGCAATCTTAGCAAGTTTAGAGTAGCTGGGCTTAAGATTTTCATCAGATTCATCTTCACTAGACTCAGAGGAGGTATATTTAGGTACCTTGGCACCCTTTGCCATGAAGCAATAGGTGGGAGCGTAGTCATCATTGCCTTTATCAGCCTTGTTGGCGAGGTCATTTTCTTCAGAGTTGAAGATAGACTTGCTGACGAATGCAGTAATGAGGGCTAGGCTCGCCACACCAGACTCAGAGTCCTCAGATGCCTCCTCTTCCTCTTGTTCCTCAGATTCAACTTCAGAGTCCATTTCCTTGCCAATGAATGCCCGAGCCTTCTTGGAGCTGCTCTTCTTGTGAGATGAAGACTTTGAGGATTTTGATGATGAAGATTTTGAGGACTTCTTCTTTTTCTTCGCATCATCAGAATTGTAATCCTTGTATTTCTTCTTCTTTGATTCCTTTTCCCACTGAGGACAATCTTGAATATAATGTCCAGGTTTCTTGCACTTGTGACAAAGCCTCTTCTTGTAGTCACTGGATGAGGAATCATTGCTCCCTGAGGGTTTTCCAAAGCGACCATGTCTTGAGAACTTCTGGAATTTCTTCACGAGTAGTGCTAGATCATGACTCAATTCTTCAGGGTCACCAAGACTGCTACCAGAGTCTTCATCTTCAGACTCAGATACTGCCTTGGCCTTCAGTGAACGTGATCTGCCATAGCTCGAACCATAGAGATCTCTCTTTTCAGCAAGCTGGAACTCATGAGTGTTTACCCTTTCGAGGATATCAGCGGGGTCAAGTGACTTGTAATCAGCACGCTTTTGTATCATCAATGCCAGAGTATCAAATGAGGAATCAAGCGATCTCAGCAATATCTTCACCACCTCATGGTCGGTGATGTCAGTGGCACCAAGTGCTTGAAGCTCATTTGAGATGTCAGTGAGGCGATCGAAGGTTTGCTGAACATTTTCATTGTCGAGTCTTTTGAAGCGGTTGAAGAGATTGCGAAGAACATCAACTCGAGAATCACGCTGAGTTGAGACCCTTCATTCACTTTGGACAGCCTATCCCAGATAAGCTTGGCAGTTTCCAAAGCACTCTCTCTTCCATACTGTTCTTTGCTCAGATGGCCACATATGATATTCTTCGCTTGGGAATCGAGTTGCTTGAATCTCTTCACATCGGTAGCGTTTAGTGAGGGTGAGGCAAAGGGAACACCATTTTCCACAACGTACCAGAGATCGCTATCAATTGCCTCAAGATGCATGCGCATCTTGTTCTTCTAGTAGGGGTAGTCCGTCCCATCGAAGGTAAGACACCCAGCAGAGACCTTGATCATACCTGTGGTCGACATAACTAAAGCTCCAGGCGGTTATACCAAAATCACACAGAACAAGGGAGTACCTTGCTCTGATACCAATTGAAAGTGCGTTATATCGACTAGAGGGGGGGTGAATAGGCGATTTTTATGAAATTCTTCACTAAGGAATTTGCTAGTGAGGAAATTCCTTAGCGAAGAACTACTTGCAGCGGAATAAGTACTCAGAAGTAAACATAACAGAATACATGCATGGTCATCATGATGAAATGAAGAGAAACACATAGTATAGAAAGCGTAAACACAGGATAGCACAAGATGAAGACAAACAGACTAAAGAAATTGAACTGAGGAAATTGAGAAAGTCTTCAGTCAAAGTCTTCAAACACAGATATGAATAGTCACACAACACCGTAATGAGGAAATGAAAGTGTTGAGGAAATAGAACCAGTTGGCTTGGTGAAGACAATGATTTGGTGGACCAGTTCCAACTGCTGTCTTAGTTGTACATCTAGTTGGAGCGGCTAGGTATTTAAACTTGAGGACACACAATCCCGGACACACAGTCCTCACCGTATTCTCCTTGAGCTAAGGACACACAGTCCTCGCCCAATCACTCGTGGTAAGTCTTCAGGTGACTTCCGAACCTTCACAAACTCGGTCACTCAGTGATCCACAATTCCTCTTGGATGCTCTAGACCATGACGCCTAACCGTCTGGAAGAAGCACAGTCTTCAAAGATAACAAGCGTCGGATCCAAGCAGGATCAATCTCTTTAGTGATGCTCAATCACTTTGGGTTTGTAGGTGTTTGGGTTTGGGTTTCGGATTTTCCTCACTTGATGATTTTCTCTCAAAGTCCTCGGAGGATGGGTTGCTCTCAAATGACAAGTGTCAGTTTCTCGCAGAGCAGCCAACCAGCTAGTGGTTGTAGGGGGCAGCTATTTATAGCCTAGGGAGCAGCCAGACATGATAAGACATAAATGCCCTTCAATGATATGACCGTTAGGTGGATAAGATATTTTGGGACAGCTAGCGCGCATCACAGCAACAGTCGGAAATTTGAGGTACAAATTCCTCAGGGCTATCATGTTCCTCACTGTGTAGGAAATTCGCACTGGCGAATTCCTAACTCCTCAATCAGAACAAAGTCCTCAGTGACCAGAAGAACTGCGTCTCTGTCACTAAAGAAATTGACTGAACTGTATGAGATTTCCAATGGCTTCACTCGAAGGGATTGGTAGGTGTAGGATTTTGAGTTGAGCATCACATGGAAATTTCTCCTTAGTATTTCCTCGACCCCCTTTAACAGTACGGTGTTTCCTGTGACTCAAGAAAGAGAAAATGAAACTACGAAAACAAAAGTCTTCACGCTTCATGTTCCTCGAATGAATACCAAGTCTTCAAGGTCACACCAATTTCTTCACTTTCAAAGTCTTCAGAAAGTCTTCAGAATACCAAAGTCTCCAGTCGAAGAACTTCATTTTTAGGGCTCGACTTTCTCTGTAAATATCAAACTCCTTGTAGACTTATAGACCTGTGTACACTCATAAACACATTAGATCCTTAACCTATAAGTCTTCAATACACCAAAATCACTAGGGGGCACTAGATGCACTTACAGTGAGTACTCATCCAAAGTACTCGCACGCAAGGATGTACACTACATATGCATGGGTATATGTGTAAAGGGGCAATATCGGTGGACTGAACTTCAGAATGCCAGAATAAGAGGGGGATAGCTAGTCTTGTCGAAGACTACGCTTCTGGCCACCTCCATCTTGCAGCATGTAGAAGAGAGTAGATGGTAAGTTCACCAAGTAGCATCGTATAGCATACCCCTACCCGGCGATCCTCCCCTCGTCGCCCTGTGTGAGAGCGATCACCGGGTTATATCTGGCACTTCGAAGGGTGTGTTTTATTAAGTATCGGGTTCTAGTTGTCATAAGATCAAGGTACTACTCCAAGTCGTCCTGTTACCGAAGATCACGACTATTCGAATAGATAAACTTCCCTGCAGGGGTGCACCATATTACCCAACACGCTCGATCCCATTTGGCTGGACACACTTTCCTGGGTCATGCCCGGCCTCGGAAGATCAACACGTCGCAGCCCCACCTTCGCACAACAGAGAGGTCAGCACGCCGGTTTAAATCCTATGGCGCAGGGGTCTGGGCCCATCGCCCATTGCACACCTGCACGTTGCGAACGCGGCCAGTGAGCAGACCTAGCAACCTCCATTACAAGGGAAGTTGCGTTACGCGGTCCAACCCGGCGCGCGCCGCTCAGTCGCTGACGTCAAGAAGGCTTCGGCTGACACCACGACGTCGAGTGCCCATAACTGTTCCCGCGTAGTTGGTTAGTGCGTATAGGCCAGTGGCCAGACTCAGATCAAATACCAAGATCTTGTTAAGCGTGTTATTTTGAAGTAACCGCGAACACCGACAGGGCCAGGCCCACCTCTCACCTAGGTAGTCTCAACCTGCCCTGCCGCTCCGCCACAAAGATCCATACGGAGGGCCGTCGGGACAAAGGTCTTTTCAGCCCCCAATCCGTGAATCACTCGCGGGTGCTCCACGAGCCGACCCGACTTTAGTCACACACATGTATCATGTATAAAGTATATAATATATACCCGCGATCACCTCCCGAGTGATCACGGCCCGATAGTATAGCACAACAGACGGACAAGAAGGTAGGGCCACTGATCGAAAACTAGCATCCTATACTAAGCATTTAGGATTGCAGGTAAAGGTAACAACAATAGTGGCAAAGACAGGCTATGCAGCAGAATATGATTAACAGAAAGCAGTAACATGCTACACTACTCTAATGCAAGCAGTAGAGAGTAGAATAGGCGATATCTGGTGATCAAGGGTGGGGGGGGGGCTTGCCTGGTTGCTCTGGCAAGAAGGAGGGGTCGGTCTCGGTGTCTAGCGAGAGAAGAGGGGGAAGAAACAATAAATACAATGCAAACAAATGCATGACGATGCATGGCATGACAAAGCGTGATGCTAGGTGTGCCCTAACGTGGTAGGAGGTGATACCGACGAAGGGGGAAACATCCGGGAAAGTATCCCCGGTGTTTCGCGTTTTTGGGCAAATGAACCGGAGGGGGAAAGTTGCGAGTTCAATATGCTAGGGATGTGTGGCGAATGAACGGGCTGCGTACCCGGATTCGTCTCGTCGTTCTGAGCAACTTTCATGTAGAAAGTATTTTCATCCGAGCTACGGTTTATTTTATATGATTTTCTAAAGCTTTAAATCATTTTTAGAATTTATTTAATTAATTTAATTCAACATTATCCAGAACAGTACATGCTGACGTCAGCATGACGTCAGCAGTCAACAGAGGTGTTGACTGGTCAAACTGACGTGTGGGTCCAGTGGGACCCACCTGTCATATACTATGATGAAAGCATGCCTCCTATCTATGATGATTATTGTGATGACACGTATAATTTAAAGAATAATGATAACCATGAAACTTGTCATCTTGATCTTAATTCTCAATCATATGATAGTTATTTTGTTGAGTTTGCTCCCACTACTATTCATGAGAATAAATTTGCTTATGTAGATCATGAAAAGAATGCTTTAGGTGCTGGTTATATTGTTGAATTCATTCATGATGCTACTGAAAATTATTATGAGGGAGGAATATATGCTTGTAGGAATTGCAATAATATCAAGTTTCCTCTCTATGTGCTTAAAGTTTTGAAGTTATGCTTGTTTTGCCTTCCTATGCTAGTTGATTATTGTTCCCATAAATTGTTTGCTCACAAAATCCCTATGCATAGGAAGTGAGTTAGACTTAAATGTGCTAGTCATATTCTTCATGATGCTCTCTTTATGTTTCAATTCTTATCTTTTATGTGAGCATCATTGAAATCATCATGCCTAGCTAGGGGCGTTAAATGTTAGCGCTTGTTGGGAGGCAACCCAATTTTATTTTAGTTTCTTGATTTTTGGTTCTGTTTAGAAATAAATAATCCATCTAGCTTATTTTTAGATGTGGTTTTGTGTTTGAATTAGTATTTGTGCCAGGTAGAACCTTTGGGAAGACTTGGGAGAAGTCTTTATGATCATGCTGTAAAAAAACAGAAACTTTAGCGCTCACGAGATTAGCTAAAACTTTTTACTGGAGAGTGCTATTTAGTTGATTCTTTTTGTAGATGATTACTAGACAAATTCCTCAGGTCCACCAATTTAATTTAGAATTTTTTGTGTTCCAGAAGTTTGCGCTAGTTACAGATTACTACAGACTGTTCCGTTTTTGACAGATTCTGTTTTTCGTGTGTTGTTTGCTTCTTTTGATGAATCTATGGCTAGTTAAATAGTTTATAAACCATAGAGAAGTTGGAATACAGTAGCTTTAACACCAATACAAATAAAGAATGAGTCCATTACAGTACCTTGAAGTGGTGTTTTGTTTTCTTTCGCTAACGGAGCTCACGAGATTTTCAGTTAAGTTTTGTGTTGTGAAGTTTTCAAGTTTTGGGTAAAGATTCGATGGACTATGGAATAAGGAGTGGCAAGAGCCTAAGCTTGGGGATGCCCAACACTACAAAAAAAGACAAATCCATGACATTTTGGGCTGAACGAATTTTTTTCTGTCATACATATGACACTTCTATGACGATAATTGTGACAAAACCCGGTATCATCATAGATGTGGTGGGCTCCTACTTCTATGACAAAAAATCATGACAGAAAATGGGCTTTTCGTCCTGGGCGGGCCGGAGACGCAGCTGCATGACATTCTTTGGGCTGTCCATGACAGAAAAAACCGTGGTAGAAGCGAGGGGGAGGAAAATTTTGGGGAGTTCCCGGTTACGGTGGGAGGTCGGGGGCCGAGCGATGCGCGTTTCTCTCGTACACGTACGCGTGTGTGTGCGAGGCGTTGGCTCTAAGAACCCGAGCGAGGCGTTGGGCTCTAACTGAACCCCAGCAATTGCACTGCAGGCTACGCGTTACTGAACCCGAGCGATCGATCTATGGCTGTTAACTGAACCCAATCGAGCGATTCCTTCGCTACTGTTGCTAACTGAAGCCGATCGACGCTGCCTCTGGATGAACAGTGAGCGTTGCGGAGGGGGGGGGGGTTGGATGGACAGTGAGCGGTGGCGTTGCCTCTGGATGAATAGGACCCCGTGGTGTGGTGGAGGGCTGGATGAATAGTAGACGGTGGAGGGGTGCCCGTGGAGGGGTGGATGAACAGGACCCCGTGGTGTGGAGGGCTGGATGAACAGTAGAGGGTGGAGGGGTGGATGAATAGGACCCCGTGGTGTGGAGGGCTGGATGAACAGTAGACGGTGGAGGGGTGCCCGTGGAGGGGTGGTTGAACAGGACCCCGTGGTGTGGAGGGCTGGATGAACAGTAGACGGTGGAGGGGTAGTTGAACAGTAGCCTGTGGAGTAGCACGCGGTGGAGGCTGGATGAACAGGAGCCCGTGGAGGCTGGAGGAGGTCGATGGTGGAGATGAACAGTATCCCGTGGAGTCCCATTTTGCGGTACGCCACACCCATCCCGATCAACATGACCCCCATTTCGACCGTAGGAGGTCCGTTTTCTCCGTTTTGCGGTACGCCACACCCCTCCCGATCAACAGGACCCCGTTCCGAACATAGGAGGTCCGTTTCCTCCATTGTGCGGTACGCCAGGCCTCGTTTCCATCGCCTGTTCCGTCCAAGCCCTCCCGATGAACACGACCACGCATTCCGTTCTGACCCAGCCGATTGGCTCCCACGCGTTCCGTTGCCTCCCGATGAACACGACGCATTCCGTTGCCTCCCCATGAACACGACGCATTCTGTTGCCTCCCCATGAACACGATGACGACGCTGTTTCTCCGTTTTGACCCAACCATGTACACAAGCCTTCACCGTACGTATACGCGAGTAGGCGTTCGAGACCCCGCCCGTATGTACACATATGTGGCCGTATTTTCTTTCTTTCACCCTGGCCGATGTACGTACATGTACATGCTACGTGCGCGCCTCTATACGACACGTGCGCGCCTCTACATCGACCAGTATATATGTATGTACACGTTCGCGACCAGAATGACCGCTACATACACTTCGACCAGGTGGGTCCCGACTGTCAGGCACTTCCTTGCCTGCAAAGATGTAGCTAGTGGGTCCCAACAGTTAGGGGGCGAATCGCTTTTTTGCCCGGACGCACTTCCTTGCATGTGAAGATGTAGCTGGTGGGTCCCAGCAGTCGGGGGGCTGGTGGGTCCCAGCAGTCAGGGAAGCGAATCGTTTTTTTTGGACGCACTTCCTTGCGTGCGAAGATGTAGCTCGTGGGTTCCAGCAGTCAGGGGGCGAATCATTTTTTTTGTGAAATACGGTGGCCTATACGGTGGGTCCCCGCTGTCAGGTGGAAGAATAATTATTTTGCGAGTAGCAAGGAGGCACTTCCTTGCGGCTGCCGTGGACCCAGCTATCAGCCTTTCCACATACAGTACTCTTCCGATGGTAGTCGGTCGTTGACCACGCAGGGCCGAGAGCACCAGGGCGGTGGTCTGGACGACGACGAGGCCTAGGAAGGGGACGACGCAGAGCCGGGGAAGACGCAGCAGTGGAATCCCGCGCGGAGAGGAGTACGAGGGTTCCCTGGTTCGGCTGCGGTGTGAGGCTGCCGTCGCCGCAGAATAATAGGGGGTGTGGGTGAGTAGAGGGATGGCCTGGCCAGCGGTGGGAGTAGTACGGGCGGTGAGGCCTCCGCGGCATCACAGCCGGCCACGGGAGGCAGGAGCACGCGACACGACCAACGCTGCTTTGGGCGGCTGGAGCAAGAAGACCAGAGGTTGAAGAAGCACTACGGCCGTTGGATGGACATCGTACGATCACTGCCGCTAGAATCGTTTATATTGACTAAGTTGACAAAGCCCTTGGTACGCGTCAACTTAGTAGGCCAACAGCTCGGATTTGGCAGAGAACATATAGCCCATTTGCGATTTGTAAGAATGTACAACCCATTTTTTAATTCTAATGGAATTTACTACAACCCATTTACAGTTTGTTAAAAGTACAACCCAACTTATAGCTAGGACAACGATTAATAATTTCAAATAACCGCTCAAAACAGAATTCAAAAAAAATTCCCACATTTTGATGGGATCCGAATTTTTTTATCCGAAATTTCTAGTCAGGTTAAATATAATTTTAAAATAAAGTTGTATTACCTTAAAATCCAACCAAATATTGCGAGCGCAACAAGTAATGAAATTAAAATTTTCAAATTCCAAAAATAATATATTTTTCAAACTAATTAGGTGTTTGGTGCATAGTAACTGTCCAGTTATTATAATTACATCCCATTTATTATTTCTTAAAGTCCATTTTCTTGTTAAGCCTAATGCATACCTCCTAGTAAAGTTTGCAGCCCAGCGGGGCGGAGAATAACAAGTTGACCCGGATATTGTGTACAACTGTCGGCCCAGTTGCATTGCTGATGTTGAAAAAAAGCTATTTTTATACATACATTTAATTTTTTTTATATAGATAAGGAACATTTTTTATACACACATTTAACAATTTTTAAATACATGATTAACACTTTTTAAAACATATTTTTTAGTCAACAGTGGGCCCACAGCGAGCGGAGGAGGTCACAATACACATATTTTTTAAATACATGATTGACACTTTTGCAAAAACAATTAGCCCACAGCGAGCCAATTAGCTCTAGTCGGCCCACAGTGGGCCGACAGGACTCAATCAGCCCACAGTGGCCCGACAGGGGCCAGCTGTAGGCCGACTGAAATCCAATCGGCCGGCTATGGGCTGACTAAGCCCAGTCGGCCTGCAGCGGGCCGACGGTGTATTATTTTTGAAAAAAAATTACCCAGCGTAATATTTATGAAAATTAATAAAAAATGTATTATTTAAAAAAATAGCGAAAAAGGCCTGTGTAGTACAGTACAACCTAACATGGTTACTCAGCCCACATTCAGCGACGCCGGAAAGGCCCAAAGAAGGCTTCTGTACAACTTTTTGAAGTCAATGAGCTCAATTAATAACTTAAGAAAAAAGTTAGATTACAGTGGAACCTAATTAAAAGCTGTCACGAGCAAATAAATAATTCAACGGGTCCCACTTGTGCGTGTGTGTGTGTGTGAGAGAGAGAGAGAGACCCATCGGCCGATGCTCGTAAATATATCTTTCAGCCATATGCATTGCTGATGCTCAGTAAAAACTTATATAGTTGACACAATCATATAGAACATCATAGCACACTGAACTTGCATACACAAATTTCACGCAGGCGGCACAATCAGGATGGAAGCAGTGAATCGCTACGGGAAGGGCTATGTTGAAACCAACGAAGTCGTACATAACGGTTCATCGTCTTTATCAATGACGGGGAAATATCTTGAATGTTGTGCAAAGAAAACAGACAGACAACACACTAAGTTCTGCTAGCACATTAAGTTGACGTACAGCCCTTTCTAAAAAAAGTTCATGTACAAAATTAGAACAGGTCACAATCAAATGTACTGGCATATCCGTGCTTCACACCCATAGCTCGGATTTAACTATTATCTGACAAGATTCAGTTGTTACCTCAAATTAGAGCACATCCAGGCAGCCAACCCTGCTCCTTCTCCTAAAGAAGCAGTGGCCTCCGCCGCGCGATGGAGTAGGCCCTGTGCCATCCATCGTTCCGAGCAACACGGGGAAAGTCTGACATTGACTCCTGTAATGGACGTCGTCGACGGACCCTGGCACCAGCGGCGGCGGCAGGACTTCGATTGATGGATTGACCACTTCTTCGACATGCACGAACACTCGATACAGGTACATCCCTAACGTGGTCCGCAGCGGCCTTGGTGGCGACGAATAGTACAACCCCGGTTCCTGCACCGGTATCTCAACACCAATCACCTTCGGTATGGTGGACGGCTTCTTCATCCATGCCATAACCGTCAGAGCCCAGCTGTCTGGAGGAACAAACATACTTACGAGCTCACCTCCAAGGTCGTTGATAAGCTCGTTCATGGACTCGCTGTTCCAAGCACGTCGAGGCATGCCGTGGAAAGTAAGCTTTGTTAAAAACTCAAGCTTAGAGGGCACCGAGCCCCATCCTGGGTGCCACCGATCAAAGCTCACCAGCGCGCCATTGCAGAACAAACGCCGGGAAGATTCGAACACACGACTGCAGTCGAAAGTTGTCCGGAACCTGACGAAGAAATCAGCCGGTGGCGGACAGACTTCGACGAGCAAGTCACTTATTTGGATGCCGTGCGCAATGCCAAGAGCTTTGACAAGGTCATCCGGCGAGACGGGAGGCCGGTCGCCGTTGATGGTTAACATCAGCACTTTGCCGGCAAAATGGTCGTCAAGCGCCGCCATGCCACTGTTGAGCGACAACACGCAGCGACCGAAGGTAGGACGGACCTCAGGATCTCCGGCTCGGAGATCCGCGTTGACCGGCGACATGATAGTGCGCTTGAGTACAGGGAGTACAGGAGGGGGATTTGGGGGAACTGGAATAGGAATCGAGATTCCAGAGGTGGGGGAGGGGCGGGAGACTGGGGATGAAAAGGTAGCATGAATTTCAAGCACGCACCAATATGCTCTCGGCGCGCAAGTGCACAAAAACACCGGTGGCGCCCACATGTCGGCCTAAGAGTCCTTATTCTTTCTTTTTTGGAGAGCCCGGCCTTTTTTTTAGGATATTTTGAGAGCCCGGCCTGAGAGTCATAATTGACCTGTTTGGCATTGCGTTACTACTCGGCCCATATTCAACGACACCTCACTGGCCCAAACAAGTGTACATCATCGAAAAGACACTAAGCTCAAATTATATAACTTGAAAAAAAGGAGATATACTCTGAACACTGGAGAATGGTGATGCCCTCATTTAGCCCTCCAGTAGTTCGAGACAATAAACAATTCGAAACAACGATATATACAACATTCAAACACTGACTAGTGACTACTACTGACATAACCAGCAAGACATGATAGTTCATAAGAAGTCTTGCTACACCACCAAAACGCACCCATCTGCAGCACTCAGACTCTCGTGATCCAGACGAGAATGACATTCTAAACAGAAGCAACTATTACATAGTAAGAATGACATAGACGAGGATGACCAAATGACAAGGAATATGCATAACAAAAGAAAGAACTATCCATCCAGAACCAGCAGCAAAGACAACAAAGTCATTCGAAGAGATGATCCAACACTATCATAATTTGCAGCCCCGCTTCAGTGACCAGTGATCCGGAGACACCAGTACTCCACCCTTTCGATGCAACAGCCCAATTACCTATCAACCTGAAGGCTCGAACCACATCACTGCCTGTCGTAATTGAGACATCCAAGGATCAAAGTTAATCTGGATGCCTTTGTCATTCTCACCTTCTTTTGGCTGCAGGCTGTATCATTGACAATCAGGGGAGTTTGCTCCCGAACTCCTAGGGCTCGCCGTGTAGACACAGTTTTCCATAGCACACGTAGCCTCTCTGCCATCAAGGTCCTTGCCAACGGTGATCTCCTGGTTAATAGGATAATTGAGTCTGAGAAACAGAGAGTGTGAACCAAGGCTGTTTACCCGCCTCCAACTAAAAAATCCTAAAGGCCCCAACAAGCTGGTATCCTGCTCATAGACGTAACAGCCACTGTCCGGATACTCACGTATTACACGATGCTTGTATATAATGGGGTTTTGCAATATAACTTTTCCGGCTCATGTGTCCGAATGATCATCAGTCTTTTGACGTCGTCTGATCGAGCGAGGAACCAGTTGTGCTTCCCTGTTTTTGGCAAAGGTGGTGTGATTACAAAGGGCAGTAACTGTAGGGACACTGCATCATATCAAAAAGGACAGGCATTGTTAATGTAAGATCAACATTGTTCAGAGTATGAGTAGGATAATGCAAGAAACATCATTGATATGTCCCTGTTAGAACTGGGAGGAAAATACAGGGAAATGTATACCGGGTTCGAAAATATAGAAGTGCCATGCATGGTTATACTCATGTTATCTCGCAATCGATTCTTCACAGGAAACTACCATGTCATGCATGTTATGTAATCATGTTCTGTCCTCACAAACAAATTCTTCAAGGTAACTAACAGACCATGCATTGTTATATACTCGTGTTCTGTGGGCAAATTTTTTGTGAGGATATTATTCTAGCCATTGATTGCTGAAGGGCGAATATAGGTATGTACACATGGTAAGCATTGCAGGATTTCACTACTTCCAAATATAGAGTTCTCCATATGCACATTTACTTCCCTAATGTATGGTTAGATGAAACCAACAGTGTGGTGCATGTTTCTACATCATGAAAATGAGGAAACTAACATGGCCATTGATACACACTCATATTTAGTAGTAGTATATAGATTACTGTGAAATAAGGATAATATCTATATATTCCTAACCGTTTGATTATTCAGGGTACAAATTGGCTGTAATGACATGGTCACAATCGCATGAATTAACTCATTCCAAATATAGCTGATTTACGGCGTCTCTAATACATTGCCATAGTTCTACTCAAATTCTGCTCAAACAGAGATATGCCAATGATCACAAAAAGTTCAAACAGTGTCATGGCGTCATCATTAACATGAGAGGAAACAACTTACACGCGTCGTCCTAGCAATACATGGTGCCATCTGCTTTGTCGATCGCGTAGATGATGCCATTGTGTTCAATAGCATCACAAAAGTGTGTATCAGCTTTGACGATGATCCACTGCGAGCCGAGTTGTCTCCAGCTAAAGAAGGCACCGGCGTAAAGATAGGCGAGTCCACGGTCGGACAAGGCAATTAGCTTGAAGTCTGCGTAATTCGCATGTCGTGTGGGCACTTGGCAGATTACAATCTTCTGCAAAACAAGGTCCGTCCAACTGACGTAGTAATCTAGATGACTTGGACCGCAATGGTAATACTCTATATAATCCAATGGAGGAAGGATAATCTCATGGGAGGTCTGGAAGTTCACGAGCACCAACTTTTTACCGTCTTCTCTGAAGGCAGCCATCCAGTGGGAGTTCATGCCGACCCAGTACATACCTGCCAAGAAGTTTTGGGCGATGGTGATCAGATCGATGTCGAGGGAAATGATGTACGGCGACCCACTACATACCTGCAAAGAAGTTTCGGCTAATGGAGATCGGATTGAAGTCGAGGGGCATCATGCATGCCTCCGTATCATGGTGAGCCAATCTCGCAAGATCAGATAGCAGCAATCAGGGTGTCTTGAAAAGCTTAGGCCTCGCTTCGACAATGGCCGTGTGCATGTCCCTCGAGCATGCAGCCAGCCGCAGGGCGCTCAACATATCCATACACGAACAACAGAGGTCGAGGATGTCACTGGGGAGATTGCTCCAATCGCGGCTCATATGGATGTTGCGCAGTTTGCGTTCGGCCATGGTGGAGTTTGGAAGGGGGCTTGATTTATGGGGGAGAAGGATGTCGGTGCTGGAGCGGCTAGCGAGGGAATAGTGGTACTGGGGGAGGCGAGTGAGGCGACGGTACACGGGGGCACAGTGGGATGGAGACGGAGAAGGAGATGGAGATGGAGTGGTTCTATGGGAGCGGAGAGGGAGACGAGGCGAGGCACCAATGTGCTGTACAATGGCGGTGACAGACTGCAGTGTGCACAGGGTGAGGCTGACTTTGGTAACCCGAACACACCGCCTGAACTAGTGTCAGGCGCAGGGTGTTGTCACTACACTGTGAGGACCGGATGAATAGTATTTTGTCCATCAAGTGTACCGCAGTTGTACTACTACTACTACTACTACTACTACTACTACTACTACTACTACTACTACTACTACTACTACTACTACTAGTAGTAGTAGTAGTAGTAGTAGTAGTAGTAGTAGTAGTAGTAGTAGGTACATGAGTACTTCAGTATTGTATAGCGTAAATAGATCTCCCGTGCTAGCATGCCTGTTCACTTCATCGTTCAGGTATCATCCATATTGCGAGTAGAACCAAATTCTCGTGCATGCCCAATCAACGCTCTGCCGCGATGCATGCAGTGGTCGTTCTGGTGCATCAAGGACGACATGTAGATTGTTCCACACTTGAGAAGAGGAAAAATGGAAAGGTAGAACGCGGCAGCAGAGGAAAAGAACGCTGGCTAACGAGGCTGGGAGGGGATCGAGCAAGAAGTTAATGCTCCACGCCTAAAGGTTTTGGGAAAACCTGATTTTCATAAGGTGACTTATACTCACCTAAACGGAGGGAGTATTCCTTAACCAGAGAATGTTGTGTCTCCCACTCACGCGCTCCAAAAAAAAACTACGGCACATTTTTTATCTGTTTGCATGGGTCCCACCTATCAGGAAGGATGGGCACGTACACGAACAGGTACGACTCATCATTCTACCCGCATAGCCTTTTCGTTTAGTCTACCTAGCCGTCTAATCAACTGCCTGCACGCCACTTCTCCCATTTACTCCTTCTCCATCGGGAACCGATTCTCCTCGGCTTCTTCACCTCCCCTTCATCTTCATTCGCATCCAAACCCCACTGCGTCCACATAGTTTTAACCTCTTTAAATAATCATCTACTACTTCAGTTAGACTAGCCATCTAATCCTAATTCTCCAAACCATAGCCCTCCATTCCAGCGGTTCCAAATGGCGAAAGAGATCGAGATGCAGGTTTTTAGCGTCCAACATGTCCTCGTCGAAGGCTCGATGTGCATAGTTGCCACCGTCACCGTCCACCCAAGGGTTGTTCGGCACTGGATCAACAATGTATCCAACTCCCTTGAAAAGGTAGAGACGAGGGTCATTGGTCTCGACGCAGAGTACACGGAGCGTGCCCCTGGGAAGATCTAGCGCGCCGCCGTCCTTTAGCTGTGCCTCAAAGATGATGTTTTGGTGTACCACATCATACACTCGCCCTCCATACCAGGTGAGCTTCACGATTTCTTGTCTCGGGAGGATGTATACTTCTGTGGGGCAGCCATCGAAGGGGACAAACAAAAGCTGGAGCCGTACAACCTTGATTTGAAAAGCATCGCTGACCTACAAACCAGAATCAAAATTCCTGTAGAAGTTTGTGATAAACAGACACCATCCCTATTTGACGTAGCAAATTTTGTGCTCGGTACAAATCTTCAAAAGGGTGACGAGACGGTGGCATTAAGGTCATCTGGATGGGAGAATTATCCCTTGACGTACGAGCGGATAAAATATGCTGCCCTCGATGCCCGTGTGAGTTTCGAGATAGCTGCAAGGTCCAAAGAGCTTGTTGCGGAGCCGTCTCCCACAGAGAATGAGAACAACAAGAAGAAGAAGAAGAAGAAGAAGGAGAAGGAGAAGAAGAAGAAGAAGAAGAAGAAGAAGAAGAAGAAGAAGGAGAAGAAGAAGAAGAAGAAGAAGAAGAAGAAGAAGAAGAAGAGGCTGCACCAGCAGGAGGGCATTATGGATGGATGAACTATTTCCTCTCTTGTAAAAAAATTATTCCCTCTCGGTGTATATTGATATAGATGGACTATTTCGATGGTGTGCATGTCTTTGGAATAGAGTAGTAGCATGGGTCCGCTTGACTATAAGGAACTATTTGTTCGCATATATAGCTTTCTCTGCTACTCCTTCCAGTGATCGGTATGCAGTGCATGTGTCCGTAGACATGACAGTTTGTCCATGGAAGTTCAACTACGACGACCATCACGTTTCATCTCGCGATTCCCACGACGCCTCTCCAACCCATGGCACCACGCCCCCCGACGTGCGCCTCACCCCTCTCGGCCGCACCGCCCCTCTGCCTTTGTGTGCATGACATGTGGGCCACCTAAAATGCGGCGAGCATCAAGTTTCTACCACAGCCACCCGCGATTCCCACGACGCCGCTCGAACCGATGAAACCACATGTCCCCCGACCTGCGGCTCACCCCTCTTGGCCCCACTGCCCCTCTGCCTACGGGAGCATTACATGTGGACCAGTCACCTATCGGGTCCACATGTTATTGACTCAAAGGTAGGTGTAGTAAGGCACTGAAGCTCAGTCCCGACGGCCCTGAGAGGGAAATGTAACTCCTGCACTAGGGCTTGTGGTGCTCCCGCAGCACAAACTCTTGCCAAACTCGAGATTTGTTTATTTACTATACATGCACACAACGATTTAATGGACATTGTAATCTCAACATGTGATGGGGAGCTCTAAATTTGAATTTGAAACTTATAAAATGAAAATATTCAAAACAAATAAACTGGGAGAGAGGGAGTATATCGTAGGATGTGTCCCATACAAAATAAGTCCCCTGGTTTGTCATCGCGAAGATGCGGTTAGAAAGGAGCACGACGTCTTCCTACTCGTACGACAACAAATCGTCCGCAGACAGCATGGTCCGCCTTTGACCGCCATGTGCAAGGTTCGTGCTATCTTATTCAATCTCACCGTGGTTCCATCGTACCAATTCATGCGGTGGCCCATTACATGGCTGATCCCAATGTTGGACAAAGGTTCTACGGGAATGGTGTCACCGTTGTAAATGTTGTGCAAATTGATGTTGGTACCCTCCCGTACATATGCAAGCCAATCTCCACTCGCACCGAGCCTAACCTGTGAAACAGTGGCAGGGGGAGAATTAGGAAATGGACATGGAATTAGTCTTTAGAATGCATTTACTACGTGATCAAACTCATCTTACCTGCTCATCGGAGAAAATCCGAGTGCCCCTCAACGTCGGCATCTCAAGGGGCGTCAACTTGCAACTACGACCACGCCGCGCTGGAGAGACCCCCAGGGAAACATCCTCGTGCGTTCCACGGAACATCAAGATGCATTTGTATGATTAGTTTATCTTGTGAGAGAAAAGGATGAACGAGGGAAGGCCTCTAGAGATAGAGATGGACACTACTAGTACCAATGTGCTGGCCCGTGCGTTGCAATGGATCCAAAGTAGTAGAATAATACTTCTTCATGTGCTTGAAATATAAACACTCTAGTTTTGATATACATGTGTTAGCAGACATGACAACTTGTCCATGGAAGTTGAACCACGGCGACCATCACGTTTCTTGTTTCTACCACTACCACACCCACACGCGATTCCCACGACGCCGCTCCAACCCACGGCATGACATCCCCCGACGTGGACATGGATCCTCTGACGTGGCTATCACTGCCTTGCCCCGCCTTTCCTTTGCTGACAGGTGTGACCCACGCTTATGGGTCCCACATGTCAGTGACCGAATGGTAGGATTGTTCGCGTCAGGGGATCCTCATCCCCCCGACGTGCCCCTCATCCCTCTATGCCTCACCGCTCCTCTGCCATTGTGTGCATGATATACTCCTAATATATTACTCCCTCCGTACCTAAATATTTGTCTTTTTTTGAGATTTCTAATGGACTATCACATACAGATTATATAGACATATTCTAGTGTTTCTAGCAAGATGCCCGCGCGTTGCACGAAGTTGATGGAAAAGGTAAGCACAACTTATAAATTGACGGATCGAGTACTAGTTACAGTGATGCATATAATTAAGCAAAGCGATCGCACATGTCAGTATTGACTGGAACGAGAATGCAGCAGCACAATAAGAATTAAGGCCACGATGATGCGATCGCAGTGGTGGTTACAGAAGGCAAGAAGAAAGATGGATCCATGAACATACGACCTCCTCCTCCTCAACTTAGTGCGCCGGGCCACCGACCGGCGGCTAAGGAGCGGCGACTTTTGTGGCGAGGTCAAGGTGCTTCTCAGCAAAGGCATCCAAGGCTTCCAGCCGGTTGAGGAAGGCCAACCTCGTAGCGTCCTCATTAGCATTGTAGATACCTATGTACACGATTTGCTCATACACGTGGATGTGTAGGTCGACAAATTCTTGCAGGGCGAGGCGCCTCGCGGCGAGCGCGACCTCCAGGTGGACATTCTTCGTGGCGTCGGCGGGCAGTCGCAGGGCCACAAGTGCTTGAGAGAGGTTTCGGCCATGGAGGCCGATTAGGGTGGCAGGAAATGAGGTGCCCGGGCGTGCGGGCTGGAGGAGTACGGCGATGTCGTCCGCGAGCTTCTTGATGACGGTGAACTTGTTGCTGGTGTCAACGATCATCTGGTCCAGCTGAGAGTCGTAGTTGGCGTTGATGGCGGCCATCCACTAGCCGGTCTCCAACACCGTCTGGAGACGATCCTCGGCGCCATGCCACAGGCCGGCGTCGTGGACCATCTGGCGCAGCTACTAGCCGCTCACGCGCATCGCCGCCATGGGTCTGGAGTGAGCTCTTTTACGCTTAGTGTAGGTGCTTAGGCAAATGCTTAGGTGCGTATGATGTGGTAGATGCATTGGAATGGAGGGGCGCCTTTATATGAGGGCAATGAGGGCAAACTGCGTTGCATTCACATCGTGCAGCCTCTTTTTCCGGACCTCCTCCCATTACTTCCCTCATGCATTAATTGAAGGAGGATGCATTGGCCGTTAAACATATCAGGAACCGCTACTCCCTCCCTCGTCTACATTAAGCCATATCGGGAACTGCGCCGCCCGCTTTCAAATCGAATACTCCCTCCGTCTAGGTGAGTATTAAGTCATCTTACGAAAACCAAATAGTAAACACATAGGCATGGTGCATTAACTCTCACGTTGTTTCATAGGCTAGCCATAGTGGGAGTAACTTAGGTAGTAACTTAACACACCCCAAGACAATTTTGCTTATGTGGCAACTATTTAATGAGGAAAGAGGTGCTTGTGGTAACATAATATGTTACTGTAACATAGCGCTTTAGTCGGTTCGACAGAGACGCGAGAAGACGAGGGAGTAGGCTGCTGCAAACGTAGGGCTATGTGATTTGACAGCGAGTTACTGCTGGATAGGTGGGGCCCCGTGATTTGACTTGCCATTATCATTTTAACTACGGCGCTATGACCGGCGTGAGTCTCCCAGATTCCTGACCACCTCCATACAGGTGCCTCTCCCAATGCTCCACCATGTAGTAGAGGCTGGCTCTTGCATGAGAGCCCACTTCTCCACTTTTTCCTTGCCTCTCTTTCCTCCACATATGCAAAAATGCCATGTAAAGCGCACTATTGTACTTACTTTTACTTGATCCTACAGCTACCGGTGCTTAAGCTTGCCACATAGGCATAAAGTCTGATGTGGCAAGTTAATCAAGAAGAGAGAGACTAGTTTGGTGACCCAAGGAAGAAATGGTGCTAAGCGCGTGTACCTAGGTGAAAAGACAATTTTGAGTCTATAGCTAATTAAATGAAGCAAACTTAGCAACACCATTTCATTGGAAGAGGTCACTCCTTGGCAAATGCAATAAATACTAGTACTCCCTGTGTTCCATAATATAAGAACGTTTTTCGCACTACACTAGTGTCAAAAATGTTCTTATATTATGGGACGGAGGGAGTACGAAGAAAGAGATAGAGAGGAGTAAACAAATACACTTATAGCCAACCTTGTTGTAGTGTGAGTGACTAAGTGATGACTATGTATAACATGCCAAACACCAGATAGCCTAACGCACCGTGTTAAATCTCCAAGGGCGCGACCGCACGAGCAACACGACGGTCGTGGTAGGCGCGACCACGATACGGGCTGCCGGCAGCCCTTGGATCTGAGATGAAACGGTCGCATGCTAAGTTTATGAAAATTTGTAGAATAACCCTCGAGGATAGGATATTCACCCATAGGTCTAAGAATCACGCCATGCAACCGTTCGCTCTCAGATCCAAGGGCTCTCGGAAGCCCGTATCATGGGAGAATGCCGTTCGCACGCTGGCAGTTCGCTCCTACTCGTCCCCGCACGTCCTTCAATACTACGGCGGTTCGCTCCTAGTCATCCCGTCCATTCACATTACGGTAGTTCCACTAATCCTAACCCTCCTCCCAAATCCATGGCGTCCCAAATCTCCAGGATCGGCGGTGAGTACAAGGTTAGAACCATCACCGGCGATGAGTTCGACGTCATCTACACCCATTCTTCCGCGACGGTGAAAGGATGCCTTTCTCGCTTCAGACGCATGTTCGAAAACTTAGATGATGAGTGGGTCGCTGGGCTAGATGTTGAGTACACCACAGTACTGGGACGAGAGAAGGATCTAAAGGACGAAGAGAGGAAGAAGCCCGCCGTGATCCAGGTTTGCATGCATGACTTATGCTTGGTCTACCACATATGCCATGCCGACATTGAGTGCCAGGATTTTAAGGACTTCCTCGGGAGCAACCTAGTCAAATTCGTTACTGAAGACTTTGGTAACGACAAAGAAGTCCTGCGTCGGGTAGGCCTCGTTGTAGGCAACACCTTCGACCTCGAGAAGAATCGCCTGGTGTCCTCTCTTCAGCCTTCAATGCTGACCCTGGCAGGAGCCATGGTTCATCCTTCGTACCGTAAACTGGAGAAACCTCCATACACATTTCATCATCATGCATGGCAGCGGAATGTACTAGATATAGACCACATCCAGTACGCTGCAATGGATGGCTACCTTTGCTTCAATATCTACAAGGGTTGGATGAAGAGCAACAACCAAGTGTGCGGTTCAAGCAAAGAAGTATCGGCCAAGAGGAAGAGGGACAAGGACGAAGTCGAGGACGTGGACGAGGACTCCGAGTAAGGTGGCAGTGTCGTTGCTCATGGTGGTTCTAATGCAGTGTCTACTGGAATATTTGCAAAGTTTAATTTCAGGTGTGCTTAATTTAATTTGAGGGGTGTGTTGTGCTGAGCCCCCAGCAGAACTATGTCATGTTTCTTCTTGTTACTTTAACTCTTCAGTACGTACATACTAGTATTTCTTACATTTCATCTTTTAGGTGGTATAGTACTACCACTCGTTTCTTCACATTATATATGGCCAACATTATATAGCCAGTAGTTTAGTTGTCAAAGAACTTCAGGGTGCTTAGTTTTGTCAAAGAATTCCAGGGTGCTTAGTTTTATTTGAGGGGTGGGTTGTGCACTTGTGCTGGACACCATTATTGTGACAAGCCTTTTAAATAGTACTATATGCATAATTTGGCGACGAGCGCTCTCTATATTACCACCTTTTTTTAATTTCAAGTTTTGCTCCATGGCGCAATCCATCGATACTACTACTATACAAAAGTGGAGTATATACATTTTTTAAAAGGCTAGAGGGCGAGGCAGTCTAGCTCGGTCAGTTTCACGAGAGGTGAGGGCCTTTGTGATTTGACGGCACATTATTGCTGTCAAATCAAATAGTACTGCACCGCCCACTGCACGCCCGACGCCTCCATTAAACCCCTCTGTTAAACCCGCATGCAAAACGAGAAACCTACTCCGGCCACACGTCCGTTCATGAGCGGGCCGGAATTAAATGCAACACCGGCCGAGCTCCTCCCGTCCGCCCTCAGTTTAAACGAGGACAGACGCCGACCAAGCTCCTACCGTCCGCCCTCTATTTACACGAGGCCAGACAGACAGCAGGCAAGTATCGCACCCCTCCGCCGCTCCCCCATCTCCTCCTTCACCATTTTCTCCACTCCTTCGATGGCTTCCGGTGAGCCGTTCTCCGGCATATTACCCGGCTGGGTGGCCCGCCGAGCCCTCCAGATACGGGCGAGGTCGCTCGGTGCTTCAGCAACCTTGCTTGGCCTGACGGAGCCAGTTGCCGCCCCAAGCAGGCGCGTGGTTCAGCAACTCGCCTCTCCAGTTCAGCTCGATGAGGAGTGGCGAGTTGCTCCACGCCGGCACGGCGGCGAGCACGCCGGTACGGGCGCCGTCGCTGCCGCGTCGTACCGCGCCACCAGTGTCTGCGGTGGCCCCGCCTCCCGTGTCTGTGGGCGCGCCTCCCGTGCCTGCGGCAGCGCCATGCAGGCAGAGACAGAAGCCGGGAGCGTGGAGAGCGACGAGTCAGTGGCCATCTTCTCCGTGTCCGCCGCCATCATCGAGGAGAAGTAGAACACGGGAGGCCGCCGCCACTTGGGACCCATGAAGGCCACCACCGAGGCGACGACCGCGGGTTGAGGTGGTTTCTTTGCTGCTTCGTCTCTTCCGAGGACCTTCGTCGACCCCGCAAGTGTCTGACGGACATGAGGAAGACAAAGGGATCCGCGGGCGGCCATTTAGAACTAAAATAAGTCTAGATACATCCATTTCCGGACGGAGGGAGTATTAATTATACAAGGGAGCCGGATTGGCAACTCTTAGTTCATGTAAATGTAATAAAATCCATGATGTTTATATGAAGATCCGGCTTTTTTATACGAAATCCTTCATGCTTATATGAAATCAGTCCGTGTTTGCACGAATTTCATCTGGTTGGTTAGAGTTGTAAAAATGTATGCCACTGGCGTTTGATGTCGTCCTCCGCTTAAGGAAGCGGGAGGAAATTTGTCGGCTGCCGTTGGAGATGCTCTTTATGCTGGAAATAATAGAGTGACATCCAATCCATTTGAGTTAATTGCCTGTATGATTGTCCCTGTATAAAAAGTTAATTGCATGCATAGTGTACACGTGACTTGCAGGGTGGCTACAGCTTCGTACAGAAAGTTACAAAGAAACAAGTCCATCCTTAATCTTGTATTCTAAGTACTCTGTGGGTTCCACTGTCAATACAGTGGCGAAAGAAGTATATATCAAATAAGTAGAGTAATATATAATATGAAAATATAAAGTTAAAAGACAGAATACGAACTCATGCATCGCGTTGCGAGCATCCGACGCTAACCAGCCCAGCACATTTTTGTTGTAGACCATGCTGGAGATATATCTCCATGTCTACTCTTATATATACTCCATTCGTTCCTAAATATTTGTCTTTTTCAGATTTCAAATGGACTACCACATACGGATGTGTATGTAGACATATTTTAGAGTGTAGATTGACTCATTTTGCTCCGTATGTCTTTTCAGGAAGGGGTCAGATTTGTCCTTGATTTATTTATGAGGTATCCAAATGGCACTGCACCGCCAAGAAAAGAGGGTAACATCAAAATTATGGACTACTTTTTTTGAGTATGTTGGTAAGGTCCGGTCATAGTCACTTGTTGAAATCTCTAAAAAGACAAATACTCCCTCCGTCCGGAAATACTTGTCATCAAAATGGATAAAAGGAAATGTATCTAGACGTATTTTAGTTTTAGATACATCTCTTTTTATCCATTTTGATGACTAGTATTTTCGGACGGAGGGAGTAGAAAAAGAGTTGGTGATGATGGTGTGCGTGCCATCCTGCAGTATAGGCCGTCGGATTTATAACTAACGGATAGGAAAGAAACTATGTAAATTTTGCAAAAATATACCCACACGTCTCTCCACGTTCGCAAATAAGGCCTTCCCTTGTTCAACCTTTTCTCTCACAAGATAAACTACTCATACAAATGCATCTTGATGTTCCGTGCAACGCACGGGCAGCTAGCTAATTTCTTTTAAAATAGTTGCTGCGATAATTGGGTTGAAGTGATATATTTTATGTCTGCCCCGAATGATTTCAGATTCACTAGTAGTAACAAAGAAAAGGTTGCCTTGTTAATTAACAGAAAACAGGGTGTAAACTATCACATGAGGCCGGTAAAAACAAGGCACACTGGGTTCAGCGTCATCGTCACTACAGCTGTGCGCGCGCGAGAAGTCTACATATCGAGGGGGCTACCAAGCGAGGCACCAAGACACAATGTTTGAGAGAGAAACCAATTGACAGATTATGATCAGATCGAGTTGTCACCCTTCTGCTGTCATTGTTGGGGGGGGGGGGAGGGAGAGAAAGACGTATTAAGAGTGTGTGTGGTAGGCACAGAGGCACAACTAGCGAGTGTGTGTGTGTGTGTGTGTGTTTGAAAGAGGAGTAAATAGATTATTATCAAGATCGATGTGCCACCCTACTCCTTCGGTGCCGGGTAGTGTGTGTGTGTATGTTTGAGAGAGAAGCCAGTCGATAGATTAGTATCAAGATCGAGGTGTCACCCTACTCCTTTGGTGTTGGGAAGTGTGTGTGTGGGGGGGGGCAGTGACACTCACATATCTCTACTCTTATAAAAAAACAGAGTTGGTGATGATGGTGTTCCTGCCATCCTGCAATATAGGCCATCCGATTTATATACGATGGACAGGAAGGAAACTATGGAAATTTTGCAAAAAGATACCCACACCCCTCTCCGCATTTGCAAATAAGGCATTCCCTCGTTCATCCTTTTCTCCCACAGGATAAACTTCTCATACAAATGCATCTTGATGTTCCGTGCAACGCATGGGCATCTTGCTAGTAGGGAGAAGGAGTTTGTGTGACACATATCTAGCTATATTAAGGGATAGGTAGATAGCAAATGTGTGAGAGACATTAGTGGTTGTGGGTGGGCGGAATTAAAGGGGTGGGCGTGTTAGACATAGAGAGCGTGTGTGTTTCTGTGTGAGAGACTTGTAGGATGGGGTAGAAAGACGAATTTAACCCTGACGGAGGGAGAGAAATACACGAAGTGCACGTGTGTGATTCCGATGCCCACAGGGAAATGAGATATGTATGCGTGTGAGAGAGATTGCACAATTCATTCACGTATCACTATCTAGTGATCGTGGACGTGCATCGCTTGAACATAAGTCAATATCTACTTCGTATCGTGGCCAAAGGTACAATATCGATTGAACGCTATAAAGATTGGACACTCACATATCACATTTTTTTCTATTTAAATAAGCCTTTTTAGTTGTGCATGCCAAAGTTACAGTGATGTTTCTTCAAACAACCAATGTAGGTATCATGAACATGCACCCTTGTTACTCTTGCATTCAAATTCATTAGTCTTGGATGATTTAAGTTTCTATTTTGAAATAATATATGTAATATACATATATGAATTCAACGGGTACACAATTTATGAAATGGAGGCTATGTAATCATATGAGGTAACACTTTTAAGTAGCTGACTACAATATCCATTTCTTTTTGTGCGCCTCTACACTAACACGTCAATGCATTATGTTTAAAGTAAATAACCAATGGTACTAAATTATCTATTTACACGAGAAATACGGCTGAGCGTTTGATCCCTTTTTTTGTGAACGCGCCACTACACCCGTACGATTGGTCGCGCCCGTGTGAACGCCCAAGTTATCGGCGCATCATCCCGAGTTATTGTCTTTTTTCTGGGGTGGACTTCACACCAGTTATTAACTGCTGACGCGTGCCCCGTGTACACAGTCTAGCATGACCTTCCCGCTAGCACGGTCCAAAATTAGTTGAAACTGGATACGAACGATCCTGCGGGCGGCAAAATCTCCCGCCTCCTTCTAAAATTTCCGCCACCTTAGTCTTTAGCATGTGAAATCCCCCTTTTGTCCTTGGTGCACGGAGACCAATAGTTACAATACCTCCCTCATCTACATGATAGGTCGGGGCTGCTTTGGAAACTTCCGGTTCCCCCACTACACGGCACCCCCATTTCCTCTCCCCCTCCCGCAAAAACGACTAACTCCACAGCACCAGAGCATCTTACATCATGCCGTCCGTACTTCATCGCCCTTTCTCCCCTCCCCTCTCGAAACCCTAGACTGCTCATCCACCAGCGTACCATAGCCCATTCACTGCCAGCGGCGTCCACCTTGCCGGATCTACTTCAGTGCCGGCCTTGTCCACGGTGCCGGATCTGCTTCGCCAGTACTCTCGTCAATCGCCGCGCATATGCAGCGGCTCATTCGTACTCCCCACCGGAGACGCTTCGTCCACACCCCTCGGAGCTGCCCCACCGATGCCCCTGTCGACGGCCTCTGATCCTCTTCGCCAACACCTTCCTCAACCCTACCGGAGCCGCTTCGTCGACACCTTCCTCAACCCTACCGGAGTAGCTTCTCCTATACCATTCTCAACCCTACCGGGGCCGCTTTGCCAACTCACAAGTCCACGGCCTCAGATCCGCTTCCTCGCACCCTCATCCAACCTACCGGAGCAGCTTCTGACGCCCCGTCCACGGCCGCAGATCCGCATCGTCGACACCATCCTTAACCCAACCACCGGAGCAGCTTCACCTACGCCCTCGTCCACGGCCATAGATCCGCTTCGCCCACACCGTAGTCCACCCTACCGGAGCCGCTCCACAAACACCCTACTCGACGGTTCTAGATCTCCTTACCGGACCCCGACAGCCAGCGCAGCGTCATCACCCTCGACGTTTCTAACCTGATTCCCACAGTCTGGAGAGATGCCAAGCACCCGCCATGGCCTAGGTACTTGTCACCTTTAAACCCGTCCAGCATCACCTGCCCGATGTACTTCAAATATACTAACCGGTCGCTATTACCTGTTATGCAACTGGCAAAAACTACAAGGACGATGTTTCTTCTAGACTAACAGCTTGGCCAACCAAGATCCTAGACTGAGGCACTGCTATGATCATGTAAGCGCGTCTCTCTCTCTCTTGTATTGTTCTATGCATGCCAGCGTGCTTTGCTAGGATTTTCAACCAGTAATCCCTTTGTGCGGACAATGATTTCTACTACTGGCTGCTAAATTAGATATGTAGATGTCATACATGATACTACCTCGTACCTCCGTTCCTAAATATAAGTCTTTCTAGAGATTCCACTATAGGCTACATACGGAGCAAAATGAGTGAATCTACACTCGAAAACGCATCTATATACACCTGTATGTGGTCCATACTGGAATCTCTACAAAGACATATATTTAGGAACAGGGGCAGTACATTACACAAAATTGTAGGTGGCATGTAGGAATTCCAGTGCACTACATTAGGCCCCCTTAGAGTGCATGCTAGTCCAGCATACAGAGTCATGGCTAGTTTATGGTACGCACACAATCGTTAATTGGTGGTTTAAATATGCGCAAGGGATATGCAATGTAGTATCATGTAGAGATGTCTGAAATTAGCCGTGTCAACTTGCAGATAGGGTTACACAATGAAAAAGTACAAGATGTATGTGGCAATTTCATGGAACATCGCCAAAAAAGGAGAGGCAGCGGTGAGCCTATACAGTGTGCTATGGTACGTCACTCCTCCATTGCAATCATCGTGACATGTTATTTGTATGCCAGTTCTATTAGCCAAGTTTCTTAGGGACAGTTATCACGAGTTATCCTAAGAAAATAAGCACCTGTGAATATAAGCTCCATGTAATAAGCCAACCAGTTCTTTTCATTGCGTTTTCAGCTTATCTTTGGTATGATCAGTGGAAAGTCTAGATTGCATTATATTTTTTTCATTTTGCTACCCATATGGAAATTGATTTGACTTGCAAACATCACAAATTGAACCCAGTGCAGTAATTAATATGATAGGAAAACAGACCATCACTATTTGCTCAAAATGCAAATACAAAGATACCATCTACTTGGCACAATCTACTTTGGTCAATGTTTTCCATAAAGATCCCATTGCCTAATTTAAACAAAGAACGCATGACCCACGTTTAAATGAAGAACAATTATTTATTGAAATTCGATGGTCCAAGTGGCTGGTTATTATCGTATAGCAGCACCACCTGAAAGCATCATATAGCAGCAGCAGCAGCTCATAGCAACTCATCATACATCAGCAGCAGTCTGCAATTCATCATATACCAGCAGAGCTCATAGCAATTCATCATATAGCAGCAGCAGGAGCAGCTTGTAGCAACTCATCATATAGCAGCAGCAGGAGCAGCTTGTAGCAACTCAACATATAGCAGCAGCAGCAACTCATAGCAATTCATCATATAGTAGCAGCAACAGCTCATAAAAACTCATCATACAGCAGCAGCAACTCATAGTAATTCATCATATAGCAGCAGCAGGAGCAGCTCATAGCAATGCATCATATAGCAGCAGCAGAAGCAGCTCATAGCAATTCATCGTATAGTGGATCAGAATGAAAATTTGGCAAAAAATCAGAGGAGATCCTCACCTTGTTGGATGAGCTCATCTTTCAACAGCACCTCAAGGCCATGGCCTGGGAGGAGGGAAGGGGGAATAAGGTGCCTTCTGCCGCAGTGTGGCATCAACCGTAGTTGTGCAGCGCCAGCCGGAGTAGTGCGTTGGACGAACCACAGTGGAGCAGCTGCTGGAGACCATGAGAATGAGGGGCGGCGCCAGAGGGAGGAGAAGCCAGGGAGATTTGCCCCTACCCGCCGGCCATGTAGCCTAGCTGGACATAGCATCGTCGAGGACAAGGCCAGATGGGACCAGTGGCGACGGCTCGCTGGAGGAACCCTAGTGCTGCAGGCAGGGGATCGAGGTAGAGGGAAAGGGGAGAGGAGATGCAAGCGGGCAGGGCAATGAATGCTTGCGTGTTTATCTTTACTTGAGGGTCAGGTGTGACACGGGCGTCGGCAGTTGCATTTTGAGTGTAAAATAGGCAGACAATAGAGTCATTTCACTATTCCCCTTCCCTTCAATTTTTAGTGAGGTTCTACCCGAAACACCCCCCTCCAAACCGAAATTAGTTAAGCCCAAGACCATAACTCAAAAATGACTTCTTTACATCTTTTATGGCTTATTTTGACAATATGCCCTGAAAAGGTGGAATCGAACTGGCCCTTAACCTGCAATTCAATTATGCGTGCAATGATGAATCACTCCTGCTTGCTATTTGTACATTTAGGCATCATCATACATGGCATAACCTAATACATGTGCATTCCATTGTAGAATCTGGAATATGCACTGTTTATGTTGGTTCATACATTGCACATGATGTTTAAATGCCCCTTAAATCTGGCCAGTCAAGTGATGGTCTTTAAGCCTCCTTCTTTGCTTCTTTTGTTGATATGTAAGATTTGCTCACACATCTGTTCAAGTGCTTGTTTGCATCAGCCAGCCATACTAGGACTGTTTGCTTTGATTATTTGTTGTTCTTGACCTAACACTCTAACAGAGCTTGTCAACGTTTTAAACACTAAGGGCTGCTGTAGTGGGGCCTTGTCTAACTCATAGGTGACATATAGGTTTGGCTGTACACTACAGTAGGCTCTCCAAGAGTACCTGGAGATCCAGTTCGAAGGTATGCCTAGTTTTTACATAGTGCAGACATAGTAAATGCTCATTTCATTGTGTGCAAGTGCAAGAGATGCAGCATGTTTCATTATGTGGTGTTGTTTTGTTATAATCTCATCCTTTTGTGTTCACAGGTTGGAAAGGATGCATATTTATCTTCCAAGGAGATGAGTAACTAGTTTGTGTCACCTTGCAGAGGGGGTGCAATGAAGATAAGATTGAGGACTTCCAAGTACAAGATGTTAGGAAGGAGCCTTGCAAGAGAAGTAGGAGCTGCGCTGAGCCTCTTCAACCTGCTAAGGTAAGTCACTGCATGCAACTCAATAGTTCAATTCCTTGTTTGTTTCAGGCATAGTTAATTTTCTCTTTTCAATTGCTTTATTTGTCCTCAGTTAATGAGATGCCCAAATAATCATGCCTGATGTTCGGTACTTGTATCACTATTAGTTGACATAATTAAAGGCCTTAGCATTTAATTACTCTGCCGAAGTGTGCCTGAAGCTTTGAAGTCTATTAACCAACTATTATTGCATGAGGCTCACAATCTAGTTTATACTACGCTAATGATTGCATAGTTTTGCCTGCTGTAATATGTTTGTATGAAACCCTCTGCTGTTCATTATGCTCCCTAAGACTTTAATTGAGGCACATAATGGCCAACTGCTTGCTTACTTATACGCAACATGCTGTCTAAATTTGTAACTTGTCTGTGTTTTTGATTGGGCCCCAACATCATGCTCCTCTGGTGAGCTAAGAGGGATTTCTGCATGCAGGCTGCACAAACTATCTTTTTTATAATTTTTAAAATATCACCTGCTTATGCTTCATGACGTGTAACATTTTTTTTGAAAGTGATGTGTAACATTATTGTTAGTCCTGTTTTGCCATGTAGTACAAAATAGTGTCTTGTTCGCTTCACTGTTGTAACTATATTTTTGCCCTAGACATGTGTACTTACAGAAACATTTCAGGATGAAGTGACATCAACACAAAGATCTGCGAGCAATGCGGCATGGCCGTTACCGAATGATTATGGATTGGAATTCGAATGTGCTTATGTTCTCGAGCATCAACTAGAGGTGGCAAGACAATGTGTACATGATTGTCAATGTATAATCAACAAGTTGAGACTGGACATGCATGTATTAGATGCAGGAGTCAAAAAAATGAAACAAGACACTGAGGTAACCATGAAGGAATTGGAGATTTTGCAGACTGAAATTTGTGCTATCTAAATCCGGCCAATCCTATTTTCTGAAGAGATTATAGTTCAAATGGAGTTAAGTTGATGCGCGTCCATGATGTATGAGCTGTATTTGCCCAGTGTATGTAATTTGTTGTTTGTGTATCTTTATTATCACCTGTGCCGAACCATAATGCCCAGTGGGTATAATCGGCTGTAATTTCTTTATTATATAGTGTAGGATTATTCTACCTTTCTATGCCTTGATCTCTTTGTTGTAATAGTGTAGGCTTTTTAGAGGTGATAGTATTGAGTAGGATAATTCTTTGAATATGCTATATCGTTCAAACGGGGGCTAATTCGCCCGACCATGGCCCTTCACGGGCCGTCGGATCCATGGGCCTTCTACGTCTCGTAGGATCCATGGGCCTTCTACGTCTCGTAGGATCCATGGGCCTTCTACGTCTCGTAGGTTCCATGGGCCTTCTACGTCTCGTAGGATCCATGGGCCTTGTACGTCTCGTAGGATCCATGGGACGCCGGCTCATTTATGGGTCTTGTACGACCCTTTAATGGGCCGTAGACGGGCCTTTAATGGAAATCATATGTTTTATGGGCTGACCATAACGGGCCATTAATAGGCCGTATTTGGTGATGCTATGAAAATGGCCCAACAGACTAACGGTCCACAAACGGGCTGACTGTAACGACGGGCTGAATTTGGCCCACAAGCAGAAAATGAACGTAACGGGTTGTAAGTAACCGAATGCTGCAAATGAGCCCAAGAATAAATGGCCCCTCAGAAGGCCGAAAGTTAACTTGGGCTGGAAACGGCCCAACGGAATAACGGGCCGTTAATGGGTATAAAGTGATACACTGTTCATTACGGGCCAGTTTCACCACGGGTCGTTAATGGGTGTAAAGTGATACACTGTTCATTACGGGCCAGTTTCACCACGGGCCGTTAGTAGGCCAAGAGTTACATAGGGCCTCATATGGGCCGAAAGACGTCATGGGCCATACATGGGCCAGAAGTGAAAACGGGTTGGAATCATATTGGATGGCCCAGATGACGCTACTGGGCCTAATTTGGATAGGGCGTAACGGGCCTTGGGTTAGCGGGCTGTAAATGGGCTATACGCGAACAGGTCTTTAACAGGCTTTCCATGGGCCGACCCACCAGCTTTTACCAAGTCAAACAGGCCGGCCCGCCAGCTTTTGTCCAAGTCAAACGGGCCGCCCCGCCAGCTTTTGACCAAGTCAAACGGGCCGACCATTTCACAGGAATGGGCCACTGTTGGGCCGTGCCACGTGTCGACGTATCATAGGCGCCTATCTGACCCACTGACGAGCTGACACGTGTTTCGTCCGGCCAATAAGAATTTTACACGTGGAAATTTCCCATTGGTCGGGGCTGTTAACGGGTTATCGGATCCAAAACCCGACCTGATAGCTTAACAGCGTTCCGTTACGGTGGATGCCACGTGTCGGTCACCCTTGACGAAAGCACTTCTGTGACGCGCGATTTATCGTCATGGAAGTGGACACTTCTGTGATGATAATTTTGGTAATGTCATGGAACACTTCTACGACAGCACAGGTATGACTATCTTGATTCTGGTATAAATTTGTCATGGATGTACATGCATGACAAAAAAAGCGACGTACTGTGACAAACACGTATCATCACGGAAGTGTATTTTTTTGTAGTGCAAGGCACCACAAGGTAATATCAAAGGACAACCAAGATCCTAAGCTTGGGGATGCCCCAGATGGCATCCCCTCTTTCGTCTTTGTTCATCGGTAACTTTACTTGGAGCTATATTTTTATTCACCACATGATATGTGTTTTGCTTGGAGCGTCATTTTCTTTTGTTAGTATTTGCTTGATGTTACTTAGAATAATGTTTTGCATCTCTATTTTCAATAAAAATGTCAAGGATAGCTTTTACCATGCTTATTTTGCAAGTATACATGTTGCTGTTTCAAAACAGAAAGTTTACTGCTGTTGCAAAAATTCCCTAGAAAAGTCAGAATGTGATAAAATGTTGAAACCTTTTGCATAATAAGCGCTGATAAATTTACTACAGTGGAAATTTTCTTTCATAATTTTTGGAGTTATGTAAGTATAATGAATCTTGCATTCTTTATAGACTGTACTGTTTTGGCAGATTGCTGTTATGTTTGCATTGTTTGCATATGTTTGCTTGTTTAATGATTCTATTTAAGGATAGGAGTATAAAATATGCAGAGGCATTTAGTATGCAATGTTGAATAATAATTTAGTTATTTTTACAGTATAGTATGATAAGGTTTTTGCATTGGTTTATACTAACTTATCTCACGAGTTCTTGTTGAGTTTGGTGTGCATGAAGCTTTCGAGATTTAGGAAACCGTGATATGAGAGGAATTAAGGAGACACAAAAGCTCAAGCTTGGGGATTCCCAAGGCACCCCAAGATAATATTTCAAGAAGTCTCAAGCATCTAAGCTTGGGGATGCCCCGGTAGGCATCCCACCTTTCTTCTTCAACAGTTATCTGTTAGTATTGGTTGAGCATAAGTTTTTGCTTCTTCACATGATGAGTGCTATCCTTGAAATGTTGCTTTATTTTGTTTTGCTTGCTGTTTGAATAAATTACCAAGATCTGAAATTCGTAAATGAGAGAGAGTCTTCACATAGCTAAATAATTATTTAACTACTCATTAATCTTCACTTATATCTTTTTGGAGTAGTTTGTCATTTACTCGTGTGCTTCACTTATGTCCTATGAGTAAATGGTTGAATGATTTGAATGTCATAAATCTAAAATTATATATGTTTCATATTCCTTTCCCATGGGAAGTAATGCCTTCACATATAATAAGTAGAGGTGCTAATTTTTTTGAAGGTTAGCAAACATTGTATTGGTCACTTGAACAATTCATGAAAGAATATTGAAGGAAGAGAGATTTCACATATAAATATACTATCTTGGACATCTTCTATGATTTCGAGCCCCATTAATTATTTTCAAACCTGAGAAAATTAGTTGAAGTTGGACAAGGAAGACAACATAATGAGTTATGCTTGGGTATATTTGTATAAAAGTTATATTGTTATGGATCCTCTAACATGTGGTGCTTGCTATTTAGAATCCTTTGCTAGCCAAAATATCTGTACTAAGCGGGAATACTGCTTGTGCATCCAAATTCCTTGAACCAAGTTCCTTCCATGAGTGTCCACCATATCTACCTATATGCGGTATTTACCTGCCGTTCCAAGTAAATGTGCATGTGCAAAACTCTAAACCTTCAAATAATAATCTGTTTTGTATGCCCGAATCGCTCATGTAGCGACTAGGGGCTAGCAGTATCTTCCATGCTAGGTGGGTTATTCTCACGATGAGTGCACTCCGCTCATCATTCATGAGAAAATGGCTAGTAACTGGGATGCCCAGTCCCATGATCAAAAGATCAAAATCAAATCAAAAATAATTGCAAACAAAACTCCCCCAGGATTGATGTTAGTTGGAGGCACCCGTTGTTTCGGGCAAGCCATGGATTGATGATTGTTGGTGGAGGGGAGTAAAAATCTTTACCTTTCTTTTTGGGAACCGCCTATAATGTATGTAGTATGGAAGATATTGGGAACTCTTGGTCGTTATGTTGACAATGAAAGCATACCTCTCAAAATTATTTTCATCTCTGTTTTTGCTTCGAGCTCTGGCACCTCTTCAAATCCCTGCTTCCCTCTGCGAAGGGCATGTCTTTTACTTTTATGGAAGAGTCAGTAGTATTCCTTCTCATTCCAACCTACTCTTTATCTGGCAAGTATCATGTGATGGAAAGATCTAAGCATATATGGTCATTCAAATATATTTGATCATGAATTATTATTGTCGACATTACCCTTGAGGTAAAAGGTTGGGAGGCGAAACATTAAGCCCCTATCTTTCTCTGTGTTCGGTGAATACTATTTGTTCTAAAAATATGCTTTGAGTGGTAGCAATCATGGAAGACTAAATGATAGTTGAGTATGTGAAGTTTGTGAAATCAAAGCTCTAACATAGACTCTTCCTGAAAATAAGATGAATTGTAATTGTTTGATGACTAATAACACGGTTTGTTAGTTTTCAAGAAAGTTTATGATCTATACTTTAACATGTGAATAGTTTGTTACTTGATCATGCAAAGTTCTATGAGTTGAGCTACTATTATGACATATAATGATGCTAGAAAAGGTGATTAAAAATTGATCAAACTTGTGCACCTGCTAGCATTCACACTTCATAAATTATTTCTTTTATCATTTACCTACTCGAGGACGAGCAGGAATTAAGCTTGGGGACGCTGATACGTCTCCAACGTATCTATAATTTATGAAGTATTCATGCTATTATATTATCCATCTTGGATGTTTAATGGGCTTTACTATGCACTTTTATATTATTTTTGGGACTAACTTAGTAACCGAGAGCCCAGTGCCAGTTTCTGTTTTTTCCCTTGTTTCAGTGTTTCATAGAAAAGGAATATCAAACAGAGTCCAAACGGAATGAAACCTTCGGGAAAGTTATTTTTGGAACGAAAGCAATCCAGGGGACTTGGAGTGCACGTCAGGGAATCAATGAGGAAGGCACGAGGCAAGGGGGCGTTCCCACCACCCCTGGGCGCGCCCTCCACCCTCGTGGCTCCCCTGACGTATTTCTTCTTCCTATATATACCATTATACCCTAAAACCTTCGTGGAACATAATAGATCGGGAGTTCCGCCGCCGCAAGCCTCCGTAGCCACCAAAAACCAATCGGGACCCTGTTCCGGCACCCTGCCGAGGGGGGGAACCCTCACCGGTGGCCATCTTCATCATCCCGGCGCTCTCCATGACGAGGAGGGAGTAGTTCACCCTCGGGGCTGAGGGTATGTACCAGTAGCTATGTGTTTGATCTCTCTCTCTCTCTCTCTCTCTCTCTCTCTCTCTCTCTCTCGTGTTCTTGATTCGGCATGATCTTGATGTATCGCGAGCTTTGCTATTATAGTTGGATCTTATGATGTTTCTCCCCCTCTACTCTCTTGTAATGGATTGAGTTTTCCCATTGAAGTTGTCTTATCGGATTGAGTCTTTAATGATTTGAGAACACTTGATGTATGTCTTGCGTGGGATAACCGTGGTGACAATGGGTTATTCTATTGATTCACTTGATGTATGTTTTGGTGATCATCTTGCGGGTTCCGCCCATGAACCTATGCATAAGGGTTGGCACACGTTTTCGTCTTGACTCTCTGGTAGAAACTTTGGGGCACTCTTTGAGGTTCTATGTGTTTGTTGATTGGATGAATCTGAGATTGTGTGATGCATATCGTATAATCATACCCACGGATACTTGAGGTGACATTGGAGTATCTAGGTGACATTAGGGTTTTGGTTGATGTGTGTCTTAAGGTGTTATTTTACTACGAACTCCAGGGCTGTTTGTGACACTTATAGGAATAGCCCAATGGATTGATCGAAAAGAATAACTTTGAGGTGGTTTCGTACCCTACCATAATCTCTTCGTTTGTTCTCCTCTATTAGTGACTTTGGAGTGACTCTTTGTTGCATGTTGAGGGATGTTATATGATCCAATTATGTTATTATTGTCGAGAGAACTTGCACTAGTGAAAGTATGAACCCTAGGCCTTGTTTCCTAGCATTGCAATACCGTTTGTGCTCACTTTTATCATTAGTTACCTTGCTGTTTTTATATTTCCAGATTACAAAAACCTATATCTACCATCCATATTGCACTTATATCACCATCTCTTCGCCGAACTAGTGCACCTATACAATTTACCATTGTATTGGGTGTGCTGGGGACACAAGAGACTCTTTGTTATTTGGTTGCAGGGTTGTTTGAGAGAGACATCTTCATACGCCTCCCATGGATTGATAAACCTTAGGTCATCCACTTGAGGGAAATTTGCTATTGTCCTACAAACCTCTGCACTTGGAGGCCCAACAACGTCTACAAGAAGAAGGTTGCGTAGTAGACATCAGCGATGCAGGCGCGAGGGAGCGGGACGGCCCATGGGCGCGGCGCGGAGCTGAGGCGGAGGAGGAGAATGGTGAACATGCGCGCGGGGTGCGTGTAGCGTGCATGCGGTGGAGCAAGGCAGCTCGGTCGCGGGACGCGGGCTCGTCGGGTAGGGCGCGTCAAAGCAGCAGCAGCAGATGTAGGGGAGGTGCGGCCTGGGCATTACCGGAGCGAGGCGAGCGTCGTGCGGGGGCGGTAGGGGCGCGAGAAGGAGAGGCCGGGGCTCACGTCGGGTGTAGGGTCCAGGGCAGTGGGGCGCGGGGAGGAGACAAAGACGATGACAACGCGGTGACGAGGTGCAGGCCGGCGAGGAGGAGGAGGAGGCAGTCCGGCGGGGAAGCTCCGGTCGCCGGTGTCAGTGTCGGGGGTGGAAGGGCGAGGGGATCGGGCTCCTCCCGATCCAAATCCAATCGAGGGGGAGTGGGGGAGCGAGTGGGGGTGTCGGTGGCTAGGTCACGGGGGAGTGGGGTGTTATGGAGAGGGAGTGGGCCGCTCGGTTGGTTGGGCCAGGTGGGCCGGTCGGGCGGCCTGGTGGCCTGCTAGGCCGTGGCCCGGGGGGGGGGGGGGTTGTTTCCTTTTTTATTTAGTCCTTTCATTTAATTTCTTTATTTCCTTTAAAATATTTAGGCACTTTATAAAAAAGTTTTCTTCACAATAATTACCAGTGCAATATTTGGCACCCACCGAACATTTTTGTTTCAATGTTTGAAAACTTTTGTCATTTGACATATTTTGAATTTGATTTTTGAACCGGTTTTGAACTAACGAGAGATTAGCAATAGTAATGGAAGTGACGTGGCATCATTAGCAGAGTTTTACTGTAGCTTAATTATCCGGGCGTTACAAATCTCCTCCACTACAAGAAATCTCATCCCGAGATTTAGGAGGTAGAAGGAAATAGCGCGGGGTATTCATCACGCAGGCGATCCTCACGTTCCCAAGTGGCTTCATCTTCAGAATGGTGCGACCACTAGACTTTGAGGAACTTGATCGCCTTCTGACGTGTGCGGCGTTCAGCTTGGTCGAGAATGCGAACCGGATGCTCTTTATAGGAGAGGTCTTGTTGCAATTTGAGCACTTCATGATCCACTGCTCGGATTGGGTCCTTGAAGTAGCGGCGTAGTTGTGACACGTGGAACACATCGTGAACCTGAGAAAGGTTTGACGGAAGCTCTAGTTGATATGCCACTTTTCCACACCTTTCCAGAATAGTGAAAGGACCAATATAGCGAGGAGCTAGCGTGCCCTTGATCCCGAAGCGATGAGCACCCTTCATTGGTGTAACTCGAAGATAAGCCTTTTCGCCAGGTTGATAGACCATGTCTTTATGTTTACGGTCATACTGACTCTTCTGACGTGACTGAGCAGTCTTGAGATTCTCGTGCATAATGCGGACTTGTTCTTCGGCATGTTGGATAATATCCGGGCCGAAGAGTGGATGTTCCCCAGTTTCTGACCAGTTCAGAGGGGTTCGACACTTTTGTCCATATAACACTTTGAAGGGGGGCATCTTCAGACTAGCTTGATAGCTATTATTATAAGAGAACTCAGCATACGGGAGAGATTCCTCCCATTTCTTGCCGAAGGAAATAACACAGGCTTGAAGCATGTCTTCGAGAACTTGGTTGACACGTTCAACTTGCCCTTGCGACTGAGGGTGAAATGCAGTACTGAAAGATAAGTGAGTCCCCATAGCTTCTTGGAAACTTGCCCAGAATCTTGAAGTGAATAAGCTGCCACGGTCTGAGCTGATAACCAATGGAATACCATGGAGTGAAACAATCCTGGACATATAGACCGTTGCCAGCTGACTAGCAGTGATCGTTTCTTTGACTGCCAGAAAATGTGCAACTTTAGAAAGCCGGTCAATGACGATAAGAATAGCATCATTACCTTTCTGTGATTTGGGAAATCCAGTGACGAAGTCCATTTCAACATGGTCCCATTTCCATTCGGGAATAGAGATAGGTTGCAGAGTTCCAGCAGGCCTTTGATGTTCTGCTTTGATACGACGGCAAACGTCGCACTCAGCAACATAACGAGCAATGTCTTGCTTCATAATAGACCACCAGAATCTCTGACGGATGTCTTGGTACATCTTTGTACTACCAGGATGGATACATAGAGGCATATCATGAGCTTCTTTCATAACTTTCTGAGTCATATCCAGGTTTTTCTCTACACATGTAACCACTAGGCGGCCCTTGAAGTATAAAGTGCCATCATCAGCAATAGTGAAGAATGAGGGCTTTCCTTCTGCGAGGCAGTGCTTAATCTTGTGGGCTTCAGAGTCATATCCCTGTATTCTCTTGATGGAGTCCAAGAGATCTGGTTCGACAACTAGGGTATTGAGGGAACCCTGGGAAACAACACGAAGGTTCATCTTGCGAAACTCCTTAGGAGGGGGAGCGAGTGCACCCGGAGGAACAATATGGAGGTTCAACTTTCTAAATTCTTCAACAAGCGAGGGCTGAACTTTGTGAACCTGGAGGTGGTTGCAGTAAGACTTGCGGCTCAAGGCATTAGCCATTACATTAGCCTTGCCTGGTGTATAGGAAATACCCAAGTCAAAGTCTGCAACAATCTCCATCCATCTCTGCTGGCGGAGGTTCAGGTCTGGCTTAGTAAACAAATACTTCAGACTTTGGTGGTCAGTGAAGATCTCGCAACGATTACCGAGAAGGTAATGTCGCCACTGTTTTAGTGCATGAATGACAACAACAAGTTCGAGGTCGTGAACTGGGTAGCTCTCTTCGTGAGGGCGCAATTGGCGAGAGGCATAAGCAATCACTTTGCGGTCTTGCATTAGGACACATCCTAATCCTTGATGGGAAGCGTCGCAGTAAATGACGAAGTCCTTCTTAGTATCAGGTGGAGCTAGCACTGGGGCAGAAGTTAACTTGTCTTTGAGTGCCTGGAAACTTTCCTGACATTTGTCTGTCCATTGGAACTTGACGCCCTTATGCAACAGGTTAGTCAGAGGCCTGGCGATCTTGGAGAAGTTCTCGACGAATCGACGGCAATAGCTGGCGAGACCGAGAAAACTTCTGACTTGCTTAACGTTCTTCGGAGGAGTCCAATCAAGAATAACCTGGACTCGTTCAGGGTTGACGACAATACCATCCTTAGAGATGACATGCCCACGATAGGTTACTTCGGGTAGCCAGAATTCACATTTGGAGAACTTGGCATATAGTTGATGCTCTCGTAGCTTTTCCAGCACAAGACGAAGATGTTCAGCATGTTCCTCTTCGTTCTTGGAAAATACCAGGATATCATCCAGATAAACCACGACGAACTTGTCGAGGTAATCCATGAATATATAGTTCATCAGACGAGAGAAGGTGGCTGGAGCATTGGTTAAGCTGAAAGACATGACGGTGTACTCGTATGAACCATATCGAGTCAGGAAGGTGGTCTTTGGGATATCCTCTTCACGAACACGGATATGGTGGTAACCCAACCTCAAGTCGAGTTTAGAGAACACTGATGAACCAACCAGTTGATCATACAGATCATTGATCCGAGGAAGAGGATATTTATTCTGAATGGTAGCTTGGTTTATAGGACAGTAGCCTTGAACTAATCGGTTCGTCCCATCCTTCTTCTTGACAAAGAGAGAAGGTGCTCCCCAAGGAGAGCAACTTGGGCGAATGAAACCACTGCGAAGAGATTTGTCGATTTCCTCCTTAAGCTCAATGAGTTCATACGGCGGCATCTTGTAGGGTCGTTTGGCTATAGGAGTGGTGTCTGGTTTCAAGTCGATGATGAATTCGACAGCTCTACCAGGGGGAATCCCTGGAAGTTCTTCAGGAAAGACATCTTGGAATTCGCGAACGACGGGAATGTTTTCAATGCCCTCGAGTGGTGCGGCGTTCAATGCATTCAAGGCATAAAGCCTTGCCTCGGCATTCTGAACCAGACGAGCATTGTAGCTTATTATTTCATTGAAAGGGTGTAGCAGATGGACGGTCTTAGTGGCGCAAACTATAGAAGCAGTATGCACTTTCAACCAATCCATTCCCAGAATGAGATCAATGCTACAGGACTTCAGTATGATGGGAGAGACAAGGAATTCCAATCCTTCGATTTCAACGGGAACGTCGTGACTAACCATAGAGGTTTGACATTGGCCCACAGGGGTGTGTACCACCAGCGGAGTGTTCATCTCTTCGTATTTAATGCCATGCTTGAATGCAAATTCTGCTGATATGAATGAATGTGATGCTCCTGTATCAAATAAAATGGATGCCGGTACTGAATTTACGAGAAGAGTACCCATCACAGTAGCAGGCTAGTCTTGAGCTTCGTTGAGATCAACGTGGTTGGCATGAACACGACCATAAGACTTGGCATTGTTGTTGCGGGGCTGGTTGTTTCCACGGCCAGCTGCGGGAAGGGCCAGTTGATTCTGATTCTGATTCTGATAGCAGCTCCTAGCAAAGTGACCTGGTTGACCACACTTGTAGCACAGACCATTATTGGGAGTGGGAACAAGAGCTTGGGGTGGTGGAGCTGGAAGTCTTGGCTGCCTATATGGTGGGGGAGGCAGAGACAGTGCGGCATAAGACTGCTTTGGAGCAGGTGCATTTGGACTGTACATGTTGTTCGGGATCCAGTTCTTATGCTTCTGCGAGGGCGGGCCCGAAGATGAGCCCGTGTCACGGTTGTGCCTGTGAGAGCTCTGGTGTTCCTGCAGACCAGTTTCGACATTGATGGCCTTGTTCACCAAGGTGGCGAAATCAGTAAAGTCATGCACTAGCAATGCGAGCTTGATGTCAGCTTGAAGGCCGTCACGCAACTTCTCTTGTCTACGAGCATCAATTGCAACGTCTTCTTCAGCATACCTGGACAAGTCCAGAAACTCCCGCTGATAAGCTTCGACAGTTTTGTTGCCTTGGGTGAGGTTGCAAAACTCACACTTCTTCCGGTCCATGACTCCCTGAGGAATGAAGCGGGCACGGAAAGCGGCTTGGAAATCTTGCCAGGTGATGATTGTTCCAGCTGGCAGAGTGCGCCTGTGGCTGTCCCACCATTGAGCTGCGGGTCCCTTCAGGAAGAAGGAAGCAAAGGTGACATAACGGGCAGGGGCTACATCAGCGGACTCCATCTCATAGGTGATGTCACGGAGCCAGTCATCAGCATCCAGAGGCTGAGTTGAGCTGCGGTACACAGTTGGGTTGAGGCGCATGAAATCTTGCAGAGTCACTTGGGCTGGCTGCTGGTTCATATTGGGGCGAGGGAACTGAGCCATCATATTCTCCATGAACTGGCGATTCATCTCAAGCTGTTGGATCATACCAGCCATGTACTCAGGCGGTGGTGGGGCGTTGCCACCACTACCACGACCACCTGGTCTAACCATCCTGCTAATATATAACAGGGGTAGTTCAGTATTGAGAAATTCGCAAAGACAAGAATCATTCATGATGAAACATGCATAATGAAAGGAGAACGATAGCTACTACATAGTAGTCGGCATAACTTACAAAAGAGGTCATGCATAGAGTTCAGTACATAGACTAAAAGACATCATAGGCGGCACGCAGGCTCGCAATGAAGGCACCTAATACTAATAAGGAAGACTACATCAGTCCCAGGAGGAACTGTGGAGGTAAGTGTAGCCTGAAAGCTGGTAGTGTCGCATCGGGAACTCCATGTCAGAAAACTGGGGTCCGCGGATACTCTGGTGCAGAACCCGACGCTCAAGTGGTAGAAGAGGACCAAGTGCGGGAGAGTAGCCTCCCACATCTGGCCAGCCGACACCCTGGGGCATCACGGTCCTGGCTGGGTAGATCGCAGAACGCGACAGACCATCAGATCGCACAAGGGGGTGCAACAACGTCAGAGCACGATAAAGGTGCTGACGGGTGGTGTACAACTCGTGGCGAAGAGCTCGGTTAGCTCGATCCAGCCCATCGGCATGCAGAATGATGGTAGAAGGGCTCTCGGGTGACTGTGGAGTAGGCAGCAGTGTAGTATCCCTCCGCACCAACATCGGATGCGATAGCAATGTGCCTGAAAGGGGAGGTGTCCAACTCCCGATACTCTCCATGAAGACGTGTCGGAGCAGCATAAGAAACATCGTGGACTGCCATATCGATAGTCACTCCAACACCATGAGCAGTGTGCAACACAGTAGTGGAGTCATACTCCCGAGAGTAGAGGTGGACGATGGCACGATACTGCTCCTGGTTAAAGTCCTAGTACTCCTCGTAAACGGTGTACTCAGGGTGCCAGTGATAACCCAGATAGGTCATCATCTCAGCTAGCACAACAGGTGATCCTGAGGCACCAATGGCCGTCGTGTGGCGCACGACCTGCCTCGTGGGTTCCATCTGAAAGCAAAGATGTTTCAAATGAGTCAAATGACAGTGTGGGTATTGTTCAAAACACTATTCTAAGGAATAACTATGGCTTATCCAACTTTGGGGTGAATGTGGTCACGGGATCCTAGTGTTAGAGTTAGTAAATTCGTTTAACCCGAGTAGAAGAGAGTTCAGAGTCCCGGAGTAAAGATCGAGGAGTAAAAGATCCTAGTACCACCCAATGGCGACATGGGCCCGTAAGACACACAGCCATGTTAGTAAAAAGTGTTTTAATGTCTAGACTCGACTTCGGCCAAGGAGTGTGGAAGGGGGATTCCTACAGGCAGTCGGCTCTGATACCAACTTGTGACGCCCCTGATTCAATCGTACACTAATCATGCACGCAAACGTGTACGATCAAGATCAGGGACTCACGGGAAGATATCACAACACAACTCTAAAAACATAAATAAGTCATACAAGCATCATAATACAAGCCAGGGGCCTCGAGGGCTTGAATACAAGTGCTCGATCATAGACGAGTCAGTGGAACAAACAATATCTGAGTACAGACATAAGTAAACAAGTCTGCCTTAAGAAGGCTAGCACAAACTGGGATACAGATCGAAAGAGGCACGGGCCTCCTGCCTGGGATCCTCCTAAACTACTCCTGGTCATCGTCGACAGCCTGCTGCTACCTCTTGAGCACTGCGTTGGTTTTCCCTTGAAGAGGAAAGGGTGATGCAGTAAAGCAGCGTAAGTATTTCCCTCAGTTTTTGAGAACCAAGGTATCAATCCAGTAGGAGACCACGCACGAGTCCCTCGCACCTACACAAACAAATAAATCCTCGCAAGCAACGCGATAAAGGGGTTGTCAATCCCTTCACGGTCACTTACGAGAGTGAGATCTGATAGATATGATAAGATAATATTTTTGGTATTTTTATGATAAAGATGCAAAGTAAAATAAAAGGCAATAAAAATAGCTAAGTGTTGGAAGATTAATATGATGGAAAATAGACCCGGGGGCCATAGGTTTCACTAGTGGCTTCTCTCAAGAGCATAAGTATTTACGGTGGGTGAACAAATTACTGTTGAGCAATTGATAGAATTGAGCATAGTTATGAGAATATCTAGGTATGATCATGTATATAGGCATCACGTCCGAGACAAGTAGACCGACTCCTGCCTGCATCTACTACTATTACTCCACACATCGACCGCTATCCATCATGCATCTAGAGTATTAAGTTCATAAGAATAGAGTAACGCTTTAAGTAAGATGACATGATGTAGAGGGATAAACTCATGCAATATGATATAAACCCCATCTTGTTATCCTCGATGGCAACAATACTACACGTGCCTTGCTGCCCCTACTGTCACTAGGAAAGGACACTGCAAGATTGAACCCGAAGCTAAGCACTTCTCCCATTGCAAGAAAGATCAATCTAGTAGGCCAAACCAAACTGATAATTCGAAGAGACTTGCAAAGATAACCAATCATACATAAAAGAATTCAGAGAAGATTCAAATATTGTTCATAGATAAACTTGATCATAAACCCACAATTCATCGGTCTCAACAAACACATAGCAAAAGAAGATTACATCGAATAGATCTCCACGAGAGAGGGGGAGAAAATTGTACTGAGATCCAAAAAGAGAGGAGAAGTCATCTAGCTAATAACTATGGACCCGAAGGTCTGAGGTAAACTACTCACACATCATCGGAGAGGCTATGGTGTTTATGTAGAAGCCCTCCGTGATCGATGCCCCCTCCGACGGAGCTCCAGAAAAGGCCCCAAGATGGGATCTCACGGGTACAGAAGGTTGCGGCGGTGGAATTAGGTTTTTGGCTCCGTATCTGGTAGTTTGGGGGTACGTAGGTATATATAGGAGGAAGAAGTACGTCGGTGGAGCAACATGGGGCCCACGAGGGTGGAGGGCGCGCCTGGAGGGGGTAGGCGCGCCCCCTACCTCGTGCCCTCCTAGTTGATTTCTTGGCGTGGGGTCCAAGTCCTCTGGATCACATTCGTTCCGAAAATCACGTTCCTAAAAGTTTCATTCCATTTGGACTCCGTTTGATATTCTTTTTCTGCGGAACTCTGAAATAGGCAAAAAACAACAATTCTGGGCTGGGCCTCCGGTTAATAGGTTAGTCCCAGAAATAATATAAAAGTGTATAATAAAGCCCATTAATGTCCAAAACAAAATATAATATAGCCTGGAACAATAAAAAATTATACATACGTTGGAGACGTATCAAGCATCCCCAAGCTTAATTCCTGCTCGTCCTCGAGTAAATGATAAAAACAGAATTTTTGATGTGGAATGCTACTTAGCATAATTTCAATGTAATTCTCTTAATTGTGGTATGAATGTTCAGATTCGAAAGACTCAAGACAAAGGTTTAATATTGACATAAAAGTAATAATACTTCAAGCATACTAACTAAGCAATTACGTCTTCTCAAAATAACATGGCCAAAGAAAGTTCATACCTACAAAATCATATAGTTTAGTCATGCTCTATTTCCGTCACACAAGAAATGCTCTCATCATGCACAACCCCGATGACAAGTCAAGCAATTGTTTCATACTTTAGTAATCTCAAACTTTTGAACCTTCACGCAATACATGAGCGTGAGCCATGGATATAGCACTATCGTGGAATAGAATATAATGTTGGGGGTTATGTGGAGAAGTCAAAAAAGGGAGAAAATCTCACATCAACGCGGCTAATCAATGAGATATGGAGATGCCCATCGATTGATGTTAATGCAAGGAGTAGGGATTGCCATGCAACGGATGCACTAGAGCTATAAATGCATGAAAGCTCAACAAAAGAAACTAAGTGGGTGTGCATCCAACTTGCTTGCTCACGAAGACCTAGGGCATTTGAGGAAGCCCATTGTTGGAATATACAAGCCAAGTTCTATAATGAAAAATTCCCACTAGTATATGAAAATGATAAAACAAGAGACTCTCTATCATGAAGATCATGGTGCTACTTTCAAGCACAAGTGTAGAAAAAGGATAGTAGCACCCTTTTTATTTATTTATTTTTCTCTTCTTTGGGCCTTCTTTTTTTATTTGGACTTTCTCTTTTTTATTGGGATAATGCTCTATGAATGATAATCATCACACTTCTATTTATTTACAACTAAATGATTACAACTCGATACTAGAACATAGTATGACTCTATATGAATGCCTCCGGTGATATACCGGGATAGCAATGAATCAAGAGTGACATGTATGAAAAATTATGAACGGCGGCTTTGCCAAAAATACGATGTCAACTATATGGTCATGCAAAGCAATATGACAATGATGAAATGATGAATGGAACGGTGGAAAGTTTCATGGCAATATATCTCGGAATGGCTATCGAGGGGTGATACGTCTCCAACGTATCTATAATTTTTGATTGCTCCATGCTATATTATCTACTGTTTTAGACAATATTGGGCTTTATTATCCACTTTTATATTATTTTTGGGACTAACCTATTAACTGGAGGACAAGCCCATATTTGCTGTTTTATGCCTATTTCGGTGTTTCAAAGAAAAGGAATACCAAACGGAGTCGAAACGGAACGAAATCAACTGGAGAAGTTATTTTTAGAAGGAAAGCTACCGGATGGACTTGGACCCCACGTCAGGAGGCAAGGGAGGTGCTCACGAGGGTGGGGGCGCGCCCACCCCCCTAGGGCGCGCCCCCTGCCTCGTGGGGCCCCCGAAGCTCCACCGACGTACTTCCTGCACCCATATATACCTACGTACCCTAAAACTTCCAGAACGGAGAATATGTCACATCCTAGCTAGCTCATGCATTAGAGTGTGCATCATGTTTACTTCTGACAGAAATTTGAAATGGGGAAGGCAGAACCCCCAGCACCCCTCCTGAAATCAACTAGGGTTTACTAAAAATATTTTCAATGAACCTGAAATGCCCTTCTAAAATGTTCACCCTCTTTGTCTTGGGTTGAAACCTCTGGCAAAAATGGTGGATACATTTCTAGGTCAACAGAAGGTCATTGAATTAATGCATAAGTATTTGAATTTGGGCATTTAAAATTTATAAAATATTCCAAATGCTCAAATATCTCCAAACTAAAATGTTCCTTGCTGGAAATATTCTAACTAAGGACCAGATGAAGTTTGGTGATTTTAGGAGTTGTTTTAGTATTTTTAATAAGTCCACAAAGTTACAGAAAAATAGAAAAAGGAAAAGCAGAGGAAAACTTACCTGGCGCCTAACCGGCCCACCTGCCGGCCCAGCCTAGCTGCCGCGCCAGCGAGCTGCTTGGCTTGGCCACGCAGGCGCGCAGGTGCTCGACGCCGGCACCAGCGCGCGCCACGCAGCTCCCCGCCGCCCTGCTTCACCTCCTCGCCGCCCCGCTGCCCTGGACGCGTTCCACGTCGCCGCCCCGAGCCCCTGGACACGCCATTCGTCGCTGCCTCGCCTCCCTCGCTCCCCTTCGCCATGGCTGACGCCACCGTCGCCGCTCCGCCGTCGTAGCCATAGCCACCGTCGTCCCCGCGCCACCCGACCGTGTCCACGAGCTCCGCCACCCTCCTCTTCTTCGAGCAAGACGAGCCCCGAGCGCTCGCCCGCTCTGGAGTCGCCCCCGACCCCGTCTTCCCCAACTCCGGCCGCCGAGATCGCCATCATCGCCCCGCTCAGCTCCGACCTTCCCCGAGCCCGCCTCGACGCTCGCTGCAACCACCGTGAGCCTGGCCACCTCCCCATCCTCCCCGTTCTCTCTCTCGAGCCCCGTAGCGATTACATGTAGCTCACCCGCACGCGCCGCCGCGGAGCTCGTCGCCGACGAGGCTCCGGCCACCCAACGGCCGCACCACCTTGTCCACTAGCCCTACTGCACCTTCAGGAGCTCAACGCGCTATCCCACGCGCCTCACCGTGCCCCCTAGCGACAAGTCCGAGCTCACCCGAGCTCCGGCCGCCGCCAAACTCATCGCCTGCGCCAACTCCGGCCACCCCGACCCCAACTAACTCCACCAATAGCCCCGGCTCGTTCCCAGGAGCGCGTAGATGCCTTCCGCGCCCCATTTGGTGGCCGGAACGGCCAAATCCACTTTGCTCCGCCGCGTCTGGCCTCGCCGGCGGCTAGACGCCGGTGAGTTGACCCTTGACCGTTGACTGGTGGCCCCCTGTTGACTCTGTTGAGTCAATGACAGGTGGGGCCCCCTTCTGTTAATTACCAGATTAGTTAAACTAATTAAACTAGTTTAATTATCCACTAAACTAACTACTGACATGCGGGTCCCATTGGTCAGTTTGACCTGGACGACCCCGTTGACCCCTGACGTCACGCTGACCTCATGCTGACGCAATAAATTAATTACTGGATTTACTTTTATACAGGAAAATCCAGAAATTAGTTCAAACTTCAAAAATTCATAGAAAATGATCTGTAACTCCAAATGCAAAGATTTATATATGAAATTTGATCAGAAAAATTCTATCTATCTAATGGAACTGGTTTCATGCATGTCAGAACAAGTTAAACCCACTGTTTAGGCATTACAAGTTGATACACTAATATGATCTTCATAAATGAGCTACCATTTGAATCCTTGGTTCAAATGGGTTCATTCCCTTCTGGTTTAACTTGCACTAGGTCAGGACACATCCATATTGCCATGTCATAGCATGCATCATATTGTTGCATATCGTCATGTTTTGATTGTGTTCCGATGTGTTCTTCGTGGTAGGTTCTGCCTCCGAGGATATCTCCGAGTATCCAACTGAAGGGCAGTATTCCACTACTACTCCATCAGGCAAGCAACCCATTGATCATTCCGATACAAACCCATGTTCTCGCTTCTGCCCTTGTTTACTGCATTAAGACAACGCGTTTCAAACTGCTGTGTGTTGCGGTAGTTGAACCCACTTCCTTTGCATGACCTGTCATTGCCACAGTAACTAGATGAAACCCACTAGCATGTGTAGGAGTTGATTGAGCCAATACATGTGTGTGTGTTCCTACCATGCTATGCTTGCTATGCTTAGAGTTGTGTCAGGTCTGGCTCATCGGGATGATGAACTGGAGTGAAAGGTTGTGTCGATGACAAGAGTGAAGTGTTGAATACGATTTGGTAAAGGAATCGATGAGAGGCCATGTAGGAGTACATGGTGGGTTGTTTCATTGAGGCCGTCCTTAAGAACCGAGTTCTGTGTTTGTGATCCATGATACAGTTACTACCACACATTGGGCCCTGAAATATGACCCCGCTCGACTTCTTATCCACCCTTGTCCTCTGTCCAGGAGTTGCAAGTAGTTTCTGGTGTTTGTAGTATGCTGGGGGCCGCACGCGGCGCTGACCATCGGGGTGGGCTGTGTTGCGGTAGGCACGTGGCACGGTGTCCCGACTCGCCCGTTTGGTGTCTCGGGAACCCTGTTCACATCGTTCGGGGCCGTTAGTGGAAACCTCGGCCGGACTCCCTGCGGATGGAACCCGAATAGGCGATAAACCTGGACTAGAGACTTGAGTGTTTAGGTAGGTCGTGGTCTACACCCACGTCGGCTTTCGCTTGAAGTCTGCCGAGCACATGTCGTGTGCAGACGCTAAGTGGTGGAAACATGTGTGAAGAAGTACACCCCTGCAGGGTTATAGATGATCTATTCGAATAGCCGTGTCCGCGGTAATGGACTTCTGGGTTGCCTATAACAGTTCATAGACAAGTAAATGGATACTACTAAAAATCTCAAGATAAGTGTGAGTACCGCGGATGGCCCTCTCGTAGGATGGCGAGAGAGGATCCACGATGGAGTATTGTGATGGTGATAGTGGACTCGTGTGCGACAAAAGATTTACAAGTGGTGTCTATCGTAGGATAGTTTAGCCAAGAGTCAAAGCTGGCTTGCTGCAATAACCCCACTACCTTCTTGAGAATGTGCATGTATGATAGGTTCCTGTTGTAAGACTTGCTGAGTACCTCCGTACTCATGTTGCTTTAATCATGTTTTTCAGACGACTGCACCAACCCCTCTGATGGGTTCTATGTAGACCTCGACGTTGACGAGTGACTTATCACCCAGGTGGTGATCCAAGACTTGTGAAGGGTCGATGTAGATAGACAGGCTTCGTCAAGCCTTCTTTCTTTCTAGTGTCTGTACTCAGATTAGTTTGCTTCCGCATGTGCTTGTATGTTTGTATGACTTGAGTGTTGGGTCATGTGACCCCTATCTGTATGGATGATATGTATGGCTCCTCGGAGCCTTCTAAATAAAGTACTTGAGTCGTAGAGTACTGTTGTGATGCCATGTTGTATTTACTCATATCGGGCATATTGTGTGTATGATTGAAATGCTTGGTATGAGTGGGATCCGACTATCTAGTTGTTTATCCTTGGCAGCTTTTCATATGGGGAAATGTAGTCTAGTGCTTCTGAGCGATAGTAGTCCGCTACAGCCCGGTTCACCGGAGTCCTGCTAGCCCAGCACTACTGCTTGGACACTTGACTGGCCGGCATGTGTTTCACGTCGTTCCTGTGTCTGTCCCTTTGGGGAAATGTCACGCGCTGTTATTCGGAGTCCTGCCTAGCCTGCTACAGCCCGGATTACCGGAGTCCTGTTAGCCCAGTGCTACAGCCCGAATAAATACGTTGATGACCGACATGCTCGATGTGATTCATGTATGCCTGTCCTCATAGGCTAGCGCCGCTTTGGGTTCACGACTAGCCATGTCGGCCCGGGTTCTCTGTCATATGGATGCTAGCGACACTATCATATACGTGAGCCAAAAGGCGCAAACGGTCCCGGGCCAGGTAAGGTGGCACCCGTGGGAGTACCGTGCGTGAGGCCGCAAAGTGATATGATGTGTTACACGCTGGATCAATGTGGCTTAGGATCGGGGTCCTGACAGCGTTGGCATCAGAGCCGGACTGCCTGTAGGTTCGCTAAGCCAAACTGGTCGATGTCGAGCCTAGAAATGCTTTAGTTATATGTAGGGGAATTGATTGTGGGAGGGAACGTAAGGCTCTTTTACTCCTTTACCTTATGCCCTCTATTCTGAGTCATTCTCTTCTCATTCTACGTGGGTTAAGGACTAGGCTCTTTTCTCTCTATCAGGTTCACGTGTTGCTAAATCCGTAGTAACTTATAGGATTGTTGGATACAACCCAGTTCAGTTCTACTAAAGTTTAGTATGTTGCCAATTGAACCAGAACCTTGATATGATGTTGTTGAGTGGTTTCGCAAACTGTTGTGGATGTCTCAAGTCTTTTTCTGAGCATTTACAGCCGTTATGCTGTCCAATTTCATCCAGAAATTCTAATGCCTTTGCACTATTTTGTGCTTTCAGATGGCTACCCGTCCCCATAACCAAGTGGTTCGTCTGACCCGTTGCATTGGTATATGTGGTCATACCGCCATGTTGGTTCGAGTGATGGTTGAGGCAGGTTACCGATGGTACCCTGAATACACCGTCGAAGAGCAGTTTAGAGATTTTAACCAGAGCCAATATCTGTGCACGGTCAGGATATATCCATCTTATCCCGGAGCCACGGAACCACTCCACTGTTCTTATGGACTTGGGATCACTATTGGGATGTCCGTTCAAGATGCAGCCTACTCGATGATGACCATTATGCGAGCTAGAACTGCCTTGTTGAGCAACACTGAATTTCGCTACATGCCAGCATCCCTCCCTGGGGTGCATGGTTACCTTCAGGGCATGTACAGTGATGCATCCCATGAGGACCCACTCCTCTGCACCACTACTGAGATGTTGGAAGACAAGGACCGTGAAAACCGGGCCTTGCGTATGGAGCTCTTCAATGCTCGTGCTGATCATTGGGCCACTTTGACGAGGTTTGCACCTGCTGTGCAAGCCGGATACATGGACATGAGAGACTTGTACCCTGTGCGGGCTAGTCTGCCAGACTTCATGGAATGGCGTGAGGTGGGAGGCATCACTCCTCCTCGTGGGCCTCTTCTGCCGCCATCTGTTGGTCCAAGGCCACACCCAAGTCCCTACGGTCCGCAAGCTCCTCAGGACCGTCTGTTCCCAGATGACCATGTTCCGCTTCCAGGTCTGGGTGGTGACTTCTATGAGGATTACTACGGAGCTGCCTGAGCTAGTAGTAGATCCACTAGTATGGTAATAGTTGTATGTCCACCGTCCTGCGTGATTGTGGAATATAACTTAGTGTGTATCAATTCCGGAGGTGTAGAAAAATAATGTATAGGAGCTTGGAATGCCTCCGATGAGATGTAACGTCTTTCGTCTTAGTTGTACTTCAGCTTGAGCTTGTACTAAACTATGTATGATGTGTATGACCGTTGGTATATATATGGCAGTTTCTATATTACCATGTCATACGGATGATCATCTCTGCATTCCTTGTTATCCATTACATTCCGCACTTCCTTGGCCAGATTTTGCCATCCTGGTTTAAATCGTTGTTTTGTTTTCCTAGGATGGTCAACACCCGCAGCAACCCTGCTGCTCCGGAGCAGGGAGAGGCTAGTGCAACAAGAGAGGAGAATCTTCCTCAACCACCTTCTCTGGCCGAAGTGATGCTGGAGGCAGAGCGCAACAGGCGCGACACCAACCGCTTGTTAGAGCGGATTGAGCAGAACACTGCACGCCAGCAGAGGATCAATCCAGTGTCCATCAATGACTTTGTCAAGCTGTACCCGCCAAAGTTCAATCATTCCATCGAACCTCTCGATGCGGATGACTGGCTCCGCAGCATCGCCCACAAGCTACGTTCTGCCAACGTGGCTGAAGATGATAAAGTCACCTTTGCTGCCTATCACCTCGAAGGCCCTGCCAGCCTTTGGTGGGAGAATTATAAGCTATGCGTCCGGTCGGCCAACTCACTACCTGGGCTGATTTCAGTGCTGCTTTCTGTGAGCATCATATCCCGGAAGGCCTCATGGATCGCAAGAGGGAGGAGTTCTGTAACTTCACCCAGGGGAAGCTGACTGTGGATGCATACAGTCGCGAGTTTGGGAAGCTTGCACGCTATGCTCCCGAAGAGGTATCCATCGACGCCAAGAAGCAGGCAAGGTTCCGCAAGGGACTTAGCCCTGAGCTCCGTCGTGACCTTCGTCTGCATGAATGCACTTCCTTTCCGAAGCTAGTCAATAAGGCCATCAGTGCCGAGACAGGGCAGAATGATTTTGAAGCTTCACGCAAGCACTCCCGTGACTATGGTTCTTCATCCGGTTCTGGATCGCAGAAGCGCCGGGTCTGGATCCCAAATTCTGCTATGCCACCCAGGTATACCCCGAGGCCATCCTTTGAGGCGCCTCGTCCCAACCAACAGTATGTGCCGCCCAAGACTTTTGGTGGCCCCACTGCCAATACTGCTCCACGCCCCAATATGATAACTTGCTTCAAGTGTGGTGAGCCGGGCCACTACATCCGTGAGTGTCCCCAGAACAACCCCAGCCAGTTCGGAAAGTCTGTTGGACGTGGTAAGTCAACAGCGAAGGTGCTAGTCGCCAAGCCAGCCACCACTGCTCGTGGCCATGTCAACTACGTCTCAGCTGAAGAGACTCAAGAGGACCCCAACGTCGTTCTCGGTACGCTCCTTGTTAATTGCCATCCGGCAACTGTTCTCTTTGATACTGGAGCATCTCATTCATTTATTTCTGAGAGCTATGCTCGTTTGCACAACACCACCTTTTGTGACATGCCCATCTCCATGGTAATTCAAACCCCTGGTTCTAAGTGGCAAACCTCTAGAATCAGCCATGGAAATGAAATTCTGGTTGACAGATTGGTCTTCCTTGCGTCACTAATAGCTCTCAAGTCTTCAGACATAAACATCATCTTGGGTATGGACTGGATGTCAGCTCATTACGCCAAGATTGACTGCTCAACTAGAACTGTTCAACTTACCCATCCATCGGGCAAGACAGTCAACGTTTTGACCCGAGTGTCGGAACGTCAGCTCTATTCTCTAAATGCCAACCCCCTTCCAGACCTCGAAGATATTCCGGTAGTCCGTGACTTCCCGGATGTCCTTCCAGAGGAACTGCCAGGTGTTCCACCTGACAGAGATGTTGAGTTCGTGATAGACCTTGTTCCAGGAACCGTCCCAATCTCTAGAAGACCTTATAAGATGGCACCCCTAGAACTAGTTGAGCTTAAGAAACAACTCGATGAGTCCTTGCAAAAAGGTTTCATCCGTCCTAGTTCATCTCCATGGGCTTGCCCCGTCCTCTTCGTCAAGAAGAAGGATGGAACGGATCGGATGGTTGTAGATTACCGACCTGTCAATTTGGTCACTATCAAGAACAAGTATCCGCTCCCCAGGATCAACGACCTGTATGATCAGCTCGTAGGATCCTCAGTCTTTTCCAAGATGGATTTGAGGTTGGGCTACCATCAAATCAAAATCAAGAACGGGGACATTCCCAAAACGGCTTTCGTTACTCGTTACGGCCAATACGAGTACACCGTCATGTCCTTCGGTTTAACCAATGCTCCAGCCACCTTCTCTCGGTTAATGAACTCGATCTTCATGGAGTATTTGGATAAATTCGTCGTGGTTTACCTCGATGATATACTCATCTACTCCAAGAATGAGGAAGAACATGCCGAACATCTAAGGTTAGTATTGATGAAACTTCGAGAGCATCGCCTTTATGCCAAATTCTCCAAGTGTGAATTCTGGTTGCCAGAAGTGACCTATCTGGGCCATGTAATCTCTGGCAAGGGCATTGCTGTCAATCCCGAGCGAGTTCAAGCCGTCCTTGACTGGACTCCACCTGAAACGGTCAAGCAAGTTCGGAGTTTTCTTGGTTTAGCGAGCTATTGCCGCCGCTTCGTCGAGAATTTCTCCAAGGTTGCTAAGCCTCTAACTGAATTCCTCAAGAAAGATAAAAAGTTCGAGTGGACCCCACAGTGCGAGTTCAGCTTTCGGGAACTGAAAAGACGCCTGACATCTGCTCCCGTACTGGTACCACCAGATTTCTCTAAGGACTTTGTTATCTATTGCGACGCCTCGCGACAAGGACTAGGTTGCATACTCATGCAATATCGTCATGTGATTGCCTACGCATCTCGACAGTTGCGTCCACATGAGGATAATTATCCCACTCATGATCTAGAGCTTGCAGCAGTAGTCCATGCACTCAAAACCTGGCGACACTACCTTCTGGGTAATCGTTGCGAAATCTACACTGACCACCAAAGTTTGAAATATATCTTCACCCAACCGGATCTGAATCTCAGGCAAAGACGTTGGGTCGAGTTGATCTCAGATTACGACTTAGGAATAACTTACACCCCAGGCAAAGCCAATGTCATGGCTGATGCACTAAGTCGTAAATCTTATTGTAACAATCTGATGTTACAACAAGGTCAACCATTTCTCCACGAGGAATTTCGTAAGCTTAACCTTCACATTGTTCCTCGAGGATTCCTTTCCACCCTGGTGGCGAAACCTAACCTTACGGATCAAATCATAGCTGCCCAGAAGCGCGATAAGGGCATATCCCGCATCAGGGAAAACATCGCTAGCGGAGTTGCTAAATGTTTTTCCATGGATGAACGAGGTGTTGTCTTCTTCGAGAACCGCTTGGTGGTTCCCAAGAAACAACATTTACGACAATTGATCCTTAAGGAAGCTCATGAATCCCCTCTCACCATTCATCCCAGTAGTACTAAGATGTATCAAGATCTACGCCAGAGGTTTTGGTGGACTAGGATGAAGAGAGAAATCGCTCAATACATTGCAACTTGCGACGTCTGTCGTCGCGTTAAAGCAGAGCATCAACGGCCTGCTGGCACCCTTCAACCATTGGATATTCCTGAATGGAAATGGGATAAAATCGGTATGGATTTCATTACCGGGTTTTCCAGAACCAAAAGAGGGAATAATGCTATCTTCGTTGTTGTCGATCGTCTCTCCAAAGTAGTCCACTTCTTACCTGTTCGCGAGAGTATAACCGCTAGCCAGCTAGCTGATTTGTACATCTCTCGAATAGTATCTCTCCATGGTGTTCCATTGGAAATTAATTCAGACCGTGGAAGTCTTTTCACCTCTCGATTTTGGGAAAGTTTCCAAAATGCTATGGGGACTCGTCTCTCCTTTAGCACCGCCTTCCATCCGCAATCAAGTGGTCAAGTAGAACGAGTCAATCAAATTCTGGAGGATATGCTCCGAGCTTCTGTCATCTCTTTCGGTATGAATTGGGAGAAGTGCCTTCCATTCGCCGAGTTCGCTTATAACAACAGTTATCAAGCTAGCTTGGGTAAAGCTCCTTTCGAAGTTCTCTATGGACGAAAATGTCGAACGCCTCTTAACTGGTCAGAAACCGGCGAGAGACAACTCTTTGGCCCGGACATGATCCAGGATGCAGAAGAGCAGGTTCGCATTATCCGTGAGAAGTTGAAAACCGCCCAGTCTCGACAAAAGAGTCAGTATGACCGCAAGCATAAGCCCATGGCTTATGAAGTCGGCGAGATGGCTTACCTTCGGGTTACACCTTTAAAGGGAACCCATCGATTCGGTATCAAAGGAAAATTGGCTCCTCGTTACATTGGACCTTTTCGCATTCTTGCCAAACGAGGAGAAGTTGCCTACCAGCTGGAACTACCTCCGCATCTCTCCAGAGTTCATGACGTCTTCCACGTTTCTCAACTCAGGCGTTGCTTCTCGGATCCTATCCGTGGAGTGGACCATGAAACGCTTGATCTCCAAGATAACCTCACCTATCGAGAATACCCCGTTCGTATCCTTGAGCAAGCCGAGCGTACCACTCGATGCCACAATATCAAGTTCTTCAAAGTTCAATGGTCACATCATTCCGAACAAGAAGCTACATGGGAAAGGGAGGATCGTCTTCGACTCGAGTACCCCACCTTCTTTCCGGAGGAACCTAAATCTCGGGACGAGATTCTTTTGAGTGGGGGTGAGTTGTCACATCCTAGCTAGCTCATGCATTAGAGTGTGCATCATGTTTACTTCTGACAGAAATTTGAAATGGGGAAGGCAGAACCCCCAGCACCCCTCCTGAAATCAACTAGGGTTTACTAAAAATATTTTCAATGAACCTGAAATGCCCTTCTAAAATGTTCACCCTCTTTGTCTTGGGTTGAAACCTCTGGCAAAAATGATGCATACATTTCTAGGTCAACAGAAGGTCATTGTATTAATGCATAAGTATTTGAATTTGGGCATTTAAAATTTATAAAATATTCCAACTGCTCAAATATCTCCAAACTAAAATGTTCCTTGCTGGAAATATTCTAACTAAGGACCAGATGAAGTTTGGTGATTTTAGGAGTTGTTTTAGTATTTTTAATAAGTCCACAAAGTTACAGAAAAATAGAAAAAGGAAAAGCAAAGGAAAACTTACCTGGCGCCTAACCGGCCCACCTGCCGGCCCAGCCCAGCTGCCGCGCCAGCGAGCTGCTTGGCTTGGCCACGCAGGCGCGCAGGTGCTCGACGCCGGCACCAGCGCGCGCCACGCAGCTCCCCGCCGCCCTGCTTCACCTCCTCGCCGCCCCGCTGCCCTAGACGCGTTCCACGTCGCCGCCCCGAGCCCCTGGACACGCCATTCGTCGCTGCCTCGCCTCCCTCGCTCCCCTTCGCCATGGCTGACGCCACCGTCGCCGCTCCGCCGTCGTAGCCATAGCCACCATCGTCCCCGCGCCACCCGACCGTGTCCACGAGCTCCGCCACCCTCCTCTTCTTCGAGCAAGACGAGCCCCGAGCGCTCGCCCGCTCTGGAGTCGCCCCCGACCCCGTCTTCCCCAACTCCGGCCGCCGAGATCGCCATCATCGCCCCGCTCAGCTCCGACCTTCCCCGAGCCCGCCTCGACGCTCGCTGCAACCACCGTGAGCCTGGCCACCTCCCCATCCTCCCCGTTCTCTCTCTCGAGCCCCGTAGCGATTACATGTAGCTCACCCGCACGCGCCGCCGCGGAGCTCGTCGCCGACGAGGCTCCGGCCACCCAACGGCCGCACCACCTTGTCCACTAGCCCTACTGCACCTTCAGGAGCTCAACGCGCTATCCCACGCGCCTCACCGTGCCCCCTAGCGACAAGTCCGAGCTCACCCGAGCTCCGGCCGCCGCCAAACTCATCGCCTGCGCCAACTCCGGCCACCCCGACCCCAACTAACTCCACCAATAGCCCCGGCTCGTTCCCAGGAGCGCGTAGATGCCTTCCGCGCCCCATTTGGTGGCCGGAACGGCCAAATCCACTTTGCTCCGCCGCGTCTGGCCTCGCCGGCGGCTAGACGCCGGCGAGTTGACCCTTGACCGTTGACTGGTGGCCCCCTGTTGACTCTGTTGAGTCAATGACAGGTGGGGCCCCCTTCTGTTAATTACCAGATTAGTTAAACTAATTAAACTAGTTTAATTATCCACTAAACTAACTACTGACATGCGGGTCCCATTGGTCAGTTTGACCTGGACGACCCCGTTGACCCCTGACGTCACGCTGACCTCATGCTGACGCAATAAATTAATTACTGGATTTACTTTTATACAGGAAAATCCAGAAATTAGTTCAAACTTCAAAAATTCATAGAAAATGATCTGTAACTCCAAATGCAAAGATTTATATATGAAATTTGATCAGAAAAATTCTATCTATCTAATGGAACTGGTTTCATGCATGTCAGAACAAGTTAAACCCACTGTTTAGGCATTACAAGTTGATACACTAATATGATCTTCATAAATGAGCTACCATTTGAATCCTTGGTTCAAATGGGTTCATTCCCTTCTGGTTTAACTTGCACTAGGTCAGGACACATCCATATTGCCATGTCATAGCATGCATCATATTGTTGCATATCGTCATGTTTTGATTGTGTTCCGATGTGTTCTTCGTGGTAGGTTCTGCCTCCGAGGATATCTCCGAGTATCCAACTGAAGGGCAGTATTCCACTACTACTCCATCAGGCAAGCAACCCATTGATCATTCCGATACAAACCCATGTTCTCGCTTCTGCCCTTGTTTACTGCATTAAGACAACGCGTTTCAAACTGCTGTGTGTTGCGGTAGTTGAACCCACTTCCTTTGCATGACCTGTCATTGCCACAGTAACTAGATGAAACCCACTAGCATGTGTAGGAGTTGATTGAGCCAATACATGTGTGTGTGTTCCTACCATGCTATGCTTGCTATGCTTAGAGTTGTGTCAGGTCTGGCTCATCGGGATGATGAACTGGAGTGAAAGGTTGTGTCGGTGACAAGAGTGAAGTGTTGAATACGATTTGGTAAAGGAATCGATGAGAGGCCATGTAGGAGTACATGGTGGGTTGTTTCATTGAGGCCGTCCTTAAGAACCGAGTTCTGTGTTTGTGATCCATGATACAGTTACTACCACACATTGGGCCCTGAAATATGACCCCGCTCGACTTCTTATCCACCCTTGTCCTCTGTCCAGGAGTTGCAAGTAGTTTCTGGTGTTTGTAGTATGCTGGGGGCCGCACGCGGCGCTGACCATCGGGGTGGGCTGTGTTGCGGTAGGCACGTGGCACGGTGTCCCGACTCGCCCGTTTGGTGTCTCGGGAACCCTGTTCACATCGTTCGGGGCCGTTAGTGGAAACCTCGGCCGGACTCCCTGCGGATGGAACCCGAATAGGCGATAAACCTGGACTAGAGACTTGAGTGTTTAGGTAGGTCGTGGTCTACACCCACGTCGGCTTTCGCTTGAAGTCTGCCGAGCACATGTCGTGTGCAGACGCTAAGTGGTGGAAACATGTGTGAAGAAGTACACCCCTGCAGGGTTATAGATGATCTATTCGAATAGCCGTGTCCGCGGTAATGGACTTCTGGGTTGCCTATAACAGTTCATAGACAAGTAAATGGATACTACTAAAAATCTCAAGATAAGTGTGAGTACCGCGGATGGCCCTCTCGTAGGATGGCGAGAGAGGATCCACGATGGAGTATTGTGATGGTGATAGTGGACTCGTGTGCGACAAAAGATTTACAAGTGGTGTCTATCGTAGGATAGTTTAGCCAAGAGTCAAAGCTGGCTTGCTGCAATAACCCCACTACCTTCTTGAGAATGTGCATGTATGATAGGTTCCTGTTGTAAGACTTGCTGAGTACCTCCGTACTCATGTTGCTTTAATCATGTTTTTCAGACGACTGCACCAACCCCTCTGATGGGTTCTATGTAGACCTCGACGTTGACGAGTGACTTATCACCCAGGTGGTGATCCAAGACTTGTGAAGGGTCGATGTAGATAGACAGGCTTCGTCAAGCCTTCTTTCTTTCTAGTGTCTGTACTCAGATTAGTTTGCTTCCGCATGTGCTTGTATGTTTGTATGACTTGAGTGTTGGGTCATGTGACCCCTATCTGTATGGATGATATGTATGGCTCCTCGGAGCCTTCTAAATAAAGTACTTGAGTCGTAGAGTACTGTTGTGATGCCATGTTGTATTTACTCATATCGGGCATATTGTGTGTATGATTGAAATGCTTGGTATGAGTGGGATCCGACTATCTAGTTGTTTATCCTTGGCAGCTTTTCATATGGGGAAATGTAGTCTAGTGCTTCTGAGCGATAGTAGTCCGCTACAGCCCGGTTCACCGGAGTCCTGCTAGCCCAGCACTACTGCTTGGACACTTGACTGGCCGGCATGTGTTTCACGTCGTTCCTGTGTCTGTCCCTTTGGGGAAATGTCACGCGCTGTTATTCGGAGTCCTGCCTAGCCTGCTACAGCCCGGATTACCGGAGTCCTGTTAGCCCAGTGCTACAGCCCGAATAAATACGTTGATGACCGACATGCTCGATGTGATTCATGTATGCCTGTCCTCATAGGCTAGCGCCGCTTTGGGTTCACGACTAGCCATGTCGGCCCGGGTTCTCTGTCATATGGATGCTAGCGACACTATCATATACGTGAGCCAAAAGGCGCAAACGGTCCCGGGCCAGGTAAGGTGGCACCCGTGGGAGTACCGTGCGTGAGGCCGCAAAGTGATATGATGTGTTACACGCTGGATCAATGTGGCTTAGGATCGGGGTCCTGACAGCGTTGGCATCAGAGCCGGACTGCCTGTAGGTTCGCTAAGCCAAACTGGTCGATGTCGAGCCTAGAAATGCTTTAGTTATATGTAGGGGAATTGATTGTGGGAGGGAACGTAAGGCTCTTTTACTCCTTTACCTTATGCCCTCTATTCTGAGTCATTCTCTTCTCATTCTACGTGGGTTAAGGACTAGGCTCTTTTCTCTCTATCAGGTTCACGTGTTGCTAAATCCGTAGTAACTTATAGGATTGTTGGATACAACCCAGTTCAGTTCTACTAAAGTTTAGTATGTTGCCAATTGAACCAGAACCTTGATATGATGTTGTTGAGTGGTTTCGCAAACTGTTGTGGATGTCTCAAGTCTTTTTCTGAGCATTTACAGCCGTTATGCTGTCCAATTTCATCCAGAAATTCTAATGCCTTTGCACTATTTTGTGCTTTCAGATGGCTACCCGTCCCCATAACCAAGTGGTTCGTCTGACCCGTTGCATTGGTATATGTGGTCATACCGCCATGTTGGTTCGAGTGATGGTTGAGGCAGGTTACCGATGGTACCCTGAATACACCGTCGAAGAGCAGTTTAGAGATTTTAACCAGAGCCAATATCTGTGCACGGTCAGGATATATCCATCTTATCCCGGAGCCACGGAACCACTCCACTGTTCTTATGGACTTGGGATCACTATTGGGATGTCCGTTCAAGATGCAGCCTACTCGATGATGACCATTATGCGAGCTAGAACTGCCTTGTTGAGCAACACTGAATTTCGCTACATGCCAGCATCCCTCCCTGGGGTGCATGGTTACCTTCAGGGCATGTACAGTGATGCATCCCATGAGGACCCACTCCTCTGCACCACTACTGAGATGTTGGAAGACAAGGACCGTGAAAACCGGGCCTTGCGTATGGAGCTCTTCAATGCTCGTGCTGATCATTGGGCCACTTTGACGAGGTTTGCACCTGCTGTGCAAGCCGGATACATGGACATGAGAGACTTGTACCCTGTGCGGGCTAGTCTGCCAGACTTCATGGAATGGCGTGAGGTGGGAGGCATCACTCCTCCTCGTGGGCCTCTTCTGCCGCCATCTGTTGGTCCAAGGCCACACCCAAGTCCCTACGGTCCGCAAGCTCCTCAGGACCGTCTGTTCCCAGATGACCATGTTCCGCTTCCAGGTCTGGGTGGTGACTTCTATGAGGATTACTACGGAGCTGCCTGAGCTAGTAGTAGATCCACTAGTATGGTAATAGTTGTATGTCCACCGTCCTGCGTGATTGTGGAATATAACTTAGTGTGTATCAATTCCGGAGGTGTAGAAAAATAATGTATAGGAGCTTGGAATGCCTCCGATGAGATGTAACGTCTTTCGTCTTAGTTGTACTTCAGCTTGAGCTTGTACTAAACTATGTATGATGTGTATGACCGTTGGTATATATATGGCAGTTTCTATATTACCATGTCATACGGATGATCATCTCTGCATTCCTTGTTATCCATTACATTCCGCACTTCCTTGGCCAGATTTTGCCATCCTGGTTTAAATCGTTGTTTTGTTTTCCTAGGATGGTCAACACCCGCAGCAACCCTGCTGCTCCGGAGCAGGGAGAGGCTAGTGCAACAAGAGAGGAGAATCTTCCTCAACCACCTTCTCTGGCCGAAGTGATGCTGGAGGCAGAGCGCAACAGGCGCGACACCAACCGCTTGTTAGAGCGGATTGAGCAGAACACTGCACGCCAGCAGAGGATCAATCCAGTGTCCATCAATGACTTTGTCAAGCTGTACCCGCCAAAGTTCAATCATTCCATCGAACCTCTCGATGCGGATGACTGGCTCCGCAGCATCGCCCACAAGCTACGTTCTGCCAACGTGGCTGAAGATGATAAAGTCACCTTTGCTGCCTATCACCTCGAAGGCCCTGCCAGCCTTTGGTGGGAGAATTATAAGCTATGCGTCCGGTCGGCCAACTCACTACCTGGGCTGATTTCAGTGCTGCTTTCTGTGAGCATCATATCCCGGAAGGCCTCATGGATCGCAAGAGGGAGGAGTTCTGTAACTTCACCCAGGGGAAGCTGACTGTGGATGCATACAGTCGCGAGTTTGGGAAGCTTGCACGCTATGCTCCCGAAGAGGTATCCATCGACGCCAAGAAGCAGGCAAGGTTCCGCAAGGGACTTAGCCCTGAGCTCCGTCGTGACCTTCGTCTGCATGAATGCACTTCCTTTCCGAAGCTAGTCAATAAGGCCATCAGTGCCGAGACAGGGCAGAATGATTTTGAAGCTTCACGCAAGCACTCCCGTGACTATGGTTCTTCATCCGGTTCTGGATCGCAGAAGCGCCGGGTCTGGATCCCAAATTCTGCTATGCCACCCAGGTATACCCCGAGGCCATCCTTTGAGGCGCCTCGTCCCAACCAACAGTATGTGCCGCCCAAGACTTTTGGTGGCCCCACTGCCAATACTGCTCCACGCCCCAATATGATAACTTGCTTCAAGTGTGGTGAGCCGGGCCACTACATCCGTGAGTGTCCCCAGAACAACCCCAGCCAGTTCGGAAAGTCTGTTGGACGTGGTAAGTCAACAGCGAAGGTGCTAGTCGCCAAGCCAGCCACCACTGCTCGTGGCCATGTCAACTACGTCTCAGCTGAAGAGACTCAAGAGGACCCCAACGTCGTTCTCGGTACGCTCCTTGTTAATTGCCATCCGGCAACTGTTCTCTTTGATACTGGAGCATCTCATTCATTTATTTCTGAGAGCTATGCTCGTTTGCACAACACCACCTTTTGTGACATGCCCATCTCCATGGTAATTCAAACCCCTGGTTCTAAGTGGCAAACCTCTAGAATCAGCCATGGAAATGAAATTCTGGTTGACAGATTGGTCTTCCTTGCGTCACTAATAGCTCTCAAGTCTTCAGACATAAACATCATCTTGGGTATGGACTGGATGTCAGCTCATTACGCCAAGATTGACTGCTCAACTAGAACTGTTCAACTTACCCATCCATCGGGCAAGACAGTCAACGTTTTGACCCGAGTGTCGGAACGTCAGCTCTATTCTCTAAATGCCAACCCCCTTCCAGACCTCGAAGATATTCCGGTAGTCCGTGACTTCCCGGATGTCCTTCCAGAGGAACTGCCAGGTGTTCCACCTGACAGAGATGTTGAGTTCGTGATAGACCTTGTTCCAGGAACCGTCCCAATCTCTAGAAGACCTTATAAGATGGCACCCCTAGAACTAGTTGAGCTTAAGAAACAACTCGATGAGTCCTTGCAAAAAGGTTTCATCCGTCCTAGTTCATCTCCATGGGCTTGCCCCGTCCTCTTCGTCAAGAAGAAGGATGGAACGGATCGGATGGTTGTAGATTACCGACCTGTCAATTTGGTCACTATCAAGAACAAGTATCCGCTCCCCAGGATCAACGACCTGTATGATCAGCTCGTAGGATCCTCAGTCTTTTCCAAGATGGATTTGAGGTTGGGCTACCATCAAATCAAAATCAAGAACGGGGACATTCCCAAAACGGCTTTCGTTACTCGTTACGGCCAATACGAGTACACCGTCATGTCCTTCGGTTTAACCAATGCTCCAGCCACCTTCTCTCGGTTAATGAACTCGATCTTCATGGAGTATTTGGATAAATTCGTCGTGGTTTACCTCGATGATATACTCATCTACTCCAAGAATGAGGAAGAACATGCCGAACATCTAAGGTTAGTATTGATGAAACTTCGAGAGCATCGCCTTTATGCCAAATTCTCCAAGTGTGAATTCTGGTTGCCAGAAGTGACCTATCTGGGCCATGTAATCTCTGGCAAGGGCATTGCTGTCAATCCCGAGCGAGTTCAAGCCGTCCTTGACTGGACTCCACCTGAAACGGTCAAGCAAGTTCGGAGTTTTCTTGGTTTAGCGAGCTATTGCCGCCGCTTCGTCGAGAATTTCTCCAAGGTTGCTAAGCCTCTAACTGAATTCCTCAAGAAAGATAAAAAGTTCGAGTGGACCCCACAGTGCGAGTTCAGCTTTCGGGAACTGAAAAGACGCCTGACATCTGCTCCCGTACTGGTACCACCAGATTTCTCTAAGGACTTTGTTATCTATTGCGACGCCTCGCGACAAGGACTAGGTTGCATACTCATGCAATATCGTCATGTGATTGCCTACGCATCTCGACAGTTGCGTCCACATGAGGATAATTATCCCACTCATGATCTAGAGCTTGCAGCAGTAGTCCATGCACTCAAAACCTGGCGACACTACCTTCTGGGTAATCGTTGCGAAATCTACACTGACCACCAAAGTTTGAAATATATCTTCACCCAACCGGATCTGAATCTCAGGCAAAGACGTTGGGTCGAGTTGATCTCAGATTACGACTTAGGAATAACTTACACCCCAGGCAAAGCCAATGTCATGGCTGATGCACTAAGTCGTAAATCTTATTGTAACAATCTGATGTTACAACAAGGTCAACCATTTCTCCACGAGGAATTTCGTAAGCTTAACCTTCACATTGTTCCTCGAGGATTCCTTTCCACCCTGGTGGCGAAACCTAACCTTACGGATCAAATCATAGCTGCCCAGAAGCGCGATAAGGGCATATCCCGCATCAGGGAAAACATCGCTAGCGGAGTTGCTAAATGTTTTTCCATGGATGAACGAGGTGTTGTCTTCTTCGAGAACCGCTTGGTGGTTCCCAAGAAACAACATTTACGACAATTGATCCTTAAGGAAGCTCATGAATCCCCTCTCACCATTCATCCCAGTAGTACTAAGATGTATCAAGATCTACGCCAGAGGTTTTGGTGGACTAGGATGAAGAGAGAAATCGCTCAATACATTGCAACTTGCGACGTCTGTCGTCGCGTTAAAGCAGAGCATCAACGGCCTGCTGGCACCCTTCAACCATTGGATATTCCTGAATGGAAATGGGATAAAATCGGTATGGATTTCATTACCGGGTTTTCCAGAACCAAAAGAGGGAATAATGCTATCTTCGTTGTTGTCGATCGTCTCTCCAAAGTAGTCCACTTCTTACCTGTTCGCGAGAGTATAACCGCTAGCCAGCTAGCTGATTTGTACATCTCTCGAATAGTATCTCTCCATGGTGTTCCATTGGAAATTAATTCAGACCGTGGAAGTCTTTTCACCTCTCGATTTTGGGAAAGTTTCCAAAATGCTATGGGGACTCGTCTCTCCTTTAGCACCGCCTTCCATCCGCAATCAAGTGGTCAAGTAGAACGAGTCAATCAAATTCTGGAGGATATGCTCCGAGCTTCTGTCATCTCTTTCGGTATGAATTGGGAGAAGTGCCTTCCATTCGCCGAGTTCGCTTATAACAACAGTTATCAAGCTAGCTTGGGTAAAGCTCCTTTCGAAGTTCTCTATGGACGAAAATGTCGAACGCCTCTTAACTGGTCAGAAACCGGCGAGAGACAACTCTTTGGCCCGGACATGATCCAGGATGCAGAAGAGCAGGTTCGCATTATCCGTGAGAAGTTGAAAACCGCCCAGTCTCGACAAAAGAGTCAGTATGACCGCAAGCATAAGCCCATGGCTTATGAAGTCGGCGAGATGGCTTACCTTCGGGTTACACCTTTAAAGGGAACCCATCGATTCGGTATCAAAGGAAAATTGGCTCCTCGTTACATTGGACCTTTTCGCATTCTTGCCAAACGAGGAGAAGTTGCCTACCAGCTGGAACTACCTCCGCATCTCTCCAGAGTTCATGACGTCTTCCACGTTTCTCAACTCAGGCGTTGCTTCTCGGATCCTATCCGTGGAGTGGACCACGAAACGCTTGATCTCCAAGATAACCTCACCTATCGAGAATACCCCGTTCGTATCCTTGAGCAAGCCGAGCGTACCACTCGATGCCACAATATCAAGTTCTTCAAAGTTCAATGGTCACATCATTCCGAACAAGAAGCTACATGGGAAAGGGAGGATCGTCTTCGACTCGAGTACCCCACCTTCTTTCCGGAGGAACCTAAATCTCGGGACGAGATTCTTTTGAGTGGGGGTGAGTTGTCACATCCTAGCTAGCTCATGCATTAGAGTGTGCATCATGTTTACTTCTGACAGAAATTTGAAATGGGGAAGGCAGAACCCCCAGCACCCCTCCTGAAATCAACTAGGGTTTACTAAAAATATTTTCAATGAACCTGAAATGCCCTTCTAAAATGTTCACCCTCTTTGTCTTGGGTTGAAACCTCTGGCAAAAATGATGCATACATTTCTAGGTCAACAGAAGGTCATTGTATTAATGCATAAGTATTTGAATTTGGGCATTTAAAATTTATAAAATATTCCAACTGCTCAAATATCTCCAAACTAAAATGTTCCTTGCTGGAAATATTCTAACTAAGGACCAGATGAAGTTTGGTGATTTTAGGAGTTGTTTTAGTATTTTTAATAAGTCCACAAAGTTACAGAAAAATAGAAAAAGGAAAAGCAAAGGAAAACTTACCTGGCGCCTAACCGGCCCACCTGCCGGCCCAGCCCAGCTGCCGCGCCAGCGAGCTGCTTGGCTTGGCCACGCAGGCGCGCAGGTGCTCGACGCCGGCACCAGCGCGCGCCACGCAGCTCCCCGCCGCCCTGCTTCACCTCCTCGCCGCCCCGCTGCCCTAGACGCGTTCCACGTCGCCGCCCCGAGCCCCTGGACACGCCATTCGTCGCTGCCTCGCCTCCCTCGCTCCCCTTCGCCATGGCTGACGCCACCGTCGCCGCTCCGCCGTCGTAGCCATAGCCACCATCGTCCCCGCGCCACCCGACCGTGTCCACGAGCTCCGCCACCCTCCTCTTCTTCGAGCAAGACGAGCCCCGAGCGCTCGCCCGCTCTGGAGTCGCCCCCAACCCCGTCTTCCCCAACTCCGGCCGCCGAGATCGCCATCATCGCCCCGCTCAGCTCCGACCTTCCCCGAGCCCGCCTCGATGCTCGCTGCAACCACCGTGAGCCTGGCCACCTCCCCATCCTCCCCGTTCTCTCTCTCGAGCCCCGTAGCGATTACATGTAGCTCACCCGCACGCGCCGCCGCGGAGCTCGTCGCCGACGAGGCTCCGGCCACCCAACGGCCGCACCACCTTGTCCACTAGCCCTACCGCATCTTCAGGAGCTCAACGCGCTATCCCACGTGCCTCACCGTGGCCCCTAGCGACAAGTCCGAGCTCACCCGAGCTCCGGCCGCCGCCAAACTCATCGCCGGCGCCAACTCCGGCCACCCCGACCCCAACTAACTCCACCAATAGTCGCGGCTCGTTCCCAGGAGCGTGTAGATGCCTTCCGCGCCCCATTTGGTGGCCGGAACGGCCAAATCCACTTTGCTCCGCCGCGTCTGGCCTCGCCGGCGGCTAGACGCCGGCGAGTTGACCCTTGACCCTTGACTGGTGGGCCCCTGTTGACTCTGTTGAGTCAATGACAGGTGGCGCCCCCTTCTGTTAATTACCAGATTAGTTAAACTAATTAAACTAGTTTAATTATCCACTAAACTAACTACTAACATGCGGGTCCCACTGGTCAGTTTGACCTGGACGACCCCGTTGACCCCTGACGTCATGCTGACCTCATGCTGACACAATAAATTAATTACTGGATTTACTTTTATACAGGAAAATCCAGAAATTAGTTCAAACTTCAAAAATTCATAGAAAATGATCTGTAACTCCAAATGCAAAGATTTATATATGAAATTTGATCAGAAAAATTCAATCTATCTAATGGAACTGGTTTCATGCATGTCAGAACAAGTTAAACCCACTGTTTAGGCATTACAAGTTGATACACTAATATGATCTTCATAAATGAGCTACCATTTGAATCCTTGGTTCAAATGGGTTCATTCCCTTCTGGTTTAACTTGCACTAGGTCAGGACACATCCATATTGCCATGTCATAGCATGCATCATATTGTTGCATATCGTCATGTTTTGATTGTGTTCCGATGTGTTCTTCGTGGTAGGTTCTGCCTCCGAGGATATCTCCGAGTATCCAACTGAAGGGCAGTATTCCACTACTACTCCATCAGGCAAGCAACCCATTGATCATTCCGATACAAACCCATGTTCTCGCTTCTGCCCTTGTTTACTGCATTAAGACAACGCGTTTCAAACTGCTGTGTGTTGCGGTAGTTGAACCCACTTCCTTTGCATGACCTGTCATTGCCACAGTAACTAGATGAAACCCACTAGCATGTGTAGGAGTTGATTGAGCCAATACATGTGTGTGTGTTCCTACCATGCTATGCTTGCTATGCTTAGAGTTGTGTCAGGTCTGGCTCATCGGGATGATGAACTGGAGTGAAAGGTTGTGTCGGTGACAAGAGTGAAGTGTTGAATACGATTTGGTAAAGGAATCGATGAGAGGCCATGTAGGAGTACATGGTGGGTTGTTTCATTGAGGCCGTCCTTAAGAACCGAGTTCTGTGTTTGTGATCCATGATACAGTTACTACCACACATTGGGCCCTGAAATATGACCCCGCTCGACTTCTTATCCACCCTTGTCCTCTGTCCAGGAGTTGCAAGTAGTTTCTGGTGTTTGTAGTATGCTGGGGGCCGCACGCGGCGCTGACCATCGGGGTGGGCTGTGTTGCGGTAGGCACGTGGCACGGTGTACCGACTCGCCCGTTTGGTGTCTCGGGAACCCTGTTCACATCGTTTGGGGCCGTTAGTGGAAACCTCGGCCGGACTCCCTGCGGATGGAACCCGAATAGGCGATAAACCTGGACTAGAGACTTGAGTGTTTAGGTAGGTCGTGGTCTACACCCACGTCGGCTTTCGCTTGAAGTCTGCCGAGCACATGTTGTGTGCAGACGCTAAGTGGTGGAAACATGTGTGAAGAAGTACACCCCTGCAGGGTTATAGATGATCTATTCGAATAGCCGTGTCCGCGGTAATGGACTTCTGGGTTGCCTATAACAGTTCATAGACAAGTAAATGGATACTACTAAAAATCTCAAGATAAGTGTGAGTACCGCGGATGGCCCTCTCGTAGGATGGCGAGAGAGGATCCACGGTGGAGTATTGTGATGGTGATAGTGGACTCGTGTGCGACAAAAGATTTACAAGTGGTGTCTATCGTAGGATAGTTTAGCCAAGAGTCAAAGCTGGCTTGCTGCAATAACCCCACTACCTTCTTGAGAATGTGCATGTATGATAGGTTCCTGTTGTAAGACTTGCTGAGTACCTCCGTACTCATGTTGCTTTAATCATGTTTTTCAGACGACCGCACCAACCCCTCTGATGGGTTCTATGTAGACCTCGACGTTGACGAGTGACTTATCACCCAGGTGGTGATCCAAGACTTGTGAAGGGTCGATGTAGATAGACAGGCTTCGTCAAGCCTTCTTTCTTTCTAGTGTCTGTACTCAGATTAGTTTGCTTCCGCATGTGCTTGTATGTTTGTATGACTTGAGTGTTGGGTCATGTGACCCCTATCTGTATGGATGATATGTATGGCTCCTCGGAGCCTTCTAAATAAAGTACTTGAGTCGTAGAGTACTGTTGTGATGCCATGTTGTATTTACTCATATCGGGCATATTGTGTGTATGATTGAAATGCTTGGTATGAGTGGGATCCGACTATCTAGTTGTTTATCCTTGGCAACTTTTCATATGGGGAAATGTAGTCTAGTGCTTCTGAGCGATAGTAGTCCGCTATAGCCCGGTTCACCGTAGTCCTGCTAGCCCAGCACTACTGCTTGGACACTTGACTGGCCGGCATGTGTTTCACGTCGTTCCTGTGTCTGACCCTTCGGGGAAATGTCACGCGCTGTTATTCGGAGTCCTGCCTAGCCTGCTACAGCCTGGATTACCGGAGTCCTGTTAGCCCAGTGCTACAGCCCGAATAAATACGTTGATGACTGACATGCTCGATGTGATTCATGTATGCCTGTCCTCATAGGCTAGCGCCGCTTTGGGTTCACGACTAGCCATGTCGGACCGGGTTCTCTGTCATATGTATGCTAGCGACACTATCATATACGTGAGCCAAAAGGCGCAAACGGTCCCGGGCCAGGTAAGGTGGCACCCGTGGGAGTACCGTGCGTGAGGCCGCAAAGTGATATGATGTGTTACACGCTGGATCGATGTGGCTTAGGATCGGGGTCCTGACAGAATAGATCAGGAGTTCCGCCGCCGCAAGTCTCTGTAGCCACCAAAAGTCAATCGGGACCCTGTTCCGGCACCCTGCCGGAGGGCGGGAACCCTCACCGGTGGCCATATTCATCATCCCGGCGCTCTCCATGATGAGGAGGGAGTAGTTCACCCTCGGGGCTGAGGGTATGTACCAGTAGCTATGTGTTTGATCTCTCTCTCTCGTGTTCTTGATTTGGCACGATCTTGATGTATCGCGAGCTTTGCTATTATAGTTGGATCTTATGTTGCTTCTCCCCCTCTACTCTCTTGTAATGGATTGAGTTTTCCCCTTGAAGTAATCTTATCGGATTGAGTCTTTAAAGATTTGAGAACACTTGATGTATGTCTTGCCGTGCATATCTGTGGTGACAATGGGATATCATGTGATTCACTTGATGTATGTTTTTGTGATCAACTTGCGGGTTCCACCCATGAACCTATTCATAGGGGTTGGCACATGTTTTCGTCGTGATTCTCCGGTAGAAACTTTGGGGCACTCTTTGAGGTTCTATGTGTTGGTTGAATAGATGAATCTGAGATTGTGTGATGCATATCGTATAATCATACCCACGGATACTTGAGGTGACATTGGAGCATCTAGGTGACATTAGGGTTTTGGTTGATTTGTATCTTAAGGTGTTACTCTAGTACGAACTCTAGGGCTGTTTGTGACACTTATAGGAATAGCCCAACGGATTGATTGGAAAGAATAACTTTGAGGTGGTTTCGTACCCTACCATAATCTCTTCGTTTGTTCTCAGCTATTAGTGACTTTGGAGTGACTCTTTGTTGCATGTTGAGGGATAGTTATATGATCCAATTATGTTATTATTGTTGAGAGAACTTGCACTAGTGAAAGTATGAACCCTAGGCCTTGTTTCCTAGCATTGCAATACCGTTTACGCTCACTTTTACCACTTGTTACCTTGCTTTTTTATATTTTCAGTTTACAAAAACCTATGTCTACCATCCATATTGCACTTGTATCACCATCTCTTCGCCGAACTAGTGCACCTATACAATTTACCATTGTATTGGGTGTGTTGGGGACACAAGAGACTCTTTGTTATTTGGTTGCAGGGCTGTTTGAGAGAGACCATCTTCATCCTACGCCTCCCACGGATTGATAAACCTTAGGTCATCCACTTGAGGGAAATTTGCTACTGTCCTACAAACCTCTGCACTTGGAGGCCCAACAACGTCTACAAGAAGAAGGTTGTGTAGTAGACATCAAGCTCTTTTCTGGCGCCGTTGCCGCGGAGGTGAGTGCTTGAAGGTATATCTTTTGATCTTGCAAACGAATCTTTTTGTTTCTTGTTTTAGCACTAGTTATTTTATAAAAGAAAACTACAAAAAATGGAATTAAGTTTACCTCATACGCTTCATCTTTTTAATATCTTTCGTGAGTATGATGGGAAGGAAAATTGTGCCAAAGTGTTAGAAGAAGAATGCATTAAAATGTTTGGCACTAAATCTTTGAATGATGAGCATGATTGCAATGTTTTTAGTATGAATTCCTTGAATATCCATGATGCTAATGATATGCAAAGCCAAAAGCTTGGGGATGCTATTTTTGATGAAGATGATATTTTTTGTCCCCCAAGCTTTGATGAGCAAATTTACTATGATGAAAGCATGCCTCCTATCTATGATGATTATTGTGATGACACGTATGCTTTAAAGAATAATGATAACCATGAAACTTGTCATCTTGATCTTAATTCTCAATCATATGATAGTTATTTTGTTGAGTTTGCTCCCACTACTATTCATTAGAAGAATTTTGCTTACGTGGAGAGTAATAAAATTTCTATGCAAGTAGATCATGAAAAGAATGCTTTAGGTGCTGGTTATATTGTTGAATTCATTCATGATACTACTGAAAATTATTATGAGGGAGGAATATATGCTTGTAGGAATTGCAATAATATCAAGTTTCCTCTCTATGTGCTTAATGTTTTGAAGTTATGCTTGTTTTGCCTTCCTATGCTAGTTGATTATTGTTCCCATAAGTTGTTTGCTCACAAAATTCCTATGCATAGGAAGTGGGTTAGACTTAAATGCGCTAGTCATATTCTTCATGATGCTTTCTTTATGTTTCAATTCTTATCTTTTATGTGAGCATCATTGAAATCATCATGCCTAGCTAGGGGCGTTAAACGTTAGCGCTTGTTGGGAGGAAACCCAATTTTATTTTAGTTTATTGCTTTTTGGTTCTGTTTGGTTCTTTTTGCAGATGATTACTAGACAAATTCCTCAGGTCCACCAATTTATTTTAGAATTTTTGGAGTTCTAGAAGTTTGCCTTAGTTACAGATTACTACAGACTGTTCTGTTTTTGACAAATTCTGTTTTTTGTGTGTTGTTTGCTTATTTTGATGAATCTATGGCTCGTAAAATAGTATATAAACCATAGAGAAGTTGGAATACAGTAGGTTTAACACCAATATAAATAAATAATAAGTTCATTACAGTACCTTGAAGTGGTGTTTTGTTTTCTTTCGCTAATGGAGCTTACGAGTTTTCTGTTAAGTTTTGTGTTGTGAAGTTTTCAAGTTTTGGGTAAAGATTCGATGGACTATGGAATAAGGAGTGGAAAGAGCCTAAGCTTGGGGATCCCCAAGGCACCCCAAGGTAATATTCAAGGATAACCAAGCATCTAAGCTTGGGGATGCCCCGGATGGCATCCCCTCTTTCGTCTTCTTCATCGGTAACTTTATTTGGAGCTATATTTTTATTCACCACATGATATGTGTTTTGCTTGGAGCGTCATTTTATTTTCTTTAGCTTTGCTTGCTGTTTGAATAAAGTATCAAGATATGAAATTCTTAAATGTTAGAGAGTCTTCACATAGTTGCATAATTATTCGACTACTCATTGATCTTCACTTATATCTTTTGGAGTAGTTTGTTGTTTGCTCTAGTGCTTCACTTATATATTTTAGAGCACGGCGGTGGATTTATTTTGAAGAAATAGATGAACTCTCATGCTTCACTTAGATTATTTTGAGAGTCTTAAATAGCATGGTAATTTGCTTAAATAATCCCAATATGCTAAGCATAAAAGATTTGTAAAAATTCTTATGAGTGTGTTGAATACTATGAGAAGTTTGATCCTTGATAATTGTTTTGAGATATGAAGATGGTGATATTAGAGTCATGCTAGTTGGGTAGTTGTGAATTTGAGAAATACTTGTTCTAAAGTTTGTGATTCCCGTAGCATGCACGTATGGTGAACCGTTATGTGATGAAGTCGGAGCATGATTTATTTATTGATTGTCTTCCTTATGAGTGGTGGTCGGGGACGAGCGATGTTCTTTTCCTACCAATCTATCCCCCTAGGAGCATGCGCGTAATACTTTGCTTTGATAACTTCTAAATTTTTGCAATAAGTATATGAGTTATTTATGACTAATGTTGAGTCCATGGATTATACGCACTCTCACCCTTCCACCATTGCTAGCCTCTCTAATACCGTGCACCTTTCGCCGGTATCATACACCCTCCATATACCTTCCTCAAAACAGCCACCATACCTACCTATCATGGCATTTCCATAGCCATTCCGAGATATATTGCCATGCAACTTTCCACCGTTCTGTTTATTATGACACGCTCCATCATTGTCATATTGCTTGCATGATCATGTAGTTGACATCGTATTTGTGGCAAAGCCACCGTTCATAATTCTTTCATACATGTCACTCTTGATTCATTGCATATCCCGGTACATCGCCGGAGGCATTCATATAGAGTCATACTTTGTTCTAAGTATCGAGTTGTAATTCCTGTATTGTAAGTAAATAAAAGTGCGATGATCATCATTGTTAGAGCATTGTCCTAGTGAGGAAAGGATGATGGAGACTATGATTCCCCCCCCCCCAAGTCAGGATGAGACTCCGGACGAAAAATAAAAAAAAGGGAGAAAAAAAAAGAGGCCATAAAAAAGAGAGAGAAAAGGCCCAAACAAGAAAAAATAAAAAAATAATGAGAGAAAAAGAGAGAAGGGACAATGCTACTATCCTTTTACCACACTTGTGCTTGAAAGTAGCACCATGTTCTTCATGATAGAGAGTCTCCTATGTTGTCACTTTCATATACTAGTGGGAATTTTACATTATAGAACTTGGCTTGTATATTCCAATGATGGGCCTACTCAAAATGCCCTAGGTCTTCGTGAGCAAGCAAGTTGGATGCACACCCACTTAGTTTCTTTTGTAGAGCTTTCATATACTTATAGCTCTAGTGCATCCGTTGCATGGCAATCCCTACTCACTCACATTGATATCTATTGATGGGAATCTCCATATCCCGTTGATACGCCTAGTTGATGTGATACTATCTTCTCCTTTTTGTCTTCTCCACAACCACCATTCTATTCCACATATAGTGCTATATCCATGGCTCACGCTCATGTATTGCGTGAAGATTGAAAAAGCTTGAGAATGTCAAAAGTATTAAACAATTGCTTGGCTTTTCATCGGGGTTGTGCATGATTTAATTAATTTGTGTGGTGAAGATAGAGCATAGCCAGACTATATGATTTTGTAGGGATAACCTTCTTTGGCCATGCTATTTTGAGAAGACATGATTGCTTAGTTAGTATGCTTGAAGTATTATTATTTCTATGTCAATATGAACTTTTGTCTTGAATCTTTCAGATCTGAATATTCATACCACAATTAAGAAGAGTTACATTGAAATTATGCCAAGTAGCACTCCGCATCAAAAATTATTTTTTATCATTTACCTACTCGAGGACGAGCAGGAATTAAGCTTGGGGATGGTTGATACGTCTCCAACGTATCTATAATTTTTTATTGCTCCATGCTATATTATCTACTGTTTTAGACAATATTGGGCTTCATTACCCACTTTTATATTATTTTTTGGACTAACCTATTAACCGGAGGCCCAGCCCAGATTTGCTGTTTTATGCCTATTTCAGTGTTTCGAAGAAAAAAGGAATACCAAACGGAGTCAAAATGGAACGAAATCAACTGGAGAAGTTATTTTTAGAAGGAAAGCTACCGGATGGACTTGGACCCCATGTCAGGAGGCAAGGGAGGTGCTCACGAGGGTGGGGGCGCGCCCACCCCCCTAGGGCACGCCCCCCTGCCTCGTGGGGCCCCCGAAGCTCCACCGACGTACTTCCTGCACCCATATATACCTATGTACCCTAAAAATCCAGAACGGAGAATAGATCGGGAGTTCCGCCGCCGCAAGCCTCTGTAGCCACCAAAAGTCAATTCGGACCCTGTTCCGGCACCCTGCCGGAGGGGGGGAACCCTCACCGGTGGCCATCTTCATCATCGCGGAGGGAGTAGTTCACCCTCGGGGCTGAGGGTATGTACCAGTAGCTATGTGTTTGATCTCTCTCTCTCTCTCTCTCGTGTTCTTGATTTGGCACGATCTTGATGTATCGCGAGCTTTGCTATTATAGTTGGGTCTTATGTTGCTTCTCCCCCTCTACTCTCTTGTAATGGATTGAGTTTTCCCCTTGAAGTAATCTTATCGGATTGAGTCTTTAAAGATTTGAGAACACTTGATGTATGTCTTGCCATGCGTATCTGTGGTGACAATGGGATATCACGTGATTCACTTGATGTATGTTTTGGTGATCAACTTGCGGGTTCTGCCCATGAACCTATGCATAGGGGTTGGCACACGTTTTCGTCGTGATTCTCCGGTAGAAACTTTGGGGCACTCTTTGAGGTTCTATGTGTTGGTTGAATAGATGAATCTGAGATTGTGTGATGCATATCGTATAATCATACCCACGGATACTTGAGGTGACATTGGAGTATCTAGGTGACATTAGGGTTTTGGTTGATTTGTATCTTAAGGTGTTATTCTAGTATGAACTCTAGGGCTGTTTGTGACACTTATAGGAATAGCCCAACGGATTGATTGGAAAGAATAACTTTGAGGGCCCGAACCTGGGTAAACATCGTGTCCCCCGCCTCCTGTTACCATCCGCCTTAGACGCACAGTTCAGGACCCCCCTACCCGAGATCCGCCGGTTTTGATACCGACATTGGTGCTTTCATTGAGAGTTCCACTGTTTCGTCATCATAAGGCCTAATGGCTCCTTCGATCATCGGTAACGACGCGGTCCAGGGTGAGGTTTTCCTCCCCGGACAAATCTTTGTATTTGGTGGCTTCGCTCTACGGGCTAACTCGCTTGGCCATCTGGAGCAGTTCGAGAGCTACGCCCCTGGCCACCAGGTCAGGTTCGAGAACTTGAATTACACTGCCGACATCTGCGGAGACTTGATCTTCGATGGATTTGAGCCCTTGCCAGGTGCACCGCATGATCGCGACGAACATGATATAGCTCTGTCGTCAGACAGTGTTCGGGAGATCACACCGGCACCTACTCCGGCCTTCAATCCGGAGCAAATTGCGCCATCCAAGGATGGGTGGATAGACCCCGCCATGGAGGCTGTACTCTCTGCGGCGATTGAGCCGGATACTGACTTCACCCCTCACGATAGCCATGACGCCAAGCCACTAGATTCATCTCCGGCCACGGACTCCGAGCCGCCCGTGCCCGTCCCTATCAAATCCGATTGGGCGCCGATCATGGAGTTTACCTCCACGGATATCTTTCAGCACTCGCCCTTCGGCGACGTGCTAAATTCATTAAGTTCTCTCTCCCTGTCAGAAGAACCTTGGCCGAACTATGTCCGGCTAGAATGGGACGCAGACGACAAAGAAATTTGCTGTCCACCCACCACCCACTTAGTAGCCACTGTCGATGATTTAACCGACATGCTCTACTTCAACTCTGAAGACATCGATGGTATGGACGACGATGTAGGAGATGAACAGGAACCACCGCCTACAGGGCGCTGGACCGCCACCTCATCATACGATATATATATATGGTGGATACCCCAAAGAAGGCAATGGCGACAAGACAACGGAGGATGACCCCTCCAAGAAGCAACATAGGCACCGACGTCAGCGACGCCGCTCTAAGTCTCGCCATAGCAAAAGCAATGATACCGGCACAAGAGACAATAACACTCCGGATAGTGCCGAAGATGATGACAATCCCCTCCAACCAGATTTAGAGCAGGAGGAAGAACAAGCTAGCCCTCCAGAGCAGGCAGCAGATGGAGAAACGGAGGATGACAATTACATGCCCCTCTCCAAAGACGAGGTGAGCCTCGGCGATGAAGAATTTATCGTGCCTGAGGATCCCATCGAGCAGGAGCGCTTCAAGCGCCGGCTTATTGCCACGTCAAATAGCCTGAAGAAAAAGCAACAACAGCTTCGAGCTGATCAAGATTTGCTAGCAGACAGATGGATCGAAGTCCTTGGGGCCGAGGAATACGAACTCGAACACCCCTCCAAGAGTTACCCAAGACGCAGGTCACTACTAGAGGAGGAAGCAGTGAAACCCACTTCGCCAGCATACGATGCGGCTCACCGGCCACCGCGTGGCCGAGATAGAGAGGCGTTTCAGCCTGAAGTTTAGCCTGCACCCCGCCGCCACTCAAACAAAAATACCAAGGTCCGGGGCAACACGCGGGACCTGCGAGACGAATTGGAAAGCAGGGCAAAACATGCAAGATCGATATACGGGTCGCGGGGGCGCGCACCAACGTGGGATGATGACCGTCATGCCGGATACACTAAAAGTAAATCCACCCGGGCCGAATACAGCAGACAAGACTCATATGAACTGCGTCGTGATATAGCCCGGCACAGAGGCGCCGCACACCCCCTATGCTTCACTGCTGAAGTTATGGATCACGAATTCCCGGAGGGTTTCAAGCCCGTAAATATCGAATCATACGATGGCACAACAGATCCCGCAATATGGATTGAGGATTTCCTCCTCCATATCCACATGGCTCGCGGTGATGATCTACATGCCATCAAGTACCTCCCACTAAAACTCAAAGGACCAGCTCGGCATTGGCTGAATAGCTTGCCAGCAGACTCCGTCGGCAGTTGGGAGGATTTGGAAGATGCATTCCTTGATAACTTCCAGGGCACTTATGTGTGACCACCGGATGCTGACAATTTGAGCCATATAACTCAGCAGCCAGGGGAATCGGCCAGGCAATTCTGGACACGGTTCCTAACTAAGAAGAACCAAATTGTCGACTGTCCGGATGCTGAGGCCTTAGCGACATTTAAGCATAACATCCGTGACGAGTGGCTTGCCCGACACCTCGGCCAGGAGAAGCCGAAATCTATGGCAGCCCTCACGACATTCCTGACCCGCTTTTGCGCGGGCGAGGATAGTTGGCTGGCTCGCAGCAACAACACATCAAGGAATCCGTGCACTTCAGATACTAAAGATGCTAACGGCGGACCACGTCATAACAGACACAAGCACCGCAACAACGGCGATAACGCTGAAGATACGACAGTTAATGCCGGATTCAAAGGCCCTAGATCCGGTCAGTGGAAAAAGCCATTCAAAAGAAGTACTCTGGGCCTATCCAGTTTGGACCGCATACTCGATCGGTCGTGTCAAATTCACGGCACCCCCGATAAGCCAGCCAATCACACCAACAGAGAATGCTGGGCGTTCAAGCAGGCCGGCAAGTTGAATGCCAAAAACAAGGTCAAGGGGCTGCATAGCGATGCCGAGGAGGAGCCCCGGCCGCCGAACACGGGAGGACAAAAGAGATTCCCGCCACAAGTGAAGACGGTGCATATGATATACACAAGCCACATTCCCAAGAGGGAACGGAAGCGTGCACTAAGGGACGTTGAGGGAGTCCTGGATTAGGGGGTGTCCGAATGGCCGGACTATACCTTCAGCCGGACTCCTGGACTATGAAGATACAAGATTGAAGACTTCGTCCCGTGTCCGGATTGGACTTTCCTTGGCGTGGAAGGCAAGCTTGGCGATGCGGATATTTAGATCTCCTACCATTGTAACCGACTTTGTGTAACCCTAACCCTCTCCGGTGTCTATATAAACCGGAGGGTTTTGTTGGGGAACGTAGTAATTTCAAAAAAATTCCTACGCACACGCAAGATCATGGTGATGCATAGCAACGAGAGGGGAGAGTGTTGTCTACGTACCCTCGTAGACCGAAGCGGAAGCGTTGACACAACGTAGAGGAAGTAGTCGTACGTTCTCCTCGCGATCCAACCGATCACAGCACCGTTACTCCGGCACCTCCGAGTTCTTGGCACACGTTCAGCTCGATGACGATCCCCGGGCTCCGATCCAGCAAAGCGTCGGGGAAGAGTTCCGTCAGCACGACGGCGTGGTGACGATCTTGATGTGTTACCGGCGCAGGGCTTCGCCTAAGCACTGCAACGATATGATCGAGGTGGAATTTGGTGGAAGGGGGCACCGCACACGGCTAAGGAACGATCCGTAGATCAACTTGTGTGTCTTTGGGGTGCCCCCTGCCCCCGTATATAAAGGAGCCATGGGGGAGGGGCTGGCCGGCCAAGCCTGGCGCGCCAGGAGAGTCCTACTCCCTTTGGGAGTAGGATTCCCCCCCCCCCCCAATCCTAGTTGGACTAGGATTCTCCAAGGGGGAGAGAGAGAGAGAGGGGGCGCCCACCTCTCCTAGTCCTAATAGGACTAGGGGAAGGGGGGAGGCGCGCAGCCCATGAGGGCAGACCTCTCACCTCTCCTCCAAGGCCCATGTTGGCCCATTATGCTCCCGGGGGGTTCCGGTAACCCTCCCGGTATTCCGGTAAAATCCTGATTTCACCTGGAATGCATCCGATGTCCAAACATAGGCTTCCAATATATAATTATTTACGTCTCGACCATTTCGAGACTCCTCGTCATGTCCGTGATCACATCCGGGACTCCGAACTCCTTCGGTACATCAAAATGCATAAACTCATAATAACTGTCATCGTAACGTTAAGCGTGCGGACCCTACGGTTCGAGAACAATGTAGACATGACCGAGACACGTCTCCGGTCAATAACCAATAGCGGGACCTGGATGCCCATATTGGCTCCTACATATTCTACGAAGATCTTTATCGGTCAGACCGCATAACAACATACATTGTTCCCTTTGTCATCGGTATGTTACTTGCCCGAGATTCGATCGTCGGTATCCAATACCTAGTTCAATCTCGTTACCGGCAAGTCTCTTTACTCGTTCTGTAATACATCATCTCGCAACTAACTCATTGGTTGCAATGCTTGCAAGGCTTTATGTGATGTGCATTACCGAGAAGGCCCTGAGATACCTCTCCGACAATCGGAGTGACAAATCCTAATCTCGAAATACGCCAACCCAATATGTACCTTCGGAGACACCTGTAGAGCACCTTTATAATCACCCAGTTACGTTGTGACGTTTGGTAGCACACAAAGTGTTCCTACGGTAAATGGGAGTTGCATAATCTCATAGTTAAAGGAACATGTATAAGTCATGGATAAAAGCAATAGCAACATACTAAACGATCGGGTGCTATGCTAATGGAATGGGTCATGTCAATCAGATCATTCAACTAATGATGTGATCTCGTTAATCAAATAACAACTCTTTGTTCATGGTTAGGAAACATAACCATCTTTGATTAATGAGCTAGTCAAGTAGAGGCATACTAGTGACACTCTGTTTGTCTATGTATTCACACATGTATTATGTTTCCAGTTAATACAATTCTAGCATGAATAATAAACATTTATCATGATATAAGGAAATAAATAATAACTTTATTATTGCCTCTAGGGCATATTTCCTTCAGGTTTTAGTCCGTAGGACAACAGAACATACAACAATCATACCATAGGCTAGCTTCTAGGGTTTAGCCTCCTTGATCTCGTGGTAGATCTACTCTTGTACTACCCATATCATCAATATTAATCAAGCAGGACGTAGGGTTTTACCTCCATCAAGAGGGCCCAAACCTGGGTAAAACTTTGTGTCCCTTGTCTCCTATTACCATCCGCCTAGACGCATAGTTCGGGACCCCCTACCCGAGATCCGCCGGTTTTGACACCGACATTGGTGCTTTCATTGAGAGTTCCTCTGTGTCGTCACCTTTAGGCCCGATGGCTCCTTCGATCATCAACAACGATGCAGCCCAGGGTGAGGCTTTTATCCCCGGACAGATCTTCGTCTTTGGCGGCTTCGCACTGCGGGCCAATTCGCTTGGCCATCTGGAGCAGATCGAAAGCTACGCCCCTGGCCATCAGGTCAGATTTGGAAGTTTAAACTACACGGCTGACATCCGCGGGGACTTGATCTTCACCAGATTCCAGCCACAGCCGAGCGCGCCGCATTGTCTCGATGGGCATGATCTAGCTCTGCCGCCGAACAGTGCCCTGGAGGCCGCACACGCATCGGTTCCGACCCTTAATTCGGAGCCTACTGCGCCAATCAAGGATGAGTGGTTGGACGCCGCCTTGGGGGCTGCGATCTCAAAGGCGATCGAGCCGAACACCAGCCCCACACTCCGCAAGGCCTGTGACTCCGAGGGGCCAGATTCCTCTTCGGACTCCGAGCCCTCCGCGCGCCTGCCGGTCGAATCCGATTGGGCGCCGATCATGGAGTTCACCGCCGCAGACATCTTCCAGCACTCGCCCTTCGGTGACATTTTGAAGTCACTAAAGTCTCTCTCTTTATCAGGAGAGCCCTGGCCGGACTACGGTCAGCAAGGTTGGGATACGGACGATGAAGAAATTCAAAGCCCACCCACCACCCACTTCGTAGCCACTGTCGATGACTTAACCGATATGCTCGACTTCGACTCCGAAGACATCGAAGGTATGGACGACGATGCAGGAGACAACCAAGAACCAGCACCTATAGGGCACTGGAAGGCCACCTCGTCGTACGACATCTATATGGTGGACACTCCAAAAGATGGAGATGGCGACGGAACAGCGGGGGATGACACCTCCAAGAAACAACCCAAGCGTCGGCGTCAGCGGCGCCGCTCTAAATCCCGCCAAAGCAAAGACGGTGATTCCGGCACGGGAGATAATAATACTCCGGATAGCGCCGAAGAACACCCCCTCCAGCAAGATTCAGCACATGAGGATGGAGAAGCCAGCCCTCACGAGAGAGCGGCAGACAGAGAGGTTGAGGATGATAATTATATGCCTCCCTCCGAAGACGAGGCAAGCCTCGACGACGACGAATTCATCGTGCCAGAGGATCCCGCCGAACAAGAGCGTTTTTAAACGCAAGCTTGTGGCCACAGCAAGCAGCCTCAAGAAAAAGCAGCAACAGCTTAGAGCTGATCAAGATTTGCTAGCCGACAGATGGACTGAAGTCCTTGCGGCCGAGGAGTATGAACTCGAACGCCCCTCCAAGAGTTACCCAAAGCGCAAGGTGCTACCCTGACTAGAGGAGAAAGCACCTAAACCAACATCACCAGCGCATGACATGGCCGACCGGCCACCTCGTGGCCGTGACAGAGAGGCCTCTCGGCCCTCCACTCAAGTCGTGCCCCAGCGCCGCTCAAAACATACTAAGGCACGGGAAAATGCGCCAGACCTGCGAGAGATACTGGAGGACAAAGCAAGGCAAACAAGATCGATCTATGGATCGCGTGGGCGCCCCACGGCGCGTGACGGGGATTGTCACACCAAATATAAAAAATCCGGCCGGGCCGAACACAATAGACAAAGCTCGTTCGAGCTACGTCGTGATATAGCCCAATACACAGGCGCCGCACGCCCACTATGCTTCATAGATGAAGTAATGGATCATAAAATACCTGAGGGTTTCAAACCCGTGAACATCGAATCATATGATGGCACAACAGATCCTGTGGTATAGATCGAGGATTATCTCCTTCATATCCACATGGCCCGCGGCGATGATCTACACGCCATCAAATACCTCCCACTCAAACTTAAGGGACCAACCCGGCATTGGCTTAACAGCTTGCCGGCAGATTCAATCGGTTCTTGGGAAGACCTGGAAGCCGCATTCCTCGACAATTTCTAGGGTACCTATGTGCGACCACTGGACGCTGATGACCTAAGCCACATAATTCAGCAGCCACAGGAATCGGCCAGACAATTCTGGACATGGTTCCTAACAAAGAAAAACCAAATAGTCGACTGTCCGGACGCAGAGGCCCTAGAAGCCTTCAAGCATAATATCCGCGACGAGTGGCTTGCCCGGCACCTTGGACAGTAAAACCGAAATCTATGGCAGCCCTCACGACACTCATGACCCGCTTTTGCGCGGGAGAAGACAGCTGGCTAGCCCGCAGCAACAACTTAACCAAGAACCTTGATAATTCGGATACCAAGGACAAAAGTGGCAGGTCGCGCCGGAACAAGCAAAAGCGCCGCATTAACAGCGACAGCAACAAGGATACGGCAGTCAATGCCGGATTCAGAGGCTACAAATCCGGTCAGCGAAAAAAGTCATTCAAAAGAAATACTCAGGGCCCGTCCAGTTTGGACCGAATACTCGACCGCTTGTGCCAGATACATGGCACCCCCGAAAAGCCAGCCAATCACACCAACAGGGATTGTTGGGTGTTCAAGCAGGCAGGCAAGTTAAATGCAAGAAAATAGAGACAAGGGGCTGCGTAGCGACGACGAGGAGGAGCCCAGGCCACCGAACAACAGTGGACAAAAGGGTTTTCCCCCACAAGTGCGGAAGGTGAACATGATATACGCAACCCACGTCCCCAAGAGGGAGCGGAAGCGTGCGTTACGGGACGTATACGCGATGGAGCCAGTCGCCCCAAAGTTCAACCCATGGTCCTCCTGCCCGATCACCTTTGATCGAAGGGACCACCCCACTAGCATCCGTCATGAAGGGTTCGCCGCATTGGTTCTAGACCCAATTATTGACGGATTTCATCTCACAAGAGTCCTTATGGACGGCGGCAGCAACCTGAACCTACTTTACCAGGATACAGTGGGGAAAATGGGCATAGATCCCTCGAGGATCAAGCCCACCAAAACGACCTTTAAAGGCGTCATACCAGGTGCAGAGGCCAACTGTACAGGCTCATTCACACTTGAAGTGGTCTTCGGATCTCCGGATAACTTCCGAAGCGAGGAGTTAATCTTCGACATAGTCCCGTTCCGCAGTGGCTATCACGCACTGCTCGGGCGAACCGCATTTGCAAAGTTCAATGCGGTACCGCACTACGCATACCTTAAGCTCAAGATGCCAGGCCCTCGAGGAGTAATCACGGTCAATGGAAACACTGAACGCTCCCTCCGAACGGAGGAGCACACGCCGGCCCTCGCAGCGGAAGTCCAAAGCAGCCTCTCTAGGCAGTTCTCCAGTCCGGCCGTTAAAAGGCCGGACACTATCAAGCGCGCCCGGAGTAACCTACAACAAGATCGCCTGGCACGTTCTGAGCAGGCATAGCAATGCGGCCCCAACCCAGCCCTCGCGAAATAGCGAAACCAGTGCTTCGCGTACATAACCACGCTCTCAAAATACCATGGGCGCAGGGGAAGGGGCACCATCACGGCACGCCCAAAACACGGCTTAAACCGTACTAGGGGCTGCCGAATTCTTTTTTCTTACTTTCAGGACTCCATACTTCGGACGACCTGTTCGTCAATTCAACTGCCGCACAAACGATGCAAGAACCAAGGAAGCAGACAAGCCATACCGCATTATGGAACTCCCAGGTGGTCTCTATCACGAGCAGTATACCTGTTTTGCATATAAATTCCGCGGCCCGCCCCTGGACCGGACATGTTAAATAGTTCAACTTTTTGCTTATCGCGCTATTTGTATCGTTCTGCTTTGATCGCAGCCTTTTTAAACAATGCATAGTCTTTATCTATTTTTTTGCATTACCTTTTTTACAAACATATGTTCATTAATGACATGTTGCACCCGTACACTGTGGTACGGCAAATACGCCAGGGGCTTCAGTACCCCCCCAATATGGTGTGAGAAGTCCGAGCACTTTCACAAGTGCGGCACCCCGAACTTATAGCATTATATGCATCGGCTCCGAATCATGTCTTGGGTCAATAGTTGGGTTTGCCCGGCTCCTATGTTTTGGTGCCTTACGTTCCGCTATATCGGCTAAGGTAGCACTAGGAGAACTACTGCGATTGTGCCCCAGTTGAGCTGGGCCGAGCACCTCATTAGAGAAAGCTAAAACTGACTATCATGATGAAGCGAGAGACCGGTCGCTGTTCGAGAGGTTTTTCGAGTCCTTAAAGACTTACGCCGCTTAGAGCGAGGAGTCGGCTTTGTCCGGCCAAGGCGTGGATAGCGCCCCGAACTCGGTCTTCCGAATACTAGGGGCTTTGCCGAAATTTAAAATTATAGAGTTCTATGGCTAAGTGAGAGTGTTCAAGCATTATAGTCTGATTGCCTCGTTCGTTGTGCTGAGCGCCTCCCTCGAAGGACCCAAACATGGGGAAAAGAGCGCTCAGGTTTATCCTGAACACCCCAGCACTAGTGGCATGGGGGCAGAAGCCGACGACTGGCCATCTCTCAATTTTTGATAAACGGCCGCACAGAAAGTAATATTTTAAATTCAACAAGCATTGCTTAGCGCATATGAACAAGTTTTCAGCGCACAGGATAACACAAGCAAGTTCATTGAAAAATTACATCCTTGGTACATTCATCCGCCATAAGGCGGGCACCCTTCAGTACATCCTTATAATAGTTCTCGGGTTTGCGATGCTCTTTCCCCGGCGGTGGCCCGTCCTTCACAAGCTTCTCACCGTCCAGCTTGCCCCAGTGCACCTTAGCACGGGCAAGGGCCCTCCGGGCACCTTCGATGCAGACGGAGCGCTTGATAACCTCGAGCCTTGGACAAGCCTCCACCAGCCGCCACACCATTCCAAAGTAGCTCCCAGGCAGGGCCTCTCCAGGCCACAGCCGAACTATGAGGCCCTTCATGGCCTGTTCGGCCACCTTGTGGAGCTCGACCAGCTGCTTCAGCTGGTCGCTCAGAGGCATAGGGTGTCCGGCCTCAGCATACTGAGACCAGAACACCTTCTTCGTCGAGCTGCCCTCCTCGGCTCGGTAGAATGCGGCGGCATAGGATACACTACGGGGAAGATTTGCGAATGCCCCTGGAGAGCTCCAGATTCGGGTAAGTAACAAGTAGCTTACTTTTATATGTCTGCTTTGCATAAAGAATGCCTTACCCGCTGCTATCTTCTTCACCGCATCCAACTCCTGGAGGGCCTTCTGGGATTCGGCCTTGGCAGACTTGGCAGTTTCGATGGCCGCCGCGAGCTCGGACGTCTGTGTCTTCAAGTCAAGCTCCAAACTCTCATGTTTTTTCATGAGAGCCTGAAGCTCTCGCCGCGCCTCGCCGACCTGCGCCTCAAATTTCTCTCGCTTGATGCGCTCCGAGGCCGCTCTCTTCTCGGCCTCGGACAGCGCCTGCTTAAGGGTCGCCACCTCAGTTGTGGCCCCTGCAATAAGCAGCACAATCCTGTCATTTTTGCAATTGCATCTTTTTTTATATTTTTCTATAAGGTATCTCTTACCTTCTTGCTCCTCGAGCTGCCGTTTGGCAAGGCCGAGCTCTTGCTCGGACCGCTCGAGACCCTACTTCAGGGTGCCTACCTCCGCAGTCAGTGCGGCGGTCGCAAGCAGCGAAGCCTGCATACGCATATTGACTCTTTTTTTGTTAGACTCCTGCGAAATTTATTAGATCCTCTATTCGGTCTTTCTTTCCGAACGCCAAACAGAGCATCAGGGGCTACTGTCTATGCGGTAATATTTTTACATATTTTTACTTACCTCGAAGCCTGTTAGAAGGCTAGCACAAGCTTCAGTCAGTCCGCTCTTGGCGGAATGAACCTTCTGGAGCACTGTACTCATGATAGTACGGTGATCCTCGTCGATGGAGGCGCCGTTAAGCACCTCCAGCAAATTGTCCGGCGCCTCCGGTTGGACGGGGGCCGCCGACTTAGTAGGCTTGCTCCTGTTAGAAGGAGGTCGCCTGCCGCAGCCCGGAACCGTTGAGGATTCCGGCGCGGTGTCCAGCGTAAAGCCAGACTTGGAGCCCTGGGGGGTCTTCTCCCCTTTACTCCCGGAGTCCGGGAGGTCGCCTCGCGGCTCCTCCAGGACCACCTCCTCTTGGCCCGGAGCTTGTTGCGACGCCACTCCGGCGTCGTCCGCAGTGCAGGGGGAGGCAGCGGGCGGAACTGAATTCACGTCCGATGAATCCAGGGAGCTGCTCGACGACTCGTCGAGCCCGGTCTTGGGCGGGCTGCATAATCATATTCGACATAAGGAAAAGGTGTGCCATAAAGAAATGCTATGAGTTACTCTGGTATCCGAATACTTATGATTCCGCCGGGCGCTTGGCCCTATGTGGCCACTCCTCTTCGCCCTCGTCGGCGTCGGTGGAGTAGTCCGGAGGGAGGGTCTTCCCCTTCTTGGACCCTTCGGCCTCCCCTATTGGGGCGGCCTTCCTCTTCTTTCCTTCCCCCGCTGGAGGGGGAGAGGTTTCTTCTTCCTCCTCCTTGTCTTCACGGGAGGAGTGCGTCTCGGATTCGTCGGATGATGAATCCGACACCTCCATACGCCGGGCACTCTTTCGAGTCCCTGTGGCCTTCTTCTTGGCCTTCTTCTCCGGCACCATGTAAGGTGCCGAAACCAGCAGCTTCGATAAACGAGCATCGGCTGGGTCTTCGGGCAAAGGAGCCGGACAGTCGATCTGTCCGGACTTTGCCTGCCAATCCTGTCAAAGGTAAGGGAGTTTAGATCCTGCATAGAGTCAAACTATGAGAAACAAATGTCCTGTAAAAGGTAAAGATAACGCACCACACTAGCTTGACGCTGTGTGCTGAATCCGCGATCCTCGGAAGCGGATGCGGGAGCCTAGGCGCCCTTGAACAGCACCTTCCAAGCATCTTCGTACGTCGTGTCGAAGAGCCAACTCAAAGTTCGGTGCTGCGCCGGGTCGAACTCCCACAGGTTGAAGGCCCGTTGCTGACACGGGAGGATCCGGCGGACGAGCATAACCTGGACTACATTGACAAGCTTGAGCTGCTTGTTCACCAGGGATTGGATGCATGTTTGCAGTCCAGTCACCTCTTCCTCGTTGCCCCACGACAGGCCCGTCTCTTTCCAGGACGTGAGTCGCGTAGGGGGTCCGGACCGGAACTCAGGGGCTGCGACCTACTCAAGGTCGCGCGGCTCGGTGATGTAAAACCACCCCGATTGCCACCCCTTCAGGGTCTCCACAAAGGAGCCCTCGAGCCATAGGACGTTGGCTATCTTGCCCGCCATGGCGCCTCCGCACTCCGCCTGGTTGCCGTGCACCACCTTCGGCTTGACGTTGAAGGTCTTGAGCCAAAGGCCGAAATGGGGGCGGATACGGAGGAAAGCGTCGCACACGACGATAAACGCCGAGATGTTGAGGACAAAGTTTGGGGCCAAATCATGGAAATCCAGGCCATAGTAGAACATGAGCCCCCAGACGAATGGGTGGAGAGGAAAACCCAGTCCGCGGAGGAATGAGGAAGGAATACAACCCTCTCATGGGGCCTTGGGGTGGGGAGGAGCTACCCCTTTTCGGGAAGCCGGTGCACGATGTCGTTAGACAAGTATCCGGCCTTCCTCAGCTTTTTGATATGGCCCTCCGTTACGGAGGAGACCATCCACTTGCCTCCCGCTCCGGACATGGCTGGAGAAGGTTGAGGTGGGAAGTGCGGGCTTGGGCGCTGGAGCTCGAGTGCGTGGAAGATGGATAGGCAAAGGAGGAAGAAGGCGTAGGTAAAAAGGTGGATCCTTATCCCCTTATATGGGCGGATGCGACTATGCGTCCCCACCAGCCTGGAAAAACTCGCTTATCTCCCAAGCGCCATGATAAATGGCGCGGTTGGGTTACCCACGTCCGTATTGATGAGAATCCCGTAAATGAGGGACACGATCTCAGCTTCGACAAGACGTGCCAAGGAAACCGCCTCGCAAAATGCGCTGAGGTGGGGAAGTAAAAACGATTCGAATAAGGGCTTGGCCGTAGTGTGATGTCATGCTACGGAATACGTCAGCAGATTAGATTTGTGTAAATATTATTCTCTCTATGGCAATATGTGGAAACTTATTTTGCAGAGCCGAACACTATCCTTAGTGTTTAAAATCTTTTATGAAGTACTTGGAGGAGGAACCCGCCTTGCAATGCCGAAGACAATCTGCGCGCCGGACTCGTCGTCATTGAAGCCTGGTTCAGGGGCTACTGAGGGAATCCTGGATTAGGGGGTGTCCAGATGGCCGGACTATACCTTCAGCCGGACTCCTGGACTATGAAGATACAAGATTGAAGACTTCGTTCCGTGTCCGGAAGGGACTTTCCTTGGCGTGGAAGGCAAGCTTGGCGATACGGATATGTAGATCTCCTACCATTGTAACCTACTCTATGTAACCCTAACCCTCTTCGGTGTCTATATAAACCGGAGGGTTTTAGTCCGTAGGACAGAACAACAATCATACCATAGGCTAGCTTCTAGGGTTTAGCCTCCTTGATCTCGTGGTAGATCCACTCTTGTACTACCCATATCATCAATATTAATCAAGCAGGACATAGGGTTTTACCTCCATCAAGAGGGCCCGAACCTGGGTAAAACTTAGTGTCCCTTGTCTCCTGTGACCATCCGCCTAGACGCACAGTTCGGGACCCCTACCCGAGATCCGCCGGTTTTGACACCGACAGACGTCTATGTGATGGAGCATGTCGCCCCAAAGTTCAACCCGTGGTCCTCTTGCCCGATCACCTTCGATCGCAGGGACCACCCCACTAGTATCCGTCATGGCGGATCTACCGCATTGGTCCTAGACCCCATCATTGACGGATTTCATCTCACTCGAGTCCTCATGGACGGTGGCAGCAGCCTGAACCTGCTCTATGAGGATACAGCGCGCAAAATGGGTATATATCCCTCGAGGATCAAACCCACCAAGACCACCTTTAAGGGTGTCATCCCATGTGTAGAGTCCCATTGCACGGGCTCAATCACATTGGAAGTGGTCTTCGGATCCCCGGACAACTTCCGGAGCGAGGAGTTAATCTTCGATATCGTCCCGTTCAGCAATGGCTATCATGCACTGCTCGGGCGAACCGCATTTGCAAAATTCAATGCGGTACCGCATTACGCATACCTCAAGCTCAAGATGCTAGGACCTAGGGGGTCATAACAGTCAATGGCAACACAGAGCGCTCGCTCCGCACAGAGGAGCACACCGCGACCCTCGCAGCAGAAGCACAAAACAACCTTTTAAGGCAAACTGCCAATTCGGCGATACAGCCCCCGGACACCGTCAAGCGAGTCCGGAGTAACCTGCAGCAGGATCGCCTAGGACGTTCAGAGCTCGCCTAGCAATTCGGCCCCTGTCCTAGTCCTAGTCAAGCGACGAAATTCGTGTCGCGCGTAGATAATTACGCACTGAAAATACCATGGGCATAGGCGGGGGCACGATCAGGGCACGCCCCACAATGCGGCTCAACCGCCCTAGGGGCTGCCTACCTTCATTATTTTTCTCTTTCAGGACCTTACTCTCTGGAAGCCCTATCCGACAGTGCGATTGCCGGACACATAATACAACAACCAAGGAGGCAGGAAGCTACGTCATACAATGGAATCCCCAGGTGGTCTCTGATAACGAGCGAAATACCTGCTTTAAATACCAGTCCGGAGCTTCCCTTGGATAGGACATGTCAAATAGTCCTATTTTTTGCTTATTGCACTACTTGTATTAGTACACTTCGATGTGTTCTTTAAATAACAATTCACAACATTAGTCTATTATTGCATTATCTATTCTTTTTTATATGTTTATTTACGACAATCAGCACCCATACATTCTGGTACGGCCAATACGCCAGGGGCTTTCGTATACCCCATAATACGGCGTGAGAAGTCCGAACACTTTCGACAGTGCGGCACCCCGAACTTATAGCATTATATGCATCAGCTCCGAATCATGTCTTGGGTCAATAGTTGGGTTTTCCCGGCTCCCATGTTTTGGTACCTTACGTTCCGCAATATCGGCTAAGGTAGCACTGGGAGAACTACTGCGATTGTGTCCCGGTTCTTCCGGACGAGCACCTCAGTAAAGAAAGCCAAAACTGACTGTCATGATAAGGCGAGAGCTGGTCGCTGTTCGAGAGGTCTCATGTCCTTAAAGACTTTTTCCGCCTCGGGTGAGGAGTCGGCCTTGTCTGACTTAGGCGTATATAGCGCCCCAAATTCGGCCTTTCGAATACTAGGGGCTTCGCCAAAATTTAAAATTGTAGACTTCTATGGCTAAGTGAGAGTGATAAAGCATTATAGTCCGATTGCCTGGTTCGTTGCGCTGAGCACCTCCCTCGGAGGACCCAAAAATGGGAAAAAGAGTGCTCAGATTTATCCCGAACACCCCAGTGCTAGTTGCATGGGGGCAGAAGCCGACGAGTGGCCAACTCTCAGATTTGATAAACGGCCGCACAGAAGGTAATATTTTAAATTCAAAAAGCGTTACATAGCGCAAATGAACTAGTTTTCACATTACAGGATCACATGAGCACGTTCATTCAAAAATTACATCTTTGGTACACTCCTCCGCCACAAGGCGGGCACCCTTCAAGACACTGTCATAATACATTTCGGGGTGGCGATGCTCCTTGCCCTGCGGTGGCCCCTCCTTCACCAGCTTCTCGGCGCCCATGTTCGCCCAATGCACTTTCGCACGGGCAAAAGCCCTGTGTGCACCTTCGATGCAGACGGACCGCTTGATGACTTCAAACCGGGGGCAGGCATTCACAAGCCGCCTCACTAGACCGAAGTAGCTGTTAGGCAGGGGATCGCCAGGCCACATCCGGACTATAAGGCCCTTCATGGCTTGTTCGGCCGCCGTGTGGAGCTCGACCAGTTGATTCAGTTGATCGCTCAAGGGCATCGGGTGTTCGGTCCCAGTATACTGAGTCCAGAACAGCTTCTCCGTCGAGCTCCCCTCCTCGGCCCGGTAGAACTCCGCGGCATCCGACACACTGCGGGGCAGATCTGCGAACGCTCCTGGAGAGCTCCGAACTCGGGTAAGTAAAAATAAATTTTCTTTCACGTGCTTGCTTTGCATAATGAATGCCTTACCCGCCGCTATCTTCTTAACCGCCTCAATTTCCTGGAGGGCCTTTTGGGCTTCGGCCTTGGCATGTTTCGCGCTTTCGAGTGCCTTTGCAAGCTCGGACTCTCGCGTCTTAGAGTCAAGCTCCAAGGCCTCGTGCTTCTTGACGAGAGCCTGGAGCTCTTTCTGCACCTCGCCTACTCGGGCCTCTTGTTTTTCTCGCCCGATGCGCTCCTGGGCCGCTTTGTTTTCAGCCTTGGACAACGCCTTCTTTAGGGTCGCCACTTCGGTCGTGGCCCCTGGCACATTCATGATGATCCTATTATTCTGCAACCAAATCTCTTTTTTATATAGACAAGGTATTGCTTACCTTTGCTCTCCTCGAGCTGCCTCTTGGCAAGGCCGAGCTCTTCCTCGGACAGCTCAAGGTCCTGCTTCAGTGGAGCGACCTCCGTTGTACGTGTGGCAGCGGCCAGCAGTGAAGCCTGCATATTCACATAGACATATTATGATTAGACTCCTGTGATTATCATTTGATCCTCTATTCGGCTTTTCTTCGTGCATGCCAAACAGAGCATCAGGGGCTACTGTCTATGCGGTAATATTTTCCTATCCTTCAATTACTTACCTGAAAGCCTGTTAGGAGGCTGGCACAAGCTTCAGTTAGTCCATTTTTGGCGGACTGAACCTTCTCGATCACCGCACTCATGATAGTACGGTGCTCTTCGTCAATGGAAGCGCTGTGAAGTGCTTCCAGCAAATTGTCCGGTGCCTCTGGATGGACAGAGGCCACCGGCACGGGCAGCTTACCCCTTTTAACAGGGGGTTGCCTGCCGGAGTCCGGAACCACTGGAGGTTCCGGCGTAGTGTTTGGCTGGGGGCCGAACTTGGAGCCCGCGGGAGTCTTACTCCCTTTATGCCCAGGGTCCGGAAGGTCGCCTCGAGGCGCCTCCAGGACTACCTCCCCTCGGCTCGGTGCCCTTTGGGACAACACCTCGACATTGTCCGTGGGGCGAGGGGAAGAGGCGGTCGGAAGTGAATCACTATTCATATCCGACGGGTCCAAAGAACCATCCGACGAAGATACGTCGATGCGGGCTCGGGGCGGACTGCATAATCATGATCGGCGTGATGAGAAGCAGTGCAATAACGCATACCATTGCAATGGAATCCGGATACTTACGACTTCGCCAGGGGCTTGTCCCTGAGCAACCACTCGTCGTTGCTATGGGCGACTGTCGTGGAGCAGTCCGGGAGGAGGGTCCTTCTCTTCTGGGACCCTTCGGCCTCCCCGGTTGGGGCGGCCATCCTTTTCTTGTCTCCCCCGGCTGGGGGCGGGGAGAACTTTCCTCTTCCTCCTCCTCGTCTTCATGGGAGGAGTGCGCCTCGGAGTTATCGGACGATGAGTCCAATATCACCTGACGCCGGAGACCCTTTCGGGTCCCCGTGGCCTTCTTCTTGCCCTTCTTCTCTGGCACCTCATAAGGTGCCGGAACCAGCATCTCCGTTAGGAGAGCATCCGCTGGATCTTCGGGCAGGGGGGCTGGACAGTCAATCTGCTCCGTTGTCTCGACCCAGTCCTGGAAAATGGCGTAGGGGTTTAGATCCCGCGCATGGTCAAACTGGGGAAAAGGAACATCTTATAAAAGACTTACCGGATTCGTAGGGCGCTTCGCGCTAAGTCCGCGGTCCTCGGTAAGGGGAGGAGGCACCTCGGCACCCTTGAACAGCACCCTCCAGACGTCTTTGTGCATCGTGCCGAAGAGCTCTCGTAGCGTCTGGTGCTTGGCGGGGTTGAACTCCCACAAATTGAATGCCCGTCGTTGACACGGGAGGATCCGGCGGAAGAGCATGACCTGGACCATGTTGGCAAGCTTGATTTTCTTGCTTATCATGTTCCGGATGCATTTCTAGAGTCCGGTCAGCTCCACCGATGGACCCCAGGACAGGCCCTTCTCTTTCCAGGAGGTGAGACGCGTGGGGATTCCGGATCGGAATTCGGGGGCCGCCGCCTAGTTGGTGTCGCACGGCTCAGTGATGTAGAACCACCCCGATTGTCACCCCTTTATGGTCTCCACATAGGAGCCCTCGAGCCATGTGACGTTGGGCATTTTGCCCAACATGGCGCCTCTGCATTCCGCTTGCTGGCCTCCCACCACCTTCGGTTTGACATTGAAGGTCTTCAGCCACAGGCCGAAGTGGGGCGGGACGCGGAGGAAGGCCTCGCACACGACGATAAACGCCGAGATGTTGAGGATGAAGTTTGGGGCCAGATCATGGAAGTCCAGCCCGTAATAGAACATGAGGCCGCGGACGAACGGGTGGAGAGGAAATCCCAGTCCGCAGACGAAGTGGGTGAGGAAAACTACCCTCTCATGGGATTCTGGAGTAGGGATGATCTGCCCCGCGTTGAGCAGCCGGTGCGCGATATCCGCGGCCAAGTATCCGGATCCCTGCAGCTTTTTGATGTCCTCCTCCGTGACGGAGGATTTCATCCACTTGCCTCCCGCTCCGGACATGCTTGGAGCGGTTTGAGGAGAAAGAAGCGAACTTGGGTGTTGAAGCTCGAGTGCGCTAGAATGGATGAGCAAGGAGGAAGAAGGCGTGGGTGAAAAAGGTGAAACCCTTATCCCTTTATAAAGGCGGACGAAACTGTACGCCCCCCACCTGCCTAGTAAACTCGCTTATTCCCCAAGCACCGTAATTGATGGCGTGGTTGGGTTGCCCACATCCATATTGACGAGAATCCCGTGATAAGGGGGCATGATCTCTGCTTCGACAAGACGTGACAAGGGAACCGCCTCGCAACATGTGCCGATGCTGGTTCGAATGATGACCGGGCCGTGGTGTGATGTCATGCTACCGAATGTGTCAGCAGATTAGATGCGTGGAAATATTATTCTCTCTACGGTGGTATGTGGAATTTGTTTTGCAGAGCCGGACACTATCCTTGTGTTCAAAATCTTCTATGGAGTATTCGGAGGAGGAACCCGCCTTGCAATGCCGAAGACAATCTGCGCGCCAAACTTATCATCATTGAAGCCTGGTTTAGGGGCTACTGAGGGAGTCCTGGATTAGGGGGTCTCCGGACAGCCGGACTATATCCTTTGGCCGGACTGTTGGACTATGAAGATACAAGATTGAAGACTTTGTCCCGTGTCCGGAGGGGACTCTCCTTGGCGTGGAAGGCAAGCTTGGCAATACAGATATGTAGATCTCCTCCCATTGTAACCGACTCTGTGTAACCCTAGCCCCCTCCGGTGTCTATATAAACCGGAGGGTTTAGTCCATAGGATGACGACAATCATACCATAGGCTAGCTTCTAGGGTTTAGCCTCTACGATCTCGTGGTAGATCAACTCTTGTAATACTCATATCATCAAGATCAATCAAGCAGGAAGTAGGGTATTACCTCCATCGAGAGGGCCTGAACCTGGGTAAACATCGTGTCCCCCGCCTCCTGTTACCATCCGCCTTAGACGCACAGTTCGGGACCCCCTACCCGAGATCCGCCGGTTTTGACACCGACAGCTATGGAAATGCCATAATAGGTAGGTATGGTGGCTGTTTTGAGGAAGATATAAGGAGGTTTATGTGTGAAAGAGCGTATCATATCACGGGGTTTGGATGCACCGGCGAAGTTTGCACCAACTCTCAATGTGAGAAAGAGCAATGCACGGTACCGAAGAGGCTAGCAATGATGGAAGGGTAAGAGTGCGTATGATCCATGGAATCAGCATTAGTCATAAAGAACTCACATACTTATTGCAAAAATCTACAAGTCATCAAAAACCAAGCACTACGCGCATGCTCCTAGGGGGATAGATTGGTAGGAAAAGACCATCGCTCGTCCCCGACCGCCACTCATAAGGAGGACACTCAAAGAACACCTCATGTTTCAAATTTGTTACATAACGTTTACCATACATGCATGCTACTGGACTTGCAAACTTCAACACAAGTATTTCTCAATTTCACAACTACTCAACTAGCACAAATTTAATGTCACTACCTCCATATCTCAAAACAATCATCAAGCATCAAACTTCTCTTAGCATTCAGCACACTCATAAGAAAGTTTTTTTACTAGTCTTCGAATACCTAACATATTAGGATTAATTTCCCAACTTAAGCAAATTACCATGCTGTTTAAGACTCTAAAAATAATATAAGTGAAGCATGAGAGAATAGTAGTTTCTATAAAACAAAATCACTGCCGTGCTCTAAAAGATATAAGTGAAGCACTAGAGCAAAAACTATATAGCTCAAAAGATATAAGTGAAGCGCATAGAGTATTCTAATAAATTCCAAATCATATGTGACTCCCTCAAAAGGTGTGTACAGCAAGGATGATTGTAGCAAACTAACAAATAAAGACTCAAATAATACAAGACGCTCCAAGCAAAACACATATCGTGTGGTGAATAAAAATATAGCTCCAAGTAAAGTTACCGACGGAAGTAGACGAAAGAGGGATGCCTTCCGGGGCATCCCCAAGCTTTGGATTTTAGGTGTCCTTAGATTATCTTGGGGTGCCTTGGGCATCCCCAAGCTTAGGCTCTTTCCACTCCTTGTTCCATAATCCATCAAATCTTTCACCCAAAACTTGAAAACTTCACAACACAAAACTCAGCAGAAAATCTCGTGAGCTCCGTTAGCGAAAGAAAATAAAACACCACTTCAAGGTACTGTAATGAACTCATTCTTTATTTATATTGGTGTTAAACCTACTGTATTCCAACTTCTATATGGTTTATAAACTATTTTACTAGCCATAGATTCATCAAAATAAGCAAACAACACACGAAAAGCAGAATCTGTCAAAAATAGAACAGTCTGTAGTAATCTGTAACTAACGAAAACTTCTGGAACTCCAAAAATCTACCAAAAAAGGAAGATCTATAAAATTTGTTTATTGATCAGCAGCAATTGGAATCAATATTTTACCACGTTCTGGTGATTTTTAACAATTATTTTCGTGAACAGAAAGTTTCTGGAATTTTCAGCAAGATCAAATAACTATCATCCAAGAAGATCCTATAGGTTAAACTTGGCACAAAGAGTAATTAAACATAAAAACACATCTAACCAGAGGCTAGATCAAATATTTATTCCTAAAAATAAGCAAACAGCAAAAAAACTAAAAAATAAAATTGGGTTGCCTCCCAGCAAGCGTTGTCGTTTAACGCCCCTAGCTAGGCATAATAGCAAGGATAGTTCTAGGTATTGCCATCTTTAGCTTTCAATTTTTTAGCGGAATCATGCTCGAATCCGGGAGGTTCTCTACGTTTCCCTTCATATTCGGAAAGTTTTAGATCTAAAGAATCCATCCGCTTATTGCAAAGGGTAATCAACATATTCATGCGGTGAATATTTCCGCTAACACTCTTAAGAGGTTCAAGAGACTTTTGTAAGATCTTAGTTACTTCGCAAATCTTTTCAAGAACTTGTGTTTCTTCCTAGGCATGTTGCGGCCCCTTCTGTTGAGGTTGTGTTCCCACTACCCCTTCTATGATTTCTTGCGCAACACTGGGATCAATTTCAATAAAATTTCCTTTGGCAACACAATCCAAGAGTTTTCTATGGGACATATTTAGTCCAACGTAAAAACTGCGAAGCAAAATTCTAAAATTCACCTCTAAGGAGCAACTACGATAAGATACCATCATCCTATACCAAGCATCCTTTAAGTTTTCTCCTTGTCTTTGTTTAAAGTGGAGAACTTCAAACTCAGGGGACAAAAGAGCAGATAGGGGACTAGCCATAACGACAAGCAAGCAATCCAACACACGAGCAAACAAGAAACGAGCAAAAAAGAGGCGAACGGAAAAAAGAGGGCGAATAAAACGGCAAGGGTGAAGTGGGGGATAGGAAAACGAGAGGCAAATGGCAAATAATGTAATGCGGGAGATAAGGGTTTGTGATGGGTACTTGGTATGTTGACTTTTGCGTAGACTCCCCGGCAACGGCGCCAGAAATGGCTCGTTGTCAGGAGTCCAAATCTTGACTTGACCTTGCGTAAGCCTCCCCGGCAACGGCACCAGAAATCCTTCTTGCTACCTCTTGAGCACTGCGTTGGTTTTCCCTTGAAGAGGAAAGGGTGATGCAGTAAAGCAGCATAAGTATTTCCCTCAGTTTTTGAGAACCAAGGTATCAATCCAGTAGGAGACCATGCACGAGTCCCTCGCACCTACACAAACAAATAAATCCCCGCAAACAACGCGATAAAGGGGTTGTCAATCCCTTCACGGTCACTTACGAGAGTGAGATCTGATAGATATGATAAGATAATATTTTGGTATTTTTATGATAAAGATGCAAAGTAAAATAAAAGGCAATAAAAATAGCTAAGTGTTGGAAAATTAATATGATGGAAAATAGACTCGGGGGCCATAGGTTTCACTAGTGGCTTCTCTCAAGAGCATAAGTATTACGGTGGGTGAACAAATTACTGTTGAGCAATTGATAGAATTGAGCATAGTTATGAGAATATCTAGGCATGATCATGTATATACGCATCACGTCCGAGACAAGTAGACCGACTCCTACCTGCATCTACTACTATTACTCCACACGTCGAATGCTATCCAGCATGCATCTAGAGTATTCAGTTCATAAGAACAGAGTAATGCTTTAAGTAAGATGACATGATGTAGAGGGATAAACTCATGCAATATGATATAAACCACATCTTGTTATCCTCGATGGCAACAATACAATACATGTCTTGCTGCCCCTACTGTCACTGGGAAAGGACACCGCAAGATTGAACCCAAAGCTAAGCACTTCTCCCATTGCAAGAAAGATCAATCTAGTAGGCCAAACCAAACTGATAATTCGAAGAGACTTGCAAAGATAACCAATCATACATAAAAGAATTCAGAGAAGATTCAAATATTGTTCATAGATAAACTTGATCATAAACCCACAATTCATCGGTCTCAACAAACACGCCGCAAAAGAAGATTACATCGACTAGATCTCCACGGGAGAGGGGGAGAACATTGTATTGAGATCCAAAAAGAGAGAAGAAGCCACCTAGCTAATAACTATGGACCCGAAGGTCTGAGGTAAACTACTCACACATCATTGGAGAGGCTATGGTGTTGATGTAGAAGCCCTCCGTGATCGATGCCCCCTCCGACGGAGCTCCAGAAAAGGCCCCAAGATGGGATCTCACGTGTACAGAAGGTTGCGGTGGTGGAATTAGGCTTTTGGCTCCGTATCTGGTAGTTTGGGGTACGTAGGTATATATAGGAGGAAGAAGTACGTCGGTGGAGCAACATGGGGCCCATGAGGGTGGAGGGCGCGCCTGGGGGGTAGGCGCGCCCCCCTACCTCGTGCCCTCCTGGTTGATGTCTTGATGTAGGTTCCAAGTCCTCTAGATCACGTTCGTTCCGAAAATCACGTTCCCGAAGGTTTCATTCCGTTTGGACTCCGTTTGATATTCTTTTTCTGCGAAACTCTGAAATAGGCAGAAAACTACAATTCTGGGTTGGGCCTATGGTTAATAGGTTAGTCCCAAAAATAATACAAAAGTGTATAATAAAGCCCATTAATGTCCAAAATAGAATATAATATAGCATGGAACAATAAAAAATTATAGATACGTTGGAGACGTATCACCTGCACGTAGTAGTAGGCACTCCAGTGTAGTAGGAGTCATCGTCAACGGTGGCGTCTGGCTCCTGGGCTCCAGCATCTGGTTGCGACAACCAGGAAGAAAGGAAAGGGGAGCAACCGTGAGTACTCATCCAAAGTACTCGCAAGCAAGGATCTACACTACATATGCATGGGTATATGTGTAAAGGGGCAATATCGGTGGACTGAACTGCAGAATGCCAGAATAAGAGGGGGCTAGCTAGTCCTGTCGAAGACTACGCTTCTGTCCACCTCCATCTTGCAGCATGTAGAAGAGAGTAGATGGTAAGTTCACCAAGTAGCATCGTATAGCATACCCCTACCCGACGATCCTCCCCTCGTCGCCCTGTGTGAGAGCGATCACCAGGTTATATCTGGCACTTGGAAGGGTGTGTTTTATTAAGTATCCGGTTCTAGTTGTCATAAGGTCAAGGTAAAACTCCAAGTCGTCCTGTTACCGAAAATCACGGCTATTCGAATAGATAAACTTCCCTGCAGGGGTGCACCACATTACCGAACACGCTCGATCCCATTTGGCCGGACACACTTTCCTGGGTCATGCCCGGCCTCAGAAGATCAACACGTCGCAGACCCACCTAGGCACAACAGAGAGGTCAGCACGCCGGTCTAAATCCTATGGCGCAGGGGTCTGGGCCCATCACCCATTGCACACCTGCACGTTGCGAACACGGCCGGTGAGCAGACCTAGCAACCTCCATTACAAAGGAAGTTGCGTTACACGGTCCAACCCGGCGCGCGCCGCTCAGTCGCTGATGTCAAGAAGGCTTCGGCTGATACCATGACATCGAGTGCCCATAACTGTTCCCACGTAGTTGGTTAGTGCGTATAGGCCAGTGGCCAGACTCAGATCAAATACCAAGATCTCGTTAAGCGTGTTATTTTGAAGTAACCACGAACGCCGACAGGGCCAGGGCCACCTCTCACCTAGGTAGTCTCTACCTGCCCTATCGCTCTGCCACAAAGATCCACACGGAGGGCCGTCGGGACAAAGGTCTTTTCAGCCCCCAATCCGTGAATCACTCATGGGTGCTCCACGAGCCGACCTGACTTTAGTCACCACATGTATCAGGTATAAAGTATATAGTATATACCCGTGATCACCTCCCGAGTGATCAGTATAGCACAGCAGACGGACAAGAAGGTAGGGCCAGTGATGGAAAACTAGCATCCTATACTAAGCATTTAGGATTGCAGGTAAAGGTAACAACAGTAGTGGCAAAGACAGGCTATGCAGCAGAATAGGATTAACGGAAAGCAGTAACATGCTACACTACTCTAATGCAAGCAGTAGAGAGTAGAATAGGCGATATCTAGTGATCAGGGGGTGGCTTGCCTGGTTGCTCTGGCAAGAAGGAGGGGTCGTCAACACCGTAGTCATACTGGGTAGCAGCGGCGTCGGTCTCGGTGTCTAGCGAGAGAAGAGGGGGAAGAAACAATAAATACAATGCAAACAAATGCATGACGATGCATGACATGACAAAGCGTGATGCTAGGTGTGCCCTAACGCAGTAGGAGGTGATACCGTTGAAGGGGGAAACATTCGGGAAAGTATCCCCGGTGTTTCGCGTTTTCGGACAAATGAACCGGAGGGGGAAAGTTGCGAGTTCGATATGCTAGGGATGTGTGGCGGACGAACGGGCTGCGTATCCGGATTCGTCTCGTCGTTCTGAGCAACTTTCATGTAGAAAGCATTTTCTTCTGAGCTACGTTTTATTTTATATGATTTTCTAAAGCTTTAAATCATTTTTAGAATTTATTTAATTAATTCAATTCAACATTATCTAGAACAGTACATGCTGACGTCATCATGACATCAGCAGTCAAGAGAGGTGTTGACTGGTCAAACTGACGTGTGGGTCCAGTGGGACCCACCTGTCATACACTGTTTAGGTTAATCAGTTAGGCTTAATTAGTTAACTAAAATGATTAGGTTAAACTAATACATAATTAATTAAGTTAATTAAATAATTAATTAATATTTTATTTATTATTATTATTATTTAAAATCTTTTCTTTTCTTTTTTTAACAGGAGCGTGGGGGGCCCCACTGGGCAGTGGCCCATAGGGCAAAACCGGGTGTGGGCGTGCGGGTACCGGGCACGGGCATGTAGGCGTGGTGGCCGGCGCCCGATAGGGCACCCACGGGGGTGCCGGCGAGGCACGGATCGGGGCGGGGCCACGGTAATGCGCGGGCGGCCGCCGGAGGCCGAAGTGATGCAGAAGCAGCAGTGGAAGCGGCGACGGGGCTCGCCAGGAGGGGCGCGAGCGCGCGGATGGGTGAGCCTGCGCGCACTGCGGACGCAGTGGCGGCCGACGAGAACGAGGCGGGGCAGTTGTGTGGCGGAGCAGAGCAGAGGAACGGCAGCATGGTAGTGGGGGGCACGAGTGGTGCGGTGAGCGCGGGCCACGGCGAGGCAGGGTAGCGCGGGGGGAGGTGAGCCGGGGCGACGAGTGGCGGGGCCGCAGGCACTGTGCAGGGGGCCGATGCAGGCGCGAGGGAGCGGGACGACCCGTGCGAGCGGCGCGGAGCCGAGGTGGAGGAGGCGAATGGTGAACGTGCGCGCGGGGTGCGTGCGGCGTGCACGCGGCGGAGCAAGACAGCTCGACCGCAGGACGCAGGCTCGTCGGGCAAGGCGTGTCAAAGCAGCAGCAGCAGATGCAGGGGAGACGCGGCCTGGGCGTTGCCGGAGCGAGGCGAGCGCCGTGCGGGCGCGGCGGGTCAGGGGCGCGAGAAGGAGAGGTCAGGGCTCACATCGGGTGTTGGGTCCGGGGCAGTGGGGCGCGGGGAGGAGACGAAGACGACGGTGACGCGGTGACGAGGTGCAGGCCGGCGAGGAGGAGGAGGCAGTCCGGCGGGGAAGCTCCGGGCGCCGGCGTCGGTGTCGAGGGTGGAGGGGCGAGGGGATTGGGCTCCTCCCGATCCAGATCCAATCAAGGGGGAGTGAGGGAGCGAGTGGGGGTGTCGGTGGCTAGGTCACGGGGGAGTGGGGGTTATGGAGAGGGAGTGGGCCGGCCGGTTGGTTGGGCGAGGTGGGCCGATCGGGCGGCCTCGCCCGGGGGGTTGTTTCCCTTTTTTTGATTTAGTCCTTTCATTTAATTTCTTTATTTCCTTTAAAATATGTAGGCACTTTATAAAAAAATGTTTTCTCCACAATAATTACCAGTGCAATATTTGGCACCCACCGAACATTTTTGTTTCAATGTTTGAAAACTTTTGTTGTTTGACATATTTTTGAATTTTATTTTTGAACCGGTTTTGAGCTAATGAGAGATTAGCAATAGTAACGGAGGTGACGTGGCATCATTAGCAGAGTTTTACTGTAGCTTAATTATCCAGGCGTTACAATTGACTAATGCTATGTTTGTCAATCTCTAATAAAATTTCCTACTTATACTTTTCCTTATGTGGTGCCATCACCTACCATAGGATTAGTATATGATCTTTATTGATTTATTTCCTTTCTCTTTTATTTATTTCCTTTCTCCTTTTCTTTCTTTCTTGTTTTTTTTTCTTTATTTGCAACATTAAAATAATGAAAGCAAAAACTCAAACTAAACTTTATTATATAACTTGCACACGATTACAATGATAGATCACTAAGAAAACTCTCAAAGAAGAAAGGATCGAACTAAACTTTATTTTATCTGAAGCAAAAAGATCGAACTAAGATAAGTAAAAGCAAAAAGATAGTAGGACGATACGATACCGGGGCACCTCCCCCAAGCTTGGCGGCAGTCAAGGGGAGTGCCCATACCCGATACTCAGTTCTCCTTTAGTGGTGGTAATGATTGTGCCTTCAACTTTTTCATATTGTACTTGAGGAGAGCAATTTCCTCCTTTGAGTCATCGACTTCCAACTCCAACTTCAAGATCTTGTCACATAGATCCCTTTTGCTTTTCTGCCTAAAACGAAGAGGAATAGATTGGCTATTAGACCAGTTAGTTCTCTTAGGGAGACTGGACTTCTTGAACACCACGTGCATATCCCTAGGTTGAGGTAGAGGAATATCCTCCTCCTCCGAGCTTGAATCATGAACCCTCATCAAGTGAGCATCCTCCTCATCATCCGCAGTTCTACCATAGGGGGATAGGTCCCCATAGGTCTTTGGATCAGCAATGAGATGTGAGACATAGCTCTCTCCGTCGGAGTCTTGGGACGACATATTTTCAGAACTACGCGGAAAACAGCAAGAAAAGAGAACAGAGGATTTCTCTGCGATACGGTGGTTAACAGGTTCAGGAAGTATATATAGATTTTTTATGTTGGAGGACAAGCATATGGAAGAAAATATAGTACGAAAGGTGTCTCAGGTGGGCACAACCCACCTGGGCGCGCCAGGCTTGCCTGGCGCGCCCTGGTGTCTTGTGCCCACCAGGGGACGCTTCTTGGGAGTTTCTTTATTTCCAAAATTCTAAAATATTCCAAAACTGATGAAAAAATATTTGTGTGGATTTTTCGGAGTCTGTTTACTTACCGTATCACGTACCTCCTTATTTTCACGATTCTGGAGTGTACCGGAAGGAGCCTTTTATGTGTTCTTCCGGTGTCAAAGTTTGGATAATATTACTTTCAACATTAATAGGCGTACCTGAGATATAATGCTTTATTCGTTGCCCATTGACAACCTTCGGGTTAGTACCTTCGGAATTATTTATTTTTGATGGCTCCAGACCGGTAAACCTCCTCGATGACATATGGGCCTTCCCATTTCAAGAGGAGCTTTCCTGCAAAAAATCTAAAACGAGAGTTGTACAAAAGAACATATTCTCCGACTTTAAACTCACGCTTTTGGATTCTTTTGTCAAGCCATCTTTTCACTTTTTCTTTGAATAACTTTGCATTTTGATAAGCTTGGGTTCTCCATTCATCCAAAGAGCTAATATCAAATAGCCTCTTTTCACCAGCAAGTTTGAAATCATAATTGAGTTCTTTGACTGTCCAATATGCTTTCTGTTCTAACTCAAGAGGCAAATGACAAGCTTTTCCATAAACCATTTTATAAGGAGACATACCCATAGGATTTCTATATGTTGTCCTATAAGTCCAAAGTGCATCATCTAATTTCTTAGACCAATTCTTCTTGGACCTGTTGATAGTCTTTTGCAAAATTAACTTTATTTCTCTATTGCTAAGTTCAACTTGACCACTAGACTGAGGATGATAAGGTGATGCAACTCTATGGTTAACATCATACTTGGCAAGCATTTTACAGAAAGCACCATGAATAAAGTGTGAACCACCATCGGTCATTAAATATCTAGGGACTCCAAACCTTGGGAAAATAACTTCCTTAAGCATTTTAATAGAGGTGTTTTGATCAGCACTACTGGTTGGAATAGCTTCTACCCATTTAGTAACATAATCAATAGCAACCAAAATATGTGTATACCCATTAGAGGAAGGAAAATGTCCCACTTAACCAAATCCCCAAACATCAAATGGTTCAACAGAAAGTGAATAATTCATAGGCATTTCTTGACGCTTACTGATATTACCTATTCTTTGACATTCATCACAAGATGAGACGTACTTACGAGCATCCTTGAAGAGAGTAGGCCAATAAAATCCAGACTGCAATACCTAATGAGCAGTTCTATCTCTGGCTTGATGCCCTCCATAAGCCTTGGAGTGACATTTTCGTAGGATTTGTCCGTGTTCATGCTCAGGTACACTACATCTAATAGTACCATCTACTCCTTCTTTATAAAGATGTGGGTCATCCCAAAAGGAGTGTCTTAAATCATAAAAGAATTTCTTTATTTGTTGGTAAGTAAAGCTAGGTGGTAAATATTTAGCAACAATGTAATTAGCATAATCAGCATACCAAGGAGTACTATTAGCAACATTTGTTGCAGCTAACTGCTCATCAGGAAAACTATCATCAATAGGAAGTGGGTCATCAAGCACATTTTAAAGCCTAGACAAGTTATCACACTGGTACGCGTCGGTCCTAAACAAACGGTTTTTAACCCCTTTCCGCGACGGCATTTGAAACCGTCGCCAAGTGAATGTGGGCGATAGGGGGTGTCCTTCCCACACGATCCAGAAACCGTCGGGGATAGGGAGCCTTGATGCATACAATTGTCCCTATATAACCATTTCCGATATCTCAAATATCCCAAACGCTTCATCCTAGCTACTCGTTTGTGCTAGCAATGCCATCGTAGTCGGAGTTTTGAGGTTCTGCCTAAAACCAGGCAGATTCCAGGCATGGGAGTTTTCCAGGCAGATTCTAGGCACGGGGTTTTACAATGCCTGGCACATCACAAACAGTTCATGATTATAAACCGTGTACGATGGGTAGACAATCACACACATTTAGTTTTCCCGCACCGTATGTGATAGTGTCTGACATCACACACTCTTTGCAAACGGCAACTGTGCATGCTTGCACATGTTTTCTCTCTGTGAACCGTCTTGGATTATGGTGTATATCGCAAACATTTGTGTTTTACCAACTGTGTGTGCCGTAATGACCTGCACAACATAATTTCGCCCTAATTTAATTGCTGCTATTTAAAATTGTACCTAATTTAAACTTGAAAGTAGGCTATAGCTTTATTCATATCCATCAGGTTCAAACAACCAATGCATTATTCGATTCACAGGTACATATGTTTAAGAATTACATAAGAATGATGTACCAGGGTTCTATACTTGTACTATTACAGATGGTAAAGAAAGAGGCGACATACATTCCAGTTGTTGAAAAAGGTGAAGCGGAATGGCCCTATTGTGCTCTCCTAGATGCAGACGGCATGCAGGACTCTAGTACAACCCCTTGTGATGGTCGGCCGCCAATCATGTACTTTGAGAGGTAATCTTGAGTAAACTGCTTCAGGATCCACTGCAAAGGAAAAAGGATTCAAACATTGTCATCTAACACAACTCATTATGGGTAGTAAAAAGAAGGCTACAGGGTTCTTACTTACCATCCTGTAGTTCACTGTTGTCTTGCGGAAAGTGTAAACAAATAGTTCGATTGACATCTTTTGACCCATTTTAATAACAATCTTTATCAGTTTCCTAACTTGATGCTAGTTCATGAATATCTCATTGCCCCATACGCAGAAAGGGTCGAAGTGTGGATCTTTGGCAATGATATATGTTCCTAAAAGCACCAAATTAATATTAGAAGTTAAACAACAATTGAAAAATGATGCAGTACAACACTCCATCCATCCCATTATATAAGATTTTATTACATGTATATCTAGACATCATCAGAACATTAAGGTAACACTCTTGCTATGTAGCCTGGGATTGCATATTTAGTCATTTAGTACAATGCATGTTGCTAAACAACAATTGAAAAAACAAAAAGGCATGTTAACTGCAATATCCATAACAACAACCAAATATCGTAATTCATAGTGGTATTGTTGAAACTTTTATTGACAAAATTGAACTGCACGGCAAATAGTTGCACATATAGAGCATCACATTGTGAAGAACTGAAATAAACAAGTCATAAGGACATCTCTAGGCGATCCTTAAAAAGTTAAAGGACTAAAACCCTTAGTGGATATATATATATATATATGTGTGTGTGTGTGTGTGTGTGTGTGTGTGTGTGTGTGTGTGTGTGTGTGTGTGTGTGTGTGTGTGTGTGTGTGTGTGTGTATACATCTGGGATATTCTGTTACGCGTAACAGAATATTATTCTGTTACCCTTTTTGAACTGACGTTTCAGGTGGTTGTACTGATGTTTTTGAAGCGGTTGAACTGATGCTTTCAGTTGTGTTTAACAGATCGTCTTCTTTAGTTCAAATTTTTTTTGTAATTTTTTTGTCGGAACGGGGCGTGTAATATATCGTTGGAAAGCTCTTGACAACCATATTTAAAGTATATTGAACATTTTTGCAAAACCATTGTGGTTTAAGAGCAGTTTTGAAAAAAAACCGTTTTTTTCAAAACCGAAAATGCGAATCGTATTTTGGACTCAATTTTCAAACGATTTGTCGGAATTGAGCAAATAAGATGGTGTTGGAAAGATGGTGAAAATCCGCATCTTCCATATATGTATTGTTTTTTCTAATTATATATGATTTAAAAGTAATTTGAAAAACGGTGAAATTCTGGGCGAAACGTATTTTCACGATTTTTTGCAAACGGTTTGTCGGATTGACACAAATGATACGGCGTTGGAAAGCTATAGAAAATGCGCAACTTTTTCGTATAGAAATGTTTTTCTAATTCCTTACGGTTTAAACACGAATTCGAATACGGTCAAATTTGATTTTGAACGCGATTTTTTTAAAAAGTTTGTCGAAATATGGCAAATAATATACCGTTGGATAGCTATCGAAAATGCAAAAGTTAGCCATGTTGAACGTTTTCTCTACTTCGCAACCTTTCAAGAGTAATTTAGAATACAGCATGACGGATCTTGCTGTTTTTCTTGTCTGAAAAACAGAGTAGTCGTACTGATATATGTGCACGTTTGTACTGAGCTATTTTTTGTAGAGTAATTTTGAATGGTTCCGAAAAAGGTTAGTTGTACTGATGCTTGCATGGGTTTGTACTAAGCGTGTTTTCACTAACTAGACTTTGCTCTGTTTTTTGGGTAATATTTTTCTCATAAGTTTTCAACGGTTTACTGTATCGTCGCCCCTGTACTTGTATGGTTTGTATCATCGAACTGAATTATATTTTTATTCAAAAAGAAAATGTGTTTGTTTTGTTTCTTTTTTTTAACTTGACATTTTTTTTACAACGTTGTTCTGAACTTCTCTCATTTTACGACTTGTACTGAGGTACTTACTAAGCAGGATTTTCATGGGGTTCCTTTTTTTGCTTGAACTTTACAATTTGAATTTCTATTATTTCTTTTATTCCGAACGGACCACCGTTTTTAACTCGTACTGAGGTACTTACTACGCCCGAACTGGGGTGGATGTCGCGTGCCTCGACGTGTTTTTTTAACAAGAACAAGCAACCAAGTTTTTCAACGAATTTGAGAGAGTAGAAAGAAAGAGATCCACATGGGGTTGTAGCGAAGTGGGCGGCTCCCGCATCATCAGTCCGCCAGTGCAAGATGAGGAATAGCAGCAGGTCACAAAGAGGGCGGCTGTCTACCTCGACATCGTAGTATTGAGGGACGCGTCCCTGTCGAACTGCTAGAGATGGTGCCACCCGGCGGTGAGCAGAACCTCCCCACAAACCACGGCATATTTTAAGTTTTTATTCCGAACGAACCACCGTTTTTAACTCGTACTAATCAACATTTTTAATTCAAACCATTTTTCCTTTCATCATCTCACAAAAATTGTTTCCACACATATAATACATGTACATAAATCATATTATCCATAGCACAAAAATCATCGGCCTATTCCTGTACAGAACTTTCAAGAACCCACATGAATACATGTACTTCCTGTACCATCTGTTTTGAACTTTGGAAGAAGCCATAACATTTGCACCACACCGACTGCACATTTTTCATACATGAATGGCATATACAACACACTGACTGTACATTTTCTTGCTATTAGAAGCCTCTTCAGATTTAACGGTTTGTACTGGGCATAACAAATTAACAAAAAACCGAATTAGGAAGCTCAAAGTTCTTGAATTACAGACCAAAAAACAAGCAGGCTAAATAGAGGATTGCCAAGGTCTAAAAGACAGATCAATTGCAATACACTTTCACTCCATTTTCACTCAGTAATAGCATGACTGAATAAGAAGTTCAAAACTGGAGCAGTTTTTCCTTTCAGTATCGTTGTACACGAGCTCCTTGAGGAAGCTTGCGTGGTCAGTAGCACGTTAGTCCTGCAATTGTGTCAACATGGAGAAGGAGTCTCGAGGTCAGCCCACGACAGGGTAACTTATCTGCACTACAAGAAGTCAAAAGCAGTAACTGTACACATTTTTGGACATACAAGCATAATGGAAATTTGTATAACTAACATGGTGTATCCTAATACAAAGTACTGATGCTTTGGGAATTTTCGAACGGAGAAAAGAAGTGCAGGCGGCTCAAGCATCAAGTGCAGAAGAGCATGGGCTTCAGTTCGGGCTGGATTCATCAAAGATGTCAAGCTTATAAGCATTGCAAGAACAACCAAGGTTGAGAGAATACACTGAGCACCATGTCTAATTCTTAGGTCAGTGGTTGGTCAAAAAAATTTACGAGGTCAGTGCTTCCATAGAAGTAACAAGATGCAAGCTTAGTTCTTAGGTTACAAATTTTTAAATACTAGTACTGCTACCAGCATTTATAAATACTAGTGAACTTGAACTTGTGGTCTATCGAGACCTGAACTGATTGTGTTACAAGCACAAACACAAAATCCAATGAAGGTGATATAAGTACATGTTAGAAAGATAATTAAGTTCAGGTATATTAATTGGGAGATGTTCAAAAAGAAACTTTTAAAAAGTTTGTATTAAAAAGATGAGTACTACACAACATCTGTACTCACTATGACGATGTGTTTGTACTTCTCCACTGCCAGTGAAGAATCGCCTACCGTCACGCTATCTACGTGAAGATGTGACCCTTCCCAAATATTGGAATTGATATGACAAGTAACAGTAGACAGTGTTGTAACAATATTTTTTCCTTAGAGCTTTTTTGGAGCAAGAAGTTTGAACATGTGGCGATGATTTCTTTTTTGCAGACACTAAATATTTGAACCTTTTGTGCAAGTATGTTTGAACTAGGGAGAAGAGAGCATAACAAGGGAAGTGAAGCAATGGCACGTGGTACAGAAATTTTCTTCTCATAAACATGCACATCTTTTTTACTTTTTTGATACAGAAATTCCTGACAAAGGCTCAATATGAAATAAGAGAATACGAAACATTTGTTTTGAGGGAAAAATTAACTACACAAGAGATTTTGAGACAAACTACTAGACCTGATTTTTTTTGCAAAGAAGTCATACCATTTCTGCAGTGATGGAGGCATCGCCGCTGGCAATACTTGGCGCATAGGAGAACCTGCACTGCTGGATTTGTCGAGAGAGGACTGAGGGCAACACGTTCCCATAGTTTTTTTTCTGGAGTAGTCGCTCTCGGTGAGTGAAAATGCACAGGGAGCAAGAGCAACCATTAACATGATTAGTTAAGATCCTCAATCTGAATAACCTTGCATATTCTTTGGTTAGCACCTAAAGTACAAATCACAACCGAAAAATGCTCCAAGTATTGTAAGATATAGCAATTAGCAAGCAAGAAGGAAGCTACAGTTCTTGTAAGCATAAGAAAATACATAGTCACCCGAATTTGAATCACACTAGTTCATTTCATGTTCAATTATTTATCTCCGAACTTTTACTGTCTCTCATTTTGAACTGGTGTGAATTTCTTACGCCGAAACCGCAACCAAATTTATGTGTACTAAACTACCATTTAATATATAAACCTAATTATGTCTCTGACAGATACTGAACTGTTTTGTGAACATATAGCAAAGTTAAATTTCATAAACACAAGCATGTTCGGCAATCAATTTTTCCTCTTGATATGTAGAGGGACACACCTTATTCTTACAGTCAGATTCATACATCCGGGAAAATAAGTGGATATAGGAGCTTCGGGACAAGGTACATCAGTACAACTTTTTGTACATCTTCTTGTTGCGTTGAAAAATGGCTTGTATGGCTGCACCGTAATCCCATCGATAATGCATCAGAGTTGACCATGTAAGCACACATTCTACACATGAGCTTGGACGAAACAAACGCATGAATGTCTGAGATGGGTGCTTACCAAAAAAGCAATTCATCCTGATGTACTATATTTGGGGAAGGAGGCGGCGCTGTGGGGAGGTGATGACAGCTTTTCCTGATGTACTATGCTTTTTATTTCAATGCTCACACTAGCCAGGTCAGTAGAAGTTGTTCAATGATTTGTTATGCAAGGGGAAACACAAAATCTTTTTAGAGCTTACTTTCTTATGGAGGAAGTGGAAGAAGGATTAACTAATATTTGTTCTTGGCACAGTAAATATATTTGAACCTAAACGATTTAATTGGTTGAACTTGATGCAGTCAAACTGATTAGCACATCTACGTATAATGAGACGATTTAACTAGTTGAACTGAGACAGATTAGCACCACTAATCCACCATGTGATTTTTTTTGTAGTTCAGTGACATATACAGTATTATACTACAAAAATGACTCCTATTCCAGTAGATCAACAAGCATCAAATTCTTCCTAAAACTTCCATTCCTGAAACCATAATCTGTCTACGTTCTAACAAACAATTAATATGCACAGTAGGAATGATGCATCTCTTTAATGAGTGAATTGCCTCGAGCAAACACTAATTTTGTTTTGGAGTGGACTACTACATTAACGTATGTGCAAAAACCGTTGTTTTTTCCTCTAGCCAATGGAACTGTCATCATAATTACAGAAGAACTGATGCAATATGTACATATGGAACGTTTTTACCTTTTCAGCCAGCAATTTCATCGAACAGGTGTTCTGCACCCAAGAATCAGAGTGAAATGAGACTGGGCATAGAGGATCTGAGAGAGGGACAAAAGAGATGGCGGCACTGCGGCCAGCTGCTGCTGCTCCTCGTCTTAGAGGGAGAGAGAAAGGACAGCGAGCACGCCACGACGGAGCATGCACGACCACGTCGTCCTTGTCGTCATGGAGAAGTAGGACTGCTGGCGGATGGGAGTGGGGCGAGGATGTGGGTCGGCTCAAGGAGGATGGGAGCGAGCTCCGTCGACGAAAACCGGCGTAGAGGGAGGTGATTCGGTCGGGGCGGCTGACTTGAGGTGTCCTGATGGCGGGATGAGACGGGGAGGGAGCCGCTGGCGAGGCGGCAGCGGGACAGGCAGGAGCCTGACGAGGTGCCTGGAGGCTAGGGTAGAAGGAGGCGGCCGACGCTGAGGTGGAGGAAGGTGGCGGTGCGCGGGGAGGGAGGCGACGCACAGCGGGGGAGCGAGGAGGCGACGCACGGCGGGGTAAGGAGGAGGCGGCGCACGAAGGGGGAGGGAGGGGGCGGCGCACGTCGGCGGAGGGAAGGGGCGGCGCACCGGCGGGGAGGGATGGTGTGACGCCCCCGATTCAATCATACACTAATCATGCACGCAAACGTGTACGATGGGCCTCACGGAAAGATACCACAACACAACTCTAAAACATAAATAAGTCATACAAGCATCATAATACAAGGCAGGGGCCTCGAGGGCTCGAATACAAGTGCTTGATCATAGACGAGTCAGCGGAAGCAACAATATCTGAGTACAGACATAAGTTAAACAAGTTTGCCTTAAAAAGGCTAGCACAAACTGGGATACAGATCAAACGAGGCGCAGGCCTCCTACTTGGAATCCTCCTAACTACTCCTGGTCGTCGTCAGCGGGCAGCACGTAGTAGTAGGCGCCTCCGGTGTAGTATGAGTCGTCGTCAACGGTGGCGTCTGGCTCCTGGACTCCATCGTCTGGTTGCAGCAATTGGGTTGAGAGATGGGGAAAAGGGGAAAACAAGGCAACCGTGAGTACTCATCCAAAGTACTCGCAAGCAAGGAGCTACACTACATATGCATGGATATATGTGTAAGTGGCCATATCAATGGACTGAACTGCAGAATGCCAGAATAAGAGGGGGATATCTAATCCTGTCGAAGACTACGCTTCTGGCAGCCTCCGTCTTGCAGCACATAGAAGAGAGTAGACTGAAATCCTCCAAGTAGCATCGCATAGCATAATCCTACCCGGCGATCCCCTCCTCGTTGCCCTGTTAGAGAGCGATCACCGGGTTGTATCTGGCACTTGGAAGGGTGTGTTTTATTAAGTATCCGGTTCTAGTTGTCATAAGGTCAAGGTACAACTCTGGGTCGTCCGTTTACCGAGGAACACGGCTATTCTAATAGATAAACTTCCCTGCAGGGGTGAACCACATAACCCAACACGCTTGATCCCATTTGGCCGGACACACTTTCCTGGGTCATGCCCGGCCTCGGAAGATCAACATGTCGCAGCCCCACCTAAGCTCAACAGAGAGGTCAGCACGCCGGTCTAAATCCTATGCTCGCAGGGGTCTGGGCCCATCGCCCATTGCACACCTGCATGTTGCGTACGCGGCCGGAGAGCAGACCTAGCAACCTCCATTACAAAGGAAGTCACGTTACGCGGTCCAACCCGGCGCGCACCGCTCAGTCGCTGACGTCACGAAGTGCTTCGGCTGCTACCACGACGCCGAATGCCCATATCTTTCCCGCGTAGTTGGTTAGTGCGTATAGGCCAGTAGCCAGACTCAGATCAAATACCAAGATCTCGTTAAGCGTGTTAAGTATCCGCGAACGCCAACAGGGCCAGGCCCACCTCTCACCTGGGTGGTCGCAACCTGCCCTGTCGCTCCGCGTCAAAGTAACAGTCGGGGGCCGTCGGGAACCCAGGCCCACCTCTACCGGGATGGAGCCACCTGCCCCTTCAGCCCCCATCTCCGAACAGTATCAAAAGTAATGTAACAGTATAAAGTATATATCGTATACCCGTGATCACCTCCCGAAGTGATCACGGCCTAGTAGTATAGCATGGCAGACGGAGAGTGTAGGGCCACTGATGGAACACTAGCATCCTATACTAAGCAGTAGGATAGCAGGTAAGGGTAACAACTGTAGCAACAATGACAGGCTATGCATCAGAATAGGATTAACCGAAAGCAGTAACATGCTACACTACTCTAATGCAAGCAGTATAGAGAAGGAATAGGCGATATCTGGTGATCAAGGGGGGCTTGCCTGGTTGCTCTGGCAAGAAGGGGTCGTCAACACCGTAGTGGATCACAGGGGTACCGGCAGCGGTCTCGGGCTCTACCGGAAAAAGTAACGGAGGGGGAACACAATAAATAACAGAGCAATCAAAACATAACATGATAACGCGGTGCTAGAGGTGATCTAACGTAGGGATAGGTGATACCGGCGAAGGGGGGAAACATCCGGGAAAGTATCCCCGGTGTTTCGCGTTTTCGGACAGATGAACCGGAAGTGAAATGTTGCAGGCTTGCTAGGCTAGGGATGTGTGACGGGCGAACGGACTACGTATCCGGATTCGTCTCATCGTTCTGAGCAAATTTCACGCACAAAGTTTTTCCATCCGAGCTACGGTTTATTTTATATTAATTTCAAAGGTTTAAACAATTTCTAAAGTTTCTGGTTTTATTTTGATTTGTTTTAATCCGAGTTGACCAAGTCAACTTTGACTTGTCAAAAGGGCAGGGAGTGGCCCGCATGTCATAGGTTGTACCTAAACAAAAACCTAATCTAATTGAAAGGAACCCACATGTCATTGTCACATAAATTAACTAGTGCTAATTAGTCCCTAATCTAACCTACTCCTAATTAATTGGGCCGGCCACTGGCACAGGCGTGCCTAACGTTGAGTGGCTGTGCCACGTTTGTGTGGCCATGGTCAACACACATGGGTGCAGAGGCAGCGGCCATGGCCATTCTCAACAACAGCAAGCAGCATGAGGTAGTAGAGCAAGCAAACAAGGGCAGCGCCAGCAAGAATTAAGAGCATTAGCAGCGGTAGCAGCTTAGCAGGAGTAGCAGCTACGCAGGCACACGCGAGATGCATAGGGCGTGGCAGCGCGGGCGCGGGGCAAGGTCGGCGAGCAGGAAGCAAGGCGGCGTGCGGTGACGGCAGGAGCGACAACAACGCAGTAGCAGGCAGACGCAAGGAGCAGCGGCAGCTCCGGCGAGGCCAAACGCACGCGAGCGCATGCAGAGGCGCGGCCACGAGCGGTGCTGGCGCGGGGCAGGCAGCTCTCGCGTGCTTGGGTGCGGTTAGGAAGCGGCGCGAGCGGCCAGACGCGGTCGGACACGAACAGGGGCGCGGCTGAGCATGGCTACGGCACGAAACTTCTGGCACGATGTGAAGAGCAGTCCAGGGCATCAGATCGAAGGGGAAAACATGACGATATGGAGGGGAGTTCACCGTGAGACCGGAGGAGCAGACGGCAAGGCCGGGGGTGGTTGGAGCGGTGCGGATCGATGGCGAGATGGCGGCGTTGGCGACGCAGCGCCCTGGCTCGAGCTGGTGCCCGGAACGGACGAAGCCAGCCGCGACGGACCTCCTGGACGTGCTCCCGCACGCCGGAGAGGTCGGTGGCCGCGACGATGACAGCGAGGCAACGGTGACCATGAGTTGTTCGAGCTCGAATTTGAGAAGAAGAGGAGGGGCCGATGGGGGATCCAGGGGGCTATGAGCGAGATGGGGATTAAGGTTTCGATGAGCGACTTTATAGGCCGAGGGAGGCGACATGGAGGGCATCCACGGCCATGGCGCCCCGGATGTGCGCCACGCCATGGCCCGTGCCTCCCCTGTTGCCTCCCCTGTACGTGGTAAGGGAAAGGCCGGGAGTGGGCTGGGCCATGTGCACACTAGGGCCCACTTGGGCAGTACTAGTTTAGGCCTTTTCTCTTTTTTATTTGCATTTTCTTTTTTGTTTAATTACTTTTCTCTATAGTTTTCAATTTATCTTTAACTTTAAAAATACAAAAATAGCACATAGATTAGTAAGCTAAATATACCACTGCCACATTTAATTATGGCACCCAAATAAAATAGCCTAACATTTTATTAATTATAAAAGGCAATAATTAATATGGTTAAGCCACCGTTTTATTTATCTTAGTGCACTTAACTATTTTATAAAAACTTGGTTCCTTCACCAATATTACTTATGAATTATTTGTGACATCCAGAAATTTTAGTTTAGACATTTGAAAACTTTTATAGTTTGACTTTATTTTAAATTTGAATTTGAATGGGATTTGAATCATCGTGAGATTGTCAACAACAATCGTGGTGATGCGGCAACATTAGTAGAGGGTTACTGTAGCTTAATTATCCGGGCGTCACAATTCTCCTCCACTACAAGAAATCTCGTCCCGAGATTTAAGAGGTGTTGAAAGGGGGAAAGGTTTTGGTTACGAATCTAGCGGGTCTTCTCATCCTGGCTTTCTCTTCGCGAAGTAGTTGATCCATGTCGTTGATGTCTTCATTTCCCTACTTCAGGTCATCTTGACGAAGTCGCATCCTTTCTTCGGGGTCTGTCTCGTACTTACGAATAGGTAAGGGGCAGTTCGACAATGATAGAATGCTATAAGGGTTAACCATCGGGGGTTATCCCATGAATGAACACAGGGGTATCTCTCGAGTTGGTCAAATGAAACACATCGAGAGCCAAGCAAGAAGGTATAGTAAGAAGTATCAAGCGGATAGGTAATCGTTCGATGCCCAATTAGAAGGTGAAAGGGTTTCAGGGCACGAGAATAAGTATTGCGTCTGATATCAGAGTAGATCACTAGGAAGGTGGCTTGTGAATTACATATCAAGTCAAGCGCGAGGGATATCTTTGGCAACAGAGTGTACAGGAGAGTCAGGTTTCGATCATGTGGAACTTGTGGGTTATGGGCCCACCATGTGGGTTAAAGACAGAAAGAGTGGTGTCATCTTGCACGGTTATGATAACCATGCAGGTCAGACCATAACCTGCCGGTTATGTCGGCAACAACGTCGGTACCAAGGGCGGGGGACGAAGAGAACCATTTTCCTGCTCGTTGAACGAGGCGGACCAATAGGCAAGGTTCTCGTCCATCGGTGGTTACCGGAATGTCATCAACAAAAGTAATTGGGTCTTACTAACAGAATTGCACACTGAGGTTTTAACATAAGCAGGGGATTAATACTGCTTAGATCATAATGATCACCAGAAAGGTTAGACAAAACAATGGAAAGGAAAAGGTGTTTATCAGATTAACAAAACAATGGAAAGGAAAATGTGTTTAAACACAAATTTCAGGGGTATATCCTTCCCAAGGGCAAGCAAAGCATGATATCCATGACGGGATATAACGTAGAAAACCCTTTAGGAAAGGGAAGAGAAATTCCATGACATTACCCATACAACGGTGTTTGGATAATTGAGCAGGAAACATTTAGCATTGGGCTTCAAATGTTCTTGTTGAAAATCGGAGTACCACAGACATGCTTCGAGATAGCATTGACATGGTTTTCAAGCAAAGGTCGAATTTTGGATACACAAAGGATCCATTAGGAATAACTTGTAGAATAAGTCTTACAATTTCCTCATGGAAGAATGGATAACCTTGTTGAAAAGGAATCTATGACAATAGGGCCTCCGGCCAGGTGTGCTAGGCATGACATCACCTTACCGAGTCATATAAAGACCAATGTTATAACTCTTGGAAATATGTTCCCACCATCATATCTGACCGAGATTCAAATCTGATTGGTGTCAGGATACCTCGGACTCAGGATGCCTGAGATGAAAAGGTGCAACACAAATTGACGAGAAGACATCATAAGATCCTCGGAAAATGAACTATGGAAGCGAGTTCCGAAACATGAGTTCATCAGTAAACCAAGGAGATGATGAGGAGGTAGTTGGTGGACTTGGCAACAACTCATCGAGATTCCCAAAATAATGGACTTCCACAATTATGTGAACAAGGAGATAACAATTGTCAGATCAAATGATATAATGATGTATGCCCGAGGAGAACATGCACAATTAAACATTGACTAAAACGTGTACCTGGAAGGATGGACTAAGTAGCCCGATCGATGTTAGAATGGTGATTCAATAACCAATAGACCAAGAATCAAGCTACCAACCATTAACTTAAAGCAATAGGGTTGTTAGAAGTTTTGAAATTACACATCAAAGTTAAATGGCTCGTATCCCGGTTAGAAACAACACGAGGACCAAGGTATGAACGGAGATGACGGGAAGTATTACTATATCAAGAATTCTTAAGAGGTGGTGAAATTCTCACAACATTTTTGACGTAAAATATGGTAATGCTCCAAGGTAAAGAAGAATCAAAGGCTGGATAGCAAGGAACTCAAGGTACAACACAAAACAGGAACAAGTTTTGTGTTGGAGGGAATGTAATAATGTTGTCGATGATAACCCAAATTATCAAGGAGTAAGGATGATATCTCTCATCATGAATTCGATTGATATCCTGGAAACGCTCATAATGTAGATGATGATCACGACACATTTGTCGAGAGGTTTCATGAAGATGTAATCGAACATCGATGACATAAAGTCAAAGGACTGATGAAGCGAAAGTTATTGGAACCAAGGGTACGACACGAACTCGAAATCAAGCTTGATGTTCAAGGTGAAATGATATGACAAGGAAGATCGACGTAAGTTTAGCTCATCGCCAAAGGTTGCGCTTCGGGAATAAGAACCAGGTAGCATAGTTAGAAGTTTGAACGATAATGATATAGCCGATAAGGCTAGGGATGACTTGAAGGATTATTAAACTCGTAAGCAACAAGAATTACTTAGATTTATTGAATCAGAGTGCGGAATTGATTCACTTACCGGTGTTCTCGAGTGACTAATAACTCAGAACCTGGGGGGATCCAAGATCGATGAGAAGCAATACTAGATGAAGACTCGCAGGAAGTAACACAGTTCTCGAGATACCAGGGGGTAATACTCGAAGGTAGAACATGATAAAAGTAGAACCGGGTCATTGACCTATGACAGTAGATACTTCAACCTTGCCAAAAATAGACGGGGCACCGGAACGAATTCCCATCAGATATATCAGATCAGGACAGCATGGTCGGAACCATAACTGTAAGGAATCAATTTCAAGAATACGAAAGAATCATACATCTGGATAATCATTTTGCAAGAAGCTTCCGAGACGGTCTACATCATTTTCATGGGCATGAACACAAAGTTCAAGGTCGACTCCCACTTCTTTAATGCATATCATTTCATTCACCTCTCGCTTTGATAAAACTGTAGTGTTGGAATTTTATCTGGTAGAACACCGGAAGAGTATGCCTTGTGAAAACTTTCGGGTTCTCACGGATTAGGGGAAGACATAGGTTCAACCCATCGGGCATCTTAGTAACATATACCACAAGTTTCAAAAGTAAATACGCAAGCTCGAAAGCAGAGCATGGTTGGCCAAGCAGATGATACAATTTACCAAAGGCACTATGTATCAGGGGAAGAACTCACAAGGTGATTGAATATGAAGGACATTGTCGGATAACAATCCAACAATGGATCGGGTGATCCACAACGGAGCTGAAGTGAGTATCGGTACTCACTCAAAGGAAGAAGGAATGCAAAGGCATCGGATTCAAGAATCACCTGATTAGTCTGATGCTTAAATAGAAAGAAATTATGGTTTCCAAAATGAAGGATCAGAAGCAAACGCTTTGATCAAGGATGGATAAGTTGAAAACACTTAGTTGGGCAATCAATAAAGGTTGGAATTGCCGAGAACCAACTCATCTCCGGAATGACGTCTGAGTCGGAAAGATAATTTTAAAAGGGATAACCTGATGACTGCGTGCGTACGCACATATTGAATCAGTAGGCTCAAAATGACTAAGACAAGGGATGTTATCAAGGACTACTAGTCATATGGAATTAACCATAATGCAAGGAGGCAAGAATTTCAAGAATAACTGGCTACAGAAGATTTTCGAATGACCGAATGGCATTTTGAATTTTGTGAAATACATGAATCATCTAGGGATGAGCGGATACTCGATAAGTGCGAGAAATTATCCGTAGGGGTACTCAGGTGGCAAAGAACTGCAAGGCAGTAGGCACAAAGTATTCTCTGGGTACCTTGTAATAACAAGATCGACTGGGAATAAAAGTAAGAATGACAGGTGTAAGTATTTATCCATAGTGATGTTTCGGTGGTAGGGAATTGCAAAAGCAATGGGGACAAAGTCTCGAGAGAACATTAGAGAGTATATTCAGGATCTTCTAATGCAGCAGGCGGTCATCTGTAATAAGTGGCTCTCCGGGAGAAATTTGTTGCGAGAACCTAATGTTAGAGTTTTAGCGAATTCATTTAACCCGAAGAGAAGAGAGATTAGAGTCCTAGAGTATAGGTCGAGGAATAAAAGATCCTAATACCACCCAATGGCGACGTGGGCCCATGGGCCGCATAGCCATGTTAGTAAAAGTTTTTGCAATGTCTAGACTCGACTTCGGCCAAGGAGTGTGGAAGGGGGATTCCTACAGGCAGTCGGCTCTGTTACCAACTTGTGACGCCCCCGATTCAATCATACACTAATCATGCACGCAAACGTGTACGATCAAGATCAGGGCCTCACGGGAAGATACCACAACACAACTCTAAAACATAAATAAGTCATACAAGCATCATAATATAAACCAGGGGCCTCGAGGGCTCGAATACAAGTACTTGATCATAGACGAGTCAGCGGAAGCAACAATATCTGAGTACAGACATAAGTTAAACAAGTTTGCCTTAAGAAGGCTAGCACAAACTGGGATACAGATCGAACGAGGCGCAAGCCTCCTACCTGGGATCCTCCTAACTACTCCTGGTCGTCGTTAGCGGGCAGCACGTAGTAGTAGGCGCCTCCGGTGTAGTATGAGTCGTCGTCAACGGTGGCGTATGGCTCCTGGACTCCATCGTCTGGTTGCAACAATCAGGTAGAGAGATGGGGAAAAGGGGAAAACAAGGCAACCGTGAGTACTCATCCAAAGTACTCGCAAGCAAAGAGCTACACTACATATGCATGGATATATGTGTAAGTGGCCATACCAGTGGACTGAACTACAGAATGCCAGAATAAGAGGGGGATATCTAATCCTGTCGAAGACTACGCTTCTGGCAGCCTCCGTCTTGCAGCACATAGAAGAGAGTAGACTGAAATCCTCCAAGTAGCATCGCATAGCATAATCCTACCCGGCGATCCCCTCCTCGATGCCCTGTTAGAGAGCGATCACCGGGTTGTATCTGGCACTTGGAAGGGTGTGTTTTATTAAGTATCCGGTTCTAGTTGTCATAAGGTCAAGGTACAACTCTGGGTCGTCCGTTTATCGAGGAACACGGCTATTCTAATAGATAAACTTCCCTGCAGGGGTGAACCACATAACCCAACACGCTTGATCCCATTTGGCCGGACACACTTTCCTGGGTCATGCCCGGCCTCGGAAGATCAACACGTCGCAGCCCCACCTAGGCTCAACAGAGAGGTCAGCACGCCGGTCTAAATCCTATGTGCGCAGGGGTCTGGCCTCATCGCCCATTGCACACCTGCACGTTGCGTACGCGGCCGGAGAGCAGACCTGGCAACCTCCATTACAAAGGAAGTCACGTTACGCGGTCCAACCCGGCGCGCGCCGCTCAGTCGCTGACGTCACGAAGTGCTTTGGCCGATACCACGACGCCGAGTGCCCATATCTTTCCCGCGTAGTTGGTTAGTGCGTATAGGCCAGTAGCCAGACTCAGATCAAATACCAAGATCTCGTTAAGCGTGTTAAGTATCCGCGAACGCCAACAGGGCCAGACCCACCTGTCACCTGGGTGGTCGCAACCTGCCCTGTCGCTCCGCCTCAAAGTAACAGTCGGGGGCCGTCGGGAACCCAGGCCCACCTCTACCGGGATGGAGCCACCTGCCCCTTCAGCCCCCATCTCCGAACAGTATCAAAAGTAATGTAACAGTATAAAGTATATATCATATACCCGTGATCACCTCCCGAAGTGATCACGGCCCAGTAGTATAGCATGGCAGACGGACAAGAGTGTAGGGCCATTGATGGAACACTAGCATCCTATACTAAGCAGTAGGATAGCAGGTAAGGGTAACAACTGTAGCAACAATGACAGGCTATGCATCAGAATAGGATTAACCGAAAGCAGTAACATGCTACACTACTCTAATGCAAGCAGTATAGAGAAGGAATATGCGATATCTGGTGATCAAGGGGGGGCTTGCCTGGTTGCTCTGGCAAGAAGGGGTCGTCAACACCGTAGTGGATCACAGGGGTACCGGCAGCGGTCTCGGGCTCTACCGGAAAAAGTAACGGAGGGGAAACACAATAAATAACAGAGCAATCAAAACATAACATGATAACGCGGTGCTAGAGGTGATCTAACGTAGGGATAGGTGATACCGGCGAAGGGGGGAAACATCCGGAAAAGTATCCCCGGTGTTTCGCGTTTTCAGACAGATGAACCGGAGGTGAAATGTTGCAGGTTTGCTAGCCTAGGGACGTGTGGCGGGCGAACGGACTACGTGTCCGGATTCGTCTCATCGTTCTGAGCAACTTTCATGTACAAAGTTTTTCCATCCGAGCTACGGTTTATTTTATATTAATTTCAAAGGTTTAAACAATTTCTAAAGTTTCTGGTTTTATTTTAATTTGTTTTAATCCGAGTTGACCAAGTCAACTTTGACTTGTCAAAAGGGCAGGGAATGGCCCACATGTCATAGGTTGTACCTAAACAAATAACTAATCTAATTGAAAGGAACCCACATGTCATTGTCACATAAATTAACTAGTGCTAATTAGTCCCTAATCTAACCTACTCCTAATTAATTGGGCCGGCCACTGGCACAGCCGTGCCTAACGTTGAGTGGCTGTGCCACGGTTGTGTGGCCATGGTCAACACACATGGGTGCAGAGGCAGCGGCCATGGCCATTCTCAACAACAGCAAGCAGCATGAGGTAGTAGAGCAAGCAAACAAGGGCAGCGGCAGCAAGAATTAAGAGCATTAGCAGCGGTAGCAGCTTAGCAGGAGCAGCAGCTATGCAGGCACACGCGAGATGCATAGGGCGTGGCAGCGCGGGCGCGGGGCAAGGCCGGCGAGCAGGAAGCAAGGCGGCGTGCGGCGACGGCAGGAGCGACAACAACGCAGTAGCAAGCAGACGCAAGGAGCAGCGGCAGCTCCGGCGAGGCCACACGCACGCGAGCACATGCAGAGGCGCGGCCACGGGCGGTGCTGGCGCGGGGCAGGCAGCTGTCGCGCGCTTGGGTGCGGTTAGGAAGCGGCGCGCGCGGCCAGACGCGGTCGGACACGAACAGGAGCATGGCTACGGCACGAAACTTCTGGCACGATGTGAAGAGCAGTCCAGGGCATCAGATCGAAGGGGAAAACAGGGCGAGATGGAGGGGAGTTCACCGTGAGACCGGAGGAGCAGACGGCAAGGCCGGGGGTGGTCGGAGTGGTGCGGATCGATGGCGAGATGGCGGCGGCCAGACGAAGAAGACGATGGCGGCGTTGGCGACGCAGCGCCTTGGCTCGAGCTGGTGCCCGGAACGGACGAAGCCAGCCGCGACGGACCTCCTGGACGTGCTCCCGCACGCTGGAGAGGTCGGTGGCCGCGACGATGACAGCGAGGCAACGGTGACCGTGAGTTGTTCGAGCTCGAATTTGAGAAGAAGAGGAGGGGCCGATGGGGGATCCAGGGGGCTATGAGCGAGATGGGGATTAGGGTTTCGAAGAGCGATTTTATAAGCCAGGGAGGCGACGTGGAGGGCATCCACGACCATGGCGCCCCGGATGTGCGTCACGCCATGGCCCGTGCCTCCCCTGTTGCCTCCCCTGTACGTGGTAAGGGAAAGGCCGGGAGTGGGCTGGGCCATGTGCACACTAGAGCCCACTTTGGCAGTAATAGTTTAGGCCTTTTCTCTTTTTTTATTTGCATTTTCTTTTCTATTTAATTACTTTTCTCTATAGTTTTCAATTTATCTTTAACTTTAAAAATACAAAAATAGCACATAGATTAGTAAGCTAAATATACCACTGCCACATTTAATTATGGCAACCAAATAAAATAGCCTAACATTTTATTAATTATAAAAGGCAATAATTAATATGGTTAAGCCACCGTTTTATTTATCTTAGTGCACTTAACTATTTTATAAAAACTTGGTTGCTTCACCAATATTACTTATGAATTATTTGTCACATCCAGAAATTTTAGTTTAGACATTTGAAAACTTTTATAGTTTGACTTTATTTTAAATTTGAATTTGAATGGGATTTGAATCATCGTGAGATTGTCAACAACAATCGTGGTGATGCGGCAACATTAGTAGAGGGTTACTGTAGCTTAATTATCCGGGCGTCACAGAAGGGCCGGCGCACCGGCGAGGAGGGAGGAGGCGGCGCGCGGTGGGGGAGGGAGGAGGAGGAGTGCCGGCGGGGATGGAGGGGGCGGCGCGCTGGAGGAGGAGTTGGGGATCGGGAGGTAGGTGGTGGGTTCGGTCGCCGTCGCTCCTATATAGGGCCCGACGGTAACAGAATAATATTCTATTATCGGTAACAGAATAGTCCAGCCCTATATATATATATATATATATATATATATATATATATATATATATATATATATATATATATATATATATCCAGCAATTTTTGGCCTTTTCTACTCGATCCCCTAAACTTAAGGTTGTAAATTTCAATTTGATCAAGTTCAAAGCAGGTTCAACCGAAAGTAGCATGCATTCCAACATAAACATAGATAGTTTTGCATAACCGAACATAAAACATAAATTTTAAACTAAGCTAAACTACTTTCGATCGAAGTAGAGGTCGAGCCAATCCTTCCTCGTCATGTACGGTGTGCCGCGAGCCAGGTCTGGCCAGTACCGCCGTCGGGGTCGTTGGGGAAGGCACTCCTTCACTCGTCGACGTCGATCTCCTCGTCCTCGGGGCCCACCTCGACGCCCTCCGCGCCGCCGTCGCCCCCGCCTTTGACCTCATCATCAGAGGAGAGCGCGATAACCTCGCCGCCCTCCGCGCCGCTATCCTCGCTGCCTTTGACCTTGTCATTGGAGGAGAGCATGATAAACTCACCGCCCTCCGCGGCAGCAAAGATTGCCCGCTTCGTCTTCACGAGCTCCGGGTGCTGCCGACGGAGCTCTTGCATGTAGGCCTTGTCGGCGGCCTCGGCCTCGAGGCGCTCCCACACCCCGCAGTCCTCCCGCGCCATAGCCGAGCTCACCACCCCTGGCTTCGGCGGAACAAGGTGGACCGGACGTGTGCCGAAGGGGAAATTGAGCCTAGCCGCCGCGCCGTGGTAGCGGACCTGCCAGCGGTCGTACTCCATGGCCGCGAGCTCGGCCGTGTGGAAGCTACCGAGCCACCGGCGGGCGTGGGTCTCTTGATCTGTAATCTCTGCGACCCACGTCCCCCACCGCCGCTGCCGGACCCCGAGGTAGGACTTCGTCGGCTGCCGGGTCCGAGGGAGGATGGGGAAGTCCTCGAACCGGCATAGGGGCGCGGGTGCGGGAGGATCGGGGGACCGGTGACGGCGGATCGGGCCCATGGAGGACGACGGGGACACCTCGGCGGCCACCTCGCCGGCGTCGGGTAAAAAGGCCGCGATAAACCTCTTTTTGGCCATTGGCTCCTCGAGCTCCCCGGCACACAGGCAGAGGTTGAGGATGGAGGCGCCGGTGATGGTGGCGACCTACCAATGGTTTTGAGGGTTGCGTGTGTCTGTGTGAGTGGAGGTTTTGGGGTGTGTGTGGAGGGGGGGGGGGCAAGGTTGTGTTTGAGGAAATACTGCGACAACTGAAAATTTTACTAGGCGGGAGTAACAAGGCGGGGCTACTGAAAATTTGGATCAAGGGCGAGCAGATATTTTTGAGATTGCGAGGGATGCAGGGGCGGGAGTAAAATGGCGGGGCTACTGAAAATTTGAATCAAGGGACTGAAGCAGAGCGGGAGTAACAGACATCGCACACGGTCCGCACATACTAATCGTGTGCTATCAAACATTAAAACCTTCCAATACGTCTCCAACGTATCTATAATTTTTGATTGTTCCATGCTATTATATTATCTGTTTTGGATGTTTAATGGACTTTATTATACACTTTTATATTATTTTTGGGACTAACCTACTAACCAAAGGCCCAATGCAAATTGCTATTTTTTTGCCTATTTCAGTGTTTCGCAGAAAAGGAATATCAAACGGAATGAAACCTTCGGGAGAGTTATATTTGGAACAAACGTGATCGAGGAGACTTGGAGTGGACGTCAAGGAAGCAACGAGGCGGCCACGAGGCAGGGAGGCATGCCCAGGGGGGGTAGGCGCGCCCCCACCCTCATGGCCCCCTCGTGGCTCCACCGACATACTTCTTTCGCCTATATATACTCATATACCCCGAGAACATCAGAGAGCACCACGAAACCCTATTTCCACCGCCGCAACCTTCTGTACCCGTGAGATGCCATCTTGGGGCCTTTTCCGACGCTCCGCCGGAGGGGGAATCGATCATAGAGGGCTTCTACATCAAAACCATAGCCTCTCCGATGATGTGTGAGTAGTTTACCACAGACATTCGGGTCCATAGTTATTAGCTAGATGGCTTCTTCTCTCTTTTTGGATCTCAATACAAAGTTCTCCTCGATTCTCTTGGAGATCTATTCGATGTAATTATTTTTGCGGTGTTTTTGTCGAGATCCTATGAATTGTGGGTTTATGATCAAGATTATCTATGAACAATATTTGGTTCTTCTCTGAATTCTTATATGTATGATTTGATATCTTTGCAAGTCTCTTCGAATTATCAGTTTGGTTTGGCCTACTATATTGATCTTTCTTGCAATAGGAGAAGTGCTTAGCTTTGGGTTCAATCTTGCGGTGTCCTTTCCCAGTGACAGCAGGGGCAGCAAGGCACATATTGTATTGTTGCCATCGAGGATAAAAAGATGGGGTTTATATTATATTGCTTGAGTTTATCCCTCTACATCATGTCATCTTGCCTAATGCTTTACTCTGTTCTTATGAACTTAATACTCTAGATGCATGTTGGATAGCGGTCGATGTGTGGAGTAATAGTAGTAGATGCAAAATCGTTTTGGTCTAGTTGACACGGACGTGATGCCTATATACATGATCATGCCTAGATATTCTCATAACTATGCGCTTTTCTATCAATTGCTCGACAATAATTTGTTCACCCATCGTAGATTATGCTATCTTGAGAGAAGCCACTAATGAAACCTATGGCCCCCGGGTCTATTTTCCATCATATAAGTTTCCGATCTATTTTATTTTGCAATCTTTACTTTCCAATCTATATCATAAAAATACCAAAAATATTTATCTTATTATCTCTATCAGATCTCACTTTTGCAAGTGGCCGTGAAGGGATTGACAACCCCTTTATCGCGTTGGTTGCAAGGTTCTTATTTGTCTCTATAGGTACAAGGCGATTTGCGTGTATCCTCCTACTGGATTGATACCTTGGTTCTCAAAAACTGAGGGAAATACTTACGCTACTTTGCTGCATCACCCTTTCCTCTTCAAGGGAAAACCAAAGCATGCTCAAGAGGTAGCAAGAAGGATTTCTGGCACCGTTGCCGGGGAGGTTTACACCAAGTCAAGTCGAGACATACCAAGTACCCATCACAAACTCTTATCCCCCGCATTACATTATTTGCCATTTGCCTCTCGTTTTCCTCTCCCCCACTTCACCTTTGCCGTTTTATTCGCCCTCTTTTTCCATTCGTCACTTTTCGCTTGCTTCTTGTGTGCTTGTTTGCCCTGATGGCCTTGCCTAAAAACGTTGATTGATGAGGACATCAATACCATTGTTACACCCACAGCCCCTACTGTTACATATGATGGACCAATTACTAGAGCTCGCGCACGCCAATTAAATTACCAGGTACTTTCGTTTCTTGGTAATGATTCTAATGTTCATGAGAATATGATGCTGCCTAAATTGGATACATTTGTTTTGCTTACAAATGAAGGGCCTAGCTTGGAGAAGGATGAACATTGGAGCAAGAACAAGCATGGAGTTGATGGCATGCGCAAGGGAAACAAGAACGGAGTTACAAGTGATGATTTCAGGACTCTGAAGCCACCATAAGGAGTGAATGAAGCCTTGGACGAAATATACAAGATGCCACTTCATAAATTTCGTCCAGAGGCTATTCTAGGTGCCGCGTCACCTTATTATTGGGCCAGGCCCATGTAATTTCGAAATACTTAAGTATAGGCTGTTTTTAGAGTCCGTATGTGTGGGGAAACAAGAGTTAGGGTTGGTTTCGGACCCCTTCCTCAAGGGCCACGAAATTCCCCCCTCTTCCTCCATATATACAGCCCTTAGGGCGTCGTTTAGACTTTGGGGGTTTTTGTTTAGATCAAAAGTTTGCCATAGCTGCAACTTCGCGTACTTCGTTTGTGTTCAACGACCAGACCAAGGCGTCACAGAACCCCACCTTCATTAATAAAGCCTTCCTCTTATATTCGCAATATCCAGATTGCAATCTTAGTTTCTTGCTTGTTCTTCGTTTGCTCGCAGGAAACAGGCCCTCGTGGTCAGGTTGATCGTGCTCCGGCGTGGTCAATAACCCTCGGAAGTTGGTTTAGCGATTGCTAAGGCGCGACGTCTCGCACGTTCGTAGTCGGATCGTCAAGGTCGACTCCCACAGAAACGATAGCCACCATCTCATCGAAACATCGGGACACCTTTGCCTCTATCAAGTTGATCCCCACCTTAGAAGGTTGGAGTAAATTGAAAATAATGTTAGAAGCTTTATGACTTTGCAATTTGAGCATAATAATTTCTTTAGAAATGAGCTTAAAGAACAAAAAAGCTTTATGGAGTACATGAATAAAGAACTTGATGATATGTATAAGGAATTTTATGGTTTGAAATCTCAGTTTGCTCATCTTGAAAACTTAATAGCCCAAATTTTGGATAAGCAGGCCACCTTAGTTAATAAGATGGCCGCCAACCGAAAGAGCTAGAAGATAATAAGGATGAAGATCTAAAAGTGATTGATGTGTCTCCTATTAAATCTTTGTTTTTCAATTTGAATCTTGATAATGATGGGACTGGAGATGAGTCAACTTTAGTTAAAAGGCGTCCCAATGATTCAGAGTTTTTAGATCTTGATGCAAAAATTGGTAAAAGTGGGATTGAAGAGGTCAAAACTTTACATAGCAATGAACCCACTATTTTAGATTTCAAGGAATTTAATTATGATAATTGTTCTTTGATAAATTGTATTTCCTTGTTGCAATCCGTGCTAAATTCTCCTCATGCTTATAGTCAAAATAAAGCTTTTACTAAACATATCGTTGATGCTTTAATGCAATCTTATGAAGAAAAGCTTGAATTAGAAGTTCTATCCCTAGAAAACTTCATGATGAGTGGGAACCTACTATTAAAATTAAAAATAAATATCATGAATGTTATGCTTTGTGTGATTTGGGTGCTAGTGTTTCCACGATTCCAAAAACTTTGTGTGATGTATTAGTTTTCCGCGAATTTGATGATTGTTCTCTAAATTTGCATCTTGCAGATTCCAATATTAAGAAACCTATGGGAAGGATTAATGATGTTCTTATTGTTGCAAATAGGAATTATGTGCCCGTATATTTCATTGTTCTTGAGATAGATTGCAATCCTACATGCCCTATTATTCTTGGTAGACCTTTCCTTAGAACGATTGGTGCAATTATTGATATGAAGGAAGGGAATATTAGATTCCAATTTCCATTAAGGAAAAGGCATGGAACACTTTCCTACAAAGAAAATTAAATTACCTTATGAATCTATTATGAGAGCCACTTATGGATTGCATACCAAAGATGATAATACTTAGATCTATTCTTGCCTTTATGCCTAGCTAGGGGCGTTAAACGATAGCGCTTGTTGGGAGGCAACCCAATTTTATTTTTGTTTCTTGCATTTTATTTCTGTTTAGTAATAAATATTTGATCTAGACTCTGGTTATATGCGGTTTTATCTTTTAATTAATGTTTTGCCAAGTAAAACCTATAGGATCTTCTTCGATGATAGTTATTTGATCTTGCTGAAAAAATCAGAAATGTTCTTCTCACAAAAACAATTGTTAAAAATCAGCAGAACGTGATAAAATAATGATTCCAATTGAAGTAGATCAATAAAACAATTATTTAGGTATTCCTATTTTGCTAGAATTTTTGAGTTAAATAAAGTTTGAGTTTGATACCGATTACTACAGACTATTCTGTTTTTGACAGATTCTGTTTTTCGTCTGTTGTTTGCTTATTTTGATGAATCTATGGCTAGTATCGGGGGGTATGAACCATAGAGAAGTTGGAATACAATAGGTTTAACACCAATATAAATAAAGAATTAGTTCAGTACAGTACCTAAAAGTGGTGGTTTGTTTTATTTCGCTAACGGAGCTCATGAGATTTTCTGTTGAGTTTTGTGTTGTGAAGTTTTCAAGTTTTGGGTAAAGATTTGATGGATTATGGAATAAGGAGTGGCAAGAGCCTAAGCTTGGGGATAACCAAGGCACCCCAAGGTAAAATTCAAGGACAACCAAAAGCCTAACCTTGGGGATGCCCCAGAAGTCATCCCCTCTTTCGTCTTCGTCCATCGGTAACTTTACTTGATCCTATATTTTTATTCACCACATGATATGTGTTTTGCTTGGAGCATCTTGTATGATTTGAGTCTTTGCATTTTAGTTTACCACAATCATCCTTGCTGTACACACCTTTTGGGAGAGACACACATGAATCGGAATTTATTAGAATACTCTATGTGCTTTACTTATATCTTTTGAGCTACATAATTTTGCTCTAGTGCTTCACTTGTATCTTTTTAGAGCACGGTGGTGGTTCTATTTTATAGAAATTATTGATCTCTCATGCTTCACTTATATTATTTTCAGAGTTCTTTAGAACATCATGGTAATTTGCTTTGGCTATAAAATTAGTCCTAATATGATAGGCATCCAAGATAGATATAATAAAAACTTTCATATAGAGTGCATTGAATACTATGAGAAGTTTGATACTTAATGATTGTTTTGAGATATGAAGGTGGTGATATTAAAGTTGTGCTAGTTGAGTAATTTTGAAATTGAGAAATACTTGTGTTGAAGTTTGCAAGTCCCGTAGCATGCATGTATGGTAACCGTTGTGTAACAAATTTTAAACATGAGGTGTTCTTTGATTATCATCCTTATGAGTGGCAGTCGGGGAAGAGCGATGGTCTTTTCCTACCAATCTATCCCCCTAGGAGCATGCACGTAGGGCTTGGTTTTTGATGACTTGTAGATTTTTGCAATAAGTATGTGAGTTCTTTATGACTAATGTTGAGTCCATGGATCATACGCACTCTCACCCTTCCATCATTGCTAGCCTCTTCGGTACCCTGCATTGCCCTTTCTCACCTTGAGAGTTGGTGCAAACTTCGCCGGTGCATCCAACCCTCATGATATGATACGCTCTATCACACATAAACCTCCTTATATCTTCCTCAAAATAGCCACCATACCTACCTATTATGGCATTTCCATAGCCATTCCGAGATATATTGCCATGCAAATTTCCACCGTTTCATTTATTATGACACGCTTCATCATTGTCATATTGCCTAGCATGATCATGTAGTTGACATCGTATTTGTGGCAAAGCCACCATGCATAATTTTTCATACATGTCACTCTTGATTCGTTGCCCATCCCGGTACACCACCGGAGGCATCCATGTAGAGTCATATTTTGTTCTAAGTATCGAGTTGTAATCTTTGAGTTGCAAATAAATAGAAGTGTGATGATCATCATTATTAGAGCATTGTCCCAATAAAAAAAGAAAAAGGCCAAAAAAAGGACCAAAAAAAAAGGGACAATGTTACTCTCCTTTTCCACACTTGTGCTTCAAAGTAGCACCATGATCTTCATGATAGAGAGTCTCTTATTTTGTCAATTTCATATACTAGTGGGATTTTTTCATTATAAGAACTTGGCTTGTATATTCCTACGATGGGCTTCCTCAAATGCCCTAGGTCTTCGTGAGCAAGCAAGTTGGATGCACACCCACTTAGTTTCTTTTGTTGAGCTTTCATACATTTATAGCTCTAGTGCATCCGTTGCATGGCAATCCCTACTCCTTGCATTGACATCAATTGATGGGCATCTCCCTAGCCCGTTGATTAGCCGCGTCAATGTGAGATTTTATCCTTTTTTGCCTTCTCCACATAACCCCCATCATTATATTCTATTCCACCCATAGTGCTATATCCATGGCTCACGCTCATGTATTGCGTGAAGGTTGAAAAAGTTTGAGATTACTAAAGTATGAAACAATTGCTTGGCTTGTCATTGGGGTTGTGCATGATGAGAGCATTCTTGTGTGACGAAAAGGAAGCATGACCAAACTATATGATTTTGTAGGGATGAACTTTCTTTAGCCATGTTATTTTGAGAAGACATGATTGCTTAGTTAGTATGCTTGAAGTATTATTATTTTTATGTCATTATTAAACTTTTATCTTGAATCTTTCGGATCTGAACGTTCATGCCACAATAAAGAAAATTACATTGAAGATTATGTTAGGAAGCATTCCACATCAAAAATTCTATTTTTATCATTTACCGACTCGAGGACGAGCAGGAATTAAGCTTGGAGATGCTTGATACGTCTCCAACGTATCTATAATTTTTTATTGTTCCATGATATTATATTATCTGTTTTGGATGTTTAATGGGCTTTATTATACACTTTTATATTATTTTTGGGACTAAAATACTAACCAAAGGCCCAATGCAAATTGCTGTTTTTTTTGCCTATTTTAGCATTTCCAACGGAATCCAAACAGAATGAAACCATCGGGAGAGTTATTTTTGGAACACGTGATCCAGGAGACTTGGCGTGGACGTCAAGGAAGCAACGAGGAGGCCACGAGGCAGGGAGGCGCGCCCAGGGGGGTAGGCGCGCCCCCCACCCTCGTGGGCCCCTCGTGGCTCCATCGACTTACTTCTTTCGCCTATATATACTCATATACCCCGAGAACATCAGAGAGCTTGACGAAACCCTATTTCCACCGCCGCAACCTTATGTACCCGTGAGATCCCATCTCGGGGCCTTTTCCGGCGCTCCGCCGGAGGGGGAATCGATCACGGAGGGCTTCTACATCAACACCATAGCCTCTCCGATGATGTGTGAGTAGTTTACCACATACCTTCGGGTCCATAGTCATTAGCTAGATGGCTTCTTCTCTCTCTTTGGATCTCAATACAAAGTTCTCCTTGATTCTCTTGGAGATCTATTCGATGTAATTCTTTTTGCGGTGTGTTTGTCGAGATCCGATGAATTGTGGGTCTATGATCAAGATTATCTATGAACAATATTTGGTTCTTCTCTGAATTCTTATATGTATGATTTGATATCTTTGCAAGTCTCTTCGAATTATCAGTTTGGTTTGGCCTACTAGATTGATCTTTCTTGCAATAGGAGAAGTGCTTAGCTTTGGGTTCAATCTTGCGGCGTCCTTTCCCAGTGTCAACAGGGGCAGCAAGGCACGTATTGTATTGTTGCCATCGAGGATAAAAAGATGGGATTTATATCATATTTCTGGAGTTTATCCCTCTACATCATGTCATCTTGCCTAATGCGTCACTCTGTTCTTATGAACTTAGTACTCTAGATGCATGCTGGATAGTAGTAGATGCAGAATCGTTTCGGTCTACTTGACACGGACGTGATGCCTATATACATGATCATGCCTAGATGTTATCATAACTATGCGCTTTTCTATCAATTGCTCGACAGTAATTTGTTCACCCACCGTAGATTATGCTATCTTGAGAGAAGCCACTAGTGAAACCTATGGCCCCCGGGTCTATTTTCCATCATATAAGTTTCCGATCTATTTTATTTTGCAATCTTTACTTTCAATCTATATCATAAAAATACCAAAAATATTTATCTTATTATCTCTATCAGATCTCACTTTTCCAAGTGGCCGTGAAGGGATTGACAACCCCTTTATCGCGTTGGTTGCAAGGTTCTTATTTGTTTGTGTAGGTACAAGGCGATTTGCGTGTATCCTCTTACTGGATTGATACCTTGGTTCTCAAAAACTAAGGGAAATACTTACGCTACTTTGCTGCATCACCTTTCCTCTTCAAGGGAAAACCAACGCATGCTCAAGAGGTAGCACCTTCCAGGCGGTAGATATTTTAGAGATTGCGAGCGATGCAGAGGCGGGAGTTTTTGGGGAGTGAGTTAGTGTGCTTGACACGCCGGCTATGGACTGTAGCCGACGCACCTTCTTGTGTAAGCCATAGGCGTACTATACACCGACGGTGCTCCAAGATATTTTGTACTACGTCTCACACGGTTGGTGTTGGGGATATTGCTATTTGGGGTAAACCGGCCTACAGGGCCCGGGTTAGCTCCGTCAATGGACCCGAGATGTTAAAGCCCAAGGAGAAATAGAAGGGCCCAAGGCCTATAATCGGTTTAGAGGTTTACGGCGTAAACCGGCCTGAGGTAAACTTGCATTGTAAGTTAAGGAATAGAGAGACCGACCCGGGCACGTTTATAAACCGGAGGTCGGGACTTTGCAGACCGACGGGCGTCACCCGTGTATATAAGGGGACGACCCGACGGCGGTTTGGGGACAGAGAACAAGAACTCGAGGTTTAGGCGAAGCTTATCGCTCCCTAGCCCTCGAAACCCATCAATCCCATCACAACTAGACGTAGGCTTTTACCTTCATTGAGGGGGCCGAACTAGTATAAACTCTGTGTCCTTGCGTCCGCTCTAACCCCTTCAAACTAACCCGTTGCGATGGCTCCACGACTAAGTCCTTTTGCCAGGACATCTGCCGTGACAAATCCACGACAGTTGGCGCCCACCGTGGGGCTATCGCGAGATGGTTTCAAGTTTTTGGAGGGCCGCTTTGAAGGACTCGAGGGTTACGCTGTGGGTCGGATGACCAAGAGCCGTCGCGGAAAACTCTACATCGACAGCACAGGCTGGGGCCCCGATGCTGGCTCGATCGAGTACGGGTACCGGGTCCCCTTTGGCGGCATCCATGTTTTCATCGGCAAGATCGGCGAACCAGGCCCCGAGCTAGGCGTCTGCACCGACCTCGTCGAGACAGCTCAGTGCATGAGATCGACCCTGGCTAAACCGACCAGGAAGCACGCCTTCGTGGGAGTCATCCACGGAGGAAGCTACGAGGAAGGATCCGAATCCGGTGACGAAACCGCCGTCTACTCCGGCGATGAAACGTCGACCGGGGAAACCGAATCTCTTTACCAGCTGCAAGATGATCGGATTGGGGGCGGCTCCGATGGCAACAGTATTCCGGACCCCTCTGATCTGCCCTATCGGGTTGGGATCTTCATGGCTGGAACACAGGCGGTGCCACGATCATCAATTGCAGCAGCAGCGATCTCCGGATCGGCAGCGGCAACGGCTGCGCGGGCAGGAGGCCCTACGGGTTCACCAGCCCAAGTTTTGTCAGACCTGTTTGACGCACTGGCAGCGCTCATGGCGGAAGACAACCCGATGGATCAGGAGGTTCACAATGCTGAGATTGCCAAAGTAAGAGAGCAGATCACTCAAGCTAAAGCGGAGCTGGCAGCAGAAGAGATCAGGATGACGGCGGAGCGCGCCGCTTTAGATGCACAGGCTTACAGGCTCATGATGGACCAGAATGCGTCTCAGGAAGTCCTGAAGAGGAAATTCCGATCTCGATTGCCCGCAGCCCTCGACGCCCGAAATCTCTTCAACACCCCGGGGGTAAACCGCGCGGAGGCGACAGTCGGCGCCCCGGTTCAGCACCGAATAATAAACCTGCCTCGTCACAACACTGGTACACCACAGGCCGTGCCAACACCGTCAGGTCATTATTCCAACCCGATGGATAACCTCGTCGCGGCGGCAGCTCGGTTGGAAGCCATTCCGATCGAAGGCGATTCACCGCAGGATGTAGAGACACGCCGGGTCAAGGAGCTCCTTAGGACCGCGTTGGCCCAACAAGAAGCATATTCACAAAGCCGTGATCGGATTCACTCCACCCCTCGCCCCAGCGGGAGCCATAGTAGGCGCATGGAGGAGCCGGCTGTTTCAAGCAATGCCAGGCGTGAAGCGCTCCGCGGCAACAACCCGGCGGGCATCGACAATGCTCAGGAGAATGTGGATCGCACCCGTGCGCGGGAGGCCGGATTAGCAGCGCAGCATCAGGCTCGTCAGCTTACACCTATCTTTCCAGCGGCTACGGTTGAACCGGGGGTGGTCTCCAGTTCTTTGGGAGTACCGTGCCTTGTTCCCGCTTTGCGCAACGTACGCCTGCCCAAAGACTTCAAAGGCCCCCGCAAGGTACCAAACTACATGGCAGATCAGCCGCCGGAGACATGGGTGGAGAGCTATGAAATGGCTATGGAGATGCTGGATGTGGATGACACGGCGTGTGCCAAGTATTTTACTATGATGTTAGAAGGAACGGCCCGGACTTGGCTAAAGAGCTTACCGCCTAATTCAATTAGTTCGTGGGCCCAATTGCGCGCCCGGTTTATCAAGAATTTCAAGGACACGTGCAAACAGCCAATGTCGATAGTTGACCTAGCAGCCTGCGTTCAGCAAGAAGGGGAATCAACTACCCATTGGGTGCGGCGGGTATCAGAAGTTTTGCACTCGTCAGATCGCATCAACGCAGACACCGCCGTGGTGCTGTTGGAAAGCAACTGTCGGTTTGGCCCTTTGAAGCTAAAGCTGGGCCGGATGAAGCGTGATTGTACAGATATAGGAACGCTCATGACCGCTTTAGTGAAGTATGCGGATTCTGACAGTACCAAGGATCCTGACTCTGGTGATGACAAAGCAGGGAAGGGAAAGAAGAATAGCAACACCAAAGGCCAGCAACATCGACCGACAGGTAATGGAGGCGGAGGTAAGCGTAAACCGGACGGGAGCATGGACTTTGTGGCCAACACAAGCGCACAGAATAAAGGCCAGCGGCGTAAGGGGAAACAGCCAAGTTTCCGCGCAAATCCCGGTCCTAATCCGGAGCGTTTGAACTTTTTCTTAAACCAGCCCTGTCCGAAGCACGGAACAAAAGAGGAACCAGCAACCCATCTTTGGAAGGATTGTTATATCATGAAGGAATTCAAAAGCTCAAACACTTTCCAATATGATCACAGCTCCGGCGGCGGTTCAGGTTCCGGATCAGGTTACGGTGGCGGAAATTCCGGTCCAGGGTTCCAGGGTAATCCGGGCGGACAGGACAGCTAAAATAATCAAAGTAATCAAAGTGGTTACGGACAGCAGCAATCAGGTTATCAGAGCAACCCGAAACAGTTGAGTGGTGGACAGTATCATGTCTTTACTACAAGCTTGGATAAACGGGATAGAAAGCTTCAGAGGCGGGCAGTCAGTGCTATCGAACCGGCCACGCCTCACTATCTGCGCTGGTCAGAGCAGCCTATCATATGGAGCCGAGAAGATCACCCTCCCAGGGTTTATAATCCGGGTCAGTTAGCATTGGTGGTGGCGCCTCAGGTGGGAGGTTATAAGCTCACCAAGGTGCTCATGGACGGAGGGAGCAGCATTAACATCTTGTATTATGAGACCTTTCGTCGCATGGGACTGGCAGATAAGGATCTCAAACCGACCAATACAGTGTTCCACGGGGTGGTGCCTGGCAAGTCTGCATATCCGGTTGGTAAGATAGCCCTTGAAGTGGTCTTTGGCGATAGTCACGATTCCAGATCAGAGACGCTGACGTTCGAAGTGGTTAAAATCCAAAGTCCGTACCACGCTTTGTTTGGACGGCCAGCCTATGCAAAATTTATGGCACGGCCCTGCTACGTGTATCTGCAACTTAAGATGCCGGGTTACAAGGGCACTATAACGGTTCATGGGAGTCGTCGAATCGCTTTGGAATGCGAGGAAGGAGATGCGACTTATGCAGAATCGGTTTGTGCTACGGAGGAGCTAAGGCAGTACAAAGACAGTGTTGATCCGGAGGGCATGACTTCATTAAAAAAGCCGACTACGGACCACGATCCGGCCTTGAAGTTCAAATCAGCGGCCGAAACTAAGCTTGTTGACTTCGTGCCTGGCGATTCATCCAAGCAGTTCAGCATCAGTGCAAACTTAGATCCAAAATAGGAAAGCGCGCTCATCGAGTTCATCCGTGAGAATCGGGACATCTTTGCATGGAAGCCGTCTGACATGCCTGGTGTACCGAGGCAACTCGCTGAGCACACCCTTAATGTGGATCCTAAGTATAAACCGGTAAAGCAGTTCTTACGGCGGTTTAACGAAGAAAGACGTAAAGCGATTGGTGAGGAAGTGGCCAGGCTCCTGGCAGCTGGGTTTATTATTGAGGTTTTTCATCCCGAGTGGCTTGCTAATCCGGTGCTGGTTCTTAAGAAAAACGGCACCTGGCGCATGTGTGTGGATTACACAGACTTGAATAAAGCTTGTCCGGCGGATCCTTTTGCTCTCCCCCGGATTGATCAAATCATCGATGCTACAGCAGGTTGCGAGGGTTTGAGTTTTTTGGATGCCTATTCGGGTTATCATCAGATCAAGATGGCAGTTAAGGACCAGGAGAAGACGGCGTTCATTACTCCCTTTGGAGCCTTCTGCTATGTGTCTATGCCCTTCGGGCTTAAGAGTGCGCAGGCTACTTATCAACGGTGTGTGCAAAATTGCCTCCACGAGCAGATTGGTCGTAATGTGCATGCTTATGTGGATGATATTGTGGTCAAGTCACGAAAGAAGGAGACCCTGGTTGACGATTTGAAGGAGACTTTTGATAACTTGAGAGTGTACCAAATGATGCTCAACCCGGCTAAATGTGTTTTTGGTGTGCCTGCAGGCAAGTTGTTGGGATTTTTGGTATCCCATAGAGGAATTGAGGCTAATCCGGAAAAGATCACAGCCATCACCTCCCTGGCCAAACCGAAATGCGTCAATGATGTTCAGCGCATGGCCGGACGGATTGCAGCGTTAAGCCGGTTTATCAGTCGCCTCGGCGAAAAGGTGATCCCCTTGTATCAGATGCTCAAGAAGACGGATCAATTTGTCTGGAGTGCGGAAGCTGATAAAGCGTTTGAGGACTTGAAGCGACAGCTAGTTAATCCGCCAGTGTTGGCAGCCCCTGTAGATAAAGAGCCACTCCTGTTATATGTTGCTGCGAATGCCAGAGCGGTTAGTGTGGCGATGGTGGTAGAACGAAAGGAGGCTGGGAAGGAACATCCGGTTCAGCGGCCGATTTACTATATCAGTGAAGTGCTTATCGAGTCCAAACAAAGGTATCCGCATTGGCAGAAGCTGGTATATGGTGTTTTTATGGCAAGCCGGAAGCTGAGGCAATATTTTCAAGGACACCCCATCACGGTGGTCAGTTCTGCTCCTTTGGGTGACATCATACAGAACCGGGAGGCGACCGGTCGGATTGCTAAGTGGGCTATCGAGCTTGGGCCGCACGGTTTAAGATACGTGCCCCGGACGGCTATAAAGTCACAAGCACTTGTCGACTTCATAAACGATTGGACAGAGTTACAAGCGCCTGAGGAGAAGCCAGATAACACCTATTGGACTATTCATTTTGATGGGTCCAGACAATTGGAAGGCTCGGGGGCTGGAGTCGTTTTAACTTCCCCACGAGGAGATAAGTTTTGTTATGTCCTCCGTTTAATGTTCCCCTGTACAAATAATGCGGCTGAGTATGAAGCTTTGCTTCATGGTCTTCGGATGGCTAAAGAGATGAATCTGAGCAGAGTTAGGTGCTTTGGTGATTCGGATCTGGTGGCTCAGCAGGTATCTGGCACCTGAGATTCTAAGGACCCGCTCATGGCTGCATACCGACGTGAAGTAGATATGGTAGCCGGGCATTTCCAAGGCTATCAAGTGGACCATGTGGACCGCAGAAAGAATGAGGCAGCGGACGCTTTAAGCCGCTTGGGCTCTCAGCGTAAACCGGTCCCACCCAATGTTTTCTTGGATGTATTGTATCACCCATCGGTACAGCTACCCGGTGAGCTGGAGTTGGCTGTTCCTGATCCGGAGGCTCAATTAGTGGCGGCTCTTCACGTCACCCCGGATTGGACGCTCCCTTATCTGGCATATATGAACCAGGGTGAGTTGCCAGAAGACGAAAGCTTGGCTCGACAGATAGTACGGCGGTCCAAGTCTATGACCATTCTCAAAGGAGAGCTACATCATCGTAGCGTGTCAGGAGCGCTGCAACGGTGCGTATCCCCAGAGGAGGGGTGCGAGATATTACGTGAAATACATGAAGGGGATTGCGGCCACCACGCCGGTTCAAAATCATTGGTGGCTAAAGCGTTCCGCCACGGTTTCTACTGGTTAACTGCTCATGCCGATGCAGAAGACCTGGTCAGGTTATGTGATGGTTGCCAGAAATTTTCCAGACGAGCACACATACCGGCTCAAGAATTGAGGATGATTCCAATCACTTGGCCGTTTGCGACTTGGGGGCTCGATATGGTTGGGCCTTTTAAGCGTTCCAAAGATAAGAAGACCCACCTACTGGTGGCGGTTGACAAATTTACAAAGTGGGTGGAGGCAGAACCTGTCAGTAAATGTGATGCTGCCACGGCGGTTCGGTTTATAAAGAAGGTGATCTTCCGGTTTGGCTTTCCACACAGCATCATCACAGATAATGGTACCAATCTATCCAAGGGGGCCATGAGAGAGTTCTGTGCACGGGAGCATATACGGCTTGATGTTTCTTCGGTAGCACACCCACAATCTAATGGTCAGGCAGAACGAGCGAATCAAGAGATTTTGAGAGGTATCAAACCCCGGCTTCTGGTCCCTTTGCAAAGGACGCCGGGTTGTTGGGTGGAGGAGCTACCGTCTGTATTATGGAGCATCAACACCACGCCTAACAGATCCACGGGGTTTACGCCGTTTTTTATGGTCTATGGAGCAGAGGCGGTTCTCCCAAGTGATATACGACATGACTCACCTCGTGTGGCAGCGTATGTTGAAGCGGACAACGAGCAGGCACGGCAGAACGCTCTTGACTTGTTGGATGAGGAACCTGACTTAGCAGCTGCCCGTTCAGCGATTTACCAGCAAGATCTTCGCCGTTACCACAGCCGTCGGGTTAGGACCAGAACCTTTCAGGAGGGGGATTTGGTGCTTCGGCTCATCCAGGATCAGTCTGATCAGCATAAATTATCCCCGCCTTGGGAGGGACCTTTTGTGGTCAGCAAGAATCTGAATAATGGGTCATACTACCTGATTGATATTCGAGAGCACAAAGATTCGCGCACATCAGAGGAGGAGACAAGCAGGCCGTGGAACATAGCTCATCTTCGACCTTATTATGCATGAGCCTTGGGCTCTGTTTATGTACATATCATGACCATGTATATATTATGATTAATACAATAAACCGGAGCCTCGAGTAAAGCGGGGTCTCTGCTGTTCTTCACATCATGCGTGTTTTTCCCCTTGAGGTCGCTTCACAGAAGATCAAATTAAAGATTCTGGTTTAAAAGCCGGTTCAAGGGAAGATGTCTCCCACAAAGCTGTGAAGCTCTTAATATCCGGTTCAATATGCCGGTTCAAGAAAACTTGACCTCTTGCAGAAAGGTTAAAGGTTACTGAGGAGGACCTGCTGATGTGATGCGCGGCTCAAACATGAGGCTTCCTGTTCAAACATAGGTCGTATTCGAACCAAAGAGAACATAGCTATCCTACTAGAGTCAGTTGGGGACCTAGTCGGCCTGGTCCGTAGCTACACCTCCGGGGAGCTTGGTCATGCCTTGACGACGGTAATGCCTTCTGGCTGGCACATTTGCCACTGAATTAGTTGGGGACCTAATCGACTTGAACCGTAGTTACACCTTACGGGAGCTCGGTCATGTCTTGATGATGGTAATGCCTTCTGGTCGGCTTTTTAGCCAATGAATCATTTGGGGGCTTGGTCGTGTCCGAACCAACGCAATGCCACTTGATCGGCCCTTGGCCACTGAGTCACTTGGGGGCTTGGTCGAATCCGAACCAATGCAATGCCATTTGACCGACATATTTGCCACGATTCAGTTAGGAACCTAGTCGGCCTAAACCGTAGCTACACCTCTTGGGGGCTTGGTTTATTTTGTCTCGACGATGGTCACGCCTTCTGAACGGTTCATAGCAACCACTATTTGCATGCGTTTTACTATTGCATTGGCCTCTCGTATTTGGTTTTTGTTTTTTGCCTTTATTGTGGTATTTTTTGTTCTTCGGAACGTCAAGTGCTTTTAAACCGATTCAGCTGACACAGCCTGATCCGTTTTTTTAACCCGGAGGCAAGTTGCCCGGTTTGGCAAAGGCGCAGCACGGTTCATAAGGTCGAAAGATCTTGTGTACTCAGTAAAGACAGGAAACATAGAGTTGGAAAACGTCATTGGAAAGAGCATCAGTACCCGTGCGCGAAGGCACATTCAAATGCCGAGGTATTAAACTATCTTATTACAAGGCAGCGTAGTGCCTGAATATATGGTTCGTTGACGGATTAAACGTCACCAATTAAGGTGAACCGGAGCGTTGATTACGCCTGTTCGCCGCCTCGGTTCGAAGGCTGTGGATCATCTTGCGCCGCTTCAGCTCTATCTTGGCTACCCATTGGCTGGAAATCAGCAGTGGTCCAGTCGATTCCCATTAGCGCTTGAAAGATAGCTTCTTCGTGAATCAGCAAAGACGGTTCAATGTCAGGGGCGTAGGTATGCTTACGGATTGGAGGAATAAGGTTTTCCGCTTCAGGGACCGGGGCAGCTGCTCGCTTGTTCTGGTTGTCATATTGGGCTTGATAGTGTGTCAGATCTGCTTCTTCAGCCAATTGACAAGCTAGGGGGCGCACCGCCCGGTTTATCGCCCTCAAATCATCTTCACCAAAGTCTGAACCGTCTTCTTTCAAGCTAGGGTATCCTTGGGCCGCTTCGACAGGATCGAAATCTGGTACCCACGCTTTGGCCCGGATCAAGGCAGTGATGGCTCCAGTCCGAGCAGCTGATCTTTTCAACTCTTCAATCCGGGCTGGAAGCATGGATAGCCTCTTTAACGTGTCTTGAATCAGAGACGGCGCAGGGTGGTTGTGCGATGCGGTGGTGATAGCTCTCTGTGCTCCGGTGTACAACTGTTCAATCAGAGTATAGGCAGCTTTGAGTTTCATCCGCACATCAGAACCCAAGTGTCCAATACGTGAGCCTGCAGTGTTTCAAGATGGATTACAAACCGGACATAGGATATAGCAGACAAGGTACAAATTGGAAGAAGGGCATCGAAAAATTTACCAAAGACGGCAGAGGTCATGGAGTGTATTTGTCGCTTCACGGTGGATAATTCATCGACCACCGGTTTGAGAGCAGCTTCAGCATTTTCGGCCCTCTTCGTCAAAAGAGCTTTTTCAGTAGCCCAAACAGCTTGCTCCTTTTTGCGGTCTTCTTTCAGCTGTTCCATAACGGTTAAGGCATTGGTCAATTCCTCCTTCGCTTTTTCAGTTTCAGCCTGCTGGGTTTTTAAAGTTTCCTGAAGGTCCGAGACTTGTTTCTCTTTGGTCTTCAAATCCCCCTGCAGCAGGTCATCAGCAGTGTTCAGAAAATAGTGCACGGTTTGGAAGTATCAACCACACAAGCAAGTTATGTGCTCGATACTTGGGGGCTAATGCATACTTGATTTTAACACATGTTTTCCACTACAAAAAGTCCCAGGATTAATACAAGTATTAAAACTTGGCACTTAGGGGCTAATGGTTATTTAATGATGTTTCTGGTTAAAGGCTTATGTTGAAGCCCTGGGTTTTTAAACCGGACCTTAGTGGTCAAGGCAGCATGATTCGGGTTACCATCTCGGATTCGGATCAAATTGAGAAGCTAGGTTGTAACAGAAGGAAGCACAAGAGAGTTACCTCAAGTTTTTCTTTCATCATCCTGATCATACCAGCTTCATAATCGCGACTGGTGTACAGTCGGTTCAGGTACCCAGAATAAAGATCTTGGGCGCTTAAAGCGGCGTACGTTGAGGAGTCAACGTCCCATTTGCCCTTTATGGCCGAGATTTCGTCCTTGGCAGTATGCTTGGCCAAAGTAGCAGTGTTCCCCGGTTCAGAGCGGCCAATGCCGGTAATCACAACATCATCATCCTTGGAGTCGCTGCTCTGCAGTGGCCCTGTCGGTTTATCAACAGTTCCAGAAGGGGGGATGGATTCCTCAACCCGAACAGGACTGGCAGGCGGATTAGTACGGCTGGCAGGTTTGGTAGGCCTTTCTTCAGCACAGGTGTCATCTTGCGGAGATAGATAATTCTGAATATCTTCACGACCCAGAGCGTCAGCACCAGGAGTTTTCTCCGGTTCAGGAGCGGCAGTTCCTTCAGCCGGGTTATCCAGCCGAGCCTTCTTGCTCGGTCTAGGTTTAGCCCTGGAAAAAACCCAAAGATTGAAAAAACGGTGTAAGATGGATTAAGAGACCCATACAGAGATATGTTGTGATCAGTCCAACTTACCCAATAACTGTCTTCAGCGGTGGCAGTTGAGTGGCTGAAGATTCACCAGAAGATGAATGGGAAGTGACCTGATAATTGGAGTCAGATGGATTAAGAGGCTGACGAGTTAAACCTGCTTTAGGAGGAAAGCTAGCGCATAAATCGGAGACCTCTGAGCGGCGTTTCCGAACCGGGCTGTTCGGTAAACCGGCGGAGGTAACTACCTGGCCGCTATGCCGGGTGGTGCGTCGAGCTTCATGTTGCTGGGTCTTCACAAGAAATTTGGGATCCAAGTAAGCAAGAGGATGAGAAAATTTAATTTTCCGGTTTGCTTGGCGAGGTTTTTTCAAAGGCAAAGGAACGGCATCAGAAGAAAGAATAGTTACCTCTGGGCCTTCAGCATTGCTCGCTTCAGCGTCGTCCTGACAAATATCATCATCAATAAGACGTATAAAAAGTAAGCCAACTGAATCGAGGTCTACCCCAAGGTCCGGATTACCCGCATCATCCTCCTCTAAATCCGGGGTAGAGGAAGCGGTGTTCCTTTTCTTCTGAGCGGGCTTCTTCACCCTCGTTTTGGGTCGGGTTACCTTTTCGGTCGGCTCTTGAAACTTCTTGCTCCAAAACGGATCATCTCCCTGTCTCAGAAAGGACTGAAGTTAGCAATATGTGTATAAGGAGATCATAAATTCTATAACAAACAGAGGGGAGATACTTACAGCAGGTGGTTTGTTTGTGGCACAAAATGGAAGCAGGCCGGTTCGGGCGCAAACATATTCCGGTTCATTCAGCATCTTTTTCACAGCTTCAGTGACTTCGTCCTCCGTCAGCTGAATGTTGCAGTGCCTCAAAGGATCATCAACCCGGCCCGTGTATTGGCACATTAAACCGGAGCGGATGCTAAGGGGCAGGATGCTCCATGAAATCCAGCAACGGGCAAGATCTACCCCCGTTAAACCGTTAGCCATGAAGGCTCTGAGCTTGGACAGCTGAGGGGCATACTTACTCCTCTCTTTGGCGGTTAGCCTTGGGGGGAAGGGGTGTGTATTGCTAAGTCTCTCTGGACGGAAGCCGGGCAGTGGATTTTCTTCAGCAGGGGAAGTATCCTTGCAATAGAACCAAGTGTGATTCCATTCTTGCGGATGACTATGCAACTTGGCGTGAGGATAAGTCACCTCTTTCCTCTTTTGAATCGCCATACCACCCAGTTCCATATTAGGGCCGTCGGTGAATTCAGTACGTCGGTTCAAATGAAAACAGTCCCGGAACAGCTCTACAGTAGGCACCTCCTGGAAGTACACCTCGCAAAGCACTTGAAAATGGCAGATATTCGTGACTGAGTTTGGACCAACATCTTGTGGGCGCAACCTAAAGTTAGCCAGGACGTCCCGATAAAATTTTGAACCGGGTGGATTAAAACCCCGGGCCAGGTGATCCGCAAACACCACCACTTCTCCCTCCTGTGGGGTAGGAGGACATTCGTCTCCTGGAACCCTCCAATGGATGGCATTTTTGCTACTCAAAGCGCCAGTCAGAACTAAGTTGTTTAGTTGGGTCTCAGTGATGCGAGAGGGAACCCAGTTGCATTCGTACACCTGTTTTGCCATGAGAAAATCTACAAGACAAAGGTGTTCCGGTTTGAGAACAAGTGTGAGTGTAAACCGAAGATGCTCTTATATAGAGTAAGGTTATCTACAATGATATCATCCAGCGGTTCATCAAGGGGACTAATGGATATGTGGATTGGTTTGTTCGCTTTGCTAGAAGTTAAACCGACCAGATCTAACAGTTGTGAATATGAAAGCAGAAACAGATCCCGTACGGATTCTTTCAAAGCAATGGATCTACAGCTAGGGCGAAAAAGAAGTAAAAATATGAGGTTTGGCTCACAGCAGAACAACATAAGTTCGACAAGCAGGGAAATGAGTGAGATCTAAGGAGATGAGTACAAATTTATGGCGAACACTGAGAGGGACTACAAATCACGATACAGGTATCATCATCTGTTCGCAAAAGCTGCTATGGAGATGAACAAGGAACAGGGGCAGGATGACGAACCCTAGAACAGATCTGAAGCAAGAAGAACAGGAGCCTCACCGGGATCCAAACGGATGCAGAAGGTCGCCGCGGTGCTCTGGTCCGATCAGGTTGATGCAGCGGCCGGAGTTGATGCAGTAGCTGACGGCGGCGGCGGAGCTCCGAGGTCTGGGTCGCGAGGAAGACGAAGAAGGGGGCGAAAGGGAGGAAAGGAAGATGGCCCTCAAGTCTTATTTATAAGGCGCGGCGCGCGTGCCAGGCGCGCGAATCCAGGGGCCGGAGATTTCGGGAGCCCAGCCGTCGCCCTGATTATTGCGGATTAGCAAAAGGAGACGGTAACTTTGCACTGACGTCATATCGGTTTACCGCAGCAAAAGGAGACGAAGAAAACGGCGGTTCAACAGTTACTGGAAGACATTTGAAGACAGAAATTCTTATTAAGGATTGACATGAACCTGTTCAAATCAATCTGGGGCCTAATGTTGGGGATATTGCTATTTGGGGTAAACCGGCCTACAGGGCCCGGGTTAGCTCCGTCAATGGACCCGAGATGTTAAAGCCCAAGGAGAAATAGAAGGGCCCAAGGCCTATAATCGGTTTAGAGGTTTACGGCGTAAACCGGCCTGAGGTAAACTTGCATTGTAAGTTAAGGAATAGAGAGACCGACCCGGGCACGTTTATAAACCGGAGGTCGGGACTTTGCAGACTGACGGGCGTCACCCGTGTATATAAGGGGACGACCCGACGGCGGTTTGGGGACAGAGAACAAGAACTCGAGGTTTAGGCGAAGCTTATCGCTCCCTAGCCCTCGAAACCCATCAATCCCATCACAACTAGACGTAGGCTTTTACCTTCATTGAGGGGGCCGAACTAGTATAAACTCTGTGTCCTTGCGTCCGCTCTAACCCCTTCAAACTAACCCGTTGCGATGGCTCCACGACTAAGTCCTTTTGCCAGGACATCTGCCGTGACAAATCCACGACAGTTGGCGATAATAAACTCTGTGGGTTCTACTTGATTTGAATTACAAAATGGGGTCAGAACGGCAATGGACGTTGTTTGAATTGCTAGAATTTTTATCTGCAGTGAACATGCAACTATATGTGTGTCGTAAAAGAATTGGAATTATTCAGGGTTCGTTTGGACATTTTATACATTAAACTGGTTTTATAGCCATTTCACGTGCATATTTCAAAATTAAACTACATGCACATGCTCCGGTGCATACAAATTGGTTGTAAATCAAATCTGTGTCCTTCAGTGCATGCTTAGGTCCCATGCAAGAAATGGGAATGAATTTTTCGGGGTTCGTTTGGCCTTTTTTATACATTAACTAGGTTTTCTAGGCATTTTATGTGCATAATTCAAATTTGAACTACAAGCACATGCTCCAATGCACCAAAGTTGGTTGAAAAATCACATGTATGTCATTGGGTGAATTACTAGGTCCCATGCAAGAGATGGGAATGAATTTCAAACACCAGGGCACTGTTGATTGCCGGCAAAATGTTGAGGTACCTGGTTTTTAAATTCTAGTAAATCCAAAACTCTTCTGAAATTCATGAAACTTGGCGTGCTATCATGGAGCGGCATCAACATGTCGAGGTGAAAATTTTGTCCCATTTGGGACAGGTTTGGATATAAGCTTCTCACAAACCAGAGCTTCTCACAACAAGCATGATGGTTTCGATAGGGAACGTACCACCTTTGGGGACGAGACGATATCCGTTGCCTCTTATTGCTTTCAAAAATTATATAGTGTTAACATAGAACAACATGAGTGTTATGTTTAATCTTGGAATTTTTCGGGGTTCGTTTGGCCTTTTTTATACATTAACTGGGTTTTCTAGGCATTTTATGTGCATAATTCAAATTTGAACTACAAGCACATGCTCCAATGCACTAAAGTTGGTTGAAAAATCACATGTGTGCCCTTGGGTGAATTTCTAGGTCCCATGCAAGATATGGGAATGAAATTCAAACACCAGGGCACTGTTGATTGCCGGCAAAACGTTGAGATGCGTGGTTTTCAAATTCTAGTAAATCCAAAACTCGTCTGAAATTCATGAAACTTCGCATGCTATCATGGACTGGCATCAACATGCTGTGGTAAAAAATTTGTCCCATTTGGGGCAGGTTTGGGTATAAGCTTCTCAGAACAAGCATGATGGTTTCGATAGGGAACGTGCCACCTTTGGGGATGAAACGATATCCATTGCCTCTTATTGCTTTCAATTTTTTTCTCGTGTCAACATAGAACAGCAGGAGTGTTGTGTCAATTTTTGTGATTTTCGGGGTTCGTTTGGACATTTTTATGCATTAACTGAGTTTTCAATGCATTTATGTGCATAATTCAAATTTGAACTACATGCACATGCTCTAGTGCATACAAATTGGTTGAAAAACCAAATATGTGTCCTTGGGTGCATGCTTAGGTCCCATGCAAGAAATGGCAATGAATTTCAAACACCAGGGCACCGTTGCTTGCCGACAAAACATTGAGATGTCTGGTTTTTAAATTCTAGTAAATCCAAAACTCATCTGGAAGTCATGAAACTTGGCATTCTATCATGGAGCGTCATAAACATGCCGTGGTAAATTTGTCCCATTTGGGGCAGGTTGTGGTATATGCTTCTCACAAACCAGAGCTTCTCACAACAAGCCTAATAGTTTCGGTAGGGAACGTACGTCCCACCTTTGGGGACGACACGACATCCATTGCCTCTTATTGCTTTCAAAAAATTTCTTGTGTCCATTTTTGGGATTTTTTGGGGTTCGTTTGGACATTTTTATGCATTAACTAAGTTTCCTAGGCATTTTATGTGCACAATTCAAATTTGAACTACATGCACATGCTGCAGTGCATATAAATTGGTTGAAAAATCACATGTGTGTCCTTGGGTGCACGCTTAGGTCCCATGCAAGAGACAAGAATGAATTTCAAACACCAGGGCACTGTTTATTGCCGGCAAAACATTGAGATACCTGGTTTTTAAATTTTGGTAAATCCAAAACTCGTCTAAAATTCATGAAACTTGGCATGCTATCATGGAACGCATCGACATGCCGTGGTGAAAATTTTGTCCCATTTGGGACAAGTTTGGGTATAAGCTTCTCACAAACTAGAGCTTCTCACAACAAGCATGATTGTTTCGATAGGGAACGTACCACCTTTGGGGACGGGACGATATCCGTTGCCTCTTATTGCTTTCAAAAAATTTCTAGTGTCAACATAGAACAACAGGAATGTTGTGTTTAATCTTGGATTTTTTGGGGTTCGTTTGGCCTTTTTATACATTAACTGGGTTTTCTAGGCATTTTATGTGCATAATTCAAATTTGAACTACAAGCACATGCTCCAATGCACCAAAATTGGTTCAGAAATCACATGTGTGTCCTTGGGTGAATTTCTAGGTCCCATGCAAGAGTTGGGACTGAAATTCAAACACCAGGGCACTGTTGATTGCCGGCAAAATGTTGAGATGCCTGGTTTTTAAATTCTAGTAAATCCAAAACTCTTCTGAAATTCATGAAACTTGGCATGCTATCATGGAGTGGCATCAACATGCCGTGGTAAAAAAATTGTCCCATTTGGAGCAGGTTCGGGTATAAGCTTCTCACAAACCAGAGCTTCTCACAATAAGCATGATGGTTTCGATAGGGAACGTCCCACCTTTGGGGATGAAACGATATCCATTGCCACTTATTGCTTTCAAAAAAAAATTCTAGTGTCATGATAGAACAACAGGAGTGTTGTGTCAATTTTTGGGATTTTTCAGGGTTCGTTTGGACATTTTTATGCATTAACTGAGTTTTCAATGCACTTATGTGAATAATTAAAATTTGAACTACATGCACATGCTCCAGTGCATATAAATTGGTTGAAAAATCAAATATGTGTCCTTGGGTGCATGCTTAGGTCCCATGCAAGAAATGGGAATGAATTTCAAACAACAGGGCACCGTTGATTGCCGGCAAAACATTGAGATGCCTGGCTTTTAAATTCTAGTAAATCCAAAACTCGTCTGAAATTCATGAAAGTTGGCATGCTATCATGGAATGGCACCCGACATGCTGTGGCATTTTTAGTGTCCATTTTGAGAGACACTCGAATAATGACAGCCAACAAAGGCATTTTGAAAAAAATAGTTGCCACTTTAATATCTCAAACATTTGTAGAATTCAAACCATGTGCATTCTATTAACCATTCACGTGACGCCACGTGTCTTGGTTTTAATGGCTGTAGGAGGTGTCGTGCAGACAGCTGCTTGACCTTGACTAAACGGGAGGCGTGCAAGCGCAGTCCAGTGCGCAGGCTGACCGAGAGGCGTGCAAGCTGTCCTCCAATGCGCAGGCTCACCGGGAAGCGTGCGAGCTGTACGCTATGCAGGCTCACTGGGAAGCGAGCCATTTGACTTCCATGGCCGCCCGACTTCCTATCCTCTAATGGCGCCCGAGCCGCTGTTTAATATGGGCGGCCTTACTGTTCGCCTCCTATTCCCCTCCCTCCCGCAGACCTCCACCAACGCCATGGCGCAGAACGATCATCTGCCACTAGTCTTCAAGTTTGGTGAAGTCGACTCCGAGCCAGAGGAGATAGAAAATAAGGAGAAATGGGGCCTCATGGACATGGCATGCTCTAAAGAGACTCTCAAAATAATATAAGTGAAGCATGAGGGATCAATAATTTCTATAAAATAAAACCACCACCATGCTCTAAAAAGATATAAGCGAAGCACTAGAGCAAAATTATCTAGCTCAGAAGATATAAGTGAAGCACATAGAGTATTCTAATAAATTCTGATTCATGTGTGTCTCTCCAAAAAGGTGTGTACATCAAGGATGGTTGTGGTAAACTAAAAAGCAAAGACTCAAATCATACAAGACGCTCCAAGCAAAACACATATCATGTGGTGAATAAAAATATAGCCTCAAGTAAAGTTACCAATAGACGAAGACGACAGAGGGGATGCCTTCCGGGGCATCCCCAAGCTTAGGCTTTTGTTTGTCCTTGAATTTTAACTTGGGGTTCATTGGGCATCCCCAAGCTTAGGCTCTTGCCACTCATTATTCCAAAATCCATCAAATCTTTACCCAAAAACTTGAAAACTTCACAACACAAAACATAACAGAAAATCTCATGAGCTCTGTTAGTATAAGAAAGCAAACCACCACTTTAAGGTACTGTAATAAACTCATTATTTATTTATATTGGTGTTAAACCTAATGTATTCCAACTTCTCTATGGTTCATACCCCCCGATACTAGCCATAGATTCATCAAAATAAGCAAACAACACACGAAAACAGAATCTGTCAAAAACAGAACAGTCTGTAGTAATCTGTATCAAAGGTATACTTATGGAACTCCAAAAATTCTAAAATAAATTGGTGGACGTGAGTAATTTATCTATTAATCATCTGCAAAAATAATCAACTTAAAATCACCTTCTATTAAAAAATGTCAGCTAATCTCGTGAGCGCTAAAGTTTCTGTTTTTTACAGCAAGATCGCAAAGACTTCACCCAAGTCTTCCCAAAGGTTCTACTTGGCCCATACACTAATTAAAACATAAAACCACATCTAATCAGAGTCTAGATGAATTATTTATTTGTAAACAGGAACAAAAATCAAGGAACAGAAACAAAATTGGGTTGCCTCCCAACAAGCACTATCGTTTAACGCCCCTAGCTAGGCATAATTTTATTGATGCTCACAAGGATGATAATAATTGAAACACAAAGAGAGCATCATAAAACATGTGGCAAACACATATAAGTCTAACATACTTCCTATGCATATGCATCTTATAGGCAAACAAATTATCAAGGCAAGCAAAAACTAGCATATGCAAGGAAGAAGAAAGAGACGATAGCAATCTCTACATGAGGAGAGGTAATTTACTAACATGAGTATTTCTACAACCATATTTTCCTGTCTCATAGTAATTACATGTAGGATCATAAGGAAATTCAACAATATAGCTATCACATAACATATTCTCAACATGATCCACATGCATGCAAAGTTGACACTCTTCCGAAATAGTGGGATTAACATTAACTAAAGTCATGACCTCTCCAAACCCACTTTTATCAAAAACTTCAGAAGATTGAACATTATCCAAATATGTGGGATCTAAAGTTGACACTCTTCCAGACCCACTTTCAGTATTATTGCAAACATTATTATCAATCTCATATTCATCATGGGGCTTAAATAAATTTTCAAGATTGTAAGAGTGAATCTCTTCATAAATTCCTTCATCACAATTTTCAGATTCACGGATTTCAAGCAAAACCTCATAAAGATAATCTAGTGCACTCAAATCACTAGAAATTGGTTCATAATAATTGGATCTCTTAAAAATATTAGCAAGGGGATGAGGATCCATAAACTTTTAGCAAGCGAAGATGCAAGCAAAAAGAAGGCACATGGTAACACCAGATCGAACGGAAGGAGGGCGAAGAAAAGGCAAAGGTTTTTGAAAATTGTTTTAGAAGTGGGGGAGAAGAAAACGAGAGGCGAATGGAAAATAATGTAATGTGAGGAAGAAGAGTTTATGATGGGTACTTGGTATGTCTTTACTTGAGCGTAGATCTCCCCGGCAACGGCGCCAGAAATCCGCACGTTGGCGGGAGATCAAATCTTGACTTGACATGGCGTAAGCCTCCCTGACAACGGCGCCAGAAATCCTTCTTGCTACCTCTTGAGCATGCGTTAGTTTTCCCTTGAAGAGGAAAGGGTGATGCAGCAAAGTAGCATAAGTATTTCGCTCAGTTTTGAGAACCAAGGTATCAATCCAGTAGGAGACTGCACGCAAATCGCCTAGTACCTGCACAAACAATCAAGAACCTTGCAACCAACACGATAAAGGGGTTTTCAATCCCTTCACGGCCACTTGCAAAAGTGAGATCTGATAAAGATAATAAGATAAATATTTTTGGTATTTTTGTTGTATAGATTGGAAAGTAAAGATTGCAAAATAAACGACGACAGGTATTGGCAAGTTGACGATAAACTAATGTGATGTAAAATAGACCCGGGGGGCATAGGTTTCACTAGTGGCTTCTCTCATGATAGCATATATTACGGTGGGTGAACAAATTACTGTCGAGCAATTGATAGAAAAGCGCATAGTTATGAGAATATTTAGGCATGATCGTGAACATAGGCATCACGTCCGTGTCAAGTAGACCGAATCGATTCTGCATCTACTGCTATTACTCAACACATTGACCGCTATCCATCATGCATCTAGAGTATTAAGTTCATAAGAACAGAGTAACACATTAAGCAAGATGACATGATGTAGAGGGATAAACTGAAGCAATATGATATAAACCCCATCTTTTTATCCTCGATGGCAATAATACAATACATGCCTTGCTGCCCCTGCTATCACTGGGAAAGGACACCGCAAGATTGAACCCAAAGCTAAGCACTTCTCCCATCGCAAGAAAGATCAATCTAGTATGCCAAACTAAAGCGATAATTCGAAGAGACTTGCAAAGATATCAAATCATGCATATAAGAATTCAGAGAACAATCAAATATTGTTCACAGATAATCTTGACCATAAACCCACAATTCATCGGATCTCGGCTAACACACCGCAAAAAGTATTACATCGAATAGATCTCCAAGAACATTGAGGAGAACTTTGTATTGAGAACTAAAGCGAGAGAACAAGCCATCTAGTTAATAACTATGGACCTGAAGGTCTGTGGTAAACTACTCACACATCATCGGAGAGGCTATGGTGTTGATGTAGAAGCCCTCCGTGATCAAATCCCCCTCCGGCAGATCGCCAGAAAAGGCCCCAAGATGGGAACTCACGGGTACAGAAGGTTGCGGGGGTGGAAAATTGGTTTCGTGGCTCTCCTAGATGTTTTTAGGGTATAAGAGTATATATAAGCGAAAGAAGTAGGTCGGTGGACCTACGAGGGGCCCACGAGGGTGGGGGCGCGCCTACCCCCCTCGGCGCACCCTCCTGCCTCGTGGCCGCCTTGTTGCGTCTCTGACTTCCACTGCAAGTCTCCTGGATTGCGTTCGTTCCAAGAAAGATCCTCGCGAAGGTTTCGTTCGTTTGATATTCCTTTTCTGTGAAACACTGAAATAGGCAAAAAATAACAACTGGCACTGGGCCTCCAGTTAATAGGTTAGTCCCAAAAATAATATAAAAGAGCATATTAAAGCCCATTAAACATCTAAAACAGATAATATAATAGCATGGAATGATAAAAAATTATAGATACATTGGAGACGTATGAGCATCCCCAAGCTTCATTCATGCTCGTCCTCAAGTAGGTCAATGATAAAAATAGAATTTTTGATGTGGAATGCTACCTAACATAATTTTCAATGTAATTTTTGTTATTGTGGCATGAATGTTCAGATCCGAAAGATTCAAGACAAGAGTTTAATATTGAATTAAAAATAATAATACTTCAAGCATACTAATAAGGCAATCATGTCTTCTCCAAATAACATGGCCAAAGAAAGTTATCCCTACAAATTCATATAGTCTGGCTATGTTGTATCTTCATCACACAAAGTATTTAATCATGCACAACCCCAATGAAAAGCCAAGCAATTGCTTTATACTTTGATGTTCTCAAACTTTTTCAACTTTCACGCAATACATGAGCATGAGCCATGGACGTAGCACTATAGGTGGAATAGAATGGTGGTTGTGGAGAAGACAAAAAGGAGAAGATAGTCTCAAATCAACTAGGCGTATCAACGAGCTATGGAGATGCCCATCAATAGATATCAATGTGAGTGAATAGGGATTTCCCTGCAATGGATGCATTAGATCTATAAGTGTATGAAAGCTCAACAAAAGAAACTAAGTGGGTGTGCATCCAACTCGCTTGCTCACGAAGACCTGGGGAATTTTAAGGAAGCCCATCATTGGAATATACAAGCCAAGTTCTCTAATGAAAAATTCCCACTAGTATATGAAAGTGACAAAATAAGAGACTCTCTATCATGAAGATCACGGTGCTACTTTGAAGCACAAGTGTGGAAAAAGGATAGTAACATTGTCCCTTCTCTCTTTTTCTCTCATCATTTTTTTGGTGGGCTTCTTTGGCCTCTTTTTTTATTTGGGCTTCTTTGGCCTATTTTATTTTTTTTTCGTCCGGAGTCTCATCCCGACTTATGGGGGAATCATAGTCTCCATCATCCTTTCCTCACATGGGACAATGCTCTAACAATGAAGATCATCACACTTTTGTTTACATACAACTCAAGAATTACAACTTGATACTTAGAACAATATGACTCTATGTGAATGCCTCCGGCGGTGTACCGGGATATGCAATGAATCAAGAATGACATGTATGAATGATTAATGGTGGCCTTGCCACAAATACGATGTCAACTACATGATCATGCAAAGCAATATGACAATGATGGAGCATGTCATAATAAAAGGAATGGTGGAAAGTTGCATGGCAATATATCTCGGAATGGCTATGGAAATGCCATGATAGGTAGGTATGGTGGCTGTTTTGAGGAAGGTATATGGTGGTGTATAATACCGGCGAAAGGTGTGCGGTATTAGAGAGGTTAGCAATGGTGGAAGGGTGAGAGTGCGTATAATCCATGGACTCAACATTAGTCATAAAGAACTCATATACTTATTGCAAACATCTATTAGTTATCAAAACGAAGTACTACGCGCATGCTCCTAGGGGGATAGATTGGTAGGAAAATACCAGCGCTCATCCCCGACCGTCACTCATAAGGAAGACAATCAATAAATAAATCATGCTCCGACTTCGTCACATAACGGTTCACCATACGTGCATGCTACGGGAATCACAAACTTTAACACAAGTATCTCTCAAATTCACAACTACTCAACTAGCATGACTCTAATATCACCATCTTCATATCTCAAAACAATCATAAAGAATCAAACTTCTCATAGTATTCCACGCACTTTATATGATAGTTTTTATTATACCCATCTTGGATGCTCATCATATCAGGACTAATTTTATAGCCAAAGCAAATTACCATTTTGTTCTAAAAGACTCTCAAAATAATATAAGTGAAGCATGAGAGATCAATAATTTCTATAAAATAAAACCACCACCATGCTCTAAAAAGATATAAGCGAAGCACTAGAGCAAAATTATCTAGCTCAAAAGATATAAGTGAAGCACATAGAGTATTCTAATAAATTTCGATTCATGTGTGTCTCTCCCAAAAGGTGTGTACAGAAAGGATTATTGTGGTAAACTAAAAAGCAAAGACTCAAATCATACAAGACGCTCCAAGCAAAACACATATCATGTGGTGAATAGAAATATAGCCTCAAGTAAAGTTACCGATAGACGAAGACGAAAGAAGGGATGCCTTCCAGGGCATCCCCAAGCTTAGGCTTTTGGTTGTCCTTGAATTTTACCTTAGGGCTCCTTGGGAATCCCCAAGATTAGGTTCTTTCCACTCCTTATTCCAAAATCCATCAAATCTTTACCCAAAAACTTGAAGACTTCACAACACAAAACTTAACAGAAAATCTCATGAGCTCCGTTAGTATAAGAAAGCAAACCACCATTTTAAGGTACTGTAATGAACTCATTATTTATTTATATTGGTGTTAAACCTACTGTATTCCAACTTCTCTATGGTTCATACCCCCCGATACTAGCCATAGATTCATCAAAATAAGCAAACAACACACGAAAAACAGAATCTGTCAAAAGCAGAACAGACTATAGTAATCTGTATCAAACATATACTTATGGAACTCCAAAAATTCTTAAATAAATTGGTGTACATGAGGAATTTATCTATTAATCATCTGCAAAAATAATCAACCTAAAATCACTCTCCAGTAAAAAATGGCAGCTAATCTCGTGAGCGCTAAAGTTTCTGTTTTTTACAGCAAGATCGCAAAGACTTCACCCAAGTCTTCCCAAAGGTTCTACTTGGCACAAACACAAATTAAAACATATAACCACATCTACTCAGAGGCTATATGAATTATTTATTACTAAACAGGAACTAAAAGCAAGGAACAATAAAAATTGGGTTGCCTCCCAACAAGCGTTATCGTTTAATGCCCCTGGCTAGGGATAATTTTTATTGATGCTCACAAGGATGATAATAATTGAAACACAAAGAAAGCATCATAAAACATGTGACAAACACATCTAAGTCTAACATACTTCCTATACATAAGCATCATATAGGCAAACAAATTATTAAGGCAAGCAAAAACTAGCATATGCAAGGAAGAAGAAAGAGACGATAGCAATCTCAACATGAGGAGAGGTAATTTACGAACATGAATATTTCTACAACCATATTTTCCTCTCTCATAGTAATTACATGTAGGATCATAAGCAAATTCAAAAATATAGCTATCACATAACATATTCTCAACACGATCCACATGCATGCAAATTTGACAATCTTCCAAAATAGTGGGATTAACATTAACTAAAGTCATGACCTCTCCAAACCCACTTTTATCAAAAACTTCATAAGATTGAACATTATCCAAATATGTGGGATCTAAAGTGGACACTCTTCCAGACCCTCTTTCAGTATTATTGCAAACATTTTTATCAATCTCATATTCATCATGGGGCTTAAATAAATTTTCAAGATTGTAAGAATGTCGGTGTACTAAAGTAGGGGTACCTTAGTACCCCAGACTTGTGCACGGGCAGTTGTAGCACCCTGCGGCAAGGCCCGCCCAGGAAGCGCCAAGAGAAGACCAAGCATTCAAGACAAGGCCCCCGGCAAGAGGAGCTTGCCGGGCCAAGAAGACAAGGCCCCCGGCAAGAGGAGCTTGCCGGGCCAAGAAGACAAGACCCCGGCAAGAGGAGCTTGCCGGGACGACTGAGCCCATGTAATGCCATCCAAGAACAAAGTATACGAGACAGAAGATCGAGACCCCGACAAGAGGATCTTGTCGGGAAGGCCGAACCCAGGCACCACAAGAGAAGCCCGCCACGGCGCGCTATGCGCCCCGGCAAGGCCTGATAGCCGGCAAGCTATCAGGCACAGGAAGACGACCCCCGCGGCAAGCCACTTGCCGCGGCAAATCGCCACCTCAGGACTGCGCTCCAGCTCGCCCGCCCACGCGTCGCTCCGGGGCTTCCCCCAAGGGCACGTGGCGGGGCACCGCGCAGCCTGGGGCATGCGGTGGCATGCAGCCGCCACCGTGGCGAGCGGTGGCGCACCTAACGGTCCGCCTCGGTGCTGTCCAGGCGACCGTGACGGGCATTTAATGCCCTTGTACCCTACCGTCAGAAGTAGGTATGATAACACTGTGCCGCACTATAGCGCCACTGTTCCCGCGCTATTACAACTACCACCCCTTTTACACTTTTACCCCTTTCTCTTACGTTGACACCTGTCGGTGACCCCTTTGCGCTATAAAAGGAGGCCCGTGTGCAACGTAGAGGGGGTTCCGGCGTTCCGAGGTTCGGAGATTTGGGATCCAGACAGCCATACGCTCGGTGCAGCTAGCTCTCCAAGCTCCCGAGCTCCCCAGTTCAATACAACCAAGCAGGAGTAGGGTTTTACGCGTCCATCGCGGCCCGAACCTGGGTAAACCGCCCGTGTGCTCGCCTCGATCTGCTCTCCGTGCTCCCTCCGCCCCCCTCACCGGACAACGAAAGGGGCTCCGGCCCCATAGGTGCTCGCGGGGGACGCAGTCCGCCCCGACATCTTTGGCGCGCCAGGTAGGGGGACTCGGCGGGGGACAGCCCGCTCCTGCGGATCCCAGGATCCGTCTAGTCGAAGCAGGTGCCCCCGATAAGCCTTGCTCCGGCAAGCAGATCAGCAGTCTGAACGCTGAGGAACAGTCCGCTCCTACGGATCCGAGGATCTGTCCAGTTGAAGCGGGGGTTCCCGACAAGCTTTGGCATTCTTTCCCACGGGCTCGTGTGCGGCCCTCCTCGAGTATCCACTCGCGCAGAGACTGGGCAAGAAGCAGCTGCTCCTTGAGGAGGGCCGCCTTCTGGCCGCTGGGCGAACGATTCGCCTCCAGCGAGCTCTGCGCCGCTCCCGTAGCCGCAGAAGTTAGCGCCAGAAGTCACGAGAAAGGCGACCTCGTTCCCCGACGCGCCTCGTCCGCCGGGGTGCCGAACGAGTTGACGCCGACCGTGGGAGGAATCTTGCCAGCGCGGTTGCCGGAACCCGTTCCGCCAACCATCCTCTCTGCCCAAGTCTTGCCGCAGTTGCATGTGATCCTTGGCGCAGAGAGGGGCGCGGATCCCCAAGCATAGCTACGCCTAGCTCCGGAGGGTCGTGAGGCCCTGCGCCTTTGCTTACCCCCAGGATGGGCTGGATGCTGCCCAAGGAGGTTTTACCCTACCGGGCGGCAAGCAATAAGAAAAGATAAGTTGCCGGAGCTCGAGCAATTGCCCCATCAATTTTCAAGAGTTATCTCCCTCGAACGACCGAGCCTTGGTTGAGAGGCCTGAGCGCGGAAGGACCGGCACGAGACTGGTTGCGCCCTCATTTCGTTTCGAGTCCGCTCAACGACTTGAGTGTGCTACACCCCGAGTAGCGTCCTCACTTTGTTTCGAGCTCGCCCGGCACCCTAAGCGTGCTGCGGCCGCAGTCGCACCGCTTACTTTGCCTTGAGCCTGCTCAACAACCTGAGTGAGCGGCAACCAGCCGCGGCGAGGTTTCTTGCCGGTGGTAGCCCCGCCAGCGGGTCGCTGACGTCCCGCACTCGGCCCCCGTGGCAAGGCGGAGGCCTACGCCGGCAAGTCCCCGAAAGCGTAGGGCGGAAACAAACAAGGCGCCGGTCAAGTAGAGCAGATAACAGTGCGATGCATTGCCTAAGATAAAAAGTTATATTACAAAATGCCTTACTGCTGCTCTAACCAGCCGTTTCCATGGCATATTTAACAGCGGCAGGGAAAGGAGATAAAAGAAAGGGGCAGGCGGCCTAGTCCACGCGGTCGCCCTCGATCCTCTTGACCCCGGCCGCCTTCTTGACGATAGGGGCGATGAGGGCCCGGATCCCCGTCAGGTCTGCGTTCTCCGGCAAGGGCCTGAGGACGTTGGTAAGCCTGATGTCGGGATTGCGGAAAACGATCTTCACCAGCACCCTCTCGAGGGCCCCGGAGATGGCCTCCCGCGTCTCGTCGGCCCGCTCCTTCGGAAGCGACGTCCGGAGGTGCTGGAGCGCCTGCACCACCCCCTGGAAGAAGGAAGTGAGCTTGGCGCTGGGCACGACGTCCTCGTCGGTGAGGGACTGGTGGCCCTCGATCCCCAGCAGCGTCAGCTCCTTGTCGATGGCGGCGGCGATGTCGACGAGGCCCTCGGTCCACCGCTCCACTGTATCCCTGAAGGTGTTCTGGGAAACGGCGGCGCGCCTCAGCAGCTCCTCGTTGCCGTCGACCTCCTTCCGTAAAGCCGCCTCCCGCTCCTTAGCGCTGTCCAGCGCCTTGCCGAGCGCCTCCAATTTCAGTTCCAGAGTGGAGTTGGAGTTCTTGGCGGCGTCAAGCTCCCGGATCTTCTCGGCGAAGCGACCCTGAAGCTCACCGAGGGTGAGCGCACCCTTCTCGCGCTCCTGCCGGAGCGCGGCGAGCTCCTCGTCCTTCGCCTTGAGGTCGGAATCGAGCTGCGCCGCCCTCGCCTCCAGCCCCTTCTTGGTGACCTCAGCGGCTGCAGCAGCGTCCTGCGCCTTCTTCAGGTCTCCGCTGAGCGCCCGCTCGCGCGCGGCAACCTCCTCCTCGTGGTTGGCGAGGCTGGCCTTTTTCAGCACCAGCTCGCCTTCCCGCGCGGATAACTCCGCGGCGGCAAGCCTCTGCTGCTCCTCGGCCTCCCCGTCGCCCGCGGGGATATCAACACCGTCCGCCTCCCGAGCGCCGGCAACGTCGTCGGCATCGCCATGCGCGCCCTCCTCGACGACGACCTCTCCCCATCCCGTGATTATGGGGAACGGACGCCTCGAAAGCCGCGCCTCACCCCCGTTCATTTATCGAGCCGCGCCTCCGCACCTCCCTCCACTTAAAGAGGGAACGGGCGTTTCGCCCCCACGACGCCGCGATAAGCGCGCGCCGCCTGGGGAAGGTACGACGGGTGCGGAGTTAAGGAGCAGCGCGACCAAGGCCATGCGTGCCCGTGCACTGTTAGGGCCTGGCCCAACGACGCTCGGCACCGTGTGTGGCCCAGGCCCGGGGGCTCCTGTCGGTGTACTAAAGTAGGGGTACCTTAGTACCCCAGACTTGTGCACGGGCAGTTGTAGCACCCTGCGGCAAGGCCCGCCCAGGAAGCGCCAAGAGAAGACCAAGCATTCAAGACAAGGCCCCCGGCAAGAGGAGCTTGCCGGGCCAAGAAGACAAGGCCCCCGGCAAGAGGAGCTTGCCGGGCCAAGAAGACAAGACCCCGGCAAGAGGAGCTTGCCGGGACGACTGAGCCCATGTAATGCCATCCAAGAACAAAGTATACGAGACAGAAGATCGAGACCCCGACAAGAGGAGCTTGTCGGGAAGGCCGAACCCAGGCACCACAAGAGAAGCCCGCCACGGCGCGCTATGCGCCCCGGCAAGGCCTGATAGCCGGCAAGCTATCAGGCACAGGAAGACGACCCCCGCGGCAAGCCACTTGCCGCGGCAAATCGCCACCTCAGGACTGCGCTCCAGCTCGCCCGCCCACGCGTCGCTCCGGGGCTTCCCCCAAGGGCACGTGGCGGGGCACCGCGCAGCCTGGGGCATGCGGTGGCATGCAGCCGCCACCGTGGCGAGCGGTGGCGCACCTAACGGTCCGCCTCGGTGCTGTCCAGGCGACCGTGACGGGCATTTAATGCCCTTGTCCCCTACCGTCAGAAGTAGGTATGATAACACTGTGCCGCACTATAGCGCCACTGTTCCCGCGCTATTACAACTACCACCCCTTTTACACTTTTACCCCTTTCTCTTACGTTGACACCTGTCGGTGACCCCTTTGCGCTATAAAAGGAGGCCCGTGTGCAACGTAGAGGGGGTTCCGGCGTTCCGAGGTTCGGAGATTTGGGATCCAGACAGCCATACGCTCGGTGCAGCTAGCTCTCCAAGCTCCCGAGCTCCCCAGTTCAATACAACCAAGCAGGAGTAGGGTTTTACGCGTCCATCGCGGCCCGAACCTGGGTAAACCGCCCGTGTGCTCGCCTCGATCTGCTCTCCGTGCTCCCTCCGCCCCCCTCACCGGACAACGAAAGGGGCTCCGGCCCCATAGGTGCTCGCGGGGGACGCAGTCCGCCCCGACAAAGAAGAATCACCCCAATCATGATCATTGAAAAAAGTAGTAGACATAGCAAAATTAACATCCCCAAGCTTAGGGTTTTGCATATTTTTAGCATGATTGACATTTATAGAATTTATAATAACATCGTTGCAATCATGCTTTTTATTCAAAGATCTATCGTGAATCTCTTCATAAATTTCTTCATCACAATTTTCAGATTCACGAATTTCAAGCAACACCTCATAAAGATAATCTAGTGCACTCAAATCACTAGAAATTGGTTCATCATAATTGGATCTCTTAAAAAGATTAGCAAGGGGATGAGGATCCATAAACTTTTAGCAAGCGAAGATGCAAGCAAAAAGAAGGCACATGGTAACACAAGATCGAATGGAAGGAAGGCGAAGAAAAGGCAAAGGTTTTCGAAAATCGTTTTAGAAGTGGGGGAGAGGAAAATGAGAGGCGAATGGCAAATAATGTAATGCGAGGGAGATGAGTTTATGATGGGTACTTCATATGTCTTTGTAACGCCCTCGATGCGGCTATAGCTCCCACGTGTCGAAGCACGACTTAGAGGCATAACCGCATTGAAAGCAATGTCGCAAGTGAGGTAATCTTCACACAACCCATGTAATACATAAGGGAAAGAGATACATAGTTGGCTTACAATCGCCACTTCACACAATACATGAGTAAAGCATTACATCATACAGATACAATCAAGATCCGACTACGGAACCAAAATAAAAGAAGACTACCCCAAATGCTACACAGATCCCCGATCGTCCCAACTGGGCTCCACTACTGATCAACTGAAACGAAACAACACAATGAACAAGATCTTCATCGAGCTCCTCCTTGAGCTCGGGTGCGTCACCTGCACGGTTTCATCGGCACCTGCAAACTGGTTTTGGAAGTATCTGTGAGTCACGGGGACTCAACAATCTCACACCCGCGAGATCAAGACTATTTAAGCTTAAAGGTAGGACAGGGTAGTGAGGTGGAGCTGCAGCAAGCGACTAGCAAATATGGTGGCTAACATACGCAAAAGAGAGCGAGAAGAGAAGGCAAAAGCACGGTCGAACAACTATGATCAAGAAGTGATCCTGAAACTACTTACGTCAAGCATAACTCCAACACCGTGTTCACTTCCCGGACTCCGCCGAGAAGAGACCATCACGGTTACACACACGGTTGGTGTATTTTAATTAAGATCAACTTCGGGTTTTCTACAACCGGACATTAACAAATTCCCATCTGCCACATAACCGCGGGCACGGCTTTCGAAAGTTCAAACCCTGCAGGGGTGTCCCAACTTAGCCCATGATAAGCTCTCGCGATCAACGAAGGATATTCCTTCTCCCCGAGAAGACCCGATCAGTCTCGGAATCCCGGCTACAAGACATTTCGACAGTAATAAAACAAGACCAGCAAAGCTGCCCGATGCGCCGACATCCTGATAGGAGCTGCACATATCTTGTTCTCAGGGCAACACCGGATAAGTCAAGCTACGAGTAAAACCAGACTTCGAGTTTCCCCGAGGTGGCCCCGCAGGTTGCTCGGTTCGAACCAGCACTTAGAGAAGCACTGGCCCGGGGAGGGCTAAATAAAGATGACCCTCGGGCTGGCCGACCCAAGGGAAAGGGATAGGTGGTAGGCAAATGGTAAGACCAATGTTGGGCCTTGCTGGAGGAGTCTTATTCAAAGCGAACTGTCAAGGGGGTCCCATAAATCACCCAACCGCGTTAGGGACGCAAAATCCAGGAACATAACACCGGTATGACGGAAACTAGGGCGGCAAGAGTGGAACAAAACACCAGGCATAAGGCCGAGCCTTCCACCCTTTACCAAGTATATAGATGCATTAATTAAATAAGATATATTGTGATATCCCAACAAGTAAACATGTTCCAATCAGGGACAACATCTCCATGTTCCAACAAGGAACAAACTTCATCTTCACCTGCAACTAACAACGCTATAAGAGGGGCTGAGCAAAGCGGTAACATAGCCAAACAACGGTTTGCTAGGACAAGGTGGGTTAGAGGCTTGGTTTGACAATATGGGAGGCATGATAAGCAAGTGGTAGGTAACACAGCATAGGCATAGCAAAAGAGCGAGCAACTAGCAAGCAAAGATAGAAGTGATTTCGAGGGTATGGTCATCTTGCCTGCAAAGTTCTCAGGGTTGTCGAAAGCTTGATCCTCGTAAGTGTTCTCAACAGGTTCCTCGTTCACGTACTCGTCTCCCGGCTCTACCCAAGGCAAGAACACAAGCAAAGGGGACAAACATCAATCACGATGCAATGCGCAAGCAACATGATGCAAAACATGGCATGATATGCGAGATGTGGTATGCAATGCATATGCGTGCTCCGGAAGGAAAAGATTAACAAGGCATAATCTTGGCAAACCAAGTATGCCACTGCAAAGGTGAGGTGATTTCGGATGAAATCGATATAAAGATCACCGGAATCGGATGCACGGTTTGCAAATGACAAGCAAAACAAGAATGACAAGATTCTGCCATTAACAGCATGATGCTACTTAGCAAGCAACAAGAAATTAAACTACTGCCCCCAAACGTACCAGCAAAGCATATGAAAGTGATCTACTCAAGATGCTTGACAAAATATGAACACTGAGCTACGACTAAATCACACCACAACAGGTTCAAACAATCATGGCAAAAGTGCAAAAGATAACAGGTTCACAGACTTAGTGAAAATAACCTGCTACAGGAACAGTATATAGCGAAATATGGTATGGCATGGATATACTCAAAGCATTGAACAAAAGTCCCTTACTGACCATGAGCCAAAAAGGATCAGAAAATACACTAGCACCCATGTCAAATAAGCAAGTTACGTTACAGTTTTCAGACTTAGCAGAAAACTGGACATGTCAAGAACAGATAACAAGTAGGCATGTTTACGAGCTCGATGCACTCACTACAGAGCATTTCATGATAAAATAAGCATTCACCCATCAATAAGACATGTCCTAGAAGCTACTCATGGCAAGAACAACATCATAGCATGCAAGGATCAACTACAACAAGCTTGGCAAAATCGAATAACATGTAAACAATCTGCCAGTAACATTTTATAGCAAAAGTAGAGCTCGATTGACTCAAGCTATGGCACTCCATAATTACAATCAAAGGCACGGATTGATAGAGCACATTCTTATGTTCAAAACATCCTTAGTGATCATGCTCAAAAGAGGCATAGATCTCTCTGAAACAACATGAACACATGGCATAAAAATAACAGCAGGGAATGACTTGGTGAAATTACTAAGTCTCTGAAATCAGCAAGATTATGATCCCTAGTTTGCATGCTTGTGCTAGTCACCACAAAGATCACAAAAATACATGACATAAACCCCTGTAAAGATGGCATGGCATATTACAAAATACATGTAGGACTCCGGTTCATAGGATGCACACTTCAATCATGCCAAAAATGACAAAAGTGCATGTACTGATAATAATCTGGAACTAACATCACACAGCCCTCTTCCAACAGCATTTCGGGCATCAAGATGAGCTCGAATGAAAATTATGCAATGAGATGAAATGATGTACTCGTCGGGGCGAACAAATCGACATATTACACGCATGAAACGGAGCAGTATGCAGAGAGTTATGGCATGTCAAACTTAGCAACCAAATGAGGGAAAAAAGGGGACTTGGTGGAAAAATCACCTCCGCGAAAAGCGGGACGAAGAGATCCGAGATCGGGGCGCCGTTTGGTTGGAGGGAGTGGTGGATCTGATCCCGATCCGGATCCCACGTACTCCGACGAAGGCGACGAACTCCGGCGAGGTCCTAGCGGCGCGGGGAGGCACGGGAGACGAGACGGCGGCGTCGGGAGGCGCGCGGGACGACACGGCGCCGGAGGCGGCGAGCTCGGCGGCATACAGGCGCGGCGCAGGAGGCGAGGTCGTGGCGGCGGCTGCGGAGACTAACGGCAGCGGCTCGCGAGTGCGGCGCGTGCGGCAGCGCTAGGCGGGGAAGCGGGCGCGGGGCGCGAGAGGAGGTCAGCGGCGGCGGGAGGCGCGGCGCAGCGAGGTGGCGGTGGCGGAGCACAGCGGGGCGGCGGCCGGCGAGCAACACGGCGGCGGCGGTGGCGTGGCCTCAGGCGCGGAGGCGCGCGGAACCAGCGGGCGGCGGCGGCGGGCCCGGCGTGGCCCGGTTCGGCCCCGGGGTGGGCCGGATCTGGGCCCCGGGCGGCGGCGACGTGGCCTGCGAGGATTGGGCGTGGATGCGACGGTTGCTGATGTGGCGGCCTGCGATTGGCCGGAGTGAGGTGGCAGCGGGGTTGGACGCGTCCGGCGCGGACGGACATGTCCGGCGGCGCGGAGGGAGTTTGCTAGGGTTTCATCTGCGATTTGGACGGGGGAGGCACATATTTATAGCTAGGAGGAGTTAGGAAGCTCCAAATGGAGTGCGGTTTTCGGCCACGCGATCGTGATCGAACGACCGAGATGATGAAAGGGGTTTAGGTGGGTTTTGGGCCAGTTTGGAGGGGTGTTGGGCTGCAAAGAGAAGGAGGCTTTCATGGTTACCCGGTTAACCGTTGGAGTATCAAACGACCTCCGAATGACCCGAAATTTGACAGGCGGTCTACCGGTGCTATACCAAGGCCGCTTGACAAACCTCGGTCCATTCCGAGACAGTTAAATACCCGCTCACGGGAAAAGGTAAAAGGAGACGCCGGGGAACATAGGAGCGCCGGATTGCAAAACGGACAACGGGGAAAATGCTCGGATGCATGAGACGAACACATATGCAAATGCGATGCACATGATGACATGATATGAAATGCAGATGATGACATGGCAAAGTGTAACACGCAAGCACATGACATGGCAACGACGGCGAATAACTGGCGGACACCTGGCGCATCAAATCCGGGGCGTTACAGTCTTGACTTGAGCGTAGATATCCCCGGCAACGGTGCCAGAAATCCGCACATTGGCGGGAGATCAAATCTTGACTTGACTTGGCGTAAGCCTCCCCAACAACGGCGCCAGAAATCCTTCTTGCAACTTCTTGAGCATGCGTTGGTTTTCCCTTGAAGAGGAAAGGGTGATGCAGCAAAGTAGCGTAAGTATTTCCCTCAGTTTTTGAGAACCAAGGTATCAATCCAGTAGGAGACTACATGCAAATCACCTAGTACCTGCACAAACAATCAAGAACCTTGCAACCAACGCGATAAAGGGGTTGTCAATCCCTTCACGGCCACTTGCAAAAGTGAGATCTGATAAAGATAATAAGATAAATATTTTTGGTATTTTTGTTGTATAGATTGGAAAGTAAATATAGCAAAATAAACGGTGATAGAAATTGGCAAGTTGACGATAAACTAATATGATGTAAAATAGACCCGGGGGCCATAGGTTTCACTAGTGGCTTCTCTCATGATAGCATATATTACGGTGGGTGAACAAATTACTGCCGAGCAATTGATAGAAAAGCGCATAGTTATGAGAATATCTAGGCATGATCATGAACATAGGCATCACATCCGTGTCAGGTAGACCGAAACGATTCTGCATTTACTACTATTGCTCCACACATTGACCGCTATCCAGCATGCATCTACAGTATTAAGTTCATAAGAACAGAGTAACGCATTAGGCAAGATGACATGATGTAGAGGGATAAACTCAAGAAATATGATATAAACCCCATATTTTTATCCTCAATGGCAACAATACAATACATGCCTTGCTGGGAAAGGACACCGCAATATTGAACCCAAAACTAAGCACTTCTCCCATTGTAAGAAAGATCAATCTAGTAGGCCAAACTAAACCAATAATTCGAAGAGACTTGCAAAGATATCAAATCATGCATATAAGAATTCAGAGAAGAATCAAATATTGTTCATAGATATTCTTGATCATAAACCCACAATTCATAGGATCTCGGCAAACACACCGCAAAAAGTATTATATCGAATAGATCTCCAAGAACATCGAGGAGAACTTTGTATTGAGAACTAAAGAGAGAGAAGAAGCCATCTAGCTAATAACTGTGGACCTGAAGGTCTGTGGTAAACTACTCACGCATCATCGGAGAGGCTATGGTGTTGATGTAGAAGCCCTCCGTGATCAAATCCCCCTCCAGCGGATCGCCGGAAAAGGCCCCAAGATGGGATCTCACGGGTACAGAAGGTTGCGGCAGTGGAAAAGTGGTTTCGTGGCTCTGGTGGATTTTTTAGGGTACAAGAGTATATATAGGCAAAAGAGGTAAGTCTGTAGAGCTACGAGGGGCCCACGAGGGTGGGGGCGCGCCTAACCCCCCTGGGCGCGCCCTCCTGCCTCGTGGCCGGCTCATTGCATCTCTGACTTCCACTCCAGGTCTCCTGGATTGCGTTCATTCCAAGAATGATCCTCGCGAAGGTTTCGTTCCGTTTGGATTCCGTTTGATATTCCTTTTCTGCGAAACACTGAAATAGGCACACAAAAAACAGCAACTAGCACTGGGCCTCCGGTTAATAGGTTAGTCCCAAAAATAATATGAAAGAGCATATTAGAGCCCATTAAACATCCAAAACAAATAATTTAATAGCATGGAATGATAAAAAATTATAGATACGTTGGAGACGTATCACCCGTGCCAGCGACCATCCACATAGCATTAACGAGCTGGTTGCTGAGCACTATCGCAGAGCTAGAAGCCGTGGGCGTCAGCGAGGTCTCCGGGGAGCCGCGCGAGCTCGTGTACATGCCAGCGCACGTCCCAGTGCCCGTGCGTACCCCTCCACCCACCGTGGCGCCGGCCCCCGTGCGTTTGGCTGCACCCGCCGCGCCAGTGCCCGTGCGTGCGCGCCCCTCAGTGGCATGGGATGCTGCCGTCGACCGCTACCTCTCAGTGGCGCCAGTTGTCGTCCTGCCGGGCCCCGCTCGTCGATCGCGCGACGACATGATGTTTGATTTACATGTGAAGAACATTTTGTGCTACCTTGAAGACTTCAACAACGGCATCCTGGAGGACGACATTGACAACAACGGCGCGGCACGCCGCCTCCGCCGCCGCTGGAAATAGTTTTTTTGGGGTTTAATTCTATATCTCAAATTCTCGATCATATGAATAAAAATTCGCAGTGTGACTGAATGAAAGATATGGTTTGAAGGAACTTGCGTTTTTCTCTCTTAATGTACAGACTTATCAAACAATTTTCTTTTGAAAAAAACATCAATGGTTTTTAAATATAAAACACTCATCGCAAACGTTTTAGTTAGAACACCCGGATGCAAGCCGGCAACTTCCCCAGGAAGCCAAGGGAAAATGTGCCGAGGAGGATTTCTGCATCCCTTCAACGCAAACGGTTGTTTTGCATGACCCGTGTAACACCCCGAGTGTCATGCTACAGTAATCCCCTGTGAATAGTGCCATGTCATCTTGTTACTATTTCTAATCTTCACTTGATCCAAATCACAATTCAAATTCAAATCCAATCTAAAGTCAAAATTTCATATTTGCCAAACCTGAAAACTAAAATGTTCAAAGTGTGGCAAATAATCCCCTAGGTATTTGTCATGTTGGAACCAACCTCTTTTGGTTTTCGAAAGTTCTCCTGGAAATTATTTAGTGGTCCAGCAGCTTTTAAAATTGGCCTTTTGAATTTCAAAAAATGATTAGACAACTCCTTTTGGCCTCAAACTTTTTGTGACTTCTAGAAATAATGTGCTTCATTTATGTGACAAGTCTCATATCTATCAAAACTCCTTTAGTTTTATTTTTTTAAATAAAGCAGTAACTAGATTTGAAAACAGATTAAAAAATGTAAAAAAAAAGGGAAAACGAACCCCTCCCCCCGGGCCAACCGGCCCAGTTAGCCAACTGGCCGGCCCAGTCGGCCATGCCCATCCCGGTCGGCCCACATCTCCCCGCTTAACCCCCCACGCCTCCTCAAACCCTAGCCCGATCCACCTCCCCACCCCACTTCCCCCATGATCCCTCGCTCCTCTCCCCCCACCCCACGACCCGATCTGGATCAGGGGCGCTCGCCCCCCCGACCCTGGTGACCGCGTCGCCCCGCGCGCCGACCTCGCCACCGAATCGCCGAGTGCCGCCCCTCCTGGCCTCCTCCCCGTAGCCCCGTCCCCTCTCCCTCGTGGCCCGACGCCTGCTCAACGCCGTCGACGTCGCCGCCACCTCGTGCCATCACCGGACCTCGCCAGACGCCTCCTCGACCCCGCCCGCCTCTCCATCGCCGGAGCTGCTCTGCGACGCCTCGCCACCTCATCGGCTCCGTTGAGCCTCGTCGAACCTCTACTCTGCAACGGCCGGGAGCGCCCCCTCCATCTCCCCTCTCTCTCCGTCGTCCCGAGCGCCACCACGCCGTCACACGCGCCTGCACCAGCCGCGCCTTCGCACTCTGCCCGCCGCGCTCGCCGCGCCTCGCAGCCCGCGACCTGCCGCGCTCCCGCCATCGCCCGCGCAGGCGCCCGCTCGACCCGCCAGCGTCGCGGCCGACCCCCGCTCGCCCGTGCCTCTGTGGCACCCTCCGCGACGCCCTATTCCGGCCAGCTGCCATGGCCGGCGCCCCCTGGGGGCTTTGTACACCAAACGGGCGCCCATGCCCGGCGCCCGCACCCGCACCCGCTGGCGCCCAGCATCGCTCTCCCAGGGCCACTGCCAAAGGGGCCCCACCCCCTGTGTTAAAAAATAAAATAAATATATGTATAAAAATGATTAATTAATTGGTTAATTAATTAATTAACTTTGTTTAATTAACCTAATGAATAATTTAGTCTAATTAAGCATGTTTAATTAAACTGTGCCAATGACAAAGGGTCTCACATGTAAGTTTGACTCAGTCAACTGCACTGTTGACTGCTGATGTCGTGATGATGTCATGCTGATGCAATAACTCCTTCTAGGTTTATTAATAAACTTTAGAAAATCATTTAAACTTTGTTAATTCATAGAAAATAAACCGTATCTCGGATGAAAAAGTTTTCTACATGAAAGTTGCTCAGAACGACGAGACGAATCCGAATAAGCGATCCGTTCGTCTGCCACATGCCCCTAACTACCTGAACCTGCAGCTTCCCCCCTCCGTTTCATCTGTCCGAAAAATGCAAACATCAGGAAATCTTTCCCAGATGTTTCCCCCCTCCCACGGTACCGCGTAGCACCGCGTTAGAACACGTCTAGCTCTGCCTGTTGTCCTGTTATGCACTTGCTTACTATGTATTTACTGTTTCTTCCCCCTCTTCTCTCCGGTAGACCCCGAGACTGCCGCTGATGCCACTGTGATCGACTACGTCGACGATGACCCCTTCTTCTTGTCTGAGCAACCAGGCAAGCCCCCCCTTTGATCATCCCGATATCGTCCATTCCTTTCTCTCATGCTTGCATTAGATTTTACTACTGTTATTGATTGCTCCTATTCTGATGCATAGCCTGCTTTTGTATCTGCTGTTGTACCTTACCTGCTTATCCTAAACTGCTTGGCATAGGTTGGTTAGTGATCCATCAGTGACCCCCACTTGTCCTTGTTGCCCCTGCTTCATCATCGACGACTCGATCTACGTGATCGAAGACCAGGCCCCGACACCGCACATCACTTCCCCTTAGTTGCTTGACACTACTGGGTTACTATCGAGTACCGAGGGTGAACCTCTTCAGCACTTCTGATGTTAACCCTATAGAGTAGTCATTCGGTCGTGGTCATCGAGGGTGATATCCTCCTTAACCACTTTCGATACGACTCTGGCGTGCAACCCCTCAAGTGTGAACCTCGGGGTGATTCCTCTTACGTTCACCTTGATGATTACATCTAGTGGAATTCATCGGGGGTGATTCCTCGGGTTTTCCCCTTGATGTTTGGACACATGGATACTTGTACTTTACCACTGTTACTTGGAAAGGCGGGTCGACCCTGAGGGGTACCCGTGCGAGCTTAATTGCGGGTGATGTGGAGTCGGGCGGACCTCGAAGGTGCCCGCCAGATAATTACGAGGCGTGGCCGGGCATTCCTAGCCCTTGCCGCAAGTCCTCGAGACGGGGCAACGGGGTCACATCTTTCGTGAGTCTCTGCTTGTTACCGCGTGTTCCTAATCCACTACGATTTGGATATTTGATTCGAGGGGCCTCTGGCCTGATAGCACTAACCATCACGTGGGCATAGTATGGGCGTTCTGCGTCGTATGCATCAGCCGAAGCTTAATAGACGACAGCGACTGAGCGGCGCGCGCCGGGTTGGACTGGTAAGCTCCTTCCTTTTTAGGGAGGTAGCCAGGTCTGCTCACCGGCCGCCCACGCAACATGCAGGAGTTCCCGCGGAGATGGCCCATGACCCCTGGGGGCATAGGTTTAGTCCGGCCTGTTGGCCTCTCTATTAAGTCTAGGTCGGGTTGCGGCGTATTGTTTGGCCGAGGCCGGGCATGACCCAGGAAAGTGTGTCCGGCCGGAGTTAATCGAGCGTGGTGGGTAAGTTGGTGCACCCCTGCAGGGAAGAAAACATCTATCGATAGCCTGTCCTACGGTAACGGACACTTGGAGTTGTATCCCGATCGATACAACTAGAACTGGATGGTGATGAGTAATGGATTGTGATGATAACTGGATAGTATGGCTCTGAGATTTCTTTCTCGCAGGGAGTCGAGAAAGGATCTCCGGCCGAGGTTGATAACACTACTACTACTTTACTTATGCTACTCTACTCCCTCCTGTTGCTGCAAGATGGTGGTTTCCAGAAGATGCTAGTCTTCGATCGGACTAGGCTTTCCCTCTATTCTGGCATTTCTGCAGCCCAGTGCACATATACAGCCTTCCTTTGATAATGATGCATTTGTAGTGTAGATCCTTGCTTGCGAGTACTTTGGATGAGTACTCACGGTTGCTTTGCTTCCCTTTTTCCCCCTTTCTTCTTCTTTCCGGTTGATGCAACCAGATGTCGGAACCCAGGAGCCAGATGCCACCGCCGATGCCTACTACTACGTGAAGACCGCCGACGACCAGGAGTAGTTAGGAGGCTCCCAGGCAGGAGGCCTTGCTTTTTCGATCGTTGTCGCTTTTGTGCTAGCCTTCTTAAGGCAAACATGTCTAACTTATGTCTGTACTCAGATATTGTTGCTTCCGCTGACTCTTGTGTATTCGAGCTTATGTATTCGAGCCCTCGAGGCCCCTGGCTTGTAATATAAAGCTTGTATTAATTTAATTTGTGTCTAGAGTTGTGTTGTGATATCTTCCCGTGAGTCCTTGATCTTGATCGTACACAATTGCGTGTATGATTAGTGTACGGTTGAATCGAGGGCGTCACAAGTTGGTATCAGAGCCGACTGCCTGTAGGTAGCCCCCTTTCCAACTCCTTGACCGAAGTTGAGTCTAGTCAATGAAAAACTTTTACTAACTTGGCTGTGTGGCTTACGGGCCCACGTTGCCATTGGGTGGTATTAGGATCTTTTACTCCTCGTCTATACTCTGGGATTCTGATCTCTCTTCTATTCAGGTTAAATGATTTTGCTAACTCTGACTATAGGATCTCGTAACCACTTCTTCCCGGAGAGCCCCTTCACTACAGATGGTCGCTTGCTTCGCCACAAGATTCTACAGATACTCCTCGATGTTTTCCGAGACCCTGTGCCCACTGCTTTGCAGTTCCTGACCATCGATAATCCCCGTGAATAACATCCATGTCGTTTGTACCTTCATCCCCAGTTGTTCATATACTTTCCAAAAATTCTTCAAAATGCTATCCGATCTCCCGAACATCCTCTGCAGCCTAATGCTCCCGAAAGTCTTGTCAGCTTGCTTTATGGATACATCCATATGTATCACAGTATTCATTGCATTCCTTGTCACTGTCTTTTCGAGTCTACTGATTCAATATGAATAAGAATAATCCCGATCATCCGTTGATTCCTAGAATTCATCTTTCCGGCTCAGACATCATTCTGGATATGAGCTGGTTCTTAGTAAATCAGTCCTTGATTGATTGGCCATCTAATTCTAATCAATATACTTATCTTTTTATCAGAGCCTCTGCCTCTGATCCCCCGATTTTGGGACCATAAACTCTTCGTATTCAAGCTTCAGCTTATTCAGATATTTCCATAAACCGATTCCTTTGCATCCCTTCTTCTTCTGGTTGATTACCGATGATCACATCAGATCCCTTGTGGACCACCAGCTCCTTTGTTGGATTTTATCCGATAGTGTTCTTCATAATTAATAACCTTTTGAACCTTTCCTCGGATACATAATGCCTTTGGTAACTGTATCCTCTCCTTTTGTCAACCATTCTCTGCTTTCGAGCTTGTGTTGTTTACTTCTGAATTTTGTGGAATAGGTTCCTGAGATGCCCCTTTGGGTTGAACCTATGCCTCCCATAATCCGTTTGAACCTGAGAGTTTTTAATGAGTCATACTCTTCTGGTGCTTCACCAGATAAATCTTTTGCACTACAAATTCTTCGAAAATGAGGAGTGAATGAAAGGTTATGCATTGAAGAAGTGGGAGTCGACCTTGAACCTTTGTGTTCATGCCCATGGACCCGATGTGGAACTTATCATGGAAGCTTCTTGTGATAATAATAATCCCCTTGTTATAAGTTCATCTAGTAACTATGTTTGGTCCTTTGCAACCGTGGTTCTGACCATGATTGTTCCCCTTTGATTCCATTTCCTGGACAAGTTAAAGCACTTGTCTTCTGCAGATCAATGCATCTTTGCAATCTCTATTTTGATCTTCCACTGAGTATTACCCTCTGGTATCTTGAGAAAAACAAAGAACCGTGTTGCTTCCTACAAGTCTTCATCTGGTATTGCTTCTCATCGATTTCAGATTTCCCCGGGTTTTGAGTAGTTAGTCACTCGAGAACGCCAATAAGTGAATCGATTCCACACTCCGATTCTATAACTCTTAAGTAATTTTGGTTGCTTACGAGTTTAATAATCCTTCAAGTCATTCCTAGCCTGATCGGTTGTATCATTACCGTGCTAAATTTCAACTGTGCTACCAGGTCCTTTCCGGAGCACAATTTTCGATGACGAGCTAAGCTTATGTCGATCTTCCTCATCATACCATTTTGCCATGAACAACAAGCTTGCTATCGAGTTTGTGTCGTACTCATGGTTCCAATAACCTTTCGCTTCATCATTCCATTGACTTGATGTCATCGCCGATCGATTACATCTTCCTAAAATCTCTCGACAAATGTGACGTTATTATCATCAACTTTCTGAGCTCTTCCAGAATATCAATCAAATTCTTGAGGAGAAATACCATCCTTGGCCGTCGATGATTCGTGTTGTCATCGACACAATCCTTGACTTCCTGCCAATACAGACTTGGTCATGTTTTGGTTATATCTTACATTCCTTGACATTCTTGGAATTGTTCCTTTGTACTTATTGTGACCTTCAGATTCAATCTTGCTTGAAACACCATGTTAATGTTACCACGAAGCATGAATGTGGTACGCCAAACAATAACAAGAACATTGAAAGTGCATTGCCAAATGTTTCTTGCTCTATTATCCAAACACTACTGGATGGATACATCATGAATCCCCTTGCCCCTTTATCCAAATGGTGATGTACTTGTTGTTCTGACATGTATATCATGCTCTACTGTTCCTTGGGAAAAGTTACACTCCTAAATCTTGTGTTAATATAAACACATCTTCCTTTTCGTTGTTTCGTTAACCTTTCTTGTGATCCATATGATCTAAGCAATAATAGTTCCCTGCTTATGTAAACACCTCGGTGGACAATTTGTCAGTAAGACCTTGTTATTATTGCTGTTGACATTCCGGTAACCACCGATGGACGAGAACTTTTCCTATTGGTCCGCCTCGTTCAACGAGCAGGAAAATAGTTCTCTTCGTCCCTCGCCCTTGGTACCAATGATTGTTGCCAACATAACTGACAGGCTATCCTCTGACTCGCCTTGCTATCATGACCGGGCAAGAGGTCAGCGCCCTTTCTAACCCACATAGTGGGCCCATAACCCACAGTTCCATAGGATCGAAACCTGACTCCTATACATCCTTGTCTCCCAAAATTGTTCCTCACGCTTGGCTTCGTATGTAATTCACGAGCCACCTTCTTGTGATCTGTTCGGGTAACAGATGCAATACTCATTCCCGTCGCTCTGAAACCCTTTCACACTCTGGTTCAGGTAACAAGTGATTGCCTACCCGATTGAAGCTTCTTATTACACCTTCTTACCTTGCTATCGATGACTTTCTTGAATCTCAACTCGAGAGATGCCTACTTGCCACGTTCACTGAGATAGTCCCCAGGTAACTATATTGTGATGAGCTCCGTCCTTCCCGAGTCTTTCCCCTTACTCCACCCCTTAAATCTCGGCACGAGATTTCTTGTAGTGGAGGGGATTTGTAACACCCCGAGTGTCATGCTACAGTAATCACCTGTGAATGGTGCCATGTCATCTTGTTACTGTTGCTAATCTTCACTTGATCCGAATCACAATTCAAATTCAAATCCAATCTAAAGTCAAAATTTCATATTTGCCAAACCTGAAAACTAAAATGTTCAAAGTGTGGCAAATAATCCCCTAGGTATTTATCATGTTGGAACCAACCTCTTTTGGTTTTCGAAAGTTCTCCTGGAAATTATTTAGTGGTCCAGCAGCTTTTAAGATTGGCCTTTTGAATTTCAAAAAATGATTAGACAACTCCTTTTGGCCTCAAACTTTTTGTGACTTCTAGAAATAATGTGCTTCATTTATGTGACAAGTCTCATATCTATCAAAACTCCTTTAGTTTTATTTTTTTAAATAAAGTAGTAACTAGATTTGAAAACAGATTTAAAAAATGTAAAAAAGGAAAACGAACCCCTCCCCCCGGGCCAACCGGCCCAGTTAGCCAACTGGCCGGCCCAGTCGGCCATGCCCATCCCGGCCGGCCCACCTCTCCCCGCTTAACCCCCCCATGCCTCCTCGAACCCTAGCCCGATCCACCATCCCACCCCACTTCCCCATGATCCCTCGCTCCTCTCCCCCCACCCCACGACCCGATCAGGATCGGGGGTGCTCGCCCCCCCGACCCTGGTGACCGCGTCGCCCCACGCGCCGACCTCGCCACCGAATCGCCGAGTGCCGCCCCTCTTGGCCTCCTCCCCGTAGCCCCGTCCCCTCTCCCTCGTGGCCTGATGCCTGCTCAACGCCGTTGACGTCGCCGCCACCTCGTGCCATCACCGGACCTCGCCAGACGCCTCCTCGACCCCGCCCGCCTCTCCATCGCCGGAGCTGCTCCGCGACGCCTCGCCACCTCATCGGCTCCGTTGAGCCTCGTCGAACCTCTACTCTGCAACGGCCGTGAGCGCCCCCTCCATCTCCCCTCTCTCTCCGTCGTCCCGAGCGCCACCACGCCGTCACACGCGCCTGCACCAGCCGCGCCTTCGTGCTCTGCCCGCCGCGCTCGCCGCGCCTCGCAGCCCGCGACCTGCCGCGCTCCCGCCATCGCCCGCGCAGGCGCCCGCTCGACCCGCCAGCGTCGCGGCCGACCCCCGCTCGCCCGTGCCTCTGTGGCACCCGCCGCGATGCCCTACTCCAGCCAGCTGCCGTGGCCGGCGCCCCCTGGGGGCTTTGTACACCAAACGGGCGCCCACGCCCGGCGCCCGCACCCGCACCCGCTGGCGCCCAGCATCGCTCTCCCAGGGCCACTGCCAAAGGGGCCCCACCCCCTGTGTTAAAAAATAAAATAAATATATGTATAAAAAATGATTAATTAATTGGTTAATTAATTAATTAACTTAATTAACTTTGTTTAATTAACCTAATGAATAATTTAGTCTAATTAAGCATGTTTAATTAAACTGTGCCAATGACAGCGGGTCCCACATGTAAGTTTGTCTCAGTCAACTGCACTGTTGACTGCTGATGTCGTGATGATGTCATGCTGATGCAATAACTCCTTCTAGGTTTATTAATAAACTTTAGAAAATCATTTAAACTTTGTTAATTCATAGAAAATAAACCGTATCTCGGATGAAAAAGTTTTCTACATGAAAGTTGCTCAGAACGACGAGACGAATCCGAATACGCGATCCGTTCGTCTGCCACATGCCCCTAACTACCTGAACCTGCAGCTTTCCCCCCTCCGTTTCATCTGTCCGAAAAATGCAAACATCAGGAAATCTTTCCCGGATGTTTCCCCCCTCCCACGGTACCGCGTAGCACCGCGTTAGAACACGTCTAGCTCTGCCTGTTGTCCTGTTATGCACTTGCTTACTATGTATTTACTATTTCTTCCCCCTCTTCTCTCCGGTAGACCCCGAGACTGCCGCTGATGCCACTATGATCGACTACGTCGACGACGACCCCTTCTTCTTGTCTGAGCAACCAGGCAAGCCCCCCCTTTGATCATCCCGATATCGTCCATTCCTTTCTCTCATGCTTGCATTAGATTTTACTACTGTTATTGATTGCTCCTATTCTGATGCATAGCCTGCTTTTGTATCTGCTGTTGTACCTTACCTGCTTATCCTAAACTGCTTAGCATAGGTTGGTTAGTGATCCATCAGTGACCCCCACTTGTCCTTGTTGCCCCTGCTTCATCATCGACGACTCGATCTACGTGATCGAAGACCAGGCCCCGACACCGCACATCACTTCCCCTTAGTTGCTTGACACTACTGGGTTACTATCGAGTACCGAGGGTGAACCTCTTCAGCACTTCTGATGTTAACCTATAGAGTAGTCATTCGGTCGTGGTCATCGAGGGTGATTTCCTCCTTAACCACTTTCGATACGACTCTGGCGTGCAACCCCTCAAGTGTGAACCTCGGGGGTGATTCCTCTTACGTTCACCTTGATGATTACATCTAGTGGAATTCATCGGGGGTGATTCCTCGGGTTTTCCCCTTGATGTTTGGACACACGGATACTTGTACTTTACCACTGTTACTTGGAAAGGCGGGTCGACCCTGAGGGGTACCCGTGCGAGCTTAATTGCGAGTGATGTGGAGTCGGGCGGACCTGGAAGGTGCCCGCCAGATAATTACGAGGCGTGGCCGGGCATTCCTAGCCCTTGCCGCAAGTCCTCGAGACGGGGCAACGGGGTCACATCTTTCGTGAGTCTCTGCTTGTTACCGCGTGTTCCTAATCCACTACGATTTGGATATTTGATCCGAGGGGCCTCTGGCCTGATAGCACTAACCATCACGTGGGCATAGTATGGGCGTTCTGCGTCGTATGCATCAGCCGAAGCTTAATAGACGGCAGCGACTGAGCGGCACGCGCCGGGTTGGACTGGTAAGCTCCTTCCTTTTTAGGGAGGTAGCCAGGTCTGCTCACCGGCCGCCCACGCAACATGCAGGAGTTCCCGGGGAGATGGCCAATGACCCCTGGGGTCATAGGTTTAGTCCGGCGTGCTGGCCTCTTTATTAAGTCTAGGTCGGGTTGCGGCGTATTGTTTGGCCGAGGCCGGGCATGACCCAGGAAAGTGTGTCCGGCCGGAGTTAATCGAGCATGGTGGGTAAGTTGGTGCACCCACTTTGTCAGGGAGTAATGGATTGTGATGATAACTGGATAGTATGGCTCTGAGATTTCTTTCTTGCAGGGAGTCGAGAAAGGATCTCCGGCCGAGGTTGATAACACTACTACTACTTTACTTATGCTACTCTACTCCCTCCTGTTGCTGCAAGATGGTGGTTTCCAGAAGATGCTAGTCTTCGATCGGACTAGGCTTTCCCTCTATTCTGGCATTTCTGCAGCCCAGTCCACATATACAGCCTTCCTTTGATAATGATGCATTTGTAGTGTAGATCCTTGCTTGCGAGTACTTTGGATGAGTACTCACGGTTGCTTTGCTTCCCTTTTTCCCCCTTTCTTCTTCTTTCCGGTTGATGCAACCAGATGTCGGAACCCAGGAGCCAGATGCCACCGTCGATGCCTACTACTACGTGAAGACCGCCGACGACCAGGAGTAGTTAGGAGGCTCCCAGGCAGGAGGCCTTGCCTTTTCGATCGTTGTCGCTTTTGTGCTAGCCTTCTTAAGGCAAACATGTCTAACTTATGTCTGTACTCAGATATTGTTGCTTCCGCTGACTCTTGTGTATTCGAGCTTATGTATTCGAGCCCTCGAGGCCCCTGGCTTGTAATATAAAGCTTGTATTAATTTAATTTGTGTCTAGAGTTATGTTGTGATATCTTCCCGTGAGTCCTTGATCTTGATCGTACACAATTGCGTGTATGATTAGTGTACGGTTGAATCGAGGGCGTCACAAGTTGGTATCAGAGCCGACTGCCTGTAGGTAGCCCCCTTTCCAACTCCTTGACCGAAGTTGAGTCTAGTCAATGAAAAAATTTTACTAACTTGGCTGTGTGGCTTACGGGCCCACGTTGCCATTGGGTGGTATTAGGATCTTTTACTCCTCGTCTATACTCTGGGATTCTGATCTCTCTTCTATTCGGGTTAAATGATTTTGCTAACTCTGACTATAGGATCTCGTAACCACTTCTTCCCGGAGAGCCCCTTCACTACAGATGGTCGCTTGCTTCGCCACAAGATTCTACAGATACTCCTCGATGTTTTCCGAGACCCTGTGCCAAGGAAGAGTGAGTTTCCTCCAAGACTTTCAGTACTGAACCAGGGAGAAGGCGTTGGCGCTAGTACACTAGTATCCATCTCGAATACCCTGCAACGGATGTTGGAATAGGTCCGGAGAGTGCGACCATGCGAGACAATACCTGCTTCCTTAGTAGCATCAGCAGTTCCCTGTATACAAACAAGAAGAGGTGATCCATCGGAATAAGTTGCCAGGCGCCACTGAGTATATGGGTCATGCTCGTCCTCATGCTCGTGATCATCAGCATCGTCATCTCCCCCTTGGTTATAAAAAATTTCAAGTATAGGTTGTGGAATGTTCACAGGACCTTGGAAACACAAGAAGGTTAATTAGTAAGGGGGAACTAGCTAACCCGCATGCATGTGGATGAAACAATTATAATTACGGTGGAAGACAAATGTATCGAAAGCATCACAATTCCATGCAAAAACAGTGCCACGAGTGGTGGCAGCAAACACAAGACCCTCGTATTGAATTGCATCACAGTACTCATCCGTGTACAGAAATTGATTTTTGAGCAATATACATCGAGGCGTGGAAGTAAGGACGACAACAAGCTTGTCGAAGATAGCAACAACTTCATAGTTCGTGTAATCCCAAGAGCGGTTGGGAAATCGACAAATTGCTATCTTCCGTAGACGACAGTCACCATGATCGTATCTGAACTCACGTAGAATACCGGTGTACTCAACCTCTAGATAGTCGTCTGAGATTTTTGGAAGTGGAACCCGGTGACGAGTGTACACATTCGCAAGTTCCCACTCGCAGTTGTACCCAATATAAACAACCCAATCTCCGTTTGCGCCTACCCAAGCCTTGCCCTCAAGCGATGGCATCTTAACATCATACGTATCATTATCAAGCGGCATCAACTTGCACAAGGCAAGGCTTCCCTCGTCCCCACACCAGTCAGCATGGTCACGGCGAAGAAGATAGGGGAGATCAAACCGCTCTTGGACCCTTGGGTTCCTTGTAATGACGTTATTAGTTGAGTCAAGAATGGTCTTGAACGAACCTGCCATGCTAGCCAAGGTGATGACGTCGCACCGATCAATGAGTTCCTCCACCATGTCATCTTTCAGATCGGGCAAGAATAACAGGGTCGTTTCTGGCCTGTTCCCTCCATGGAGAAGATGATCGAACAATGGAATAAGGAAGGGTGAAGGAAAATGGAGGGAGGAAGAGCATGTGACAGCAGTTCCAAATCGAGAGGGAAAGGCGAAGAGGCGGTGGACGGTTGCCACGGTACACGAAGAGGTGCGTGGGGAGCAAACGGTTGCCACAAAGGTCACACACTGACAACAAGGGCTGAGTGAACCGCATGCGTGTATCGCACACACCTTGATCTGGCTGGCCGTTTCTTTTGTGTTGCCAAATCACAAACAGTTCATCCGAGTGAACCGCATGCCGTATATCGCACACACCTTCATCTGGCTGCCCATTTCTTTTGTGTTGGCTAATCACAAACAGTTCATCCGAGTGAACCGTATGCTGTGTATCGCACACGCCTTCATCTGGTTGCCCATTTCTTTTGTTCCTCCTCATCGCAAACAATTAATTGAACTAAACCGTATGCCCTTCATCGCACACGCAACTGATGACCCACAAGTATAGGGGATCTATCGTAGTCCTTTCGATAAGTAAGAGTGTCGAACCCAACAAGGAGCAGAAGGAAATGATAAGCGGTTTTTAGCAAGGTATTCTCTGCAAGTACTGAAATTATAGGTAACAGATAGTTTTGTGATAAGATAATTGGTAACGAGCAACAAGTAACAAAAGTAAATAAAGTGCAGCAAGGTGGCCCAATCCTTTTTGTAGCAAAGGACAAGCCTGGACAAACTCTTATATGGAGAAAAGCGCTCCTGAGGACACATGGGAATTATCATCAAGCTAGTTTTCATCACATTCATATGATTCGCGTTCGGTACTTTGATAATTTGATATGTGGGTGGACCGGTGCTTGGGTGCTGTCCTTACTTGGACAAGCATCCCACTTATGATTAACCTCTATTGCAAGCATCCGCAACTACAACAAAAGTATTAAGGTAAACCTAACCATAGCATGAAACATATGGATCCAAATCAGCCCCTTACGAAGCAACGCATAAACTAGGGTTTAAGCTTCTATCACTCTAGCAACCCATCATCTACTTATTACTTCCCAATGCCTTCCTCTAGGCTCAAATAATGGTGAAGTGTTATGTAGTCGATGTTCACATAACACCACTAGAGGATAGACAACATACATCTCATCAGAATATCGAACGAATACAAAATTCACATGACTACTAATAGCAAGACTTCTCCCATGTCCTCAGGAACAAACGTAACTACTCACAAAGCATATTCATGTTCAGAATCAGAGGGGTACTAATATGCATAATGGATCTGAACGTATGATCGTCCACCAAATAAACCAACTAGCATCAACTACAAGGTGTAATCAACACTACTAGCAGCCTACACGTACCAATCCCAGACTTAGAGACAAGAATTGGATACAAGAGATGAACTAGGGTTTGAGAGGAGATGGTGCTGGTGAAGATGTTGATGGAGATTGCCCTCTCCCGATGAGAGGAGCATTGGTGATGACGATGGTGATGATTTCCCCCTCCCGGAGGGAAGTGTCCCCAGCAGAACAGCTCTGCCGGAGCCCTAGATTGGCTCTGCCAAGGTTCCGCCTCGTGGCGGCGGAGTCTCATCCCGAAATCTTGCTTATGATTTTTCTTCGAACAAAAGACTTCATATACCAGAAGATGGGCACCGGAGGGCCAACAGGGGGCCCACGAGGCAGGGGGGCGCGCCCAGGGGGGTAGGGTGCGCCCCCCACCTTCGTGGACAGGTGGAGGCCCCCCTGACGTAGATTCTTCTTCCAATATTTTTTATTATTTCCAAAAATAACTTCTGTGGAGTTTCAGGACTTTTGGAGTTGCGCAGAATAGGTCTCTAATATTTGCTCCTTTTCCAGCCCAGAATTCCAGCTGCCGGCATTCTCCCTCCTTATGTAAACCTTGTAAAATAAGAGAGAATAGGCATAAGTATTGTGATATAATGTGTAATAATAGACCATAATGCAATAAATATCAATATGAAAGCATGATGCAAAATGGACGTATCAACTCCCCCAAGCTTAGACCTCGCTTGTCCTCAAGCGAAAGCCGATAACAATAAATATGTCCACATGTTTAGAGGTAGAGGTGTCGATAAAATAAAATACGGACATGACGGCATCACGATTATTCTCATAACAGCAACATATATGGATATTGTCATATGATCTATTATTCTCAAGTAATAATCCATTCACAATGCAAAGTATGAATCAGAAACTTTATTGAGAACTAACAAACTGTAATATCAGTCATTGAAGCAATTGCAATTTATAATAACATCAGAAAGAGTCTATGTCAGAGCTTTCTAGCAAGTCCACATACTCAACTATCATTTAGTCTTTCATAATTGCTAACACTCACACAATACTTGTGGTTACGGAGTTTTAATCAGACACAGAGAAAGATAGGGGCTTATAGTTTCGCCTCCCAACCTTTTACCTCAAGGGTAATGTCAACAATAATAGTTCATGCTAACCATATCCAATTAGATATATCTATCAGGATCTTTCCAACACACTGTGCTTGCCAAAGGATAAAATATAAAAAGGAAAGGTGAAGATCACCATGACTCTTGCATAAGGCTGAAGATAATAATAAAAGATAGGCTCTTCGCAGAGGGAAGCAGAGGTTGCCATGTGCTTTCGCGGTTGGATGCACAAAATCTTAATGCGAAAGAACGTCACTTTATATTGCCACTTGTGATATGAACCTTTATTATGCAGTATGTCGCTTTTATTTCTTCCACGTCACAAGATCGTATGAAGCTTATTTCCTCCACACCAATCAATCATACATATTTAGAGAGCAATTTTTATTGCTTGCACCAATGACAACTTACTTGAAGGATCTTACTCAATCCATAGGTAGATATGGTGGACTCTCACGGCAAAACTGGTTTAAGGGTTTTTGGAAGCACAAGTAGTATCTCTACTTGGTGCTAAGAATTTGGCTAGCATGAGGGGGAAAGGCAAGCTCGAAATGTTGGATGATCCATGACAATATACTTTATCTCAGATATAAGAAAACATAACCCATTACGCTGTCTTCCTTGTCCAACGTCAACTCTTTAGCATGTCATATTTTAATGAGTGCTCCCAATCATAAAAGATGTCCAAGATAGTATATTTATATGTGAAACCTCTCTTTCTTTATTACTTCCTATTAATTGCAACGATGACCAAAACTATGTTTGTCAACTCTCAACAACTTTTAATCATCATACTCTTTCTATGTGAAGTCATCACTATCCATAAGATCAATACGATCTCTTTATTTCTTTTTATTCTTTTCTCTTTTCTTTTATTCACTCAAGATCATAGCAAGATAATCAAGCCCTTGACTCAACACTAATCTTTATTATATATAGCTCACGACTCGATTACATAGAGAGATCATAAAGCAAAACTTAAAGCTAGATCATACCAAAACTTTTATTCTACTAGATCAAGATACTACTAAATAGGATCGAACTAAGAAAAAGGGTAAAGATAGGGATGTGATGGTGATATGATACCGGGGCACCTCCCCCAAGCTTGGCAGTTGCCAAGGGGAGTGCCCATACCCATGTGATTATGTCTCCTTTGCTGGTGAATGAATTTTTGATGATGTAGGCTTGTCATCCATCTTCCAAGGCATAGGCTCACCATCATAGAAGGATGATCGAGTCTCCGGGATCCTTAAATCTGCAGCCAAACTCATCCTTTTGAATCTATATTCATACTCACACTTTTGGTTTTGCAGGTCATAGATTTGAGCTTGGAGGTGCTCGATTTTCTCGTGGAGCTTGAAAATGGCCTCCCCAATGTCCTTGGCATCCAGCTTGTGGTTGTTGGTGAACTTCGTGATCATTATGTGATTAGAGTCAAGTCCACGCTCCACCATCTCCTGGCACTTGAAAACTTGTTGCTCCATTGCTTCAAGCCTTGTCTCCACGCTTCCGGTCCTCTGTGGTCCCTCAACATCGCGGATGTGCAGCAACCCCCCCTGCATCTCAATGGTTTGAGGGTGTTCTAGCACCTCTGCAAGGTAGGGGTTGATGACCTTCTCAAAGAACTTGTCCTTGGGGGCGCTTGGAGACGTCATGACGATCTAGATCTGTCAGAGAAACAGCTAGAAACGAAAACATAGGATATTTGCGTGATACAGGAGTCAAAACCTATGGGAGATTATATAATGAATTTTTACTGACCAAAATACATATCGTGCAAGAAAACGGAGTCCGGAGAGCGCACGAGGCGCCCACGAGGTAGGGGGGCGCGCCTAGGGGGTAGGGCACGCCCTCCACCCACGTGGAGGCCTCGTGTCCTTCCCAGACTGCTTCTTATTTTTCTGTTTTTCTAAATATTCCAAAACGGAGAAATATTGCCATTAGAACTATTTTGGAGTCGGTTTACTTACCGTACCGCATACCTAAGTGTCTCTTATGTATTCCTCCGGGGTTACGGTTTCAATAACATTGGTTTCAACATTTATAGGATTACCTGAGATATAATGTTTAATTCTTTGACCGTTCACCACCTTAGGATTTGTGCCTTGGAAGTTGCTGATTTTTATGGCACCGGAACGATAGACCTCCTCAATAACGTAAGGGCCTTCCCATTTAGAGAGAAGTTTTCCTGTAAAAAATCTTAAACGAGAGTTCTATAGCAATACATAATCACCTACATTAAACTCACGCTTTTGTATTCTTTTGTCATGCCATCTTTTAACTTTTTCTTTAAACAACTTAGCATTTTCATAGGCTTGGGTTCTCCATTCGTCAAGTGTGCTAATGTCAAATAACCTCTTCTCACCGGCAAGTTTGAAATCATAATTGAGTTCTTTAATAGCCCAATAAGCCTTATGTTCTAGTTCGAGAGGTAAGTGACATGCTTTTCCATAAACCATTTTATACGGAGACATACCCATAGGATTTTTATATGCAGTTCTATAGGCCCATAATGCATCATCCAGTTTCTTGGACCAATTCTTTCTAGATCTATTAACAGTCTTTTGCAAAATTAATTTGAGCTCTCTATTACTCAATTCTACTTGACCACTAGACTATGGGTGATAAGGAGATGCAATTCTATGATCAACATCATACTTAGCAAGCATTTTTCAAAAAGCACCATGAATAAAATGTGAACCACCATCAGTCATTAAATATCTAGGGACTCCAAACCTCGGAAAAATAACTTCTTTAAGCATTTTAATAGAGGTGTTATGATCAGCACTACTAGTTGGAATAACTTCTACCCATTTAGTAACGTAATCAACAACAACTAAAATATGTGTATATCCATTAGAGGCAGGAAAATGTCCCATATAATCAAAGCCCCAAACATCAAATGGTTCAATAACAAGTGAATAGTTCATAGGAATTTCTTGACGTCTACCAATATTACCAATTCTTTGACATTCATCACAAGATAAGACAAACTTACGGGCATCCTAGAAGAGAGTAGGCCAATAAAAACCGGATTGCAATACCTTATGTGCAGTTCTATCTCCAGCGTGGTGTCCTCCATAAGCCTCGGAGTGACACTTGCATAGGATATGTTCCTGTTCATGCTCAGGTACACAACGTCTAATAACACCATCTACTCCTTATTTATAAAGATGTGGGACATCCCAAAAGTAATGTCTCAAATCATAAAAAAACTTTTTCTTTTGGTGGTATGTGAAACTAGGTGGTATAAATTTAGCAACGATGTAATTAGCATAATCAGCATACCATGGAGCAGTACAAGAAGCATTTATGGCATTTGGTTGTTCATCCGGAAAGCTATCATCAATAGGTAGTGGGTCATCAAGAACATTTTCTAACCTAGACAAGTTGTCTGCAACGAGGTTCTCAGCTCCCTTTCTATCAAAAATATGCAAATCAAATTCTTGTAGCAAGAGAACCCATCTAATAAGTCTAGGTTTAGCATCTTTCTTTTCCATAAGATATTTAATAGTAGCATGATCAGTGTGAATAGTTACTTTAGAATCAACAATATAAGGTCTGAACTTATCACAAGCAAATACAACTGCTAAGAATTCTTCTTCAGTAGTAGCATAATTTCTCTGAGCATTGTCTAGAGTCTTACTAGCATATTGAATAACATTTAATTTCTTATCAACTCTTTGCCCTAGAACAACCCCTACAACATAATCACTAGCATCACACATAATTTCAAAGGGTAAATTCCAATCAGGTGGCTGAACAATAGGTGCAGAGATCAATGCTTTCTTAAGTATTTCAAATGCTTCTACACAATCATCATCAAAGAAAAATGGTATATCTTTTTGTAATAAATTAGTCAGAGGCCGAGAATTTTTTGAGAAGTCCTTAATGAACCTCCTATAAAAACTGGCATGACCAAGGAAACTTCTTATACCTTTGATGTCCTTGGGACATGGCATCTTTTCAATAGCATCAACCTTGGCTTTATCAACCTCAATACCTCTTTCAGAAACTTTATGCCCCAAGACAATACCTTCATTAACCATAAAGTGGCACTTTTCCCAATTCAAGACAAGATTAGTTTCTTCGCATCTCTGCAAAACTCGATCAAGATTGCTCAAGCAATCATCAAAAGTGGATCCATAGACGGAAAAATCGTCCATGAAAACCTCACAAATCTTTTCACAAAAGTGAGAGAATATAGGCATCATGCATCTTTGAAAGGTAGCAGGTGCATTACATAAACCAAAAGGCATACGTCTATAAGCAAAAGTACCGAAAGGGCAAGTAAAAGTGGTCTTTGATTGATCATCGGCTAACACAGGTATTTGAGAGAAACCAGAATAACCATCTAGAAAGCAAAAATGTGTATGTTTAGATAATATTTCTAGCATTTGATCGATAAAAGGCAAGGGGTAATGATCTTCTTTAGTAGCCTTATTTAATTTGCGGAAATCTATTACCATCCTATAACCTATAATAATTCTTTGTGGAATCAATTCATCTTTATCATTAGGAACGACAGTAATACCTCCCTTCTTAGGGACACAATGGACAGGACTTACCCACTGACTATCAGCAACGGGATAAATTATACCTGCCTCAAGGAGCTTTAGTATTTCCTTTCTTACCACTTCTTTCATCTTAGGATTCAGCCGTCGTTGATGATCACGAACTGGTTTGGCATCTTTCTCCAAATTTATTTTGTGTTGACATAGAGTGGGACTAATGCCCTTAAGTTCATCAAGAGTATATCCAATAGCAGCGCGGTGCTTCTTCAGAGTTTTCAATAATCTCTCTTCTTCATGCTCTGAAAGTTTAGCACTAATAATAACAGGATATATCTTTTTCTCGTCAAGATAAGCATATTTAAGAGTATCATGCAATGGTTTAAGCTCAAACACGGGATCACCCTTGGGTGGAGGAGGATCCCCTAGGATTTCAACAGGCAAATTGTGTTTCAGGATAGGTTCTTGTTTAAAGAATACTTCATCTATTTCCCTTCTTTCATTCATAAACATATCATTTTCATGGTCTAGCAAATATTGTTCTAAAGGATCACTAGGAGGTACGGCAATAGAAGCAAGACCAATAATTTCATCCTTACTAGGCAATTCCTCTTCACGGTGTTGTCTACTAAATTTAGAGAAATTAAACTCATGAGACATATCACCCAAGCCAATAGTAACGACATCCTTTTCGCAGTTTATCCTAGCATTAACTGTGTTCAAGAAGGGTCTACCAAAAATAATGGGACAAAATCTATCTTGTGGGGAACCAAGAACAAGAAAATCAGCAGGATATTTAGTTTTCCCACACAAGAATTCAACATCTCTAACAATTCCCATTGGTGATATAGTATCTCTATTGCAAGTTTAATTGTGACATCAATATCTTCTATCTCAGCAGGTGCAATATCATGCATAATTTCTTTGTATAAGTCAAAAGGTATAGCAGTAGCACTGGCACCCATGTCACATAAGCCATGATAACAATGATCTCCTATTTTAATAGAAATAACAGGCATGCCTACCACAGGTCTATGTTTATCTTTAGCACAAGGTTTGGCAATTCTAGCAGTTTCATCACGAAAATGAATAACATGCCCATCGATATTATCAGATAAGAGATCGTTAACAATAGCAATATTAGGTTCAACTTTAATTTGCTCAGGAGGTGTATAAGTTCAAATATTGCTTTTACAGACCATAGTTGAAGCTTTAGCATGATCCTTTATCCTAACAGGGAAAGGTGGTTTCTCAACATAAGAAGTAGGAACAATAGGATCATTATAAGTGATAGTCTTTTCTTCAACTTTAATAGGTGCAGCTACTTTTAATTCTATGGGAGGATGATATTTAAACCACTTCTCCTTAGGGAGATCAATATGAGTAGCAAAAGATTCACAGAAAGAAGCTACTATCTCAGAGTCAAGTCCATATTTAGTGCTAAATTTACGGAAAACATCGGTATCCATAAAAGATTTAACACAATCAAACTTAGGTGTCATACTTGACTCCTTACCTTCGTCGAGATCCCAATCTTCAAAGTTGCGTTTAATTCTATCCAATAAATCCCATTTGAATTCAATAGTCTTCACCATAAAAAAGCCAGCACAAGAAGTATCGAGCATGGTGCGATTGTTATCAGAAAGCCGAGCATAAAAATTTTGAACAATCATTTCTCTTCAGAGCTCATGATTGGGGCATGAATATAACATTGATTTAAGCCTCCCCCAAGCTTGAGCGATGCTTTCTCCTTCGAGGCCAAAAATTATATATATAATTGCGATCACGATGAACAAGATGCATAGTATAAAACTTCTGATGAAATTCCAATTTCAATCGTTTGTAGTTCCATGACCCCGTATCATCACATAGCCTATACCATGTCAATGCATCTCCCTTCAAAGATAAAGCGAAGACCTTCTTCTTAACAACATCACCGAGCACACCTGCAAGCTTAAATAATCCACAAACTTCATCCACATATATTAAGTGCTCATCAGGATGCTTTGTTCCATCTCCTGCAAAAGGATTAGCTAGCAGTTTTTCTAACACACCCGAAGGAATTTCAAAGTGGACATTTTCATTTTCAGTAGGTTCAGTAGGTTGAGGAGCAACTATTTGCTCTACTGGTCGGGGTGAAGATACCCCGAACAAGCCCCTCAGAGGATTACTTTCCATAGTAACAAGTGACAGTAAATTTCAGCACACCATATAAAATTTTCCTTACCAAATTCCACCTACCAAAGGCGCTTCACTCCCCGGCAACAGCGCCAGAAAAGATTCTTGATGACCCACAAGTATAGGGGATCTATCGTAGTCCTTTCAATAAGTAAGAGTGTGGAACCCAATGAGGAGCAGAAGGAAATGATAAGCGGTTTCCAATAAGGTATTCTCTGCTATGACGCCCGGGTAATCAAGCTACAGTAACCTCTGCTAATGATGCCAGGTCACCTCGATTACTGATGCTCATCTCGCGTTAGTTCGAAAACGGTTCGAATTCAAAATTCAAAATTAGGGCAAACAATAAAAGTTTTCAAACATTAAAACTAAAATGTTCAAGATGGGACAGATAAATCCTAAGTAATAATGGTGGAGAAACCACACTTGTATAAAATGTGTAAATACTCAAAAATGAATAAAACATTAAGAAAATAAATTAATTAAATACCTTTTATACTTTATAAAATTTTAAAATATTTATTTGGGGTTTAAACTTTTGTGGCCATGGTGTAATTCATAAACTAATTTAGGTACTAATAATACATTTTACAAAACTAAAATGAATTGATGAATGTAATAAAAAGAAAATAAAATAAAACAAAATGGGAATAATAAAAGAAGGCAAACCCCCCTTGCTTGGCCGTGGCCCAGCAGGCCATCGGGCCAACCAGGCCGGCCCATCCATGCCCCACCCCACTCCCCATAACCCCCAGGGCAAACCCTAGCCTGAACCGCACACTCCCCACGTCCCCCACTCCCTCGCTCCCTCGACTCCTCCCCCTAGACCCGATCTGGATCGGGGCCCTGCGCCCCCCCCCCTCCGCCACCACTGTCGCGGTGACGCCCTTCCTCGCCGGACCGGCCCGAGCCCGAAGCCGCTCCGGACCCCAAGCTCGACGTCGCGTCGCCATCACCGTCGCCTGGAGGAGCACCTCGCCGGAGTCCCGCGCTACCTCGACTCCGTCACCGCACGTCGTCCACGTCCTCCCCCTCGACGGACTTCCCCGCGCCTCGTCGGCGAACCCCTGCATCGGGGGTATGGAACCCCATCTCCCCTAGTTTCCTTGTCCGCGTCGCGCACCGTCGGCCCCGCCCCGCGCCTGCTTGCTCTGCCGCGCGCGCCTCGGCATGCCTTTGGCCGCGCCCGTGCCCACCCTGTCCAGTGCTCACGCACCCCCGCGCACGGACCTCGCCCTGGTTCCCCCCTCCACGCCACCCGCAACTGATGCCTCGACGAGGCCATGGCCTCCCCCCCCCACGCACGCGGTCACCGCGGTCGGGCCGCGCCCAGGCCGCGCGCTGCTCCGTCCGGCCGTGCCAGATGCCCCTCAGGCCCCCGCCGCCTCCCCTGGCCTTCCCGCCGGGGCCGAACCCCCGCCGTGTCGCCCCCCCCCCCTTTTCCGCGCTGCTCCGGTTGCCACCGTAGCCGGCGCCCCTCCTTGGTGGCCTCCCTCCCCCTGGTCCATGCTCCCCAGTCGCACTAGTGGCTGCTTGGGCCACTGCCCAGTGCCCCCCCTCACACCCCTATTAAAAAAGAATAAAAAAGAAGAATAATTAATTAATTTAATAATTAATTAATGTTGCTTAATTAACCAATTAACCATCTAATTAGCCTAACTAAACCTGTTAGTTAACTAGACAGTCAATGACAGGGGCCCCACCCCCTATTGACCAGTCAAAGTTTGACTGGTCAACTGGGTCCCCCTGGTGCCACTTGTCAGCCAGTGTACAATTTTTGTGTACACTGTGCTGGGTACATCTAGCAATTTAACATTAATTTCGAATTAAAATAAATTAGAAAATGAACTAAAACTTTGAAAATTAATATAAAATAATCCGTAAGTCGGATGGAAAAACTTTGTACATGAAAGTTGCTCAGAACGACGGGACGAACCCGGAAACTCAGCCCGTTCATCCGCCACGTATCCCTAGCATAGCAAACTCGCAACTTTTCCCCTCCGGCCCCTCTGCCCGAAAACGCGAAACACCGGGAATACTTTCCCGGATGTTTCCCCCCTTCGCCGGTATCACCTACTACCGCGTTAGGGCACATCTAGCACCGCGTTAGAACACGTCTAGCTCTGCCTGTTGTCCTGTTATGCTCTTGCTTGCTATGTATTTACTGTTTCTCCCCCCTCTTCTCTCCGGTAGACCCCGAGACTGCCGCTGATGCCGCTGTGATCAACTACGTCACCGACGACCCTCCTTCTTGTCTAAGCAACCAGGCAAGCCCCCCCCCCCCTTGATCACCAGATATTGCCTATTCTTCTGTACTGCTTGCATTCGAGTAGTGTAGCATGTTACTGCTTTCAGTTAATCCTATACTGCTGCATAGCCTGTCCTTGCTACTACTGTTGTTACCTTTACCTGCTCTCCTACATGCTTAGTTTAGGATGCTAGTTTACCATCAGTGGCCCTACATTCTTGTCCGTCAGCTGTGCTATACTATCGGGTCGTGATCACTTGGGAGGTGATCACGGGTATATACTATACTTTAAACATGATACATGTGGTGACCAAAGTCGGGTTGGCTCGAGGAGTACCCGCGAGTGATTCACGGATTGGGGGCTGAAAGGACCTTTGTCCTGACGGCCCTCTATGTGGATCTTTGTGGCAGGGCGTCAGGGCATTTCGGGGCTACCTGGGTGAGAGGTGAGCCTGGCCCTGTCGGCGTTCGCGGATACTTAACACGCTTAACGAGATCTGGGTATTTGATCTGAGTCTGGCCATTTGGTCTATACGCACTAACCAACTACGCGGGAAAGATATGGGCACTCGGCGTCGTGGTATCAGCCGAAGCACTTCTTGACGTCAGCGACTGAGTGGCGCGCGCCGCATTGGATCGTAAGCTCGCACTTGTATTAAGGGGGCTAGATCTGCTTCCGGCCGCGTACGCAACGTGCAGGTGTGCTCAGGGCGATGGGCCCAGACCCCTGCACGCATAGGTTTAGACCGGCGTGCTGACCGCTCTGTTATGCCTAGGTGGGGCTGCGACGTGTTGATCTTCTGAGGCCGGGCATGACCCAGGAAAGTGTGTCCGGCCAAATGGGATCAAGCGTGTTGGGTTATGTGGTGCACCCCTGCAGGGAAGTTAATCTATTCGAATAACCATGTCCCTCGGTAAAAGGACGACCCGGAGTTGTACCTTGACCTTATGACAACTAGAACCAGATACTTAATAAAACACACCCTTCCAAGTGCCAGATATAACCCGGTGATCGCTCTCTAACAGGGCAACGAGGAGGGGATCGCCGGGTAGGATTATGCTATGCGATGCTACTTGGAGGACTTCAGTCTACTCTCTTCTACCTGCTGCAAGACGGAGGCGACCAGAAGCGTAGTCTTCGATAAGACTAGCTATCCCCCTCTTATTCTGGCATTCTGCAGTTCAGTCCACTGATATGCCCCTTTACACATATATCGATGCATATGTAGTGTAGCTCCTTGCTTGCGAGTACTTTGGATGAGTACTCATGGTTGCTTTTCTCCCCATTTCCCCCCTTTCCTTTCTACCCGGTTGCCGCAACCAGATGCCGGAGCCCAGGATCCAGACGCCACCATCGACGATGACTCCTACTACTCTGGAGGTGCCTACTACTACGTGCTGCCCGCTGGCGACGACCAGGAGTAGTTAGGAGGATCCCAGGCAGGAGGCATGCGCCTCGTTCGATCTGTATCCCAGTTTGTGCTAGCCATCTTATGGCAACCTTGTTTAACTTATGTCTGTACTCAGATATTGTTGCTTCCGCTGACTCGTCTATGATCGAGCAATTGTATTAGAGCCCTCGAGGCCCCTGGCTTGTATTATGATGCTTGTATGACTTACTTTACTTGTAGAGTTGTGTTGTGATATCTTCCCGTGAGTCCCTGATCTTGATCGTACACATTTGCGTGCATGATTAGTGTATGATTGAATCGGGGGCGTCACAAGTTGGTATCAGAGCCGACTGCTTGTAGGAATCCCCCTTCCATACTTCTTGGCCGAAGTCGAGTCTAGACATTGCAAAACTTTTACTAACATGGTTGTGCGGCCCATGGGCCCACGTCGCCATTGGGTGGTATTAAGATCTTTTACTCCTCGATCTTTACTCCGGGATTCTGTACTCTCTTCTATTCGGGTTAAACGATTTTTACTAAAATCTAACTTTAGGTTCTTGAAAATACTTTCTCCCGGACAGCCCCTTCAGTCCAGATGATCGCCGGCTGCACCAGAGGATTTCGAAGTTACTCTCCGATACTCTTTTGAGACTTTGTGCCCGTTGCTTTTGCAATTCCCTACCACTGAAATACCCCTATGGATAAATATCTACATTGCCGTTCTTACTTTTGTTCCTAGTTGATCTTGTTATAACAAGATACCCGGGAATCCCCTCTATTCGTTCCGAGGATATTTTGTGCCTACTGCCTTGCAGTTCCTTGCCACTTGAATACCCCTACGGATAATTTCTCGCCTTTATCGAGTATACACTCATCCCCAGTTGATCATGTGTTTTACAATGGTCTTCGAAATACTATTCGACCCTCCAAAAATCCTTAGTAGCTTATCGCTCTGCAATACTTGTCTGCTTGTAGGATGGATGTTTTCCATATGTCTGGCAATATTTGTTAGTATCCTTAGGCATCGTCATCTTGATCCTTTTGATTCAACATGAGTGCGAATGCACGCAATCATCAGTTGATCCTTTTAAATTATCTTTCCGGCTCAGACATCATTTTGAACATGAGCTGGTTCTCGACCAAACTATTTGTCGTCAGTTGCGCCTCTGGTCTATCCAACTTATCCATCCTTGATCAGAGCATCTGCTTCTGATCCTTTGTTTTGGAAATCATAATTCCTTTGTTATCTAAGCATCGAATTATTTCTATGTTCTATAATATGATGCCCGTGCATTCTTTCTTCCTCTGATGGAGTACCGATACTCACATCAGCTTCGTTGTGTACCATCGGATCCTTTGTTGGATTATTATTCGACAATGTTCTTCATATTTAATCGCCTTGTGAATTATTTCCCTGATACATAATGCCCTTGGTAAATTGTATCATCTGCTTGGCCAACCATGCTCTGCTTTCGAGATGGTGATATTTACTACTGAAGCTTGTGGTATAGGTTTCCACGATACCCTGACGGGTTGAACCTATGCCTTCCTTTATCTGTGTGAACTCGGAAGTTTTCACGAGTCATACTCATCTGGTATTTCACCAGGTAAAACTTTCAACCCTAATGCCTTTATCAAAGCGAGAAGTGAATGGAAGGTTATATATTGAAGAAGTGGGAGTCGACCTTGAACTTTTTGTTCATGCCCATGGACCCGATGTGGAACTTATCATAAAAGCTTCTTGTAATAATAACTATTTCCTTGATATGATATCATTTGGTATCTATGTATTGATCCTTTGCAATCGCGGTCCTGACCACATTCTCTCCTTAATTCCGTTTCTCAGACAAGTTACAGCACTTGTCTTCCGTTGATCGATACATCTCCGCAACCTCTGTTTTGATCTTCCTCGAGTATTAACCTCTGGTATCTCGAGAACTGTGTTGCTTCCTGCGAGTCTTCATCCAGTATTGCTTCTCACCGATCTCAGATTTCCCCCAGGTTCTGAGTTATTAGTCACTCGAGAACACCGGTAAGTGAACCGATTCGGCACTTTGGTTCGACAACTCTAAGTAATCATGTTGCTTACAAGTTTAATAATCCTTCTAGTCATCCCTAGCCTGATTGTTATATCATTATCATGCTACATTTTAACCGTGCTACTTGGTCCTTCTCGGAGCACTAATTTCGACGATGAGCTAAGCTTACGTCGATTTTCCTTGTCATATCATTTCACCTTGGACAGCAAGCTTGATTTCAAGTTTGTGTCGTACCCTTGGTTCCAATAACTTTTGCTCCATCATTCCGTTGACTTGATGTCATCGCCGATCGATTACATCTTCATGAAACCTCTCGACAAATGTGTCGAGATCATCATCAACATTATGAGCGTTTCCATGATATCAATCGAATTCACGATGAGAAATACATCCTTGCCCTCGATGATTTGTGTTATCATCGGCCACCTTATTGTCTTCCCTCCAACACAAACTTGTTCGTGTTTTGTGTTGTACCTTGAGTTCCGTGCTATCCAACAATTGTTCTTCTTTACCTTGGAGTATTACCATCTGTCTTGTCAAGGATGTCATGAGACTTTCACACCTCTTATGAATTATTGATGCAAGTAATACTTCTTACCATAACCTTCCCTTCTTGGCCCCCGTGTTGATTCTAACCGGGATTCCAACAAGTGAACGGTACTGCGTGGATTTTGTACTTCTAACAACCCTATTGCTTTGAAGTTGATGGTCGATAGTTCGTCTTAGACTATTGGTTGTTGAACCACCATTCTAACGTTGATCATGCTACCTAAGCCCATAATTCGGGTGCACTTTTCAACCAATGTTTAACTGTGTACGTTCTCCTCGAGCATTCCTCATTATATCATTTGATCTGACAAATGTTATCTCCTTGTTCACATAAGTGTGGAAATCCATCTTTTGAAAATCCCAATGAATTGTCGCTGAGTCAATCAGCCACCCTGCCATTCTCTCCTTGGTTCAATGATGAAGTGTGGTTCGGAAATCGCTCACATAGTTCGTTTCTCGAAAATCTTGCAACACCATCTCGTCAAATTGTGTTGCACCCCTTTTCTTCTCAGGCATCCTGAGTCTGAGGTATCCTAACACTGATCAGATCTGAAGCTCGGTCATATACGATGCTTGGAACATATTTCGAAGAATTATATCATTTGTCTTTATATGACCCGGTAAGGTGATGTCATGGCTAGGACACCTGGCTGGAGGACCTACCGTTATAGTTTCCTTTTTGACAAGGTTAACCATTTTTTTCCATGAGGAAATTGAATGCCTTGTTTAAAAGGTTATCCTGATGGATCCTTTGTGTATTTAAAGTCCGACCTTTTCTTGAAGACCGTTTCAATGCTATCTCGGAGCATGTCTGTGGTACTCCGATTTTCAACAAGAACATTTGAAACCCAATGCTAAATGTTTCTTGCTCAATTATCCAAACACCGTTGTATGGGTAATGTCATGAAATTTCTCTCTCCCCTTACCTAAAGTGATTTCTACATTATATCCTGTCACGGATATCATGCTCTGCTTGTCCTTGGGAAGGGTATACCCCTGGTACATGTGTCAAACACAATTTTTCCTTCCCATTGTTCTGTTTGATCTGATGATCACATTTTCCTTTCCATTGATTTATTTAACCTTCCTTGTGATCCATATGATCTAAGCAGTAATATTCCCCTACTTATGTAAACACCTCGGTGTACCATTCTGTCAGCAAGACCCTGTTACTTTTGTGATGACATTCCGGTAACCACCGATGGACGAGAACTTTGCCTATTGGTCCGCCTCGTTGCAACGAGCAGGAAAATGGTTCTCTTCGTCCCTCGCCCTTGGTATCGATGTTGTGCCGACATAACCGACAGACTATCCTCTGACATGCCTTGCTTACATGATCGTGCAAGACGTCACCGCCCTTCCTACTTTTAACCCACATGGTGGGCACATAACCCACAGGTCCCAGGGTCGAAACCTGACTCTCCTGTACATCACGGTTCCCAAGGTTATTCCTCATGCTTGGCTTCGAATGAAATTCACGGGCCACCGTCCTAGTGATCTATTCTGGTAACAGACGCAATACTCAATATTGTTGCTCTGGACCCCTTTCGCATGGTCTTTCAGTCATCGAACGATTGCCTATCCATTTGAAACTTCTCATGGTACCTTCTTACTTTGCTCTCGATATCTTCTTAAGTTTCAACTCGGGAGAAACTTCTCATGGTACCTTCTTAATTTTATTAGGATCCGTCCTTATAGAGTTTTTCCCCTCTTATCCTTTCGTAAGTACGGTGAGGATCCTGAAGGAAGGAAGACAACTTCATTGTGATGCATTGATGCATAGGAATGAAGACATCAATGCTATGGATCGGCCTCTTCGAGAAGAGCTACCAAGACCAAGAAGATTCGTTAGGATTTAGTACCCACACCTTTCCCCCTTACTCCCCTCTTAAATCTCGGGACGAGATTTCTTGTAGTGGAGGAGAATTGTGACGCCCGGGTAATCAAGCTACAGTAACCTCTGCTAATGATGCCATGTCACCTCGATTACTGTTGCTCATCTCGCGTTAGTTCGAAAACGGTTCGAGTTCAAAATTCAAAATCAGGGCAAACAATAAAAGTTTTCAAACATTAAAACTAAAATGTTCAAGATGGGACAGATAAATCCTAAGTAATAATGGTGGAGAAACCACACTTGTATAAAATGTGTAAATACTCAAAAATGAATAAAACATTAAGAAATTAAATTAATTAAATACCTTTTATACTTTATAAAATTTTAAACTAATTTATTTGGGGTTTAAACTTTTGTGGCCATGGTGTAATTCATAAAACTAATTTAGGTACTAATAATACATTTTACAAAACTAAAATGAATTGATGAATGTAATAAAAAGAAAAGAAAATAAAACAAAATGGGAATAATAAAAGAAGGCAAACCCCCCTTGCTTGGTCGTGGCCCAGCAGGCCATCGGGCCAACCAGGCCAGCCCATCCATGCCCCACCCCACTCCCCATAACCCCCGGGGCAAACCCTAGCCTGAACCGCACACTCCCCACGTCCCCCACTCCCTTGCTCCCTCGACTCCTCCCCCTCGACCCGATCTGGATCGGGGCCCTGCGCCCCCCCCCCCACCGCCACCACTGCCGCGGCGACGCCCTTCCTCGCCGGACCGGCCCGAGCCCGAAGCCGCTCCGGACCCCAAGCTCGACGTCGCGTCGCCATCACCTTCGCCTGGAGGAGCACCTCGCCGGAGTCCCGCGCTACCTCGACTTCGTCACCGCACGTCGTCCACGTCCTCCCCCTCGACGGACTTCCCCGCGCCTCGTCGGCGAACCCCTGCATCGGGGGTATGGAACCCCATCTCCCCTAGTTTCCTTGTCCGCGTCGCACACCGTCGGCCCCGCCCCGCGCCTGCTTGCTCTGCCGCGCGCGCCTCAGCATGCCTTTGGTCGCGCCCGTGCTCACCCTGTCCAGCGCTCACGCACCCCCGCGCACGGACCTCGCCCTGGTTCCCCCCTCCGCGCCGCCCGCAACTGATGCCTCGACGAGGCCATGGCCTTCCCCCCCACACACCCCCCACGCACGCGGTCACCGCGGTCGAGCCGCGCCCTGGCCGCGCGTTGCTCCGTCCGGCCGTGCCAGACGCCCCTCAGGCCCCCGCCGCCTCCCCTGGCCTTCCCGCCGGGGCCGAACCCCCACCGTGTCGCCCCCCCCCTTTTGTCGCACTGCTCCGGTTGCCGCTGGGGCCGGCGCCCCCCCCTGGTACGTGCTCCCCAGTCGCACTAGTGGCTGCCTGGGCCACTGCCCAATGGGGCCCCCCTCACACCCCTGTTAAAAAAAGAATAAAAAAAGAAGAATAATTAATTAATTTAATAATTAATTAATGTTGCTTAATTAACCAATTAACCATCTAATTAGCCTAACTAAACTTGTTAGTTAACTAGACAGCCAATGACAGGGGCCCCACCCCCTATTGACCAGTCAAAGTTTGACTGGTCAGCTGGGTCCCCCTGGACCCACTTGTCAGCCAGTGTACAATTTTTGTGTACACTGTGCTGGGTACATCTAGCAATTTAACATTAATTTCTAATTAAAATAAATTAGAAAATGAATTAAAACTTTGAAAATTAATATAAAATAATCCGTAAGTCGGATGAAAAAACTGTGTACATGAAAGTTGCTCAGAACGACGAGACGAACCCGGATACGCAGCCCGTTCGTCCGCCACACATCCCTAGCATAGCAAACTTGCAACTTTTCCCCTCCGGCCCCTCTGCCCAAAAACGCGAAACGCCGGGAATACTTTCCCGGATGTTTCCCCCCTTCGCCGGTATCACCTACTACCGCGTTAGGGCACATCTAGCACCACGTTAGAACACGTCTAGCTCTGCCTGTTGTCCTGTTATGCTCTTGCTTGCTATGTATTTACTGTTTCTCCCCCCTCTTCTCTCTGGTAGACCCCGAGACTGCCACTGATGCCGCTGTGATCAAATACGTCACCACGACCCTCCTTCTTGTCTGAGCAACCAGGCAAGCCCCCCCCCTTGATCACCAGATATCGCCTATTCTTCTCTACTGCTTGCATTAGAGTAGTGTAGCATGTTACTGCTTTCAGTTAATCCTATACTGCTGAATAGCCTATCCTTGCTACTACTGTTGTTACCTTTACCTGCTCTCCTACATGCTTAGTTTAGGATGCTAGTTTACCATCAGTGGCCCTACATTCTTGTCCGTCAGCTGTGCTATACTATCGGGTCGTGATCACTTGGGAGGTGATCACGGGTATATACTATACTTTAAACATGATAAATGTGGTGACCAAAGTCGGGTTGGCTCGAGGAGTACCCGCGAGTGATTCACGGATTGGGGGATGAAAGGACCTTTGTCCCGACGGCCCTCTGTGTGGATCTTTGTGGCGGAGCGTCATGGAAGTTCGGGGCTACCTGGGTGAGAGGTGAGCCTGGCCCTGTCGGCGTTCGCGGATACTTAACACGCTTAACGAGATCTGGGTATTTGATCTGAGTCTGGCCATTTGGTCTATACGCACTAACCAACTACGCGGGAAAGATATGGGCACTCGGCGTCGTGGTATCAGCCGAAGCACTTCTTGACGTCAGCGATTGAGTGGCGCGCGCCGCATTGGATCGTAAGCTCGCACTTGTATTAAGGGGGCTAGATCTGCTTCCGGCCGCGTACGCAACGTGCAGGTGTGCTCAGGACGATGGGCCCAGACCCCTGCGCGCATAGGTTTAGACCGGCGTGCTGACCGCTTTGTTGTGCCTAGGTGGGGCTGCGACGTGTTGATCTTCCGAGGCCGGGCATGACCCAGGAAAGTGTGTCCGGCCAAATGGGATCAAGCGTGTTGGGTTATGTGGTTCACCCCTGCAGGGAAGTTTATCTATTAGAATAGGCGTGTTCCTCGGTAAACGGACGACCCAGAGTTGTACCTTGACCTTATGACAACTAGAACCGGATACTTAATAAAACACACCCTTCCAAGTGCCAGATACAACCTGGTGATCGCTCTCTAACAGGGCATCGAGGAGGGGATCGCCGGGTAGGATTATGCTATGCGATGCTACTTGGAGGATTTCAGTCTACTCTCTTCTATGTGCTGCAAGACGGAGGCTGCCAGAAGCGTAGTCTTCGACAGGATTAGATATCCCCCTCTTATTCTGGCATTCTGCAGTTCAGTCCACTTATATGGCCACTTACACATATATCCATGCATATGTAGTGTAGCTCCTTGCTTGCGAGTACTTTGGATGAGTACTCACGGTTGCCTTGTTTTCCCCTTTTCCCCATCTCTCTACCCGATTGCTGCAACCAGGCGATGGAGTCCAGGAGCCAGACGCCACCGTTGACGACGACTCATACTACACCGGAGGCGCCTACTACTACGTGCTGCCCGCTGACGACGACCAGGAGTAGTTAGGAGGATCCCAAGTAGGAGGCCTGCGCCTCGTTCGATCTGTATCCCAGTTTGTGCTAGCCTTCTTAAGGCAAACTTGTTTAACTTATGTCTGTACTCAGATATTGTTGCTTCCGCTGACTCGTCTATGATCAAGCACTTGTATTCGAGCCCTCGAGGCCCCTGGCTTGTATTATGATGCTTGTATGACTTATTTATGTTTTAGAGTTGTGTTGTGGTATCTTCCCGTGAGGCCCTGATCTTGATCGTACACGTTTGCGTGCATGATTAGTGTACGATTGAATCGGGGGCGTCACATCTGCAAGCACTGAAATTATAGGTAACAGATAGTTTTGTCATAAGATAATTGGTAATGAGCAACAAGTAACAAAAGTAAATAAAGTGCAGCAAGGTGGCCCAATCCTTTTTGTAGCAAAGGACAAGCCTGGACAAACTCTTATATGGAGAAAAGCGCTCCCGAGGACACATGGGAATTATCGTCAAGCTAGTTTTCATCACGTTCATATGATTCGCGTTCGGTACTTTGATAATTTGATATGTGGGTGGACCGGTGCTTGGGTGCTGTCCTTACTTGGACAAGCATCCCACTTATGATTAACCTCTATTGCAAGCAGCCGCAACTACAACAAAAGTATTAAGGTAAATCTAACCATCGCATGAAACATATGGATCCAAATCAGCCCCTTACGAAGCAACGCATAAACTAGGGTTTAAGCTTCTGTCACTCTAGCAACCCATCATCTACTTATTACTTCCCAATGCCTTCCTCTAGGCCCAAATAATGGTGAAGTGTTATGTAGTCGACGTTCACATAACACCACTAGAGGATAGACAACATACATCTCATCAAAATATCGAATGAATACCAAATTTACATGACTACTAATAGCATGACTTCTCCCATGTCCTCAAGAACAAACATAACTACTCACAAAGCATATTCATGTTCATAATCAGAGGGGTATTAATATGCATAATGGATCTGAACATATGATCTTCCACCAAATAAACCAACTAGCATCAACTACAAGGAGTAATCAACACTGCTAGGAACCTACAGGTACCAATCCCGAATTTAGAGACAAGAATTGGATACAAGAGATGAACTAGGGTTTGAGAGGAGATGGTGCTGGTGAAGATGTTGATGGAGATTGCCCTCTCCCGATGAGAGGAGCGTTGGTGATGATGATGGCGATGATTTCCCCCTCCCAGAGGGAAGTGTCCCCGACAGAACAGCTCTGTCGGAGCCCTAGATTGGTTCTGCCAAGGTTCCGCCTCGTGGCGGCGGAGTCTCGTCCCGAAAGCTTGCTTATGATTTTTCTTCAGACGAAAGACTTCATATACCAGAAGATGGGCAACGGAGGGCCAACAAGGGGCCCACGAGGCAGGGGCGTGCCCAGGGGGTAGGGCGCGCCCCCACCCTCGTGGACAGGTGGAGGCCCCCTAACGTAGATTCTTCTTCCAGTATTTTTTATTATTTCCAAAAATAACTTTCGTGGAGTTTCATGACTTTTGGAGTTGCGCAGAATAGGTCTCTAATATTTGCTCCTTTTCCAGCCCAGAATTCCAGCTGCCGGCATTCTCCCTCCTTATGTAAACCTTGTAAAATAAGAGAGAATAGGCATAAGTATTGTGACATAATGTGTAATAACAGCCCATAATGCAATAAATATCAACATAAAAGCATGATGCAAAATGGACGTATTAGCAACTAAAACCTGAACCGTGTTTGATGCATCCGTCATCGCAAGCGTTTTATACATTTCTGACGGTATTCATGCACCACTATTTGCGATTATTGCATCGCACCCAATTTCTCGAAGGGTCTCTCATCGTAGTGTCGCGTTAGCAGCATCCTGCAGTAGTGTCAGCTACGGGGTTCTCAGCTCCTTTTCTATCAATGCATGATATCTAAATCAAATTCTTGTAACAAGAGAACCCAAACGAGTAAGTCTAGGTTTAGCATCTTTCTTTTCCATAAGATATTTAATAGCAGCATGATTTGTGTGAATAGTTACCTTGGAATCAACAATATAAGGTCTAAATTTATCACAAGCAAACACCACTGCTAAGAATTCTTTTTCAGTAGTAGCATAGTTTTGTTGAGCATTGTCTAGAGTTTTACTAGCATAATGAATAACATTCAATTTCTTATCAACTCTTTGTCCTAGAACAGCACCAACAGCATAAACACTAGCATCGCAGATAATTTCAAAAGGCAAGTTCCAATCAGGTGGTTGAACAATAGGTGCAGAAATTAAGGCTTTCTTGAGTGTTCCAAAGGCTTCAAGACAATCATCATCAAAAACAAAAGTAATATCCTTTTGCAAAAGACTAGAAAGAGGCCTAGAAATTTTAGAAAAGTCTTTGATAAATCTCCTATAGAAACCAACATGACCTAGGAAACTATGAATACCTTTGATGTCCTTAGGACATGGCATTTTCTCAATTGCATCAACCATAGCTTGATCCACTTCAATACCTCTTTCAGAGATTTTATGACCCAAGACAATGCCTTCATTAACCATAAAGTGGCACTTCTCCCAATTCAAGACAAGATTTGTTTGTTCACATCTCTGCAAAACTCGCTCAAGATTGCTTAAACAATCATCAAAAGGCTTCACATAAACAGAAAAGTTATCCATGAAAACCTCAACAATCTTTTCACAAAAGTCAGAGAATATAGCAGTCCTACATCTTTGAAAGGTAGCAGGTGCATTGCATAAACCAAAAGGCATACATCTATAAGCATAGGTTCCAAATGGACAAGTAAAAGTGGCTTTTCCTTGATCAGGTTGAGAAACAGGTATTTGTGAAAAACCAGAATATGCATCAAGGAAGAAAAAGTGTGTGTGCTTAGATAATCTTTCTAGCATTTGATCAATAAAAGGCAAAGGGTAATGATCTTTTCTAGTTGCTTTGTTAAATTTTTACAATCAATTACCAATCTATAGCCTGTAACAATTCTTTGTGGAATAAATTCATTCTTATCATTAGGAACAACAGTAATACCACCTTTCTTAGGGACACAATGAACAGGACTTACCTATCTACTATCAGCTATACCTGCTTCCAGAAGTTTTAATATTTCCGTTCTTACCACCTCTTTCATCTTCGGATTCAACCGACGTTGGTGATCAACAACAGGTTTAGCATCAGGTTCCATATTGATTTTTTGAGACAGACCTTCTTCATCATATGCCTCCCACGGATTGATAAACCTTAGGTCATCCACTTGACGGAAAATTGCTATTGTCCTACGAAATTCTGCGCTTGGAGGCCCAACACGAGTCTACAAGAATAAGTTGTGTAGTAGACATCATCCACCTAGTCCAAGCCATGTACTTTCTGCTTTCATCATAAATGAAAAGCACAAGATAGCACAAGCCAAGCTTGTAAGTAAACAACAATAGTGAAAGGAGAAGGGGCCGAGTAAAAACATGATCACCATATCTCCTCAACAACTGATTACTTTGCAATCACAAATCTAATAGTTGTCTGAAGAATAAGAGTGTCAAGCCAATCACTATTGTGGCATTTGTGACAGATTCATCACTGCCACCAATCAAGTGGTTGATGACCACAACAGGCAGGAGGATGCCAAGCTTGGTACTGCGCCTACATCAAGTTCTTCAGCTCCCCAACATTCGCCTTAGGCCCGTGAGACTGCGCCATCTCCTCCTCCTCAAGAGAAATCTAGGGCAACTGAAGATGTTGCGCCTGAAGAAACTGCCAGGGAGACTGCATCAGTCATGCCTGAACAAACTTCTCTAGCAAGTTCCTCAACTGTAGCATAAACAAAATCTTCATATGTGAAGCTTATCAGCCTTCCTTCTGCATCAGAAGCGAAGACGACAAAGGCAGTCGAGAAGGAAGCTAAAAAGAGAAAAGCTTTGGCTCCTCCTGCCACAGAACCAGTGAACAAACTGAAGACAGCTTCAATGTCTTCAGTTGTGCCAATTGATGCAACACCAATTTCATCAGCGCCCCCTATTCACATTGTTGATGATCTTCAAATCGTAACATATGGGGTGGAATAGGTCATTCCTCCTACTAATGAAATGAAGAAGAGGATACCCACTCTGCTGCTACCACAGAGAAGGTGGATGAAGAAACTGAAGTTGAAGCTAATGCTTCACTTCATCTAGTATCATCGCCGAAGCCACAACCAATCCCGGTGACTGAAGAAACTGCTGCTTCCTGTGGGAGCGGTGAAGAAACTTAAGAGGATGTGTGCCACAACACCTGTCATTCATGATGAATTCTGGGATGCCTTTCACCCAGATTCGCCCATCACCACACCTCAGACGCAAGTGCCTTAGTCACCTGCCAGAACTGAAGAAATTCACAATGGCTCTGAAGAATGTCAACCACCTCTTCAGACTATTACTGAAGAAATTCCAACTGCATTAGTTGAAGAAGTGGTGCAACAAGATCTGATAGTTGATGTTGTGAATTCATTCCCTTAGTGTGAAGAGTCAGTTCCTTCAGCAGATGCTGATACAATACCCAATGCCACCACTGAAGAAGTGGCCAAGTCAAAGGCCGTCACTAATCCCAGTGACTCAACTGGCTTTCCAAGGCCCATCTTTGATGCGAGGCCCAAAAAGATAAATCTTCAGCCTCTGCTCTCAATGTCCAAGATTGTTAAAATCAAGGTGGATTCAGTTTGACAATGCCAAATTCTTCGAGGAGAAGAATTTCTTCATCGGCAACTCACCTTATGACTCTGCCAAAATCAGGCGTCTGCGCTTCTAGACTAAGACATATATGAATTACTATGCGTATTTGCTCTTCGACAAAAACAAGATCTTCCCGCATTGTCACATTCCTCATGTGGATATGGAGTCAATTGCACGCTTCAGACTAGTTTTGGATGTTCTTCATGATGTAGGGTTGCTGAGCTTCTTTTCTGATGTCTGCGACTGGAATGAAGAGCTAATTCTTTAGTTCTATGCCACCTTGCACTTCACAGGAAATGTTGATGACATTCATACTTGGGCTCTAGACTAGATGAATGAAGACACTCATTACAAAGCACCAACTGAAGAATTACTTCATGCTCTTTGAGTGGATCCACCCCAAGAAGAGGTAAGGAAAGTTTATGAAGATCCAGAGCTGCCAAACCATATGATGCAAGTTCTGATGAAACCATTGGCTGAAGGAGAACCTCCAAGAACCACCTTCCTGGTGAAGGATTTGTTATATGTGCCCCGCACTATCTATCACATCATGGCCAAGACCCTCGGTACTATCAAAGTCCACAATTCTGACATTGAAGAAGTTGTTGGCATCATGAAGAATCTGTTGTTCAACATCATTCATGGGATTCCCATCAACATCCGTGATTTCTTCATGAGGACTTTGGTCACAGTTGGATCGCCATTTGAATTGAAGCCTTATGATCCATGGATTATGAGATTCATCAAATCCAGGTCTTCAATTGATTACAACGCTGATTGTCAAAAGCATTTCCGTTTTATCCCAGACGTTGAAATTCTTCAAAGTATAATATCTTCAGTACCTAGCAAAGGCAAGGCAGTTGTAGATGAAGGAATTCGTCCCCTTGATGGACAATTTTGCCAGCTAGCCTCACAGTCAATTGGTGATGAAACTGCGAGTAAGGACACTGCTGCAAAGGCCCCAGGGCAAATTCCACAGCCTGAAGCATCTCGGGTCATGACTGACTGAGAACTCCTCATTAGCCTGCATCAGAAGGTTGACAGAGACAACAACTTGACTAAACATCAGCTTGATTCCATTCATGCAAATATGATTGTGACTCATAACTCAGTCCGCAAAAATCATTACTATGCCCACGAGATATTTGACAGAACCTTGGCCACCCTATCTGATCTGAATACTGATGAAGAACTTGTAGAGATGGAATTTTTGCAGAACTTTGATTGGTCTTATCCGCCCAAGAAGAAGTTCAAGAAAGGCTTTTGATTCTGTCAAGTGGGGCTACATTCTAGAGTTGCTTCAAGTTTTAGTTTTTGGACCGTGTTGGCGGGAATTGATTTCCATGTGGTCTTTGTCTTCTTCCCACGTGATCCTCAATGCTGAGACCGGAAATAGGTTTTGGCATTGGAAAGGACTCACACAGGGAGACCTGATCTCTCCAATGCTATTCATCATCGTGATTGATCCTTTATAGCGCCTCTTCGATCGGGAAACTGATGTCGGCATTCTGTCTCCAATCACGTCCTCTACAGCAAGCTAAGGGTATCCCTATGCACCGATGACGCGGCAGTTTTCATCAAGCCGGTGCAACAGGAGTTGTTTGTCGCCCACACGATGATATAGGTCTTTGGGAATGCCACGAGGCTGATCACGAACATCTCAAAAACTGAGATTTTTCCTATTGCTTGTCACGAGGTTGATCTTGAGGCGTTGCTTGGCTTGTCGGTCGAGAAGCTAATGTCCTTCCCCAGCAAATCCATGGGCCTCCCCCTGCATCTTCACCAACTATGCCTAGCTAACACATAGTTCATCTTGGACATGGTTGGTTCTCATGTCGCTGGCTTGACGGGAGGCTGGTCTACAGGCGTGGCCGGCTTGCATTGATCAATGCGGTGCTGATGCCATGCTTGGTATATTTTCTCTCGGTGTTTGCACCTTCAAAGTGGCTTATTGCCAGGATCAACAAGATCATTCGGTCCTTCCTCTGGAAGGGGCGGATGATTGCAAAGGAGGGCACTGCCAGGTGAATTAGAAGCGGGGTTGCCGCCCCAAGTCTCTCGGTAGCCTTGGGATTAAGAACATCGAGATGTTCATCTTGTCGCTCAGGTTAAAGTGGCTCCGGCTTGAGTGGACGGATCACTCCAAGCCTTGGCATGGATTGGCCTTACCTCCTTCAGCTAGCGAGCGATCTCTTTTCACAGCTTCCACGGTGATCACTCTAGGTGATGGCAAGACTTCCACTTTCTGGTGCTCTAGGTGCCTGTAGGGTTAGGATCTACAGGAGATCACACCAGGCCTTTTTAGTTAAGTCAGAAGGAAGAACATCAGCATTTGCTCGGTGTTGTCGAGAAACAGATGGATCACCTCTCTTCGCCCGGTCAATTGCACTGAGCTTGTGCACGAGTATGTTAATCTATGGATGCCGATCGAGGAGGTTCAAATCCCCAACACGGGCCAATATTCTGTCTCTTGGCGTTGGATGGTGGACGGGGTGTACTCGGCGCGCTTGGCGTATAGGGGCATGTTTTCCTGTTCATTCTCGTGCACATGCCCTCAAACTTTGCGGAGGGCTTTGGCCGAGAAGGTCATGTTTTTTTGCTGGCTACTATCGCACGAGAGAGTCCTCACTGCTGACAGGTTAATCAGACGTGGATGGCAGGGAATCATGATCTATTCCATGTGCAGTCCCCATGAGGAATCGGTTGAGCATTTACTCATAAATTGTAGTTTTGCTAGACATGTTTTGAGGAAGGTTGCTTCCTGGGCTGGTTTTGAGTGCTTAGCGCCTAGAGATAATCTGACTGAGGGTACAGTTACTCTTGGTGACTCCATCAAGGCTGCAGAACTCCCAAGGAGAACCGGAGAAAGTTTGACGACACGGTTGCTTAGACTCTATGGCAAATCTAGAAAGACAAGAATGAAAGAGATTCCGAAAATTCTTATCTAGGGGTTCATGCCACATTCTTTAGGATTCACGAGATGATTAGAACAAGAGAACTGGCTTTTGCCAGAGTTTTTTAGGATGATGGAGGCTAGTCCTTCCTCATTAAATTCGTAACTCGGCCTTGGCCAAACCTTTTCTTTCTCTCAAATAGATACGGTAGTGCTCTTGCCAAAGTTTCAAAAAATATATCTAGCATTGTCCTTTAGACCCTGTAAGGGAATCTCCAATAGATGATGCATATTTGAAGATGTAAAAATAGGTGTTGTATAATTTACATCATCAAAAACGTTTTTTACATCTTAAAAAAGAGCCAACTCCAATAGATGATGTATATTTGGTGATGTTCATCTACTACTCTAGTAGATGATGCATATGTGAAGATGTAAAACTGTCGGGCCGCGCGGCAACCTACAACCATTGTACAGCTACATCATTTCAAAATCAAAATCATCATATAGAGCAATGTTCAGATTTATACAACCGAAAGTGCATCATATCAATCAATATTCAAAATCCTACTACCAAAAATGCATCATATCGATCAAAATTCCTTGTCCAACAAATTAAAATGCACATAAATATAACATCAAACATAGCACCCAATTTTCATATTCTCAGTTGTCACTAGTCACATTGTGGATGTTGGCATCATCATCAATGTCTTTTTTCGACGTTTCATGTGTTGATGGGTTTGCGACCTCCACTAGAATCACCTTCAATTCCACTCGTGTTTCTACCGAAGCCACTTCCCATACCACTCATGTTGCCAATGAAAGACACCTTCCGTGCCAATCATGTTGCCACCAAAGCCACCTCCCATGCCACCCATGTTACCGCCAAACCCACCTCATGGCACCGAAGACATCATCCATCTTGCCACCAAAGCCACCTCCCATGTTGCCACCGAAGGCACCACCCATATTGCCACCAAAGGCACCATTCATGGCACCTCCCATCATGTTCATGTAGTCACCCACTCCATCGCCCATGGCACCTCCCATTCCTCCTCCCATTCCACCACCCACGGCACCTCCCATCCCACCGACCATGGCACCTCCCATTCCTCCTCCCACTCCACCCACTCCACCTCCCATTCCTCCTCCCATTCCACCCATGGCACCTACCATTCCACCACCCATGCAACCTCCCATTCCCCCTCCCGTCATGCTTCTCATGAGAATTTGCTTCTTCATAATCATTTCATCACGACAAAGCTCGACATACGCCTTTGCTTGGTGTCGAGGACACTTGAACTCTTCGGACGCCACCTTTATCTCCTCTAGTTCAACCTTTCTCTCCTCGGCCACCGCCCTCCGCCCTCGGCTTCTCCCCTCTCCTTTGTTTCTTTTAACTACATCATTTTTTCCTGAGCATACTCTTTCCTCACAATGACAATGGTGCCAAACCCTTTAAGATCATTGTCTCCAACCATGGAACCCTTTACCTTTTTACATCCATCCATCCTATATGATTTGGTCACCGAGTAAGGAGTGGGGCTCCTTCTATCCTCACCACAACCATCATCATCATCCTCAACAACCACATTTTCTTCTTTGAAACATCATAAACTTCTTGAGTCTTCCACTTCTCCTCATCCTTAAGCTCTTTGTAGCAATGATGGAAAGTGAAGGCTTTCCTTTCCTTCTCCTCTTCTCTCCTTTGTTGTTTCTTTCTCAAAACAATCCTTGGGTAATCATTTTCTACAACAAAGTAACAAAGGTACCATCATCAATTTAGGAAACATATGCATACTTGCACAATGTAGAGAAAACACACACAAGTAGCAAGCAATTACCATGTCACTATCACCGCAACCACTTCATGTGACGAACATTTGACAAGCAACCCACCCACTTTTGGCATTATGTATTGATGGTGCCCCAACATTGACGAATGGAGTCCCTTAATCGACAGTGTCCGCTAGTCTTGCCACTACTGCAGGATGCTGCTAATGCGACACTATGATCAGAGACCCTTCGACGAAACTATGTGCGATGCATTAATCACAAACGGTGATGTGAAATAACCGTCACAAAAGATACAAAACGTTTGCGATGAAGGATACATCAAACACGGTTCATATTTTAGTTGTGTCTGCGATGAGGGGCATACGATTCAGTTGAATGAACTATTTGCTATCAGGCAAAACAAAAGAAACGGGCAGCCAGATGAAGGTGTGTGCGATATACAGCATATGGTTCACTCGGATGAACTGTTTGTGATTAGGAAACACAAAAGAAACGGTTAGCCAGGTCAAGGTGTGTGCGATATACGGCATACGGTTCAATCGGGTGAACTGTTTGCTTTGAGCCAAGAGAACGGAAACGATTCAAATTAATAGGATGTGTTTGATACGCGGCAAACAGGTCTATAATCAGAAATGTGTGCGAAAACCGATAATAATACAGACGATTGCTGCTAATAAGCCGTGTGTGTTGTGGGCAAACGCTTGGTGGTATACGATTGTCAGCGATTGATGAAATCATCACCGACGGGTTCCCCAGTATGGTCCGTGTGCGATGTCCTTGCACACAGAACAACAACATATGTACTTATAACTTATAAGGACTTGATTCCATAAAAAGATTGAACATCCAATTACATATGTGGCTAGTACACATATGACCTTTGCACACACCAAATTATTTTCCAAAATGCCTAGAAAACTCAAATGGTGTATAAAAAGGCAAAACGAACCGTGAATAATTTCATATTTTTAGGACGACGCTACTATAGTTGCATGTTGACTTTGTAAAATAAATCAAGGCGGGAAGAGACATTGCATGTCATTTCGCACACATAGGTGACAAGGTCCCTCTCGGAACCATGAGCCTTTTTGAGAGAAGCTCCGGTTTGTAAAAAGTTTGTACCAAAACTTGTCTCGAATTGGACTAATTTTTTACCACAGCATGTTGGTGCTATGTCATAACACCATGCCAAGTTTCATGATTTTGAGGCAAGTTTTGGATTTATAGTAATTTTAAAACTAGGTTTCTCAATGTTTACTGTCGAGTCGGCACCGCCCGGGATAGGTTTTTTCCTCGTGGGTCCCAAACGACAAATCCAAATCTATCACTACCATGCATCTTTTCTTATTAAGAATTACAGCCCATTTGGTGTGCTAGCTGAAAATAAGTTTGTGGGTGCTGGTGGGCGCTAAGAACATTCAGTTCTGTAATGAACAAAGATCTCAAGGATCCCGCAAGATTGAGGTTCTTTCCCTATGTTGTGAATGCTTATAATATTTATGTCTGAATTAAAGAAATGGCAAGCCATTGGCCCGGTGTGAAAGAAAATATGGGTCAAAGCTGAGTTGAAAAGGGCAGCAATATCTAACCCCAGCTTACAGAAGGTACAAAAGCACGATGATTAATTGCTCATCTGGTTTACGCAAAATCCAGATTGAACAGGATGATAACAACTAACTCAACCAAAGTTTTCGGCAGTCACAATCAAATGGATCGGTGTGATTCGTAAAATCAAGATCCTGGACCAGAAATTCTACTGGTACATTATAACAAGTTGTTGTAAATAGAAGCCGAGCACGTTCAGAAGCCCTTTTGTCCACCTGAAACTTCTTTTTATGTTGTTCAACACTTGCAGCCGTAAGAAATTTCTTGTCGAAAAACATAATCCTCACAGATAATAGTGCCCTCGCATTCAACATGAAGAATGTGACAAAGCTAGTGTTTGCATTATTGGATGCATATCCTTCCAGCATTACTGTCTTCAAACAAATGTTATGAGATCTGAGAAAATCCCGGCGCTTCTTGAACCATCGATTGGTTATACTTTTTTCTCCATGTGTTAGTGACTAAATAGAGATGAAGATTGAAAACACTAAATGTCTAAAAAGATTATGTTGAAAGAGTGATATCTGAATGATTAATTTTAGTACATTATATATGGGCTTTCAATGTGCGTGAAATCATCACCTTTATATACAAATTCTCCAGACATGGAAAGCATTGCAGCAAGCCAATAATCGTGTTGAGATCAAAACACCACATAATGATATGTAAGATCTTATCCACCATCACTGATAGGATGGACAAGCTCTTCATTGAGCATAGAACATAATATTAGTACCAAAACTGTACTCCAAGATGATACTTATGTGCACAAATGAAAAAAGCAGATTACAAAAGTTTACGTAAATAATATACAGTACCTCAATAGGTGTGGAGCCAAACACCATCTTGAACCATCTAAAAGGATCATGAATTGCACCCAAGGTCTCCAGTTTAGGCGCAGCGACTATAGTTATTTGTGAAGGTACTATACCAGAATCAAGGAGCAACCTTTGAAGTGAAGGGGCATCTTTGATGATGAGATCATGTCCAAAAAACAAATTCCCATGCTTACAAGGTGGGGCAACTTTATTTTGAGACAACGGATACGAATTTCCATTCCGAAAACAAGCAGCAAGCGCTCCAGGGCAGAGCGGCTGGAGTGGATGATGTTGTGCAGTGCGGCCTCCGACAGATCAACCACCACAAGCGCTTACAAGTTTACAAGTTTTTTTAGCAGTGGGAGTCGAAGCATTTGTACCAGATTGTCTGCTAGATGGCACCAGGCGAAGGTGATGGTGTGGAGAGAGGAGGAAAACCATGAGATGGACATCGCTGGTGAGGGCACAGATACATCGGTTCTTGGTATGTTACATACATAGTCATGGTAGAACTCAAGCTGCTATAGTTTATCAAATTGACAGGATGTCAGCCAGACGGCCACCGTGTAGGGTATGTCCAGCAGGTAGCATGCCGGGGATGCAGATGCGTTGAACGGAGCCTTGGTGGGAGGAGATGACGATGGCTCTGGGGAGTTCGGAATCATCATCGATAGATAGCTGACGACAATCGAGATTAAGAGGCGCGGTGCGCCACAGAGTGTGCCACGAGATGCGAGGACTTGTGTGCGGCAACCATCCTTGGTGGGGAGAAGGGAGATGACCTCCCCAAGGATGTCGTCCTGGAGATCGCTGATGTAGTCCACCGGAGATTCTACTGGTTCCTCAGGTCCAGGGGGTGCATGGCCGCTTCTGGCCGTGCAGCCGGGTCCAAGATCTACATCCGGCGGCAGTGCTGGCCAGAGCCTCATCTGTGTACCTACCAATCTGAAAGAAAAAATGGTAGAAACATACGTGTAGGACATTCAAAATCAATTATCAAGATCTCGAAGAAAAAGGCACAAACATATATGTAGGACATTCAAAATAAATTATCAAGATTTGGCCACGAATTATTAGCACGCAGGCTAACCCTAGTCGGATTATTAGCAAAAATCATTTGTACAGAACAAACAATTAACCACTAACTCTATACGGATAACATTCATACAATCAATACATTGCGTGCATCTAACGGATCTTAATTACTCTGATTTCATGGACTGAGAGAACATAACCATAGGATTTGTATTCCAAAAAAATTATAGAGGGGGGGACTAACCATAGAAAACACATGATATGTTTGCCGCACAAATGGGTATATAGATGACTAACCAGTTTTCCGTCGGAGTCGCAGTCGTTGCCGAAGTTGCTGTTGACCTCCGGCTCCGGCTCGGGGGGCACGACGGCGCCGACGAAGTCAAGGTCGTGCTGCTTCTCGCGCGAGACTTCATCGGCGGCGACGGCAACCTCTATGCCCAGCTTCACACGTTGCGCGGGCGCTTCACCAGCCCCAGCGTCGCCGCTCCCTCAGATGGTGCGCTTGGGCAGCATCCTCATACACTCCAGAGTCCAGACGTTGGTGACCTCTGTGGACCGGGGTGCAGCCTCCTATTATGGCCGGCAGCTCGGGCGTGCAATTAATACTGACCAGTGGGAGCAAGGCAGGCGGCGGTCAAAAGCTGTCTCGCCTCCCGGTGAGCCTGTGCAGCGGACTTGTGCCATTCCTACCATCATTTCACATAGCTACTCGCACACCTCCCCTCAATATGCACCCCTGCACGCATGCCTCCCGGTATGCCTGCCTGGCGGACTACTCGCATGCGGCCCGTCAACTCACGCCTGCTTGCACGGCACACGGGGCGTGTGGCAGCACGTATATTTTTTGGTTTATTGATGATTCATTCTGCCGCTTTACTGCTTAACTGAAGCATGCCACGATCTAATGCGCACGGTCCGAATAAATAATTCGTATGAGATATTGGTTGCCAGTTTTTAATACTCTCCCGTTTGTAAGAAGATTATATCAAAATGGGTCTCATTGACGAAAAAATACAATAACACAGTCTACTGGTGTCCATATATGACACCACGATAAGTTTCATGAATTTCAACTAAGTTTTGGATTTAGTGGATTTTAAAAATATATATTCTCAACATTTTGAAATCACTTGCACTGGTAAACATGCAACCAGGGACACATATGATTTTGCAACCCATTTTGGTGCACATGTAGCTCAAATTTGATTTTTGCACATTAAATCCCTAGGTAATCAATCAATGTATAAAAACGGTCGAATGATGTCTGTTTTTTTAATTTTAACACGAAACTCCGCCTTTGGTCACATGTTCACTGCAGAAAAAGTTTGACATGCCTCAGAGTGGCTGTGGTGGTGCGGGATGTGTGTGTCTGTGTGTGGGGGGTGGGGTAGGGGTTTGGCAATACACTACGAGTCGTGAACCTCCGTGTGGGATTATTGATCATTTTGCGAGTCATATATGCCACATCAAAGTCATGAATTGGTTATTTAAATCATTACACAGCCCTTTCATACATAATGTTCGGGCCACATGCATGCATTGGTGGTCCTCTTAGACACTCTTCCTCGTGCGGTTATCAGCGATGTGCCCATTCGTTAGCCTGCAAAGGTTTTCCGTTTCCACCGACAACAAGAGGCATTTGACCAAAAGGTGGATTCATCTTAGCATGTGTATGGTGTGGATCATGGTGGGATTCCATATCAAAGTTCGAGCACGTGCATACACACTCCCACCGGCTTGAAGTGAGGGGGCTACACACATCATGGTGTAGTGCGTTTCCAGTTGGCGAAGCATGTGCCACGTCAAAGTTGTGCATTGGGTATTCAAACATCACATAACACACGGGCGCATGCATGCGGTGGTTTTGTCCTATGACATCACTCGCGTGTGACTCTCTTTGTGGGCCCACAAGGTCGTCGTCGACCAGTTGAACGTACAACGAGAGAAAGAGGTTAATTTGACCAACAAGGATGGTTCTTTTTTGGTTTGTGTTACGTATATGCACGGTATAGGAGTATGTACATGTCAAAGAGGGGGCAACATGAATACTATATATATATATGCATGCATAAAACTCGCTCCATGTGGGGACTTTCTGGTTCCCGAGGCAGGTGCCACATCAAAGTTGTACATTATATTGGTATTCAAACATCATGCAATACCATGCAGGCGGTGGTTTCCCTATATATAGGAACTCACTCGCGTGTGGCGCTTCCATCCGTGGGCATGCGAGGTTGTCCTCCATCACTTTAACCCAACAGGAGAGAGGTTAATTTGATCATCAAGGAATGATTCTTTTTTGGTTTGCGATATACAGTAGAAATACATATATACCACGCGTCGAATGGGGGCGTACATATAGCACATACCACGCGTCATGAACCTCGCTCTCTCTGTGGGAACTTTTTGGTTTCCTATATACATGGTGCCACATCAAAGTTGTGCATTGCATATTCAAACATCACACAAGCACCTCTTTGGGCCACATGCAAACGGTGGTATGTAGTCCTATATAGGATGATCACTCGCGTGCGACGTACGCTTCACTTATGTGTTGGGCCCGCGAGTTCATCGTCCATCACTTTGACCCAGAGCGAGAGAGAGGTACGTTTGATGAACAAGGACGATTAATTCATTTCGTGTTGTGTTACTAGGTGTATATATAGTACATGTCGAAGGGGGTGACTAGCTTGGTCCATCACTTTCATTGACACCGCGAGAGAGGTTAACTAATTTGACTTAGGAGGGGATTAATTTTTTGTTTTGCTTTGACATAGATCATGATGTGAGATTACATATAATAGCGCATCTGTACACATGAATCCATCTCGCTGGATCGAAGGGGGGCGAGCACACGACACGTCATGAACGACCTCTTGCTCTGTGTAGGGACCTTTGCGATTTTCAGTGCATGCACCACATCAATGTTGTGCATTGGGTCGGGTATTCAACACATATGCATGCATCACACACCTCCATAAATATGTTTAGGACACACGCATGCAATAATGGTTGTCTTTGGACACACTCTCACTCGCTTGGTTATGGGCGGCAAGCCTATATATATTCGTGGGCCCACGTGGACGTCCATCATTTTGACCAACGACGAGAAAGTTTACCAGGGTGGATTGTTCTTCTTTGCTTCGGGTTACCGTATATTAGGTCGACCCATTCTAAGCCTAAGTAAGTTTGAGCGCATGCTACGCGTCGTGAACCCTCGCTCGGTGTGGGGATTTTACAGTTCCAAAGCATGGTGCCACATCAAATTTGTGCATTGGGTATTCAAACACCACACACACCACTTCCATATACATACTTGGGCCACATGCACACAGTGGGTTTGCCTTCATATAGTACTCCCTCGCGAGGTTATCGGCGAAAAGCTAGCCCATTTTGCGGGGTCGTGTGTGGACGTCCATCACTCTGACCAACAACGAGCGGGGAGAGGTTGTACGACCAAGTTGGATTCTACTTGGTCCATGTTACAGTACATCTTGGTGAGATGCCCTCCCCCCGACGTGTGTGTGGGGGGATACTTCGTGTTACCTGCAACCTACGTGGGGTCGGGGAAGTTCGCTTAATTTGCGACGCACACGTGCCACATCAAAGTTGTGAATGGTAGTTAAATATCACACACCACACCCTTTTCAACCATATAGTAGGGCCACCCGCATGTGGTTCATCTGTGGTCTCACCCATCTCGCGCCACAAGCACACATTTGTGGGTCGGCACACAGTCCACCTTTGTCGGGAAGCGAAAGGGGAAGTTTGACCATATATATATATATATATATATATATATATATATATATATATATATATGATGGACTCCTATAGGTTTTGTGTTATGGTAGGGTGAGATTTTAGACCTAGCTATTTGGGGGCATGCATTCGTAGCTAGGATTCCCTTACCGCCGACATGAAGTGGGTTTCGTAGGGGGTGGTTGACTAGCCATATTGTCCTTTTGTGCGACAGGTGCCACATCAAAGTTGTGCATTGGGTATTCGAACATCAAACCACCCTTTTCATACATATATTTGGTCCACATGCAAGTGTGTTCATATTCTGACCCTCTCCCGCATTATTCTTTTCGCCAAATTTATAAACAGCACACGAGTTGGATGTGGAAACCATCTGCGATTGGGTGCACAACAGACACAGTTCGGTCAGACTACCCGTGTGCCATGCCCGTGACCTGCAGTCCCTCACATCAGCACAGTAGACTGGGCTCCACGAGTCTTGCCTTCCGGTCTCGAAAATATCTACTGCCTCGTAATCTTGAAAATATCTACCGTCTCGAAGGTTTTAATTTTGATAGCACATGATTAGTATGTGCGGATGATACGTCTCCAACGTATCTATAATTTTTTATTGTTCCATGCTATATTATATTCTATTTTGGACATTAATGGGCTTTATTATACACTTTTATATTATTTTTGGGACTAACCTATTAACCGGAGGCCCAGCCCAGAATTGATGTTTTTGCCTATTTTAGAGTTTCGCAGAAAAAGAATATCAACCGGAGTCCAAACGGAATGAAATCTTCGGGAACATGATTTTCGGAACGAACGTGATCCAGAGAACTTGGACCCTACGTCAAGACATCAACCAGGAAGGCACGAGGTAGGGGGGCGCGCCTACCCCCCTAGGCGCGCCCTCCACCCTCGTGGGCCCCACGTTGCTCCACCGACATACTTCTTCCTCCTATATATACCTACGTACCCCAAACTACCATATACGGAGCCAAAAACCTAATCCACTGCCGCAACCTTCTGTACTCGTGAGATCCCATCTTGGGGCCTTTTCCGGAGCTCCGCTGGAGGGGGCATCGATCACGGAGGGCTTCTACATCAACACCATAGCCTCTCCGATGATGTGTGAGTAGTTTACCTCAGACCTTCGGGTCCATAGTTATTAGCTAGATGGCTTCTTCTCTCTCTTTGGATCTCAATACAAAGTTCTCCACGATTCTCGTGGAGATCTATTCGATGTAATCTTCTTTTGCAGTGTGTTTGTTGAGACCGATGAATTATGGGTTTATGATCAAGTTTATCTAGGAACAATATTTGAATCTTCTCTGAATTCTTTTATGTATGATTGGTTATCTTTGCAAGTCTCTTCGAATTATCAGTTGGTTTGGCCTACTAGATTGATCTTTCTTGCAATGGGAGAAGTGCTTAGCTTTGGGTTCAATCTTGCGGTGTCCTTTCCCTGTGACAGTAGGGGCAGCAAGGCACGTATTGTATTGTTGTCATCGAGCATAACAAAATGGGGTTTTTATCATATTGCATGAGTTTATCCCTCTACATCATGTCATCTTACTTAAAGCATTACTCTGTTCTTATGAACTTAATACTCTAGATGCATGCTGGATAGCGGTCGATATGTGGAGTAATAGTAGTAGATGTAGGCACAAGTCGGTCTACTTTTCTTGGACGTGATGCCTATATACATGATCATACCTAGATATTCTCATAACTATGCTCAATTCTGTCAATTGCTCAACAGTAATTTGTTCACCCACCGTAATACTTATGCTCTCGAGAGAAGCCACTAGTGAAACCTATGGCCCTCGGGTCAATCTTCCATCATATTAACCTTCCAACACTTAGCTATTTTTATTGCCTTTTATTTTACTTTGCATATTTATCATAAAAATACCAAAAATATTATCTTATCATATCTATCAGATCTCACTCTCGTAAGTGACCGTGAAGGGATTGACAACCCCTTTATTGCGTTGGTTGTGAGGATTTATTTGTTTGTGTAGGTGCGAGGGACCCGTGCATGGCCTCCTACTGGATTGATACCTTGGTTCTCAAAAACTGAGGGAAATACTTACGCTGCTTTACTGCATCACCCTTTCCTCTTCAAGGGAAAACCAACACAGTGCTCAAGAGGTAGCAAGAAGGATTTCTGGCGCTATTGCCGGGGAGTCTATGCAAAAGTCAACATACCAAGTACCCATCACAAACCCTTATCTCCCGCATTACATTATTTGCCATTTGCCTCTCATTTTCCTCTCCCCCACTTCACCCTTGCTGTTTTATTCACGTTCTTCCCGTATGCCTTTTTGTTTGTGTTTCCACGTGCCTTCTATTTGCTTGCATCTTTGCTTGCTAAAAATATATTGATATGGATCCACTTAAAGTGTTCTCTTGGATCATCTTCGATCCTTATGCGCTCGTGTTGAAACCCCAACTAGCCTAGTTGATGGGAAATCTTTAGATGAGCATGCTCATTTTGCGCGTCACCGTTTGTCTGAAAAAGGGAGACTCTTATGGAATCAAATAAACAAATTGTTGTGTTATGCTTGGAATCTTTGTGAAATTTGTGATATTACTTGTTGCTCCAAGAACCCTAAAAAACCTCCCCTACCAATGTGAGTTTAATGAAAATGAAATCTTATCTTCTTATGCAAAGGGTGTTTATAGCTACTATGATATTGAACAAATTGAAGAATTTGTTGCTTTTAAGGGTTCTTTTGAAGTTGCTTCTTTGTTTGAAAAGTATGATATTACTCTCTATGAATCTAAAAATCTTGAGATACTTAAATATTGCTATGAAAACTATGCTCATAATGTCTATCTCAAAGAATTTATTGAAAGAATGACCGTTGCTTTGGAAGAAAATAATGATATACATGAATCTATAGATGATTGTGATTCCGATGATTTGATTGAAATATCCCTTGATGAACATGATGCTTGCTATTCTTGTGGCCATAATGCCAATATTTATGAAGATGAATTTGCTATAGATCCGTATGTTAAACATGAGATCGTTGCTATTGCACCCATACTTGATAGTTCCTTCGATAAAAAGCATGATTGCAATGGTTTTACTATAAATTCTCTCGATGTCAATTGTGCTAATAATATGCAAAACCCTAAGTTTGGGGATGCTAGTTTTGTTATGTCTACTACTTGTTGCAATGATCATGATTGGGGTGATTCTTCTTATGATCTTGAGAATTTATTTAAGCCCCATGATGAATATGAGATTGATAATAATTTTTACAATAATATTGAAAGTGGATTTGGAAGAGTGTCAACTTTAGATCCCACATATTTGGACAATGTTCAATCTTATGAAGTTTTTGATACAAGTGGGTTTGGAGAGGTCATGACTTTAGTTAATATTAATCCCACTATTTTGGAAGAGTGTCAAATTTGCATGCATGTGGATCATGTTGAAAATGTTTTATGTGATATCTATATTTTTGAATTTGAATATGATCCAACATCTAATTATTATGAGAGAGGAAAATATGGTTGTAGAAATTTTCATGTTGCTAAATTACCTCTCGTTATGTTGAGATTGCTATTGTTTCCTTCCTCTTCCTTGCATATGCTAGTTTTGGCTTGCTATGATAATTTGCTTGCCTATAAGATGCCCATGCATAGGAAGTATGTTATACTTAGATGTGTTTTTCACATGCTTTATGATGCTCTCTTTGTATTTCAATTGCTATGTTTCATGTGAGCATCATTAAAATTATCAATGCCTAGCTCGGGGCGTTAAATGATAGCGCTTGTTGGGAGGCAACCCAATTTTATTTTTAGTTTTTTTCTTTTTGCTTCTGTTGGGGAATAAATATTTGATCTAGCCTCTTGTTAGATGTGTTTTTATGTTTTAATTAGTGTTTGTGCCAAGTTTAACCTATAGGATCTTCTTGGATGATAGTTATTTGATCTTGCTGAAAATTCTAGAAACTTTCTGTTCACAAAAATAATTGTTAAAAATCACCAGAACGTGATAAAATATTGATTCCAATTACTGATGATCAATAAACAAATTATCTAGGGTGTCCTATTTTGACTGAATTTTTGGAGTTCCAGAAGTTTGCGTTAGTTACAGATTACTACAGACTGTTCTGTTTTTGACTGATTCTGTTTTTCGTGTGTTGTTTGCTTATTTTGATGAATCTATGGCTAGTAAAATAGTTTATAAACCATAGAGAAGTTGGAATACAGTAGTTTTAACACCAATATAAATAAAGAATGAGTTCATTACAGTACCTTGATGTGGTGTTTTGTTTTCTTTCGCTAACGGGGCTCACGAGATTTTCTGATAAGTTTTGTGTTGTGAAGTTTTCAAGTTTTGAGTAAAAGATTTGATGGATTATGGAACAAGGAGTGGAAAGAGCCTAAGCTTGGGGATGCCCATGGCACCCCAAGGTAATCTAAGGACACCAAAAAGCCAAAGCTTGGGGATGCCCCGGAAGGCATCCCCTCTTTTCGTCTACTTCCATCGATAACTTTACTTGGAGCTATATTTTTATTCACCACATGATATGTGTTTTGCTTGGAGCGTCTTGTATGCTTTGAGTCTTTGATTTTTAGTTTACCACAATCATCTTTGCTGTACACACCTTTTGATGAGAGACACACATGATTCGGAATTTATCAGAATACTCTATGCGCTTCACTTATATCTTTTGAGCTATATAGTTTTTGCTCTAGTGCTTCACTTATATCTTTTAGAGCACGGCGGTGGTTTTGTTTTATAGAAACTATTATGCTCTCATTCTTCACTTATATTATTTTGAGAGTCTTAAACTGTTGGAGAACGTTGCAGAAAACAAAAAAAATCCTACGTTTCACCAAGATCAATCTATGGAGTCAACTAGCAACTAGAGGAGAGTGCATCTACATACCCTTGTAGATCGCGAGCGGAAGCGTTCAAGAGAACGGGGATGATGGAGTTGTACTCCCCGTGATCCAAATCACCGATGACCAAGTGCCGAACGGACGGCACCTCCGCATTCAACACACGTACGGAGCGGATGACGTCTCCTCCTTCTTGATCCAGCAAGGGGAAGGAGAGGTTGATGAAGATCCAGCAGCATGACGGCGTGGTGGTGGATGCAGCAGTGATCGCAGCAGGGCTTCGCCGAGCCTCTGCGAGAGGGAGAGGTGTAGCAGGGGAGAGGGAGGCGCCAATACTTGAGGTGCGGCTGCCCTCCCTCCCCCCCCCCCATTTATATAGGCCCCCTGGGGGGCGCCGGCCCTAGGAGATGGGATCTCCTTGGGGGCGGCGGGCAAGGGGGAGGCTTGCCCCCCAAGGCAAGTGGAGGCGCCCCCACCCTAGGGTTTCCAACCCTAGGCGCAGGGGGGGCCAAGGGGGGCGCACCAGCCCACTAGGGACTGGTTCTCCTCCCCACTTCAGCCCACGGGGCCCTCCGGGATGGGTGGCCCCACCCGGTGGACCCCCGTCCGGTGGTCCCTGTACAATACCGGTGACTCTGAATCCTTCCCGATGGCCGAAGCTGCACTTCCTATATATAATTCATCACCTCCGGACCATTCCGGAACTCCTCGTGACGTCCGGGATATCATCCAGGACTCCGAACAACTTTCGGATTACTGCATATTCATATCTCTACAATCCTAGCGTCACCGAACCTTAAGTGTGTAGACCCTACGGGTTCGGGAGACATGCAGACATGACCGAGACGACTCTCCGGTCAATAACCAACAGCGGGATCTGGATACCCATGTTGGCTCCCACATGCTCCACGATGATCTCATCGGATGAACCACGATGTCAAGGATTCAAGTAATCCCGTATACAATTCCCTTTGTCAATCGGTACGTTACTTGCCCGAGATTCGATCGTCGGTATCCCAATACCTCATTCAATCTCGTTACCGGCAAGTCACTTTACTCGTACTGTAATGCATGATCCCGTGACCAACCACTTGGTCACATTGAGCTCATTATGATGATGCATTACCGAGTGGGCCCAGAGATACCTCTTCGTCATACGGAGTGACAAATCCCAGTCTCGATCTGTGTCAACCCAACAGATGCTTTTGGGGATGCCTGTAATATACCTTTATAGTCACCTAGTTACGTTGTGATGTTTGGCACACCCAAAGCACTCCTATGGCATCCGGGAGTTACACGATCTCATGGTCTAAGGAAATGATACTTAACATTGGAAAAGCTTTAGCAAACGAACTACACGATCTTGTGCTAGGCTTAGGATTGGGTCTTGTCCATCACATCATTCTCCTAATGATGTGATCTCGTTATCAATGACATCTAATGCCGATAGTCAGGAAACCATGACTATCTGTTGATCAACGAGCTAGTCAACTAGAGGCTCACTAGGGACATGTTGTGGTCTATGTATTCACACATGTATTACGATTTCCGAATAACACAATTATAGCATGAACAGTAGACAATTATCATGAACAAGGAAATATAATAATAATCCTTTTATTATTGCCTCTAGGGCATATTTCCAAAAGTCTCCCACTTGCACTAGAGTCAATAATCTAGTTACATTGTGATGAATCGAACACCCATAGAGTTCTGGTGTTGATCATGTTTTGCTCGCGGAAGAGGTTTAGTCAACGGATCTGCGACATTCAGATCCGTGTGAACTTTACAAATATCTATGTCTCCATCTTGAACATTTTCACGAATGGAGTTGAAGCAACGCTTGATGTGCCTGGTCTTCTTGTGAAACCTGGGCTCCTTGGCAAGTGCAATAGCTCCAGTGTTGTCACAGAAGAGAGTGATTGGCCCTGATGCATTGGGTATGACTCCTAGGTCGGTGATGAACTCCTTCATCCATATTGCTTCATGCGCTGCCTCCGAGGCTGCCATGTACTCCGCTTCACATGTAGATCCCGCCACGACGCTTTGCTTGTAACTGCACCAGCTTACTGCCCCACCATTCAAAATAAACACGTATCCGGTTTGTGACTTGGAGTCATCCAGATCTGTGTCGAAGCTAGCGTCGACGTAACCCTTTACGACGAGCTCTTCGTCACCTCCATATATGAGAAACATGTCCTTAGTCCTTTTCAGGTACTTCAGGATATTCTTGACCGCTGCCCAGTGTTCCATGCCAGGATTACTTTGGTACCTTCCTACCAAAGTACCTTCCTACCAAACTTACGGCAAGGTTTACATCACGTCTGGTACACAGCATGGCGTACATGATAGACCCTATGGCTGAGGCATAGGGGATGACACTCATCTTTTCTCTATCTTCTGCCGTGGTCGGACATTGAGCTGAGCTCAATTACACACCTTGCAACACAGGCAAGAACCCCTTCTTGGACTGATCCATATTGAACTTCTTCAATATCTTTTCAAGGTATGTGCTTTGTGAAAGACCTATGAGGCGTCTTGATCTATCTCTATAGATCTTGATGCCTAATATATAAGCAGCTTCTCCAAGATCATTCATTGAAAAACACGTATTCAAATAGGCCTTAATGTTGTCCAAAAGTTTTATATCATTTCCCATCAAAAGTATATCATCCACATATAATATGAGAAATGCTACAGAGCTCCCACTCACTTTCTTGTAAACGCAGGCTTCTCCATAAGTCTGCACAAACCCAAACGCTTTGATCATTTCAACAAAGCGAATGTTCCAACTCCGAGATGCTTGCACCAACCCATAAATGGAGCACTGGAGCTTGCATACCTTGTTAGCATTCTGAGGATCGACAAAACCTTCCGGCTGCATCATATATAGTTCTTCCTTAAGAAAGCCGTTGAGGAATGCCGTTTTGACGTCCATTTGTCATATCTCATAATCATAGTATGCGGCAATTGCTAACAAGATTCGGACAGACTTCAGCTTCGCTACGGGTGAGAAGGTCTCATCGTAGTCAACCCCTTGAACTTGTCGATAACCCTTAGCGACAAGTCGAGCCTTATAGATGGTAACATTACCATCCGCGTCCGTCTTCTTCTTAAAGATCCATTTATTCTCTATCGCTCGCCGATCATCGGGCAAGTCTGTCAAAGTCCATAATTTGTTTTCATACATGGATCCTATCTCGGATTGCGTGGCTTCAAGCCATTTGTTGGAATCTGGGCCCGCCATTGCTTCTTCATAGTTCGAAGGTTCACCGTTGTCTAACAACATGATTTCCAGGACAGGGTTGTCGTACCACTCTGGTGCGGAACGTGTCCTTGTGGACCTACGAAGTTCAGTAGCAACTTGATCTGAAGTTTCATGATCATCATCATTAACCTCCTCTCTAATCGGTGGAGGCACCACAGAAACATTTTCTTGAGCTGCGCTACTCTCCGATTCAAGAGGTAATACTTCATCAAGTTCCACTTTCCTCCCACGTACTTCTTTAGAGAGAAACTCTTTCTCTAGAAAGGACCCGTTCTTGGCAACAAAAATCTTGCCTTCAGATCTGAGGTACAAGGTATACCCAATGGTTTCCTTAGGGTATCCTATGAAGACGCAATTTTCCGACTTGGGTTCGAGCTTTTCGGGTTGAAGTTTCTTGACATAAGCATCGCATCCCCAAACTTTAAGAAACGACAGCTTAGGTTTCTGCCCAAACCATAATTCATACGGTGTCATCTCAACGGATTTAGACGGTGCCCTATTTAAAGTGAATGTAGCTGTCTCTAGAGCGCATCCCCAAAATGATAGCGGTAAATCAGTGAGTGACATCATAGATCGCACCATATCCAATAGAGTGCGATTACAACGTTCAGACACACCGTTACGCTGAGGTGTTCCAGGCAGCGTGAGTTGTGAAACGATTCCACATTTCCTTAAGTGCATACCAAATTCGTGACTTAAATATTCTCCCCCACGATCTGATCGTAAGAACTTGATTTTTCTGTCACGTTGATTCTCAACCTCACTCTGAAATTCCTTGAACTTTTCAAAGGTCTCAGGCTTGTGTTTCATTAAGTAGACATACCCATATCTACTCAAGTCATCAGTGAGGGTGAGAACATAACGATAGCCACCGCGAGCCTCAACACTCATTGGACCACACACATCAGTATGTATGATTTCCAATAAGTTGGTTGCTCCCTCCATTGTTCCGGAGAACGGAGTCTTGGTCATCTTCCCCATGAGGCATGGTTCGCATGTGTCAAATGATTCGGAATCAAGAGACTCCAAAAGTCCATCTGTATGGAGCTTCTTCATGCGTTTGACACCTACGTGACCAAGGTGGCAGTGCCACAAGTATGTGGGACTATCATTATCAACCTTACATCTTTTGGTATTCACACTATGAATATGTGTAACATTACGTTTGAGATTAATTAAGAACAAACCATTCACCAGCGGGGCATGACCATAAAACATATCTCTCGTATAAATAGAACAACCATTATTCTCGGATTTAAATGAGTAGCCATCTCGCATTAAACGAGATCCAGATACAATGTTCATGCTCAAAGCTGGCACTAAATAACAATTATTGAGGTTTAAAACTAATCCCGTAGGTAAATGTAGAGGTAGCGTGCCGACGGCGATCACATCGACCTTGGAACCATTCCCGACGCGCATCGTCACCTCGTCCTTCGCCAGTCTCCGTTTATTCCGCAGCTCCTGCTTTGAGTTACAAATGTGAGCAACCGCACCGGTATCAAATACCCAGGAGCTACTAGGAGTACTGGTAATGTACACATCAATTACATGTATATCACATATATCTTTAGTGTTGCCGGCCTTCTTGTCTGCTAAGTATTTGGGGCAGTTCCGCTTCCAGTGTCCCTTTCCCTTGCAATAAAAACACTCAGTCTCAGGCTTGGGTCCATTCTTTCACTTCTTCCCGGTAACTGGCTTACCGGGCGCGGCAACTTCCTTGCCGTCCTTCTTGAAGTTCTTCTTACCCTTGCCTTTCTTGAACTTAGTGGTTTTATTCACCATCAACACTTGATGTTCCTTTTTGATTTCTACCTCTGCTGATTTCAGCATTGAATACACCTCAGGAATGGTCTTTTCCATCCCCTGCATATTGTAGTTCATCACAAAGCTCTTGTAGCTAGGTGGGAGCGACTGAAGGATTCTGTCAATGACCGCCTCGTCCGGGAGGTTAATGTCCAGCTGGGACAAGTGGTTGTGTAACCCAGACATTTTGAGTATGTGCTCACTGACAGAACTATTTTCCTCCATCTTACAACTGTAGAACTTGTCGGAGACTTCATATCTCTCGACCCGGGCATGAGCTTGGAAAATCATTTTCAGCTCTTCGAACATCTCATATGCTCTGTGCTTCTCAAAACGCTTTTGGAGCCCCAGTTCTAAGCTGTAAAGCATGCCGCACTGAACGAGGGAGTAATCATCAGCATGCTGCTGCCAAGCGTTCATAACGTCTTGGTTCTCTGGGATGGGTGCTTCGCCTAGCGGTGCTTCTAGGACATATTGTTTCCTGGCAGCTATGAGGATGATCCTCAGGTTCTGGACCCAGTCCATATAGTTGCTGCCATCATCTTTCAGCTTGGTTTTCTCTAGGAACGCGTTGAAGTTGAGATTGACATTAGCGTGGGCCATTTGATCTACAAGACATACTGCAAAGTTTATTTAGACTAAGTTCATGATAATTAAGTTCATCTAATCAAATTATATAATGAACTCCCACTCAGATTAGACATCCCTCTCGTCTTCTAAGTGATACATGATCCGACTTGACTAGACCGTGTCTGGTCATCACGTGAGACGAACTAGTCATCATCGGTGAACATCTCCATGTTGATCGTATCTTCTATACGACTCATGTTCAACCTTTCGGTATTCCGTGCTCCGAGGCCATGTCTGTACATGCTAGGCTCGTCAAGTTAACCTAAGTGTATTGCGTGTGTAAATCTGGCTTACACCCGTTGTATTCGAACGTTAGAATCTATCGGACCCAATCATCACGTGGTGCCTCGAAACAACGAACCTTCGCAACGGTGCATAGTTAGGGGGAACACTTATTGAAATTGATATGAGGGATCATCTTATTTACTACCGTCATTCTTTAAGCAAATAAGATACAAAAACATGATAAACATCACATGCAATCAAATAGTGACATGATATGGCCAATATCATATTGCTCCTTTTGATCTCCATCTTCGTGGCGCCATGATCATCTTCGTCACCGGCATGACACCATGATCTCCATCATCATGATCTCCATCATCGTGTCTTCATGAAGTTGTCCCATCAACTATTACTTCTACTACTATGGCTAACGCTTTAGCAATAAAGTAAAGTAATTACATGACGTTTATGTTGACACGCAGGTCATAAATAAATTAAGACAACTCCTATGGCTCCTGCCAGTTGTCATACTCATCGACATGCAAGTCGTGATTCCTATTACAATAACGTGATCATCTCATACATCACATATATCATTCATCACAACTTTTGGCCATATCACATCGCAAAGCACTTGCTGCAAAAACAAGTTAGACGTCCTCTAATTGTTGTTGCATGTTCTACGTGGCTGCAATAGGGTTCTAGCAAGAACGTTTTCTACCTACGTAAGAACCACAACGTGATTTTCCAACTTCTGTTTACCCTTCATAAGGACCCTTTTCATCGAATCCGCTCCAACTAAAGTGGGAGAGACAGACACCCGCTAGCCACCTTATGCAACTAGTGCATGTCAGTCGGTGGAACCTGTCTCACGTAAGCGTACGTGTAAGGTCGGTCTGGGCCGCTTCATCCCACAATACCGCTGAAGCAAAATAAGACTAGTAGTGGCAAGAAGGTTGACAACATCTACGCCCACAACAAATTTGTGTTCTACTCGTGCAAAGAGAACTACGCATAGACCTAGCTCATGACGCCACTGTTCAAGAACGTTGCAGAAAACAAAAAAAATTCCTACATTTCACCAATATCAATCTATGGAGTCAACTAGCAACGAGAGGAGAGTGCATCTACATACCCTTGTAGGTCGCGAGCGGAAGCGTTCAAGAGAACGGGGATAATGGAGTCGTACTCGCCGTGATCCAAATCACCGATGACCAAGTGCCGAACGGACGGCACCTCCGCGTTCAACACACTTACGGAGCGGATGACGTCTCCTCCTTCTTTATCCAGCAAGGGGAAGGAGAGGTTGATGAAGATCCACCAGCACGACGGCGTGGTGGTGGATGCAGCAGTGATCGCAGCAGGGCTTCGCCGAGCTTCTGCGAGAGGGAGAGGTGTAGCAGGGGAGAGGGAGGCGCCAAGACTTGAGGTGCGGCTGCCCTCCCTCCCCCCCTTTATATAGGCGCCATGGGGGGGCGCCGGCCCTAGGAGATGGGATCTCCTTGGGGGGGCGGCGGCCAAGGGGGAGGCTTGCCCCCCAAGGCAAGTGGAGGCGCCCCCCACCCTAGGGTTTCCAACCCTAGGCGCAGGGGGGCCCAAGGGGGGCGCACCAGCCCACTAGGGGCTGGTTCTCCTCCCCACTTCAGCTCACGGGGCCCTCCGGGATGGGTGGACCCACCAGGTGGACCCCCGGGACCCATCCGGTGGTCCCGGTACAATACCGGTGACTCCGAATCCTTCCCGATGGCCGAAACTGCACTTCCTATATATAATTCTTCACCTCCGGACCATTCCGGAACTCCTCGTGATTTCTGGGATATCATCCGGGACTCCGGACAACTTTCAGATTACTGCATATTCATATCTCTACAACCCTAGCGTCACCGAACCTTAAGTGTGTAGACCCTACGGGTTCGGGAGACATGCAGACATGACCGAGACGACTCTCCGGTCAATAACCAACAGCGGGATCTGGATACCCATGTTGGCTCCCACATGCTCCACAATGATCTCATCGGATGAACCACGATGTCAAGGATTCAAGTAATCCCGTATACAATTCCCTTTGTCAATCGGTACATTACTTGCCCGAGATTCGATCGTCGGTATCCCAATACCTCATTCAATCTCGTTACCGGCAAGTCACTTTACTCGTACTGTAATGCATGATCCCGTGACCAACCACTTGGTCACATTGAGCTCATTATGATGATGCATTACCGAGTGGGCCCAGAGATACCTCTTCGTCATACGGAGTGACAAATCCCAGTCTCGATCTGTGTCAACCCAACAGATGCTTTCGGGGATGCCTGTAATATACCTTTATAGTCACCTAGTTACGTTGTGATGTTTGGCACACCCAAAGCACTCCTACGGCATCCGGGAGTTACACGATTTCATGGTCTAAGGAAATGATACTTAACATTGGAAAAGCTTTAGCAAACGAACTACACGATCTTGTGCTAGACTTAGGATTGGGTCTTGTCCATCACATCATTCTCCTAATGATGTGATCTCGTTATCAATGACATCTAATGCCCATAGTCAGGAAACCATGACTGTCTGTTGATCAACGAGCTAGTCAACTAGAGGCTCACTAGGGACATGTTGTGGTCTATGTATTCACACATGTATTACGATTTCCGGATAACACAATTATAGCATGAACAATAGACAATTATCATGAACAAGGAAATATAATAATAATCCTTTTATTATTGCCTCTAGGGCATATTTCCAACATAAACAGCATGGTAATTTGCTTAAATTGGGAAATTAATCCTAATATGTTAGGTATTCAAGACTAGTAAAAAAACTTTCTTATGAGTGTGCTGAATACTAAGAGAAGTTTGATGCTTGATGATTTTTTTTAGATATGGAGGTAGTGATATTAAAGTTGTGCTAGTTGAGTAGTTTTGAATTTGAGAAATACTTGTGTTGAAGTTTGCAAGTCCCGTAGCATGCACGTATGGTAAACGTTATGTAACAAATTTGAAACATGAGGTGTTCTTTGATTTTCCTCCTTATGAGTGGCGGTCGGGGACGAGCGATGGTCTTTTCCTACCAATCTATCCCCCTAGGAGCATGCGTGTAGTGCTTGGTTTTTGATGACTTGTAGATTTTTGCAATAAGTATGTGAGTTCTTTATAACTAATGTCGAGTCCATGGATTATACATACTCTTACCCTTCCATCATTGCTAGCCTCTTCGGTACCGTGCATTGCCCTTTCTCACATTGAGAGTTGGTGCAAACTTCGCTGGTGCATCCAAACCCCGTGATATGATACGCTCTTTCACACATAAACCTCCTTATATCCTCCTCAAAACAGCCACCATGCCTACCTATTATGGCATTTCCATAGCCATTCCGAGATATATTGCCATGCAACTTTTCACCATTCCATTTATCATGACATGTTCATCATTGTCATATTGCTTTGCATGATCATGTGGTTGACATCGTATTTGTGGCAAAGCCACCGTTCATAATTTTTCATACATGTCACTCTTGATTCATTGCTATCCCGGTATACCGCCGGAGGCATTCATATAGAGTCATACTTTGTTCTAGTATCGAGTTCTAGTCATTGAGTGTAAATAAATAGAAGTGTGATGATCATCATTCATAGAGCATTGTCCCAATAAAAAAAGAAAGGCCAAAAAAGAGAAGGCCCAAAAAAAGGGGGGGACAATGCTACTATCCTTTTTCCACACTTGTGTTTCAAAGTAGCACCATGATCTTCATGATAGAGAGTCTCTTGTTTTGTCACTTTCATATACTAGTGGGAATTTTTCATTATAGAACTTGGCTTGTATATTACAACAATGGGCTTCCTCAAATGCCCTAGGTCTTCGTGATCAAGCAAGTTGGATGCACACCCACTTAGTTTCTTTTGTTGAGCTTTCATGCATTTATAGCTCTAGTGCATCTGTTGCATGGCAATCCCTACTCCTTGCATTAACATCAATCGATGGGCATCTCCATAGCTCATTGATTAGCCGCGTTGATGTAAGGCTTTCTCCTTGTTTTTGTATTCTCCACATAACCCCCATCATTATATTCTATTCCACCCATAGTGCTATATCCATGGCTCACGCTCATGTATTGCGTGAAGGTTGAAAAGGTTTGAGATTACTAAAGTATGAAACAATTGCTTGGCTTGTCATCGGGGTTGTGCATGATGAGAGGATTCTTGTGTGACGAAAATGGAGCATGACTAAACTATATGATTTTGTAGGGATGAACTTTCTTTGGCCATGTTATTTTGAGAGGACATAATTGCTTAGTTAGTATGCTTGAAGTATTGTTACTTTTATGTCAATATTATACTTTTATCTTGAATCTTTCGGATCTGAATATTCATACCACAATTAAGAGAATTGCATTGAGATTATGGCAAGTAGCATTCCACATCAAAAATTCTATTTTTATCATTTACCTACTCAAGGACGAGCAGGAATTAAGCTTGGGGATGCTTGATACGTCTAAAACGTATCTATAATTTTTTATTGTTCCATGCTATATTATATTCTGTTTTGGACATTAATGGGCTTTATTATACACTTTTATATTATTTTTGGGACTAACCTATTAACCGGAGGCCCAACCTAGAATTGTTGTTTTTGCCTATTTCAGAGTTTCGCAGAAAAAGAATATCAAACGGAGTCCAAACGGAATGAAACATTCGGAAACATGATTTTCGGAACGAACGTGATCTAGAGGACTTGGACCCTACGTCAAGACATCAACCAGGAAGGCACGAGGTAGGGGGGTGCGCCTACCCCCCCCCCCCCCAGGTGCGCCCTCCACCCTCGTAGGGCCCACGTTGCTCCACTGACGTACTTCCTCCTCCTATATATACCTACGTACCCCCAAACTACTAGATATGGAGCCAAAAACCTAATTCCACCACCGCAACCTTCTGTACCCATGAGATCCCATCTTTGGGGCCTTTTCCGGAGCTCCGCCGGAGGGGGCATCGATCACGGAGGGCTTCTACATCAACACCATAGCCTCTCCGATGATGTGTGAGTAGTTTACCTCAGACCTTCGGGTCCATAGTTATTAGCTAGATGGCTTCTTCTCTCTCTTTGGATCTCAATACAAAGTTATCCACGATTCTCGTGGAGATCTATTCGATGTAATCTTATTTTGCGGTGTTTTTGTTGAGACCGATGAATTATGGGTTTATGATCAAGTTTATATATGAACAATATTTGAATCTTCCCTGAATTCTTTTATGTATGACTGGTTATTTTTGCAAGTCTCTTCGAATTATCAGTTTGGTTTGGCCTACTAGATTGATCTTTCTTGCAATGGGAGAAGTGCTTATCTTTGGGTTCAATCTTGCGGTGTCCTTTCCCTGTGACAGTAGGGGCAGCAAGGCACGTATTGTATTTTTGCCATCGAGGATAACAAGATGGGGTTTATATCATATTGCATGAGTTTATCCCTCTACATCATGTCATGTTACTTAAAGCATTACTCTGTTCTTATGAACTTAATACTCTAGATGCATGCTGGCTAGCAGTTGATGTGTGGAGTAATAGTAGTAGATGTAGGCAGGAGACGGTCTACTTGTCTTGGACGTGATGCCTATATACATGATCATACCTAGATATTCTCATAACTATGCTCAATTATGTCAATTGCTCAACAGTAATTTGTTCACCCACCGTAATACTTATGCTCTCGAGAGAAGCCACTAGTGAAACCTATGGCCCTCGGGTCTATCTTCCATCATATTAATCTTCCAATACTTAGATATTTTTATTGCCTTTTATTTTACTTTGCATCTTTATCATAAAAATACCAAAAATATTATCTTATCATATCTATCAGATCTCACTCTCGTAAGTGACCGTGAAGGGATTGGCAACCCCTTTATTGCGTTGGTTGCAAGGATTTATTTGTTTGTGTAGGTGTGAGGGACTCGTGTGTGGCCTCCTACTGGATTGATACCTTGGTTCTCAAAAACTGAGGGGAATACTTACGCTGCTTTACTGCATCACCCTTTCCTCTTCAAGGCAAAACCAACGCAGTGCTCAAGAGGTAGCAGCGGACCATGTGCGATGTCTGTTACTCCCGCTCTGCTTCAGTCCCTTGATTCAAATTTTCAGTAGCCCCGGCATTTTACTCCCGCCTCTGCATCCCTCGCAATCTCAAAAATATCTGCTCGCCATTGATTCAAATTTTCAGTAGCCCCGGCATTTTACTCCCGCCTCTGCATCCCTCGCAATCTCAAAAATATCTGCTCGCCCTTGATATTTTTTTTTCAGTTGCCCCAAGATTTTACTCCCTCCTCTGCATCCCTCGCAATCTCAAAAATATCTGCTCGCCCTTGATCCAAATTTTCAGTAGCCCCGCCTTGTTACTCCCTCCTAGTAAAATTTTCAGTTGCCGTGGTATTTCCTCAAACACCACCTTGCCCCCCCACACACACCACACACTCCCCAAAACCTTTGCTCACACAGACACACATACAACCCCTCCCTCGCTCGAAACCATTGGTAGGTCGCCGCCGCTGCCACTGCCGCCTCCATTCTGAACATCTGCCTCTGTGCCAGGGAGCTCAAGGAGCCAATGGCCAAAACGAGGTTTATCGCGGCCTCTTTGCCCGACGCCGGCGAGGTGGCCGCCGAGGTGTCCCCGTCGTCCTTCGCGGGCTCTTTATCGATCCGCCATTGCCTGTCGCCCGATCCGCCCGCCGCCGTGCCCCTACGCCGGTTCAAGGACTTCCCCGTCCTCCCTCGGGCCCGGCCGCCGATGAGGTCCTACCTCGAGGTCCGGCAGCGGTGGTGGGAGATGTGGGTCACCGAGATTGCAGATCAGGAGACCCACAACCGCTGGTGGCTCGGTAGCTTCCACACGGCCGAGCTCGTGGCCGTGGAGTACGACCGCTGGCAGATCCGCTACCATGGCGCGGCGGCTAGGCTCAATTTTCCCTTGAGCACACGTCCGGTCGTCCCCGTTCCGCCGAAGCCAGCACTGGTGAGCTCGGCTATGGCGCGGGAGGACCGCGAGGCATGGAGCACCTCGAGGCCAAGGCCGCTGACGAGGCCTACATGCAAGAGCTCCGCCGACAGCACCCGGAGCTCGTGGAGGCAAAGCGGGTGATCTTTGTCGGCATGGAGGGCGGCGAGGTTACCGTGCTCTCCTTCGATAACGAGGTCGAAGGCGGTGAGGACAGCGGTGTGGAGGGCATCGAGGTGGGCGGCAAGGACGAGGAGATCGACATCGATGAGTGGAGGAGTGTCTTCCCCAATGACCCTGACGACGGCGCTCGCCCAGACCCGGCTCGCGGCACACTGTTCCTGACGAGGAAGGATTGGCTCGACCTTCACTTCGACCGAAAGTAGTTTAGCTTAGTTTAAATTTATGTTTTACGTTTGGTTATGCAAAACTATCTATGTTTAGGTTTGAATGCATGCTACTTTCTGTTGAACCTGCTTTGAACTTGATCAAATTGAAGTTTATGACGTTAAGTTTAGGGGATCGACCAGAAACGGCCAAAAATTGTTGGAGTGTGTATATATATATATATATCCACTAAGGGTTTTAGTCCGTTAACTTTTAAAGGATCCGCTAGAGATGGCCTTATGCCTTGTTTATTTCAGTTCTTCACAATGTGATGCTCTATATGTGCAACTATTTGCCGTGCGGTTCAATTTCATCAAATAACAGTTTCAACAATACCACTATGAATTGCGATATTTGGTTGTTGTTAAGGATGTTGCAGTTAACATGCCTTTTTGTTTTTTTAACAATAACTAGTGTACTTTAGATCTGCACAATATCAGTTTGAATGACTATTTGCTTGTTTTTAAATGTTATGCCTGATGCAGTTAACACACCTTTCCACTTCTTGTTTTGCTTAACTAGTGTGCTTAAGCCTGCACACTGAAGCTATCATTTGTAGATTATGTTGTCTACCATGGATATATTTGGTTGATGTTTAGCCTGTTGTGCTTAACATGCCTTTATATGTACTCATACACGACAATATTGAGAACAGTGTTGTTTTCCATTGATGTTAGTTTCATCGCATTGCTTATATGTACTCACAGTTCAGGATATCGGTAGCTGGTACCATATAGCATGGGGGCTGATAAGGGATTAATCATCGAATCGGACATTTCACTGAATATATCTATAACCCATTTATCAGTAGGTTGACTAGGGCCATATTTAATATATCTGAGGCTACATAGCAACATGCATTGTACTGAATGACTAAATGTGTAATCCTAGGCTACATAGCAACAAGGAAGATTGTTACCTTAATGTTCTGATGATGTATAGATATACATGTAATAAAATCTTATATAATGGGATGGAGGGAGTGTTGTACTACATCATTTTGCACTTGTTGTTTAGCTTCTAATATTAACTTGGTGCTTTTAGGTACATATGTCATTGCCAAAGATCCACACTTCGACCCTTTCTGCGTATGAGGCGATGAGATATTCATGAACCAGCATCAAGTGGGGAAACTAATAAAGATTGTTATTAAAATGGGTCAAAAAATGGCAATCGAACTATTTGTTTACACTTTATGCAAGACAACAGTGAACTGCAGGATGGTAAGTAAGAACCATGTAGCCTTCTTTTTACTGCCCGTAATGAGTTGTGTTAGATGGCAATGTCTGAATCCTTTTTCCTTTGCAGTGGATCCTGAAGCAGTTTACTCAAGATTACCTCTCAAACTACATGATTGGCGGACGACCATCACAAGGGGTTGGACTAGAGTCGTGTGTGCCTTCTGCATCCAGGAGAGCACAATAGGGCCATTCGCTTCACCTTGTTCAGCAACCATAATGTATGTTGCCTCTTTCTTTACCATCTGTAATAGTATGGTTCATCATTCTTTATTTGGTGCTTATGTAATTCTTAAACATATGTACCTATGAATCCAATAATGCATTGGTTGTTTGAACCTGATGGATATGAATAAAGCTATAGCCTACTTTCAAATTCAAATTAGGTACAATTTTAAATAGCAGCAATTAAATTAGGGCGAAACTACGGTGTGCAGGCCATTACGGTGCACACGGTCAATAAAGCATAGCATGTGCGATATACATCATAATCCGACATGGTTCACGGAGAGGAAATGTGTGTAACAATGCACACAGTTGCCATTTGCAAAGCGTGTGTGATGTCAGACACTATCACATACGGTGCGGGAAAACTAAATGTGTGTGATTGTCTACCTATCATACACGGTTTATAATCATGAACTGCTTGTGATGTGCCAGGCATCGTAAACGTAGAGCCAGTTTGGTACGTGCCTGGAAAGCTCCCGTGCCTGGAATCTTCCTGGTTTTAGGTAAAACCACAAAACTCCGACTGCGATGGCAATGCAAGCACAAATGAGTAGCAAGGATGAAGCGTCTGGGATATTCGAGACATCAAAAACGGTTATATAGGGACAACTATATGCATCAAGGCTCCCTATCCCCGATGGTTTCTGGGTCGTGTGGGAAGGACCCCCCTATCGCCCACACTCACTTGGCGACGGTTCCAAATGCCATCGCGGAAAGGGGTTAAAACCGTTTGTATAGCACTGACGCGTACCAGTGTGCGCCCATCGAAAAATTCCTTGATGCGCTCTCAGTAGGTGTTCGCGGCTTGGTCACTCCCCACGGATGCATCTTGAGAGACTCACTTCCATGTGGTGCAAAATCGACACATCTTCGATGCTAGTATAATTTGTGATTCTTCTCTTGGCAATGAAGTCCTTGTTGTCCATGTCGAGATTATCATCATCAAATTGTGTATCACATTCTCGTGATGCATACTATTTTTGAGAAATAATCTTCATTTGCCACATTTGTCGCACGCATGAATGCTTCATCATCAAGATTACAAATGGACGTACACGCAATCTCACATTCTATCCGTATCCAAAATGAAAAGAACAAACAAGCAGACAAAGACTTTTTTTACCTTTGTGACATTCAGTCAAGAATGTTGTAGGCGGTGGTTGTGGGTGTTGCCGAGTCTTCACCCATGGCCAGCGGCATGGCTTGTGGTGGTGGAGGAGGAGACCCATGTCCAGTGGCAGTTGCCACAGCCGTCGGCAACATCGAATTGGTTGAAGCAGCCACGACCGCCTTTCTCTTCTTGGCTGCTCAAGATGGAGTCGTTGCGGGGTTGCGCCCCGCCGGCTACTTCACGCCTCCACTACGAGGTTGGCAGCCGGCGGCGCACCTGTTCCCGCAACAGCGACTTCCGGGGTGGGTGCGGCGGCGACTGTGGCAAGATGGATCAGACTAGCAACGAAGGAGGAGGCGACGGCGGGGTCATCGAAGTCGACTATGGGGCCGGGCAACGGCCGACGTGCGGCGCGCGGGGGGCGGGCTGGCGTCGGGAAATGAAATGTAGTGATGGTTGGTTGTTCGTGCGTGGCTGGCCGCCTGGCCATTTTACATCACCAGGGAGGTGGAGATGCAAATTTGCATTTCCAAGTGTTGTATTTTACATCATTTGGAGTAGGTGATATTTTTTTGCATCTACATCATCTGTCGGAGCAACGCTTTTTGGCTTCAAAGATGTAAAAAGTTGTTATTTATACATCTACACCATCTATTGGAGATGCTCTAAGCATTGTTCACTACAAGAGGTTGATCGGAACTTGCTGGGGTATACTATTGTCTATGTGATCAAGCATGCCATTGTCACGTGTGTTACATCACATGCCATCTAATAGAACACTTATTTTTTCTTGAAACGGAGGCAAAATATTTGCCACATCAATTAAATGAGGAGAATGGAGTTTAAGAGTGTTACAAGACCTCACACAACATGGCTGACAATTACTCGCCAAATAAGATTTTCCCTAGTTTCTTATCGCCGACGGTAACCCATAGCTTAGCCTCATCTGTTACAATTTTAAGAAGGTTTTATGGCGGCGTGCTCTTATTTCGGAAGACCCTAGCATTCCTCTCATTCCATACTGTCCAAGGCACAAGCATGGTGAGGGAAGCTATAGCTCTTCTTTTGGGGTTTGCCATGTTGGTTCTCCTATACCACCATTCGAAGAGGGATTCGTGAAGCTGCTAAGCAGTGGCGTCCATGTGCACAGTTCCAAAGCCATGTAGCGAAGCGGCATTTGACGAACTAGTGAATGGTCGTCCCTTGCTCTCTCTTACATAGAGGGAAAATGCCACAATTTTCCCAACCACGATGCTCCAATCGGTCGGCGGTCCAAATCCGTTCTTGCAAAGCGAGCCATGGAAAGAACTTAAGCTTTGGGGGGGACTTTCCACACCATGAAGTCCATAGGAGAGAGATTCAGACCAAGGAACTATGCCTTGTAAGCAGTGGCCGCTGAGTATACCACGTCCATCGAGTGCTTCCAAACAACGTCATCCTCGGCAAGCTCATCGAGGTGGAAATCATGGACAATCATCCAAAGGGTGAAGAATTCTTGAACATGGTTGCCCGTGATGACAGTGTCCCGGTTGAACTGAAGCATCCAAGCATTCCCATTAGGAGCCTCGCGCACCTTCCAAGTTTTCCTTCTTGAGGCCTCAAAGATGAGAGTGGCGATATCCTTGGGCTTGCGACCGAGTAGCCAAGGGGAGTCCCAAAAAGGTGTTTTTGCACCATTGCCCATGACTATCATGGTGGAGGCATAGAAGAATTGATGATCCTCCTCGGTACATGGATTGCCTAATCCCACCCACAGTTTGCTTGGCTCCTTCCATTCACACCAAAGCCATCTCAGCCGTAATGCGCGAGCAAACTTGTCAGTGTTCAGAACCCCATGGCATCCGTATGTCGTAGGACGACAAACAACTTCCCAATTAACTTTGCATTGCGCACCCTTGTCTTGTTAGACCCCGACCAAAGGAAGGCCCTCTCAATCTTGTTTAGGTTGTGCAGAGATCCTTACTGAACAATCAGTGGCATGATAGAGTTGACCGCTTGAGAAGTGATCACAGATCTGACGAGCACCGTGCGACCATTAGTGTTGATGTTCTGGCCCTCCCAGGTGACCAATTTGCCAGCTGCTTTATCCTCCAGATACTGGAAGTCAACCTTCTAGTATGTTTTGCACCTCAAAGACCCATCTTCTCTTGCCATTTGTGGAGTCGGATTCTACCCTGAAACTCAAAGTCGTGAGCGTTAGGGTAACTCCAACGCGCTGACCCATTTCGTCCGTACGTGTCCATTTGGGTCAAAACAAACACAAAAGTCGGCCCAATGAGCCGACCCAAACGGACATGCATCCGCTTATCGTCTGTCGGGCGACCCATTCCATACCCAAATTTGGGCCTCATCTGCTTCACCGCGGACACTAGATGGACGCGCGCGATGCCCGCCTACTCCTCTCCCTAGCCCAACAGTCGGTGGCACATAGGCCATTCTCTTCCTCCCATCGACAACAAGCACCCGGTCGCCCCACCCTGTTGCCGCTGCCACCCAGTTCCGATGCCCTCGCCAGCCGGCCGCACCCACACACCTCTCCCCGCAGACGCCTTCCAACATCGCCGCCTCCACCGCCTCGCCGTTGGGCCACTACAGCTTCCCTCGTTGTCGCCACCAGCACCACCTCGCCCCCGCGCCCCGACCAATTCCTTCGATGTTGTCGCCACACTCACCGAACGTCGCCAGGCCAGCTACCTGGTCCATGGAAGGCACGTGGCTCTTCGTCGGCCTGCTTCTTCGATGATGCCTGCAAGTTGTTCGATGGTTTGCCCCCAAGGTATAAATGGACTCCGTCGATGAGTTCTTTTCCACAATTTCATTTGGGACTCGGTTGATTCTTCATCCGACGGTGAGGAGATGGTGGTTGCTGTGTTGGTCGTCCATGACCACCTTAGTATGTAGCGACCATTGTTCCGGGGCTCGATCCCGGGGCACACTTCGGTGTTGAATCGCAACCAAGAGAGTGGCCATTTCCTTCTCTTGAAGGACTACTTCGAGACACCCAACCCGCTCTTCAAACATCACCTATCCCGGCGCCGTTTCCGTATGGCTGGGTGTGTTTTCAACCGTATCAGGGAGGGGGTGGTGGCATACGATAAGTATTTCGAGTGCAAGGAGTATGGCTTCTCCTCTTATCAAAAATGCACTGCAACTATCTGGATGCTTGCATATGGTGTTGCCAGTGATCTCATTGATGAGTATGTCCGTATGAGCGAGTCCACGTGCCTAGACTCCATGTACAAGTTTCGCAAGGCTGTGATAGAAGTATTTGGCCATGAGTACTTGAGAGAGCCAAATGTTGTCGATATACCCCTCTTGTTGGCGATGAATGCCAGCAGGGGCTTTCTGGGGATGCTTGGTAGCATAAATTGTATGCACCGGCAGTGGAAGAACTGCCCTTCTGCTTGCCAGGGGCAGTATATGGGCCATGTCAAAGCTTGCACCGTCATACTCGAGACCATGGCTTCACAAGATCTATGGATTTGACATTGTTTCTTCGGCATGGCCGGATCTCACAATAATATCAACGTGCTTCAACGCTCTCCAGTGTTTATAAGGCTTGCCGAAGGCAGATGCCCGAAGGTGAACGTTATCATCAACGACCACAACTAGAACAAATGATACTATCTAGCTGACGGTATCTATCCTCAATGGACTGCTTTGGGCGCAAGAGAATGCTAGGAAGGATGTGGAGCGTGCCCTTGGTGTTCCGCAATCTTGATGGGGCATCTTTCAATATCCTGATAGAATTTGGAGCACCAAGAAGTTGTGGAAGGCGATGACTGGTTGTGTAATCATGCATAATATGATCGTAGATGCTGAGCTCCCGGAACGTATCTATGACCAAGGGTTTCAATTTCAAGCTGACAATGTTGTGCCTGAGCATGGAGGAGCGGCAACGTTTGCAAAGTTCATCCAATTTTATCATCAAGTGCGTGATTGGAAAACTCACATTCAACTGCAAAATGATTTGGTTGAGTATATGTGGGCTCACGTTGGCAACCAATAGATATATATTTTTCTAAATGTATTTCAGTCAATTTAATTTTTATTCAATTCATAAACTATGATATATTTATTTGGCTTGTGAACTATGATATATTTGTTTGGTTGTGAAACTATTTAAAATGTTCGTATTTTGTTTGAGAAAAACACGGCAGGCCGGCTGAGAGGGCGAAAATGGGTCTGCGTGTTAGGCCCACAGTCGATCCGAACACACAAGTAAACGGATGATGAACGGACAACCGACCCAACAGATAAAAAACAAACAAAGCGTACGTTTATGTGGGTCGGCGGCGCTGGCGTGGGAACCGAGGCGCTCCGGAGAGCACCCCAAGCAGTACCGCCTCCATGCATGCGACAAAAACAGAGGGAGAAAGGCAAGATGCGCGCCCAAAGCCGCGCCAGCTGCACGGGCATCGCACAGTTCGCACGCGACGGCGCCGTCTCACCTACGCGCACTACGTGCTACTTTGCTCACGCGGTCCTGCCTGTGCCCCGTGCTCCGTGCTCCGGTCCTGCGGCGTGATCGCCTGCGCAAGTGCAGTGCGTACTATCTTTCCACTGTCACTGAGCTCCCTTGCACAATACAACAGGCGAGGCGTCTGGCCCTACCTTGATTCAAGGACAAAACAACTTCATGTTGAGGCCAACTTCACCGCGTGACCCATTTTTACCCCAAATCGTCTGTTTGTGTTCGTTTGGGGTAGATCGAACAATTCAAATGACCCAACGCATAGGAGCATATGGACGTTTCGTCCGGTCCGTGTCTGCTTTTGCCTTATTTCCAGACCAAAATTGTTCTCGGTTTGGGGCCAAAGCGGACAGAAAGCGGACGTCTTCGCGTCCTCGTCGTCCGTCTGTGTCCGCCCTCGACCCCACCTGTCAGTCTCTCTTTTTCTCCTTTTCTGTATCTGCCCGCCACGCGCACCACGGCACTCCAGTACAGCAGCAGCAGCACCGGCCCCCCTCCAGTTCACACCCATGGCGCCTCCGCCTTTGCTTTCCCTCTCCACGCTCCTTCTCCTGCTCGTCGCCGCCTCCCATGCCTCTGCCAAGCCCGTCGGAAATGCTCAAAGAACGCCACCGCGGCCGAGCTGCTCGCGTACCGGCTGGAGCGGGACGAGAAGAGGGCAGCGCCGCTCTCTGCGGCCGCCGGCGCGGCCAACGGCACACGTCGCGCCGGGGGAGGGGTCGTGGCGCCGGTGGTGTCCGGCCTGGCCCAGGGGAGCGGGGAGTACTTCACCAAGATCTCGGGCACGCGCACCTCGTACACCCACTGCCCGACGCGCTCCCGGCGCTGGCCCGGCTCGACGGCCTCGCCTTCTGCTACTTCTGGCTGCGCCTCTCCGGGCGCCGGAGCGACAGGCGCCACCGCGAGGGGGAGAAGGTCGCGCCTCTCCGGGCGCCGGGCTGCTCTTCATGCCCCTACGGAACGGCCAACTCCACCGCGGGCAGCCATGGCGCGGGCGCGGCACGCGGCGGCGGGCGGCGTGCGCGGGCGCGGGGCGCGGCCGCGGGCAGCCATGGCGCTGGCGCGCGGGCGCGGCGCGCGGCGACGGGCGGCGTGCGCGGGCGCGGCGGGGGCGAGGGGCGCGGCGGCACGGGCGGCCTGGCGCGGGCGCGGGGCGCGGCGGCGAGCTTGGGCGGATGAGGCGGCCGCGGCGTCGAGTTTGCTATGCCTGCTACGTGTTTGAAGAAATGACGAGGACGGACAGCTGGTGAAATGGGGTAGCAGCGCTGTGTGCAGCGAGTTTGTCCGGCCGCTGTCCGACGTTTTCTCCCCCTATTTCTACCTTATATGGATAAAATCCGGACAAAATGGGGTGAGTTTTAGGGTCGTGCGGTGGAGTTGGCCTGATATCCTAGTCTCAATATTCATCTCTATTCTCTTCCCGCGACCTTTCTCTCCGCGTCGTCATCCACCAGTATATTCCCCGAGTCGGTAAAAAAAAATCAGGAGGTCTCTGTATTTCAACGATTCTTTTCATAACCATAGACGAATGTAGGTACATCACAATACGTGTACGTCTTCACATCCTCGAACAGCGTATCCTTTTCTTGTTTCATTAGGCGTACTTTGTTTATTTATGGTACGATGTACTAAAAGAGATTTTGTCCCAGTGATGTGGCGAGCGCGGCATAATCCGTAACATTTCCCATTCTCGGCCGCATGTAAAACATGGCAAGCGCGTCCCGGAGTTTTGATGTTGAACGAGCTACTATTATGCAACTCAACCCCTCAAGATCGCATGATATTCTTAACATAAAGATACTCTCGAGTAACTTTCAATAAAACGCACACTCTCAAGTACCACTCTCTCCGTTCAGAATTATTTAAAAAATGAATAAAAATAGATGTATCCAAAATTAATATACATCATATATTTATTTTCCAGCAAGTATTTTCGAATGAAAAGAGTATAATATAGACATGCACATATATTCATGCCACCACCATATTTACACGCTCACACAAGGCACAATGAAAAACGAAATCATCGAGATTCAAGATTGGGAAAATTACTGTTGACATTTCAATGTTAATGAGAATGTTGACCCCAGCTGAATGAACAATCTGCTTTAATGAAACACATGTGTCAAAACTTGGAGTTTAACCCCATGGGTTAGAGATATAAGCGCATCTCCGATAACGCCCCTCAAACTACCCGCATTCGTCCGGAGCGCGCTGTCCGGACCGTGAAAGTCATCCAATGCGGGTCTGTATCGATCCACCGGACGGTCCGGGCGTACCCCCCCCCCCCCCCGCAATCCGAAGACAAACGTGAGGGGGCTTTGCGGGAGTTCAGACCGCTACCACGCCCACTTCTGACTGCCTCGGCCCACCCAAAACCCCTTCCTTGCCCGCGCATGCTTCCTGCCCGAAATGGTCAGCGTCACTCCAAAGCGTCAGTGCCCGCATTCATGACCGGCCAGAGCATACGCGACCGCTCACTAGCGCCAGCACTGAAGCGGCGCGCTGGCCTAGAGAGCGGCATCCATGCCGCTTCCTGGTGCAGGCGACTGTTGCGCGTTCAAACGACACGACGGCCGCCCGTCCGTCGCTTGCTGCCCACAGTAATGACACGCGGTTGCCGAGGCGCCTAGTTCGACGCCACCCGTCTGTCACTCTACCCCCACCATTGATATATAACATGTTTCCCCGACAATAACCGCAGTCATCCGCCTCCGATCCCTCACCACATCACTCCCACCATGGATTTCTCCCCCGGCGAAGCTCTCTGGGACGGGCTCACGCCGGACCAGAAGAAGGAGATTGCCGCCATTGCTGTCGGCTGGCTAGCCGGCAGGTAGCCGACGTCCCAATGGAGGACGCGGCCGACGATGAGCCGGCCTCCTCGTATGCTCCACCCTCGTCCTCCTCCACGCGCCCGCGCCGGTGCATTACACTATGACCATCGGCGAGGCCGGTTCCCATTACATGGACATGGTGCGGCAGGAGCGGGAGATGCAGATCCAAGAGGCGTAGGCTGACGCCGCCTACAAAACACCAACTCCTCTAGGAGCACCTGCAAGCGAAGGAGCAGCTCGCTGCCGGCAGGGCGATTGTGCCAGACGCAGACGTGGCGGAGCAGGAGGCGCTGCTCGAGTCCTACCGCTCCTTCCGCGAGATCCACCTCGCCCGCTGGGCGAAGGAGCGGCTCTCCTTATAGGCGGCCGCCACCTCAGTCGCCCGCTGGCGGTATCGCCAGCGGGCGATGGAGGTGGCGGCCACCTATAAGGAGAGCAACAAGGAGGCGGCGGACCAGGTGTTCGGCAAGACCGACGACGAGGACGACATCGCCTGCTCCATCGAGGTCGTGCCTTGCCACAACGACCACATATCCGGCACGTCCGCGAGCGCCGCTGGCAGCGAGAAAGAATAGTGCATGGTAGGTTGTCGTCGCTTTGGTCCCAAGAAGGCCACCCCTCCTCCCCTTCAGTCATGCCATGCTCGGTGGGTTGAGCATCGACGGCCGATTAGTCGCTTGGCGGCAACGTGTAGGCGGACAACTTCAGTTCCCGGTGCTCCGGAAGCAGGGCTGGAGAGCGTCGAGGATGAATTGAAGAAAGCGAAGCTTCAGTTCTCGCGGCTCATGGTCGGGCACGGGGAACGGGCACCGGCGATCATAGATTAGGTTAATTAATTATACCTACAGAGTCGGACATGTAATGAAATTTGTTGTGTTTATATGAAATCTGTTATGTTTATATAAAATCTGGTATGTTTATATGAAATCCAATCGTGTTTGAATGAATTTCGTTCGATTAGTTTGAATTGTTTTCAAAATGTATGCGTGCATAGTTGGATAGTAGCCTCTCGCATCCGTGCTCGCGGACTGACTTCCCCTCTCTATGGACGGATGCGGAATCTGTCCACAAAACGGATGCGGAAAGAAATGTATAGATCGCCATTGAAGATAACCTAACCAACCTTCTAGTCTCGACAACCACCCTCCCAGTTTTTTCTTTGCTGGAGCCACCCTCTTAGAGCATCTCTAGCAGACCCCGCAAAAAGCCCCGACCCGCAAAATAACCGCCAAAATGCGGGTCGGCACGGAAAATCCCGCAAGAACATATCCCGCAAACGCGGCCGGCCCACAAATTTTTTTGAGGGGCGCGGCAAAATCTTGATCCCAACCCGCGAATACGCGGGTTCCCCCCGGCCCGTCGGTGCCATGCATATAGCAGGAGCGGTTGGTGGGGAGGACATTTCAGTCCGCGCTTTTCCCCACCTACCACCTCACATCTCCCCCTCGCCCCACCGCCGGGCCGCCGCCCACGATTCCGGCGAAAGTAGACGGCGGTATCACGCCGAAAGGCCGCCAGACACACGAGGTTGCCCTCCGGCCCCCCTCCTGCGTCGGCGGGCCGGAAAGTTGCAGATCTACGGCTCTTCGTCGCGGGCAGACGAATTTGGCTTTTCCGGCCGCCGGTGGCTGCGCCAAATGATGGAATGGTCGGGGAGCACCTCGTGCAGCCTCGGCAAAGTCCCATCACCGCATGCAGGTACGGGTTCATCCTGTTGCCGCCGCTGATGGTTTGCGGGCATGGATTCGGCCGGTCGTTCACCGGGCTTAGTGCTTGCGCAGAGGCTCTGTGGCTCGCATATGCCACTCATACAGTGTGACGACTGCACGCAGACAGTGCTGCGGCTAACTTTGGGCATGCCGAAGCACCCCAGATGGGTGTTCTTCAAATGCGAAAACGACAAGATGCATGTTGTTTTCATTCGGCTTTGGCACCGCATTCTGTGGTTCAATTGTGACAGCTCATTTCAAACATCATCATGTGTGTAGGAAGGTGGATGCTCATTTTGGTTTTGGGAAGGCAAATACATTGATTTATTGATAGAAAGAAACTTAATAGATGTTCGTGCACTCCTTAGTAGAATCGAATGCAATGAAGCGGCTGCATGTGCAACTAGACGGGAAGCAACGTCTACTTCTTTAGAACCAAAGAAGAAGAATGAAGAATGCAAAATCAAGAATCCACATATCAACAATGAATGCATGGAGAAGATATTGGTCCAACTAGTGGGAGCAGTTATGGAAGTTGGAAATCTTCTAAAATGCATAATTTTGGTTCTTGTTTTTTGGTCTTGCTATTCTAGCAAAGATTTGGTGATATTCTATGTATCCTATGTTGTTGAAAAAGCAAAGAAATGCATTATCTTGTGTCAAATTGAGGTGCAAATTTAGGATTTGCGGACCGGCGGCAGCGGCACCAGACCAGACCCCGCAAAGCTGACCATATCCTTTTATACGGGTCCATTTTGCGGGGTCTGCCTCTGCGGCCATCCGCGCCGGCCCGCAAAGCTGTTTTTCGACAAACTGCAAACATGTTTTGCGGGTCGACTTTTTGCGGGGTCTACTAGAGATGCTCTTAGGCTCCCAAGCACACGTTGGTCCAGAAGGAAATATGCCCTAGAGGCAATAATAAAGTTGTTATTTATATTTCCTTATATCATGATAAATGTTTATTATTCATTCTAGAATTGTATTAACCGGAAACTTAGTACATGTGTGAATACATAGACAAACAGAGTGTCCCTAGTATGCCTCTACTTGACTAGCTCGTTAATCAAAGATGGTTAAGTTTCCTGACCATAGACATGTGTTGTCATTTGATGAACGGGATCACATCATTAGAGAATGATGTGATGGACAAGACCCTTCCGTTAGCTTAGCATTATGATCGTTTAGTTTTATTGATATTGCTTTCTTCATGACTTATACATATTCCTCTAACTATGAGATTACGCAACTCCCGAATACCGGAGGAACACTTTGTGTGCTATCAAACGTCACAACGTAACTGGGTGATTATAAAGATGCTCTACAGGTGTCTTCGAAGGTGTTTGTTGAGTTGGCATAGATCAAGATTAGGATTTGTCACTCCGTGTATCGGAAAGGTATCTCTGGGCCCTCTCGGTAATGCACATCACTATAAGCCTTGCAAGCAATGTGACTAAATGAGTTAGTTGCGGGATGATGCATTATGAAACGAGTAAAGAGACTTGCCGGTAATGAGATTGAGCTAGGTATGAGGATACCGACGATCGATTCTCGGGCAAGTAACGTACCAATGACAAAGGGAATGACGTATGTTGTTATGCGGTTTGACCAATAAAGATCTTCATAGAATATGTAGGAGCCAATATGAGCATCCAGGTTCCGCTATTGGTTATTGACCAGAGATGTGTCTCGGTCATGTCTACATAGTTCTCGAACCCGTAGGGTCCGCACGCTTAACGTTCGATGACGATTTGTATTATGAGTTATGTGTTTTGGTGACCGAAGTTTGTTCGGAGTCCCGGATGAGATCACGGACATGACAAGGAGTCTCAAAATGGTCGAGAGGTAAAGATTGATGTATTTAAAGGTTATATACGGACACCGAAATGGTTTCGATATGGTTCGGGGATTTATCGGAGTACCGGGAGGCTACCGGAACCCCCCGGGAAAGTTAATGGGCCTATTAGACCATAGTGGAGAGGGAGGCTGCCACAGGAGGTGCCCCCCAAGCCCAATCCGAATTGGACAAGGGTTGGGGGGCACGGCCCCTCTTTCTTTCTCCCTCTCCCCCCTTTCCCCTTTCCCCTCTTTGTTGATTAGAAGGAGGGGGGGCGAATCCTACTTGGACTGGGAGTCCAAGTAGGAATTCCCCCTTGGCACACCCCCCTTGGGTCGGCCACCTCCTCCTCCCCTCCTTTATATATGTGGGCAGGGGGGCACCCCAAAGGCACAACAGTTGTTTCTTAGCCGTGTGCGGTGCCCCCCTCCACAGTTTACTCCTCCGGTCATAGCATCGTAGTGCTTAGGCGAAGCCCTGCGCGGATCACATCACCAAAACCGTCACCACACCATCATGCTGACGGAACTCTCCCTCGACCCTCTAGTGGATCAAGAGCTCGAGGGACGTCATCGAGCTGAACGTGTGCTTAACACGGAGGTGCTGTACATTCGGTACTTGGATCGGTTGGATTGTGAAGACGTTCGACTACATCAACCGCGTTAACATATGCTTTCGCTTTCGGTCTATGAGGGTACGTGGACACACTCTCCCCGTCTCGTTGTTATGCTTCTCCTAGATAGATCTTGCGTGATCGTAGGAATTTTTTTGAAATTGCATGCTACGTTCCCCAATAGTGGCATCAGAGCCAGGTCTATGCATAGATGATATGCACGAGTAGAACACAAAGAGTTGTGGGCGATAATAGTCATACTGCTTACCACCAACGTCTTACTTTGATTCGGCGGTATTTTTGAATGAAGCGGCCCGGACCAACATTACATGACCGCGTTCATGAGACTGGTTCTACCGACGTGCTTCGCACACAGGTGGCTGGCGGGTGTCTGTTTCTCCAACTTTAGTTGAATCGAGTTTGACTACGGCCGGTCCTTGTTGAAGTTTAAAACATCACACTTGATGAAAAATCGTTGTGGTTTTGATACGTAGGTAAGAACGGTTCTTGCTAGAAGCCCGTAGCAGCCACGTAAAACTTGCAACAACAAAGTAGAGGACGTCTAACTTGTTTTTGAAGGGCATGTTGTGATGTGATATGGTCAATACGTGATGAGATATAAATTGTTGTATGAGATGATCATGTTTGTAAAAGTTATCGACAACTGGCAGGAGCCTTATGGTTGTCGCTTCATTGTATGAAATGCAATCGCCATGTAATTGCTTTACTTTATCACTAAGCAGTAGCGATAGTCGTGGGAGCAATAGTTGGCGAGACGACAACGATGCTACGATGGAGATCAAGGTGTCAAGCCGGTGACAATGGAGATCAAGGTGTCAAGCCGGTGACAAGATGATGATGGCCATATCATGTCACATATTTTGATTGCATGTGATGTTTATCCTTTATGCATCTTATTTTGCTTAGTACGGAGGTACCATTATAAGATGACCCCTCACTAAATTTCAAGGTATAAGTGTTCTCCCTGAGTATGCACCGTTGCTACAGTTCGTCGTGTCGAGACACCACGTGATGATCGGATGTGATAAGCTCTACGTTCACATACAACGGGTGCAAGCTAGTTTTGCACATGCAGAATACTCAGGTTAAACTTGACGAGCCTAGCATATGCAGATATGGCCTCAGAATATTGAGACCGAAAGGTCGAACGTGAATCATATAGTAGATATGATCAACATATTAATGTTCACCATTGAAAACTACTCCATCTCACGTGATGATCGGACATGGTTTAGTTGATATGGATCACGTGATCATTTAGATGACTAGAGGGATGTCTATCTAAGTGGGAGTTCTTAATTAATATGATTAATTGAACTTTAATTTATCATGAACTTAGTACCTAATAGTTTTTGTATATCTATGTTGTTGTAGATCAATGGCCCGTGCTACCGTTCCCTTGAATTTTAATGCGTTCCTAGAGAAAGCTAAGTTGAGAGATGATGGTAGCAACTACGCGGACTGGGTCCGTAACTTGAGGAATATCCTCATTGCTGCACAGAAGAATTACGTCTTGGAAGCACCACTAGGTGCAAGACCCGCTGTAGGAGCAACTCTGGACGTTATGAACGTCTGGCAGAGCAAAGCTGATGACTACTCGATAGTTCAGTGTGCCGTGCTTTACGGCTTAGAATCGGGATTTCAAAGACGTTTTGAACGTCATGGAGCATACTTCCAGGAGTTGAAGTTAATATTTCAAGCAAACGCCCGAGTTGAGAGAGATGAAGTCTCCAACAAGTTCTATAGCTGCAAGATGGAGGAGAATAGTTCTGTTAGTGAACATATACTCAAAATGTCTGGGTACCATAACCACTTGACTCAGCTGGGAGTTAATCTTCCTGATGATAGTGTCATTGAGAGAGTTCTTCAATCACTCCCACCAAGCTATAAAGGCTTCATGATGAACTATAATATGCAAGGGGAAAAGACTATTCCCGAGCTCTTCGCGATGCTAAAGGCTGCGGAGGTAGAAATCAAGAAGGAGCATCAAGTGTTGATGGTTAACAAGACCACTAGTTTCAAGAAAAAAGGCAAAGGGAAGAAGGGGAACTTCAAGAAGAACAACAAGCAAGTTGCTGCTCAAGGGAAGAAGCCCAAGTCTGGACCTAAGCCTGAAATTGAGTGTTTCTACTGCAAAGGGACTGGTCACTGGAAGCGGAACTACCCCAAGTATTTGGCGGATAATAAGGATGGCAAAGTGAAAGGTATATTTGATATACATGTTATTGATGTGTACCTTACTAATTCTCGTAGTAGCGCCTGGGTATTTGATATTGGTTCTGTTGCACATATTTGAACTTGAAACAGGGGCTACGAATTAAATGAAGATTGGCTAAGGACGAGGCGACGATGCGCGTGGGAAATGGTTCCAAAGTTGATGTGATCGCCGTCGGCACGCTACCTCTACATCCACCTTCGGGATTAGTTTTAGACCTGGATAATTGTTATTTGGTGCCAGCGTTGAGCATGAACATTATATTTGGATCTTGTTTGATGAGAGATGGTTATTCATTTAAATCAGAGAGTAATGGTTGTTCTATTTATATGGGTAATATCTTTTATGGTCATGCACCGTTGATGAGTGGTCTATTTTTATTGAATCTCGATTGTAGTGATACACATATTCATAATATTGAAGCCAAAGGATGCAAAGTTAATAATGATAGTGCGACTTATTTGTGGCACTGCCATTTAGGTCATATTGGTGTAAAGCACATGAAGAAACTCCATGCTGATGGCTTTTGGAATCACTTGATGCTTGCGAACCATGCCTCATGGGCAAGATGACTAAGACTCTGTTCTCCGGAACAATGGAGCGAGCAACTGACTTGTTGGAAATAATACATACTGATGTATGCGGTCCGATGAGTGTTGAGGCTCGCGGCGGGTATCATTATTTTCTGACCTTCATGGATGATTTGAGAAGACATGGGTATATCTACTTAATGAAACATAAGTATGAAACATTTGAAAAGTTCAAAGAATTTCAGAGTGAAGTGGAAAATCATCGTTACAAGAAAATAAACTTTGTATGATCTGATCATGGAGGCGAATATTTGAGTTATGAGTTTGGTCTTCATTTGAAACAATGTGGAATAGTTTTGCAACTCACGCCACCTGGAACAGCACAACGTAATGGTGTGTCCGAACATCATAACCGTACTTTATTAGATATGGTGCGTTCTACGATGTCTCTTACCGATTTACCGCTATCGTTTTTGGGTTATGCTTTAGAGAAGGCTGCATTGACGTTAAATAGGGCACCATCTAAATTCGTTGAGACGACACCATATGAATTGTGGTTTAGCAAGAAACCTAAGTTCTCGTTTCTTAAAGTTTGGGGCTGCGATGCTTATGTGAGAAAGCTTCAACCTGATAAGCTCGAACCCAAATCGGAGAAATGTGTCTTCATAGGATACCCAAAGGAGACTGTTGGGTACACCTTCTATCACAGATCTGAAGGCAAGATATTCATTTCTAAGAATGGATCCTTTCTAGAGAAGGGGTTTGTCTCGAAAGAAGTGAGTGAGAGGAAAGTAGATCTTGATGAGGTAATTGTACCTTCTCCTGAACTGGAAAGTAGTTCATCACAGAAATTAGTTCTAGTGATTCCTACACCAATTAGTGAGGAAGCTAATGATGATGATCATGTAGCTTAAGATCAAGTCACTACCGGACCTCGTAGGTCAATCAAAGTACAGTCCGCACCAGAGTGGTACGGTAATCCTGTTCTGGAGGTCATGTTACTTGACCATGACGAACCTACGAACTATGAGGAAGCGATGATGAGCCCAGATTCCGCGAAATGGCTTGAGGCCATGAAATCTGAGATGGGATCCATGTATGAGAACAAAGTGTGGACTTTGGTTAACTTGCCCGATGATCGGCAAGCCATAGAGAATAAATGGATCTTCAAGAAGAAGACTGACGCTGACGGTAATGTTACTGTCTACAAAGCTCGACTTGTTGCGAAAGGTTTTCAACAAGTTCAAGGAGTTGACTACGATGAGACCTTCTCACCCGTAGCGATGCTTAAGTCTGTCCGAATCATGAAATTTGGCAAATGGATGTCAAAACTGCATTCCTTAATGTATATCTTAAAGAAGAGTTGTATATCATGCAACCAGAAGGTTTTGTCGATCCTAAATGTGCTAACAAAGTGTGCAAGCTCCAGCGATCCATTTATGGACTGGTGCAAGCTTATCGGAGTTGGAATATATGCTTTGATAGTGTGATCAAAGCATATGGTTTTATATAGACTTTGGAGAAGCTTGTATTTACAAGAAAGTGAGTGGGAGCTCTGTAGCATTTCTGATATTATATGTGGATGACATATTGTTGATTGGAAATAACACAGAATTTCTGGATAGCACAAAAGGATACTTGAATAAGAATTTTTCAATGAAAGACCTCGGTGAAGCTACTTATATATTGGGCATCAAGATCTATAGAGATAGATCAAGACACTTAATTGGGCTTTCACAAAGCACATACCTTGATAAAGTTTTGAAGAAGTTCAAAATGGATCAGTCAAAGAAAGAGTTCTTGCCTGTATTACAAGGTGTGAAGTTGAGTCAGACTCAATGCCCGACCACTGCAGAAGATAGAGAGAAAATGAAGGTCATTCCCTATGCCTCAGCCATAGGTTCTATCATGTATGAAATGTTGTGTACCAGACTTGATGTGTGCCTTTCTATAAGTTTAATAGGGAGGTACCAAAGTAATCCAGGAGTGGATCACTGGACAACGTCAAGAAATCCTGAAATACCTGAAAAGGACTAAGGATGTGTTTCTCGTTTATGGAGGTGACAAAGAGCTTGTTGTAAATGGTTACGTCGATGCAAGCTTTGACACTGATCCGGATGACTCTAAGTCACAAACCAGATACATATTTATATTGAATGGTGGAGCTGTAAGTTGGTGCAGTTCCAAGCAGAGCGTCGTGACGGGATCTACATGTGAAGCGGAGTACATAGCTGCTTCGGAAGCAGCAAATGAAGGAGTATGGATGAAGGAGTTCATATCCGATCTAGGTGTAATACCTAGTGCATCGGGTCCAATTAAAATCTTTTGTGACAATACTGGAGCATTTGCCTTGGCGAAGGAATCCAGATTTCACAAGAGAACCAAACACATCAAGAGACACTTCAATTCCATCCGCGATCAAGTCAAGGAGGGAGACATAGAGATTTGCAAGATACATACGGATCTGAATATTGCAGATCCGTTGAATAAGCCTCTTCCACGAGCAAAACATGATCAACACCAAGACTCCATGGGTGTTAGAATCATTACTATGTAATCTAGATTATTGACTCTAGTGCAAGAGGGAGACTGAAGGAAATATGCCTTAGAGGCAATAATAAAGTTATTATCTATATTTCCTTATATCATGATAAATGTTTATTATTCATGCTAGAATTGTATTAACCGGAAACTTAGTATGCCTCTACTTGACTAGCTCGTTAATCAAAGATGGTTAAGTTTCCTGACCGTAGACATGTGTTGTCATTTGATGAACGAGATCACATCATTAGAGAATGATGTGATGGACAAGACCCATCCATTAGCTTAGCATTATGATCGCTTAGTTTTATTGCTATTGCTTTCTTCATGACTTATACATATTCCTTTAACTATGAGATTATGCAACTCCCGAACACCGGAGGAACACTTTGTGTGCTATCAAACATCACAACGTAAATGGGTGATTATAAAGATGCTCTACAGGTGTCTCCGAAGGTGTTTGTTGAGTTGGCATAGATCAAGATTAGGATTTGTCACTCCGTGTATCAGAGAGGTATCTCTGGGCCCTCTCGGTAATGCACATCACTATAAGCCTTGCAAGCAATGTGACTAAATGAGTTAGTTGCAGGATGATGCATTACGGAACGAGTAAAGAGACTTGCTGGTAACGATATTGGACTAGGTATGAGGATACCGACGATCGAATCTCGGGCAAGTAACATACTAGTGACAAAGGGAATGACGTATGTTGTTATGCGGTTTGACCGATAAAGATCTTCATAGAATATGTAGGAGCCAATATGAGCATCCAGGTTTCGCTGTTCGTTATTGATCGGAGATGTGTCTCGGTCATGTCTACATAGTTCTCGAACCCGTAGGGTCCGCACGCTTGACGTTCGATGACGATTTGTATTATGAGTTATGTGTTTTGGTGACCGAAGTTTGTTCGGAGTCCCGGATGAGATCACAGACATGACAGGAGTCTCGAAATGGTCGAGAGGTAAAGATTGATATATTGGAAGATTATATACAGACACCGGAATGGTTTCGATAAGGTTCGGGGATTCATCGGAGTACCGGGAGGCTACCGGAAACTCCCGGGAAAGTTAATGGGCCTATTGGGCCATAGTGTAGAGAGGAAGGCTGCCACAGGAGGTGGCGCGCGCCCCCTCCCCCCCAAGCCCAATCCGAATTGGACAAGGGGTGGGGGCGCGCCCCCCTTTCCTTCTCCCTCTCCCCCTTTCCCCTTTCCCCTCTCCGTTGATTGGAAGGAGGGGGGCCGAATCCTACTTGGACTGGGAGTCCAAGTAGGACTCCCCCCTTGGTGCGCCCTCCTTGGGCCGGCCACCTCCTCCTCCCCTTCTTTATATACGTGGGCAGGCGGGCACCCCAAAGGCACAACAGTTGTTTCTTGTGTTGTGCCCCGCTCCGTGGTTTACTCCTTCGGTCATAGTGTCGTAGTGCTTAAGCGAAGCTCTGCGTGGATCACATCACGAACACTGTCACCACGCCATCATGCTGACGGAACTCTCCCTCGACCCTGTACTGGATCAATAGCTCGAGGGACGTTATCGAGCTGAACGTGTGCTGAACACGGAGGTGCCATACGTTCAGTACTTGGATCGGTTGGATCGTGAAGACATTCGACTATATCAACCGCGTTAACATAACGCTTCCGCTTTCTGTCTACGAGGGTACGTGGACACACTCTCCCCATCTCGTTGCTATGCTTCTCCTAGATAGATCTTGCGTGATCGTAGGAAAATTTATAAAATTGCATCCTACATTCCCCAACAGGTCCTATGTATCTTGGCGATTCTATCCACATATTATTTTATACGTATAGTAATACCGAGTTAAATCTACGAGAAGTATTTGATGTCTACTAATTATTCATCACTTACAGTTTTAGATTACGAGTAACATAGTGAGCCATTATGTAAACCATGGGTGGAATTGTGGGTCGTACAGAGAGCACTACTATTGTATGGCTTGGACGAGATGCTCCTAGCATTGAGGAACTTTTATCTCTCGATTGTAACCCTATGATGAATGTGGAATAAAACTCTTTTACCAACTCAAAAAAAAACATGAACAGTGGATTGGGTTCTATACCCCCACCCCTCTTTCTGTAAAATATGATACACACACTCGAACGTATTCGAGAAAAAAACATATAAAATATCAAATAACCTTCTCTTCTAAGGAAGCAACTATAGTGAAATATACTTGCCTCTGCCTTTCATGTCTATTAGATTTTGAATTTGGCCATATTACTGTGGATAGTTTATATCTTTGTCAAAGATGCATTGCCTAAGTATTTTCTAACAATAGATGAGTTGTGTCAACTAATAAAAAAACAATAGAAGAGTTGTGTGTTATAAATATAAAAAAAGTACTTTTTACTTCCTTGTAAAATTACACTTGGTTCAGTTCACCGCATTATTTTCTATAGACTTACTTAATGCATCATATGTTGAAGAACTTTGCCCACTTTTCGCTATCTAAAATGGTAAAATGTTTCTTGATTTATTTCTTCGAAAAAACATGATAATAGTCATACATGCAGGTTATGATGTAAAGTTGACACATGCATTTAAAAATATGACCATTAATTTATTCTTCTGTTCTCTAAATGGTCAAAAATTCAAGCTTCACATGTATATATCCGCGTCCACCCCACAACCTAATTGTATGTTTTTTCTTCAAATATCCAAGAACTTTTCGGGAATGATTTTATACCGGACAATAGGCTAAGCGACAAAACGCATCAAGATATGATTATTTTTGGGGTTAACACTTCCTTTTCAAGAGAAAAAAGAGAGGGGTGAAGGTGCCACGTAAGTTAATTAATGCAGTACTACAGTAGCTTACCACAAGCACGATAAGCCATTCCAAACCTATAAAAAACAATAAACAATTTGTTTTATATACCAAGTAAATATTGTCCCAGTGAGAGAAATGTCCTACTAAATTGATTTTTTTGAACAAATTGATTTTTTTAACATCAGTACAGACGCAAGCGCGCATACATACGTGCATAGACTCGCCCCTATGAACGCACACACACACATCCTACCCCTATGAGAGCAACTCTAACAGACCCCGCATCCGGCCGGCCCGCAAAATGCGTTTGCGGTTCGTGGAAAACGGCTTTTGCGGACAGGCTCGGACGATCGCAGATGTAGACCCCCAAACGGACCCGTATAAAAGAATATTCGCGGAATATATTTTTTTGTTGGTCGGCTTTTGCGGGGTCTGCTCGGACGCCGCCGCGTCCATCCGCAAACAGAAAACTTTCAATTCTCGCATTTGACATAGGTTCCCACAAATAAGTTCAAATTTAAAACAACATAACACAATTTACACGCAAGTAAAAGCCAAGTTTAGTAGGACAAACGCAAAAGAAGGCCTTGCAAAAGTGACGCCCACGTCCGGTATCATCTTGGTCGATCTTCACTCCGCGCCATCGAGCCCATTTTGAAGTTCATCGCCACCACCGAATCCACCTCCGGCGCTTGTTCCAACTCCCGCACCGAAATCATCGACGTTGCCACCATATGGAGCAGAGAAAACATCTCCGGAATTGTAACACGCACCGGCCGACACAACCATTCTCCTCTTCAAGATTTTTCTCCTTGCCATATCATGCCATGTCTTGGTGAGGTCGTCCATGTCATTGCAGTTCATTGACATGATCTTGTTCTCTTCGGCGAGCAACTTGGACATGGCTTTGTTTTCAGCACCGCGTGCTCTTCTCTCCTCAATGGCCACTTTGCACAGCCCCTCTTCCTTGAGAAATTTCCACTTTTCTTGCTTTTCCTTTGCCTTCTTCTCGGCCAACTCTTTCTTGATCTCCAACGACTTCAACAACATCAACTCGTTTGATTGCACCATGGCATAATCTTCTCCCTCGAGCTCGATGCTTCTTTCTCTCTCTTCATCTTCTTCTTAGTGTTCTTGTCGCCATCAGGCTTGTTCAAATTTTTTGGGCCATCATCATCCTCATCTTCATCCATGTTTGTAAGTGAGCCTCTCTTCGGTGGGGATTCTTTGTCGATCAACTTCCACTTCTCGCACTTTTGGAGCAAGTCCCAACAATGCTCTAGTTTTAAGAATTTGCCTTCTGAAGCTTCATGTATTTGTATATATGTTGGGCAATCTTGTCTTACACAATGTGAACAAAGTGAAATGATGCAGTCATTTCATATGATGCAAATATGATGATGCACAACTTGCACAAAGGCAAAACAAACTCACATAGTCGGATTTCACGGTTCCACTTGGAGGTGCATTGCGTACTTGCTCCAAGCAAGCTGCCCAACGGCTGCACATAGGCTTGGTCACCTCCCAACGCTCTTGAAGCGGCCGAAATGTGCGTGGAGTCCTATTGGGATACTTTGCCATCATGCGGAAGTATTGATCCTCGATCCTTTGCCAATACCTCTTGGCGGTTTGAGAAGTACCCGTGCATGCATCAAGAGACACTGCACTCCACGCATTGATCAGAACTTGATCTTCCAAGATCGTGTAGTTCTTCGATCTCTGACTTTTCCTAGTTTTTGTTTGCGATTGCTCATACGCTTCCGCTTCGATCTCCTCTAATTCCTCCTCACAACCATGATCGTCCATGCCGCCCTCCATTTCATTGTAGTCGAATGCGGCGAACGGGGCTTGATCAATGTCAACGGCGTTGGTGTCCAACAAGTTCACGAACTCGGCAGTTGCATTGTTTGAACCACCGCTATAGTGAACGACAACAAGTCACGAGCTATCGCAAAATGGTGTAAAGCAAAGAAAAATGCCATGACCGAAAGACGCATACCTTCCGGCCATTTCGTCAAACACCTCGCTTGCGGGGGGAGCAGCACCGTTGAGCGGCATCGCCGGGGCACCTCATTCCGGGGCGGAGTGAGCAGATGAAGGAGGCGGCTTCTTTGTAGCCGGAACCCTCTTCCTCTTGCCGCCGGCGGCCTTGGCGACCTTCTCCGCTGCAGGCCGAGATCGCGTAGCAGCGTTGGCGCCCGGAGCGCAGGCCTTAGTGGCGGGGGCTGCCGTATTCCCGCCCTGCACGACCATGTTGCCCTGCCGCTTGCGGGCAGGCGCGGCGTTACCTTGGGCGATGGCGGGGCCAACATGGCCGGCGACGAGATCCGCCCGAGGGGAAGGAGCGTGCGCGACCTTGACGGTGACAGGGGACAGCAGGGAGTCATCCATGGCGGCGAAGGATGGCCGGGGAAGATGCACCAGAGCATGCGGTGGCAGGCAATGGTGGCGGAGGGTGGGGAGAGCGGGAAAGGCCGCGCGGAAATGTCCGTCCCGCCAAATCTCGATGCGGATAGGGGCTAAGCTCGGGTCGCCCTGCTAGCCCGTGAATCTAGAGGTTGGGGGAGATGTTTTGCCGCGCCCCGCAAAAATATTTGCGGGCCGGGGCGAGATGCGGGTCTGGTCGGGCAGGTTTTCCCGCCCCGGCCCGCACTTTGGCGCTTATTTTGCGGGTCGGTGTGGGATGCGGGGTCTGCTAGAGATGCTCTGAGCACCTCTGAGAGACCGAGCCGGCATGTCATCTTGAAATTTCCGAAATCACTGTAGGCGTCTCATCGTCGACGGAAACGTCCCCTTCCACTGAAAGCGCATCGCCGGAAATTTTGAAATAAATTCAGAAATAATGATATTGTTAATGAAGAAATGAACTCAAAATTTACCGCCGATATGCTTACATTTTTTTTTGCGGGTACACCGTTATCTTAGACAAATCCGTTTGTTGTTGTCCGCGCGTCAGCAAGTAGGTCACCTGGGAAAGATTCTTCCGATGGATGCCCTGTCAAAAACACATACTAATACAAAGAGGCATAGTGCGTGCCGCCAGTAATGCATGGAACACACCGTGCAATTTGTATTCAAAGGCGTTTTCAAAAAATGTGGTTTATTTGAATGTCAATTCTGCTTCGGTTCTATAAACGAGTGTTGACCAACTCCTTTCCTGTAAATAAAGGCCAAAGAGAATAAATGTTGCTAGATGTCCAATTCATACCCATAAAAGTCAACGGATGTTTGGGCCAGCTGATTGGCTCATAGTACTACTAGAAAATGCCATGATTTCTATGTACAGGCCGGCCCCAAATCTATTGACAAATACTCCACCTCACATAAAAGGCCATAATATCCTCCGAATCATGTATAAGCCCATCGCACGTGACATTTTCCAGCAAAAAATGTGCCACCCCTCAGAAAAATAAAAGCAAAAAATGTGCCAAGCCACACGAAGGCTGGCAAGGGAAATTCGGTCCATTTTTTCAATGTTTGTCAAAATTACTAGGTTGATTTTTAGAGGGAGTACATCTGCTAGAAGAATGTACATATGTGATATGTGTAGAGACGTCCACTTTTCTTTCTTCTGTGCGAAACAAAAGGTGATCTCGCAGCCAGGAGTCTCCCGATGGCGGCTCCCTCCGCCGGCAATCTCGGTCGTTAGTGATGAGGGGGACGATATTTGCTCCAGCGCCGACACGAAGCTTGGAAGGTAGTCCAGGAGCGGACGCAGATTGTGGTCTGCATCGGCGGCATTTGAAAGATAGTGGATCGTGTGCTAGGTTCGTGGTTCGTGGATGGCAGGTGTGGTTTTCTCCTCCAGCCTTTTAGTCGTGTGGGGTGCCAGATCTGGAACTCGATGGCGTGTCCGGAGTGTTGCTCCGGTATGTGCGTTTAACGATAATGGTTTCGTCTTTGGTGAGCCACCTTGCAGGTCCACAAAAGCATATCCGTGATGGAGCCGTTTCGAGTTGTGTGTGAAGGTGATCCGTCATTTTTTTTGTATGGCTGCTGTGGTGATTTCAGAGGCGGGTGGCGGGCATTGACGTCAAGTTCAGAGGACACTTCTGTCTTGATTGTAATTTTATTTATTGAATGTTGTTCCTTTATGCAAATGCTTGTGTTTTGCTGTCTTATTAGTTTTAAAACGTCGGTTTGCATGTGGTTTGTACTACGATTCTTACGATATAATATTACCATGAAAAGAAATATGTGCAGAGTTTGAAAAGGCAGAGATGCTTCAGAGGGGCATATGTGCAAAACTGGAAGACCGGCGGGCAAGATCCGAAAAGCACGGAGGAGGATAGAAAAGGAGCGGCGAGAGCGACGGGCACCAACGACCCGACCGAGGGAATCCAAAACCAAATCAAACTCGAAACTCAAACGCCACCCAAACAGAAAAAAACAGCCGCAAAGGCCACCGCATTCCCATCCAAATTGAGTCAAATACACCACGGGTGCCTCAACTTGTTTGGTGCGGTCAATTTGGTGCCTAAACTTGTAAAATACATGAAACCGGTGCCGTAACTTGTCCGAGCGTTCAAATACGGTGCCTCCATCCGTATCCAGGCATATGCACTACCTACATGGCGTGCCAACGTGGCATGGGCCCACATGTCAATGGGAGTGAGAGGAGTGTGTTGGTTGTTTTACAGAAAACTCGTTGTACTTTAAATAATTTTCGCAAGCTCCTGCCATTTTATTTAAATACGTCAAACTACATTGATCCCACCTGTCAAATCTAGGTCTCGCATGTCAGCACATGGGATAAAATAGTAATAACAAAAAAAAGCACCCAGCAGGATTCGAACACATGTGCTAATCACTACGCCTAGAATAGTTGACTGTGCAATATCCTAATACACTTCTATTTATCAAGAAACTGGGCGAAATAATAAAGAGAAATAAAAAAAGTTGATTCATAGGAAATTGAAAAAATATATTAAGAAATTCTCATGTTTTAAAAAAATAACTATTCAACATATTACCTGCCATGAACTTAAAAAGGTGTTAGTGCATTAAGAAATTGTAGACGTGTTTTTCAAAAATGTCTGTCATGCATTCAGAAAATTACAACATCTATTTCATAAAATGTTCAATATGTATTAAAAAATTAGTGTAAAATTATTCTTACATTTCTACTAACACGTCTAACATGTGTTAACATATTTATAGAATTTGTTGTTTCTACACAATGATTTTTAATACATGTTGAACAATTTCCAGAATACAACTTTGTTGATTTTTAATAATTATGTATTCTAAAAACACAACAAAGATACAAAATAATTCTACATGCTTGTGGTCCTGAATGAAGACACAAAACATATTTGGAATATTCTATAATATACGTTGAACTGTTTAAATCGACATAAATTTTAGAAAAAGTCATGGTTAAATCTTTGAACTACAAATAATAAAAATAGAATAAAATTTTTAATAGACAATAATCGCATGTTGATAATTATTATAATTTATGTTAGAATATTTTATATCATAGAAGCCAAACAGTAACTTAAACGTGGATGTTCCAGGGTTGAAACCAATTCAAAGACGCAGTTTTCTTTCTCCTGTTATTAGCATATACAAAGCAAGGGCTTATTTGTGATCTTAATTAAATTTTAGGAGATTTTCTAGAAAAAAACTCGTACGCATTTCACCCAGCGTATGCATAGCTCACACCCACTAACATATGGGTCATCCACCAGCTATCACTTCACGTGGACATCACATATGGTGGCATACGGGCGGAGGCACCGTATATGTACCGTGTGACAAGTTATATCACCGTTTTTGTGTATTTTACAAGTTTAGGCACTAAACTGACCACAACGGACAAGGTAAGGCACCCGTGATGTATTTAACTCATCCAAATTCCACCAAATCCGAACGAGTCGTCAAATCAAAATTTTCTAAAACAAACAAGGACTATAGGCGGCCAGAGTGCCCGGCCACCTCGCCCTCGTCGCCGCCTCCTCCTCCTGCCGCGGGCGGCCTGCTTCACGCCGCCTCCTCCCGCGCCTCCGAGTCTTCTACTCCCTCCCCTCCCCTCCCATCCCATCCCGTCCCCTAATCCCTCCACAGCCGCGCGCGCGTGCGGGCGAACCCTAGAGCCCGCCGCAGCCTCCTCTGCAGCCCCTTCCGTCGCCGGATACAGAGGTAACCACCGCCCCCGCCGCCGCCACCGCCAAGCTTTTTGGCTGTTCGTCTCGTGGGTTTTTTTGATTTCGCTCTCTGGTACGCGGTTCTGTTGTGTGGAGTTGCCGCCCCAGTATTTTTTTTTTATTTTCAGTCTCCCTGTTAAATTTGGTGCTTCGAGCTGTTTGCGCGCGCGTCAGCGGTGGTTGTTTCTGAGACTTCAAACTTGCACGGCACTTCGTTTGGTTTGGTTTGGTTTAGGCGCGGAGCAAAATCTGCTGCATGATTTACGGGTAAAAACAAATCGTTGAGGAAACTAATGCTTCGCAATTTAACACGCCGTTATTTGGCTGAAGATTTGGGGGAAAGCAGCAGCTCTGCTTAGTACCAGTCACCTTGATTTTACCGTGTTCATGGTTTGTCCAAACCGTAGGCTGTCTGTACTTCTAATGCAGATTGCTGCCGCCACTCTGTCACATAGATAGAAGAACAGTAATTGCACTCCATTAATAGGTTCTGACGAGTGACTTGGACGTGGGTTCTTGATGCTCTGCTACTGCCATGATGTTGTTCTGACCAATTCTGCAACAGGAATGGAGCAGAATGGAGAGAGCCATCTCAAGGAGCCGCTTCTCCATGGGGCGGATGGCGCTTCTGCCGCCGCAGCCAGGGTGTCCCCGCGGAAGGAGAGGACTACAAGGAAGGTCATGTTCAATGTCCGGGGCATGTCATGCGGTTCCTGTGCCGTCTCGATAGAGACGGTGGTGGCAGGATTGAAGGGGGTCGAGAGCATCCAGGTCTCAACCCTTCAGGGCCAGGCTGTTGTTCAGTACAGCCCGGAGGAGACCGATGTAAGATTTCCTTGAGCTGATGCTCGTCTTCTCATCACTGTATTTTTTATTTTTTCAATATGGAGGTCCTTAGTTCTTACTATGGAAATATCTGCATATTGTCATAAATGGGGTAAAAAGAGGGATGCCAAATACATGTGGTAGCTTCTTTTTGTCCTGTTGTTAATCCAAGTTATCAGTTTTCACTTGGGACATATTTGCACATGTATTTAGTGTAGACGTGAAATGTTTGGTTTCAGGAGATGAATTTTGTCCTACAAATCCTCATTTAGCTGCCAGGTCAACTTTATCTTATCTTTCCCTTGATATTCAGTTTTAAGGCCCGCACCTTTGTACCACCAACTATTTAACTACCTTTTGTTGGTGTAGGCCAATCTCTTGACAGCGACTGCCCAATCATTGGACTGTCAAACATTGTCAGATAGTTTAGTTCATAAATGAATTGCCGAGGAACTATATCATCTCCACGATGAGTATACCTCAATTATATATTCTTAGAGAATTTTGAGCATAAATGAACTGCCAAGGAACAATGTAGCCTTTCTTTCTTCATACTGATTTTTTTACTAGCAATTTTAGTAGATTTATATTTATGAGCATGCACTTTCAGTTCAGTAAACTCGAGTCTGCATTGATGCATTCTCCACAAAGTAATGCCGAAAATGCTGCACCGTTGGTATAATTTGCTATATTTCTCAGTTAAGATTCTTGTTCTCACAGGCAAGAACCATAAAAGAAGCTATTGAGGATATCAACTTTGAGGTCGATGAACTCCAAGAACAAGAAATTGCCGTATGCAGGCTCCGGATAAAAGGAATGGCATGTACAAGCTGTTCTGAATCTATTGAACGGGCACTTCTGATGGTACCTGGAGTTAAAAAAGCTGCAGTGGGGCTTGCCCTAGAGGAAGCCAAGGTGCACTTTGATCCAAATATTACCAGCCGTGATTTACTAATCGAGGCTATTGAGGATGCTGGATTTGGAGCTGATCTCATTAGTTATGGGGATGATGTGAACAAAATGCATCTAAAACTTGAGGGTGTGAGTTCTCCAGAAGACACCAAACTCATTCAGTCGGTACTGGAAACTGTAGAGGGAGTGAATAATGTTGAATGGGATACATCAGGTCAAACAGTTACAGTTGCATATGACCCTGATGTCACTGGTCCACGATTACTTATTCAGCGCATTCAGGATGCTGCAGAACCCCCTAAATGCTTTAATGCCAGCTTGTACTCACCACCAAAGCAAAGAGAAGTAGAACGCCACCATGAAATTATGAGTTACAGGAACCAATTTCTTTGGAGTTGCCTCTTTTCAGTTCCTGTGTTCCTGTTCGCGATGGTTCTGCCCATGCTCCCTCCTTCTGGAGATTGGCTGTTTTATAAAATCTACAACAACATGACGGTAGGTATGCTACTGCGGTGGTTGCTATGTTCTCCAGTTCAGTTCATTATTGGTTGGAGGTACAGTCTCAACCTGGCAACAACATCTTGATGTTGATTCCTTCTCTCTGAAAAAATGTTAAGCTCTTTTGTTTCAAAAATGCAATTATATAAAGGTATCATGCTGTTTGGGAATGATAGAAGTACTGCAAAAGTTGTCAAATGATGCTGCTTTACAATTTCTTCACTGCAATCTTATGCTACAGCATGTGTCTTACGTATTTCACTTTGTATCGATAATTGTCAGATTTTACGTTGGAGCTTACCATGCACTGAAGCGAGGGTACTCTAACATGGATGTGCTGGTTGCTTTGGGAACAAATGCTGCGTACTTCTATTCTGTGTACATTATTGTGAAGGCACTAACATCAGACACGTTTGAAGGACAAGATCTTTTTGAAACTAGTTCGATGTTGGTATCTTTTATATTGCTGGGAAAATACCTTGAGGTGGTGGCAAAGGGGAAGACATCAGATGCTTTGTCAAAGCTGACAGAACTTGCACCAGAAACAGCTGTACTTCTCACACTGGAAAAGGATGGAAGTGTCATTTCAGAAGTGGAGATCAGTACCCAGTTACTTCAAAGAAACGATTTCATTAAGATTGTCCCTGGTGAAAAGGTCCCAGTTGATGGTGTTGTCATCAAAGGCCAAAGCCATGTTAATGAAAGTATGATAACTGGGGAAGCAAGGCCCATTGCAAAGAAACCGGGAGATAAGGTTGGTATTTTTGGATTCCGATTGCCTTATCTGATGTTATTTATCATGTACTGTCCTGATGCTTCAATTGTCTTTTTTAAAGGTTATTGGTGGTACTGTAAACGATAATGGTTTCATTATTGTTAAGGCCACCCATGTTGGGTCAGAGACGGCTCTGTCACAGATAGTTCAGCTAGTTGAAGCTGCTCAACTTGCAAGAGCTCCAGTACAGCGGTTGGCAGACAAGATTTCACGGTTTTTTGTTCCAACTGTAAGTTATCTGTTATTTTCTCCTTAAATTTGCTCTTGCTATGTTGCTCTGCATCATCTTTTGCATAATCAGAGCATGGTCAGAAATTACCTACCCTTGTGGTTCATAATTGGTTACAGTAGTAGTTTGTCGGTATCAACGTTATGCGAATGTGATGTACATGACCAATATGAGTAGTCAGCCTAGACTCGGCTAGCATTCAGCTGAAGACCTTGTATGTGCTACCGGCTGGCTACCCGGGTTCTATTGTATACTCCTGTTTTGTGAACTTGTCAAGATCAAATTTGTTTATTTGATTTAGTAACTATCTAGTTTAACCTTGTTCTTTACTGAGCTGATTAGTTTTCCAGCAGTAAACAGTAGGTTCATTGTGGGAAATCATACCCTGCTTGATACGTACAAATGTTCTAGTATGATATTTGCTGCCAGGTTATCTCTTGAGAGAAAACCTTTCTCATATTGATTGTTTCTTCTCATTTTAAGGTTGTGGTGGCTGCATTTCTTACATGGCTTGGCTGGTTCATACCGGGGCAACTTCACCTCTACCCTCAGCAATGGATTCCAAAGGCAATGGATAGTTTTGAGCTTGCTCTGCAGTTTGGAATATCTGTCCTAGTCGTTGCATGCCCGTGTGCTCTGGGATTAGCTACCCCAACTGCTGTTATGGTTGCTACTGGAAAAGGTGCTTCTCTAGGTGTTCTTATCAAAGGTGGCAATGCACTTGAGAAAGCTCACAAGGTAATCTTGAGACTTTTTGTGCTAGCTTGTGTGTGTGCTCGTGCGATACAGACTCCAGTGTAAGGAGTATGTTTTCTTCTCCATATAAATTCTACTGTGGTATACTAACACACACTGGACTACCGTTTTGATCTCTCTGTTTGCAGATTAAAACTATCATATTTGATAAAACTGGAACCCTGACTAAGGGTAAACCTTCTGTTGTTCAAACAAAGACCTTCTCCAAGATACCACTTCTAGAATTGTGTGATTTAACTGCCAGTGCTGAGGTTGGTTTGTTAACCACTTGTCATTTTCCGCATTTATGTTGGCAGACACCATATGATACGTTCCTAGTTATTATTATTCTGTTGTTATAAACTCTTTTTTCCTCCTTTTTTGGGTGTCTGGCTCTAATTTTCTCTTTAACTTGAAAAATTGTGACTTTGTCAGGCAAACAGTGAGCATCCTCTATCAAAGGCTATTGTTGAATACACAAAGAAGCTCAGAGAACAATATGGATCTCCGAGTGATCATATGATGGATTCCAAAGATTTTGAGGTGCATCCAGGGGCGGGGGTCGGCGCGAATGTTGAAGGCAAGCTGGTTTTGGTTGGGAACAAAAGGCTCATGCAAGAATTTGAAGCTCCAATGAGCTTTGAAGTGGAGGAATACATGTCTGAAATGGAGGGTCTTGCCAGGACCTGTGTGCTTGTTGCTATCGATAGGGTTATCTGCGGAGCTCTTGCCGTGTCGGATCCTCTGAAGCCCGAGGCAGGACGCGTCATTTCACATCTTAGCTCAATGGGCATCACAAGCATCATGGTGACGGGCGACAACTGGGCTACAGCCAAATCCATAGCAAAGCAAGTCGGGATCAGCACCGTATTTGCTGAGATCGATCCAGTTGGAAAAGCTGAGAAGATCAAGGACTTGCAGGTACAGGCTTTTCTCTTTTCTGCAGGGATATAATACCTGACATTACATTTTGCATTCCTGCTCACCCCATTTTTGCACAGACGCAAGGACTTGCGGTGGCGATGGTCGGCGACGGGGTGAACGACTCGCCGGCCCTGGCCGCAGCGGACGTTGGCATGGCCATCGGCGCGGGCACGGACGTTGCCATCGAGGCCGCCGACATCGTCTTGATGAAGAGCAGCCTGGTGGACGTGATCACCGCAATCGACCTCTCGCGGAAGACCCTCGCCAAGATCCGGCTCAACTACGTCTGGGCCCTGGGCTACAACGTCCTGGGCATGCCGATCGCCGCCGGCGTCCTGTTCCCGTTCACGGGCATCCGGCTCCCCCCCTGGCTCGCCGGGGCCTGCATGGCCGCCTCATCGGTGAGCGTCGTCTGCTCGTCGCTGCTGCTCCAGCTCTACAAGAAGCCGTTGCACGTCGAGGAGGCGCCGGTGACGGCAGGACCCGGCGATGGTGGCTCGAACCTGGTGTGAGGAGCACACGCCCGTTCTGGCCTCCGTCTCGCGGTGCTACTGACGAAACTGTTGCTGTCAACGTTGCTCGAACCTGGTGAAATTGTTGCTCGAACCTGGTGTGGGCTGCAGCTATTTGCTGGCATGCACCTTGAACTGACGCCGATTGAAAACGCCCTGTTTGCTGTGGCCCTCCTGATTGATTCATGTGCATATGTAATTTCACGCAACCCTTTTCCTTCCTTTTGTGCGGAATGACTTTTTTTTATAATAATATGGGAGGTTTATCCTTGAAACGGAACTATTCATCAGATTGTTCCATCATTGGCTAACAGACTCTCAAAACGGACATTGTATTTGTCTGCAGACTGGTCTGGACCAATCTGCGGGTGCGGACACTGATGTCGGCAATCCAATCATACACATACATTTCAAAACTGATTTGAACAAATTGGACTATGTTTATGCAAACTGGACGATTTCCATTTAAACCGGATTAAATTTATTACATTTTTTACATACTTCAATAAACAAAAGCATTCGGAAGTTAACTGTCTAAATCTTCACCAGTAGCCATGAGCCCTAGAAAGTGTCCGACCTCCAAGTCCTTGTTGTTCCCTTTTATTGTTCTCCTTCGTGTTCACGTCCGACGGCCGTGAGCCACGGGAAGTTTAGTTGCGGTCACCGGCATAGGACATGGGATACAAGGTGTCGCTGTCTCGCATGCCCTGCTCCTTGTTGCAGTCCGCGACCTGGCCGTCGCCAGTGGAGGTGAGGTTGGCGATGAATATGGATGGGCCAGCCTCATGGCGCCAACGGGACTAGTTGGCGGCGTGAATGACACATAGTTGCATGCGTCCATGGTTGTGGCCTTCGCACGAGCGTTGCACGCGACCTTGTAGAGCGCTCGCTGTTCCTCACGAAGTTCGGGTTTTCCGCCACCATGGCTGTCATGGCCTCCTCGCTCGTGAACTCATCATAGATCTAGCCCTCCGCCAGCCAGTGATGTGCGAGGAGGTTGAGGTTGTAGCGCTGTTCCTCCTGCGCCTGCCGGAACGCTGGCACTGGCTCCACCTCCCCCATGATGGCGTTGAAGTGCGTCTGCGCCTTCTCCATGGCGAAGTCGGCATGGACAGGCACAACAGGGGCTCCGACTCATCGTCGAAGGCCTCCTCCATCGTCGGGTCATCGTCTGAGACCTCCGGCGAGCTCCCCGGCATGCCAACCTCTATCCGCCGCACACAGCGGCCCTGCTAGCCGACCGCAAGGGCGACTATTTCGTGATTTTGCTCCGTCGTGAGGCTAGCCACAACGTGCTAGAGCTCGCTGTCATGGTGAAGGTGGTGTAGTGAGGAGGAGCAGGAGCAGAGGTGGTGTGGTGCGGATTGTGCAGGCGTGGTCAGGTATAAATAACGGGCACCGGTCAGCCCAAGCGATGGGTGTTTGAATGAGGGTGCTCAAGTGGGTTTCTCGACTAGCGCACCTGTTTAATGCCGAAAGACGAACGGACGGGCAGCCTGTTTGAAATGTGGTAGATATTTGTCCCGTCCCATCCCGTCCCGCCCAGTCTCGTTGCTCCGGCTTTGAACGGCCGCGGAGACCGGGAAGCGGCGCGCCTGTTTAAATGCCGTCATGAATGCGACGCCGGCGCTCTGGAGTGAGGCTGAAAGGTATGAATGTGTGGCAACTGCTTCGCGCGAGAGAGGGTGCTGACATGGAAGAGGTTTTCGAGTGGGCCAGGGTGTCTGACGCGTGCGTGACAGCGGTTCGAATACCCGCAAAGCCCCTCTGATTTGTAGGGTACCGCATCGGATAACAAATTGATCTGATTTGTGAGGTACCGCATTGGATAACAAATTGGGTCCAGACCGCTCGTTCGAACGGACACGAGCGTAGGGGTCCGGCCGTTGACGGCCAAGATGATATCAAACGGTTTTGCCCCAGACAGACCCTATTCGTACAGTAATGAATATGATTTGGCAGCATTCAGGATAGTATTTGACCGTTTTGTTTCCACGTTAGCACTTAGCACTGGATATGGTATCTGCTTTTGCCGCATGTTTTAGAGTCAACCAGGAGTCAGGGAGGCGCCACTCGTGCCTACGACCAAACAAGCCCCACCTGTTTTCCACCCTGCCTCCCTCACCGCACCGCACCTATAGCGATGGGGACGCGCGTGCGATGGCGCGAGGAATCCGTCAGACGGAGACGAGACGACATCGGGGAAACGGAGCGGACAGCCGCGCTCGATCGTCGGGAGCGGCCCCGCCAACGCCATGCGTCCGTTGGCGCCAAAGACCAGCGTCGAAACGCACTACCGAGTAGCTAAACATAGCGCGCCTCCGCCGCATATAAGCGGCCAGCGTCGCCGTCCACCTCTCGCCTCACCATACTCAGCCAGAGACCAAGGCACGCAGCCACTATCAAGATGGTGACGGCGGGAAGAAGCAATGCCGCCACCGCCCTGGCGGTGGCGCTGGCGCTGCTCGGGAGCACGGCGTGGGCGGCCGTGGCGCCGTACCAGCCGAAGCCGGCCGCCGGCGGGCCGCCGTCGGTGCCGGCGGGCCCCCTGGACATCGTGATGCTGGGGGCCAAGGGCGACGGCAAGACGGACGCGACGCAGGCGGTGATGAAGGCGTGGAAGAACGCGTGCGGGGCGACGGGGACGCAGAAGATCGTGATCCCGCCGGGCAACTTCCTGGTGGGCGCGCTTGAGCTGTCGGGCCCCTGCACCTCCTCCATCATCATCCGGCTCGACGGCAACCTCCTTGGCACCGGCGACCTCACCGCCTACAAGAAGAACTGGATCGAGGTGATGCGCGTGGACAACTTCGCCATCAACGGCCACGGCATCATCGACGGCCAGGGCCCCCTCGTGTGGGAGAAGAACCAGTGCAGCAAGCACTACGACTGCAAGATCCTCCCCAACGTACGTCGTTCTCTACTTCTCTAGCATCGCCATTAACCAGAACTTCGCTGACGGACGGAGGCGCATGCATGCATGCACGCATTTTGCAGAGCCTGGTGCTGGACTACGTGAACAACGCGACGATCCGGGGCATCACGCTCAAGAACGCCAAGTTCTTCCACCTCAACCTCTTCAACTGCAAGTCGGTGCTGGTGGAGAACGTGGAGATCACGGCGCCGGGGAACAGCCCCAACACGGACGGCATCCACATGGGCGACTCGGAGGACGTGACCATCAAGGCGACCAACATCGGCGTCGGCGACGACTGCATCTCCATCGGGCCCGGCACCAAGCACGTCAAGATCCACGGCTCCCGGTGCGGGCCCGGCCACGGCATCAGCGTGGGCAGCCTGGGGCGGTACAAGGACGAGAAGGACGTGGAGGACATCCAGGTGACCAACTGCACCATCAAGGGCGCCACCAACGGGCTCCGGATCAAGTCGTACGAGGACTCCAAGTCGGCGCTCCGGGCCACCCGCTTCGTGTACGACGACGTGAAAATGGACAACGTCTCCTACCCCATCGTCATCGACCAGAAGTACTGCCCCAACAACATCTGCGCCAAGGCCCCCGGCGCCTCCAAGGTGGTCGTCGCCGACATCGTCTTCAAGAACATCGTCGGGACGTCGGCCACGCCCGAGGCCGTCACGCTCAACTGCGTCAACAACGTGCCCTGCCAGGGCCTGCAGCTCGTCAACGTCAACCTCAAGTACACCGGCACCAACAACAAGACCATGGCCGTCTGCAAGAACGCCGTCGGCACGTCCGTCAACGTCGTCAAGGAGCTCGCATGCCTCTGACTCAAACCACCCGGATTCTTTCTTTCTTTTGTTAATTTGATTTGATTAATTTGTGTTTTTGTTTTGTTTTTGCTTCCTACCATACGTTTGTTTTCAGATTTTTTTACTTAAATCAACTGGTGTAAGCAGCTGATGGTTAACTCGTCAATGATAGCAAGTGTCTGATTTTGGTTAAGAGTTGGCCCATGCATGTTAACTGGTGATAGTTAGCTACCACCCAGCACAATCTACCTAGCGTCTGCGTTGCTTTTGCTCAGCTGAAACCCAACAAAATTTACTTCGGAACAATCGCAACATCACATCCTCCTGCGGTGTTGCAGAGGAGAAAAAAGGAAGAAAACGAAATGACACACGGTAGAATCACGATACCATCGAGGAAGTACCGACTAAAGCAATCAAGTTATCACATCATCACTAGGGGGGAATTCATCCCAATTTTATTACTACTATTTACCGCCACTGCTAAGCCCTTCAAGATACATGGCAGCTTGCTAAACACACTGCCTGCTTTATTCCAAGAACTGAAGATCATCCTCCATCTTGGCTCATGGAAGCGACGGCAGAATCTTCCCGGTGCAGGTTCCGAATCCAACGTTGTAGTCCTCACCCTGAAAAATCGGATGCCATCATGTCGCCTTGAAATTTTCAAGACCGATATCTGACTGAAAAAAGACCAGAGTTTACTGAATGAACCTTGCAGCAAGCTGTCAAGATGACCTCATCCCCATCTTGGAGGAACTTGCGGATCGAATTCCCAACCGATATCTCCTTCTGCCCGTTCCACGTTATCTCCAGCAAACATCCCAGAGAGTCTGGTTCCTGAAACAAAGCGAGTTGTTCAGTGCCGACGTGTACTGTAATTTGTAAACTGGCATGTGTGTATTGCAATGGTTAACTCCATACAGGTCCACTGAGGGTGCCAGTCGCAAACATGTCCCCTGGTCTCAGATTGCATCCATTCACGGTGTGGTGTGCTAGTTGCTGCGTCACAGTCCAGTACCTGTAAAATAGTTTACAGGAGTATGCATGGGTTACACACCGAGGTAAAAAGGGCACTTCGGGCATATTTTAACACATTAATTTACTAGTACTAAATGGAATGAGAATTTGGTAACAAAACCAATGGAAACATTATGAATATACACACAGAGAAGACCAGCAGATTGAGTAAGAAATAAAATACGTATGCACCATGGATTGAATTGTGCCTCTATTTAAAACATAGTACAAAAAAGATTGATGGGAAAAGTCATGTAAACAGAGTGCTTACATATGTTTGAAATTGGTCTTTGTGACAACTGATGCTTCACTTTGCTCTTTGGGCTTAATCCAAGCCTTGCACAGAAAAAAAAATGCAACAATCAGATTGACTTCAACAAGAAACGGCAAAACAAAACAACGAGGCAATAATGTGACAAGATCGTACTTCAAGAGGAATGTCATAGTTTATATGATTCTTTTCAGCTAAGTAAGGCAAAGGCTCAGGTTCCTGTAACACAAAACAAATTAGTTATTCACAGGAGAGCAAATGCTCATTAGCAAAAGAAATAGCACTGGTAATAACAAAATAAAAATTGCTTACCTGCTTAGGAGCCTCACAGGCAAAAGGCTTTAGGGCATCCAGAGTCACAATCCAAGGTGATACAGATGTACCTAGATAAATTAAATTTTACAAAATGGAAGGGAGAGTGTTATTTAGGGAAAAGTGTACTTCTTCATGAAGCACTGCAGAAGATTACATATAGCAAGAGATACAGAACTCTGAATAAGAGAAGAATTGAACTAGAAACGAGCACCAGTAGAAAACAAACATTACACATGCAGCATTTCAACTTTTGTACAACACGTGATTCAAAACTTATCCTAAAAACATTATACTGCTGATATCAGGTGTCTTACTGAAGCTTTTGCCAAGGAAAGGTCCAAGAGGTATGGTCTCCCAGGCTTGAATATCTCTGGCTGCAATATAGCATACAAAAGTCAGAACAGACACAGTGGGCAAACAATTTAGAACAAGTAACATTGAAAAGGATACTTACCACTCCAATCATTCATTACCACTAAGCCAAATATATAATCCTCAGCGTCAGCAATATCAATAGGTTTGCCCAGTTCATTCCCTGGTCCAACAATGGCAGCCTGAAAGCAACAAGTGTTGCGACATTAGTGAATCAAGGTTAATTCGATATGAATGCAAACTAATTACTTCCTCCGTTCCTAAATATATGACGTTTTGGTAGTTCAATTTGAACTACCAAAAGGTCATATATTTAGGAATGGAGAGAGTATTTGATTAATTAGCAAAGATGTGTCGACAATAACCACAAGAATATCAAGCACTACATTTAAGAGGTATATGTAAGAAGCTAACCATCTCAAGTTCAAAATCAAGCTTTTGAGAAGGACCGAAATAAGGTTGAGAGCTTCCTGTTGGATGACCTTGTCCTCTAGCAAGAACAGACAAAGATAATATTATCAAGATATCAAGTGAATGATAGTGAACAGAAAAAAGTCAAAGAAGTTCCAGTGTAACACACATATATATAATTAAGTTATACTATTTATAGCATGAGACAGAAGGTTCAATGCAACAAAAAAGTGCACAGTATAGTGAATTATGACAAAGGGGCAGGCTGGGAGAAATTAGGCACTTCAGAAAGTGAATGAAATTGGAAAACGGCTAATGGTTACTACTCAATCAGACAGGACACTAAAATAAACATTTAGACAACTATTTAAAACTTTTGGGATGTGTACCTGGGTCGAATAATGTCTGTTCCAGATATGATTACAGATGATGCCCGTCCATGGTAACCAACTGGTAAATGAAACCTGAGTGAAACAAAAACATATTGCAGTTAGTGACAGAATTAAGAATACCTGTGTATTATTAGAGCACAAGTGTGCTAAGAAACGACTGAACAGCATGCAGCACAACTTCACAAATTTTATAAATCTGTAACCCATGAAATTTGAGCAAATGACTATTGCAAAAAAATGTATTGCGTATGCTTAGCTTTAGGTAACATAAGCAAAAAGCGTAGCCATATGACCATAAAAAGGAATCTTCTTATTAGCCAGGCTCTAATTTAGATGTATTGGCATCAGATTGCACCAAGTGCATTGTCCATAGAAGCACGTTTTAATTTTCTGGAGAACATAGAAGCACACAGTTCACGCGCATTCTATGCCTAAGCTCAAGTTTTCTGACATACTTGGTCATAACGTCGAGTCGTATCAAGACAGGGCATGGTCAAAGAGAATACATTACCAATTCGGATTGACTGGAGTCTGTGGTCCGCGGAAGATGAATCCACAGTTCCTTGCGTGGTGCACAGAACAAAAGAAATCCGTGTAGTCTCCTACCGTGATAGGAAGAAGCATCTCTACATTACTCTACAAGGTTGAAACATAACATCAGCGATTTCATCAATATTCCTTTGTTTCTTATTCAAAAAAATAAAATATTCCTTTGCTTCTCCAGAAAAAAGGTAGGAGCTAGATGGCTGTCAAGCTCACCATTGGCACAAGGCAGTTCTTCCTCAAGGCCTCATTGTCACGCAGCACCGGCTCATCAGCTACAGTGAAACAAGGAAATAATTTTTTAGGAAAGATTTCCTCCAGGGTCTTTGCACTTTACCTCGTGCCATGATAAACCAGATGAATATAACCAACAAAAACCAAACCATGACCAAATTAGAACAAATACTGAAAAACTGTTTCAAACTTGCGCATGCTCACAAGGCATAGTACATTACATCAGCAGCATAATTAAACACGATAAGCATCACTACGGGCTGAACATCACGATTATTCCCCACAACGCCGTGCTTACCTTGGAACAGTAATAACAAAGTAAAATCAAGGAGTAGCACAATCCAAGTTAGCTAAGAGGAACAAAGAGAACCTGAGAGGATTTTCTGGAGCGTGGCGCGCGCCTCCTTCCACGCCGGCCGGCCCAACCCCAAGAACATGTTGAGCGTTTCCTGCGCGCGCACAGCGTAATTAATTAACCACATAATCAAATCACCAACTACAATTACTGCATCACAAAGTGCTAGTCACTACTACAACTTCGGCAACTCAATTAATTCCCCAAGCATTCAATCGATGCGCCAGCAATCAGTTGGACTGTGGAAATTATGCTCGCTCTACTCTAAGCATCAGATCAGTAGCAATCTCAGGCAGATGACGCGGAGCAAGTAGATGGGCAGGACGAGTACCTGGTGGAAGCATGGCGAGGCGGAGAGGAGGGGCCCGTCGAAGAGGCCGGCGGCGGAGACGGCGGCGAGGTCGAGCGCGAAGTCCCCGATGGCCGTCGCCGGGCGCGGCGGGCCCTCGGGCTGGCCCCTCCTGCGGAAGACCCCGAAGGGGAGGTTCTGGATGGGGAAGTGCGAGTCCCTCGGCACCTCCACGAACGACCGCAGCAGCAGCTTCCCCTCCGCCATTGCCGTAGTGTCTCTCTCTTGCGCGCGTCGTGTGCTATGTCCTCTCTGGTTTGCTCGGAGGGCGCAGTAACAGCCGTAGGGGATAGCGGGTCGGGTGGGAGAGACGGGGACCGTATAAATAGGTGACGGGGCCGGCCAGCCGTATTGGCGTGGGACGCATTCTGCTGACTTGTCCTTCTCGTGTTAGGTAGACATTCTACAGAAAGTAGTTGTAAACTTGTAATCCATCTATCTTATACAGAAGAAAATAACAGATATAGTTACGGATAGATATACATAGAGCATGTATGGTTCGTTTGATTAAATACTTACAGATAAAAGACACCGATTGTCTGCACGCCGTGATATATATGTTGCCCGTCTCTTAAGAGCAACCCTAGTAGAGTTGTCGTATCTGTTTAGAGGCGTTTGCAGTCTGAAAAACGAATCTCACGAATCGTCGTATATCGATCTCGGCCTGCATAACTTTTGAAGCCCGTTTTAAAACAGTATGTCATTGATTTATGGATTTCATACTGCATTTTAGTCATGACTTTTATCGATCTGGTCTGTTACTTAAAAAATGGAGAGCTTTTTGCGGTACATCGCACTATCAAATTTAATGTGTAGTATTAAGTTGATCCAGTTGTCAATATGGTTTCCCTCATAGTTTGGCCGAGGCTAACTTGGTAGGGTGAATTTATGCTTTCACGTGAATTCAAACATTTAAAGGCGCAGATGCGGGCCTCCCTCCTACATGACGTGTGCATCTAGCCTTCGGCCGCCACCAGGTCCTCCGCCATCCCGATGCCGCGTCCCTTGGTCCACCGTTAGACCGCCTCCGCTAGCCACAGACCCATGCCTCTTGAAAACGTATCGAGCCTAACCCGAGAAGAACTCCAATACTGACTCATACATTAATTGTTTTGTAAGTGGGCTTGTGACCTATCTCGGCTGGATTGGAAAGTAGCAACGATTTGGCTAGCTTGATCTTCTCATTGTTTCAGGATTTGAAGCATGATTGATCCAGGTGTTGAGGAGATCGATCTGCTGCCCAGTAGCAGGTCAACAACCCCGATTGAGGATTTGTAGCAGGCTAGCAGCAGGCCAACAACGCCCAAAGTGAATCAATGAATGGTTGAATCGATCCTCGGATTCTAATATACTCTCTTTAGCTTGCTTTTGGTACAAAAGGTTGCATGATTTATAATAATTAACGAATGGTGACAACGACTCTAGAGTCTAGACTCAAGCATTGGTGATCAATTTTCTTGTTTGCTTGTGCTTATGTGAACTTTTCCATAGATTTTAAGTTTTTGATGACCTCATGTGGGTTGACTGCTTCGAAATGTAGCTAAATTGAGTTGTTGTTGGTAAATTGGTATTTGATTTGTCTCATGTTCGCGTTGCAAACCAATCATTTTTGCTCCCTTTTGGCACTTGTCATGGCTTTTGAGGTCGTAAGCCAAAAGATATCCGAAATGCTAATGAACTAGCGTCAGTTCAGGGCATTTTCCATGTGAAAGCGCTATGTGTTGTTGGATCAGACACACGAATCACGGCACACGGTTCATTGCCATGTCGTTATCGAACAAGCATTTGCTCCTAGCCAAAACCGCACTAACAGGGCAACATAGCATGCTCTAGTACTCACACACCCACCCGCCCCATGTTGCATCCCCTACATCATCCACTCCTCCCTGTCGATTCATCTCTCCCCGATGATTCAGTCAGAGTAGCTCATAGGCTCCGTTGTGAGCTTCCTCTTCGCATCCACACACGAGCCTTCATAGTGAGCTTCCTCCCACACGCGACGGGGGATTGACGACACTGCAGGGCTTATTGGCGTGGGCATGGGTCGATCCGTCACTGGGGTATGTCCCTCCCCCTCCAGCGTGACCCCTGTGTTCAGGAGTGACAACCCACAAGTATAGGGGATCGCAACAGTTTTCGATGTTAAAGTATTCAACCCAAATTTATTGATTCGACACAGGGGGAGCCAAAGAATATTCTCAAGTATTAGCAGCTGAGTTGTCAATTCAACCACACCTGAAAGACTTAATATCTGCAGCAAAGTATTTAGTAGCAAAGTAGTATGGAAGTAACGGTAACAGTGGCAGAAGTAACAGTAGTAGTTTTGTAGCAATTGTAACAGTAGCAGAGGAAAAGTAACGAAGCAAAGATCAATATGTGAAAAGCTTGTAGGCAATGGATCAATGATGTATAATTATGTCGGATGGCATTCATCATGCAACGGTTATAACATATGGTGACACAGAACTAGCTCCAATTCATCAATATAATGTAGGCATGTATTCCGTATATAGTCATACGTGCTTATGGAAAAGAACTTGCATGACATCTTTTGTCCTACCCTCCCGTGGCAGCGGGGTCCTATTGGAAACTAAGGAATATTAAGGCCTCCTATTAACAGAGTACCGGACCAAAGCATTAGCACTTAGTGAATACATGAACTTCTCAAACTACGGTCATCACCGGGAGTGGTCCCGACTATTGTCACTCCGAGGTTATCGGATCATAACATGTAGTAGGTGACTAAAACTTGCAAGATAGGATCAAGAACACAAATATATTCATGAAATCATAATAGGTTCAGGTATGAAATCATGGCACTCGGGTCCTAGTGACAAGCATTAAGCATAGCAAAGTCATAGCAACATCAATCTTAGAACATAGGGGATACTAGGGATCAAACCCTAACAAAACTAACTCGATTACATGGTAAATCTCATCCAACCCATCACGGTCCAGCAAGCCTACGATGGGATTACTCACACACGGAGGTGAGCATCATGAAATTGGTGATGGAGGATGGTTGATGATGACGATGGCGACGGATTCCCCTCTCTGAAGCCCAAAACGGACTCCAGATCTGCCCTCCCGAGGAAGAACAGGGCTTGGCGGCGGCCCCCACCACCAACAAGCACACTCCATGGCTAATCCGAAACAATGGGTACTGTCCAACTAACAATAGTCCAGGGGGAGTTTTGTTTGCAATTATTTTGGTTTGATTTGAGCATGGGTCTAGGCATCCCGGTTACCAGCCATTTCTCGTGAATGATGAGCGGAGTCCACTTATTGTGAGAATAACCCACCTAGCATGGAAGATATGGACAACCCTAGTTGGTACATGAGCGATTCGAGCATACAAAACAGATTATTATTTGAAGGTTTGGAGTTTGGCACATGCAAATTTACTTGGAATAGCAGGTAAATAACGCATATAGAAGGTATGCTGGACTCATATGGAACAACTTTGGTTTTATGGAAGTGGATGCACAAGCAGTATTCTCGCTTAGTACAAGTGAAGGCTAGAAAGAGACTGGGAAGCGACCAACTAGAGAGCGACAACAGTCATAAACATGCATTGAGATTAACCAACATTGAATGCAAGCATGAGTAGGATATAAATCACCATGAACATAAATATCGTGAAGGCTATGTTGATTTTGTTTCAACTACATGCGTGAACATGTGCCAAGTCAAGCCACTCGAATCATTCAAAGGAGGATACCATCCTATCATACTACATCAAAATCATTTTAATTTTCATGTTGGCACGCAAGGTAAATCATTATAAACTCCTAGCTAATTAAGCATGGCATGAATAACTATAATCTCTAATTGTCATTGCAAACATGTTTCATTCATAATAGGCTGAATCAGGAATGAAGAACTAATCATATTTACAAAACAAATAGGTCGAGTTCATACCAGCTTTTCCTCATCTCAATCATTTCATCATATATCGTCATTATTACCTTTCACTTGCACGACCGAACGGTGTGGATAATAATAATAGTGCACATTCATTGAACTAGACTGGAATCTGCAAACATTTATTCAAAGGCGAAGACAAGGTAATATGGGCTCTTTGTTAGATCAACAATAATGCATATGAGAACCACTCAACGTTTTCATCGTGGTCTTCTCCTCTCGGCCCCCAAAGAAAAGAAAAGAATTTCAAAGAAACACACTAAAATGTTTTTGGAGTTTTTATTTTTTTGAAGAAGATAAAACAAGAACGAGAAAAACTATTTACACGGCAAAGCTCCCAACAAGCAAAAGAAGAACAGAAAATCTTTTGGGTTTTCTTTTAGTTTTACTACTAAGCATGCATAGAAGATAAAACTAACTACAACTGATTTTTTTGGTTTTTTCTTAAGGTTTTTCAAACACACAAGAAGAAAGCAATAAAAAGAAATAAACTACATGGATAACACAATGAAAAAGTATGAACACCGACAAATGAAATGAGTGTGTGAACATGAATGTAATGTTGGTGAGAAATACGTACTCCCCCAAGCTTAGGCTTTTGGCCTAAGTGTTGGGGAACGTAGCATGCAATTTCAAAACAAATCCTACGAACACGCAAGATCTATCTAGGAGATGCATAGCAACGAGACGGGGAGAGTGTTTCCATGTACCCTCGTGGACCAAAAGCGGAAGCGTTATATTAACGCTGTTGATGTAGTCGAACGCCTTCACGATCCAACCGATCCAAGTACCGAACGTACAACACCTCCGTGTACAGCACACGTTCAGCTCGATGACGTCCCTCGTACTCTTGATCTAGTAGAGGGCCGAGGGAGAGTTCCGTCAGCACGACGGTGTGGTGACGGTGATGGTGATGTGATCCGCGCACGGCTTCGCCTAAGCACTACGATGCTATGACCGGAGGAGTAAACTGTGGAGGAGGCACCGCACACGGCTAAGAGAATTCTTGGTGTACCTTTGGGGTGCCCCCTGCCCCCGTATATAAAGGAGAGGGGGAGGAGGTCAGCGGCCAGGAGGAGGCGCGCCAAGGGGGGGAGTCCTACTAGGACTCCACTCCTAGTAGGATTCACCCCCTTCCTTCCAACGGAGAGGGGAAAAGGAAAAGGGGGGAGAAGGAGAAGGAAAGGGGGGGGCCGTGCCCCCACCCCTTGTCCAATTCGGATTGGGAAAGGGGGAGGCGCGCGCCACCTCCCGTGGCCTGCCTCCTCTTCTCCACCATGGCCCATGAGGCCCATTAACTTTCCCGGGGGGTTCCGATAACCTCCCGGTACTCCAAAAAATCCCCGATCTTCTTCAAAACTGTCCCGGTGATCGTATATAACCTTCCAATATATCAATCTTTACTTCTCGGCCATTTTGAGACTCCTCGTCATGTCAGTGATCTCATCCGGGACTCCGAACAAACTTCGGTCACCAAAACACATAACACATGATACAAATCGTCATCGAACGTTAAGCGTGCGGACCATACGGGTTCGAGAACTATGTAGACATGACCGAGACACATCTTCGGTCAATAACAATAGCGGAACCTGGATGCTCATATTGGTTCCTACATATTCTACGAAGATCTTTATCGGTCAAACCGCATAACAACATACGTCATTCCCTTTGTCATTGGTATGTTACTTGCGTGAGATTCGATCATCGGTATCATCATACCTAGTTCAATCTCGTTATCGACAAGTCTCTTTACTCGTTCCGTAATGCATCATCCCGCAACTAACTCATTAGTCACATTGCTTGCAAGGTTTATAGTGATGTGCATTACCGAGAGGGCCCAGAGATACCTCTCCGATACACGGGAGTGACAAATCCTAATCTTGATCTATGCCAACTCAACAAACACCTTCGGAGACACCTGTAGAGCATCTTTATAATCAACCATTTACGTTGTGATGTTTGATAGCACACAAGGTGTTCCTCCGGTATTCGGGAGTTGCATAATCTCATAGTCCGAGGAATATATATAAGTCATGAAGAAAGCAATAGCAATAAAACTAAACGATCATAATGCTAAGCTAACGGATGGGTCTTGTCCATCACATCATTCTCTAATGATGTGATCCCGTTCATCAAATGACAACACATGTCTATGGTAAGGAAACTTAACCATCTTCGATTAACGAGCTACTCAAGTAGAGGCATACTAGGGACACTCTGTTTTGTCTATGTATTCACACATGTACTAAGTTTCCGGTTAATACAATTCTAGCATGAATAATAAACATTTACCATGATATAAGGAAATATAAATAACAACTTTATTATTGCCTCTAGGGCATATTTCCTTCAGCCTCCCACTTGCACTAGAGTCAATAATCTAGATTACATAGTAATGATTCTAACACTCATGGAGTCTTGGTGTTGATCATGTTTTGCTCGTGGAAGAGGCTTAGTTAACGGGCCTGCAACATTCAAACCCGTATGTATTTTTGCAAATCTCTATGTCTCCCTCCTTGACTTGATCGTGGATGGAATTGAAGCGTCTCTTGATGTGTTTGGTTCTCTTGTGAAACCTGGATTCCTTCGCCAAGGCAATTGCTCAGTATTGTCACAAAAGATTTTCATTGGACCTGATGCACTAGGTATTTCACCTAGATCGGTTATGAACTCCTTCATCCAGACTCCTTCATTTATTGCTTCCAAAGCAGCTATGTACTCCGCTTCACACGTAGATCCCACCACGACGCTCTGCTTGAACTGCACCAACTGACAGCTCCACCATTCAATATAAATATGTATCCGGTTTGTGACTTAGAGTCATCCGGATCAGTGTCAAAGCTTGCATCGACGTAACCATTTACAACAAGATCTTTGTCACCTCCATAAACGAGAAACATATCCTTAGTACTTTTCAGGTATTTCAGGATGTTTTTGTCCGCTGTCCACTGATCCACTCCTAGATTACTTTGGTACCTCCCTGCTAAACTTATAGCAAGGCACACATCAGGTTTGGTACACAACATTGCATACATGATAGAACATATGGCTGAGGCATAGGGAATGACTTTCATTTTCTCTCTATCTTCTGCAGTGGTCGGGCATTGAGTCTGACTCAACTTCACACCTTGTAGCACAGGCAAGAACCCTTTCTTTGACTGATCCATTTTCAACTTCTTCAAAAGTTTATCAAGGTATGTGCTTTGTGAAAGTCCAATTAAGCGTCTTGATCTATCTCTATAGATCTTGATGCCCAATATATAAGCAGCTTCACTGAGGTCTTTCATTGAAAAATTCTTATTCAAGTATCCTTTTATGCTATTCGGAAATTCTATATCATTTCCAATCAAGAATATGTCATCCACATATAATATCAGAAATGCTACAAAGCTCCCACTCACTTTCTTGTAAATACAGTCTTCTCCAAAAGCCTGTATAAAACCATATGTTTTGATCACACTATCAAAGCGTATATTCCAACTCCGAGATGCTTGCACCAGTCCATAAATGGATCGTTGGAGCTTGCACACTTTGTTAGCACCTTTATGATCGACAAAACCTTCTGGTTGCATCATATACAATTCTTCTTTAACATATCCATTAAGAAATGCAGTTTTGACATCCATTTGCCAAATTTCATAATCATAAAATGCGGTAATTTCTAACATGATTCGGACAGACTTAAGCATCACTACGGGTGAGAAGGTCTCATCGTAGTCAACTCCTTGAACTTGTCGAAAACTTTTCGCAACAAGTCGAGCTTTGTAGACAATAACATTACCGTCAGCGTCAGTCTTCTTCTTGACGATCCATTTATTCTCTATGGCTTGCCGATCATCGGGCAAGTCAACCAAAGTCCACACTTTGTTCTCATACATGGATCCCATCTCAGATTTCATGGCCTCAAGCCATTTCGCGGAATCCGGGCTCATCATCGCTTCCTCGTAGTTCATAGGTTCGTCATAGCCTAGTAACGTGACTTCCAGAAGTGGATTACCGTACCACTTTCGTGCGGAACGTACTCTGGTTGACCTATGAGGTTTGGTAGTAACTTGATCGGAAGTTTCATGATCATCATCCTTAGCTTCCTCACTAATAGGTGTAGGAATCAATGGAACTGATTTCTGAGATGAACTATTTTCCAATTCAGGAGAAGGTACAATTACCTCATCAAGTTCTACTTTCCTCCCACTCACTTCTTTCGAGAGAAACTCCTTCTCTAGAAAGGATCCATTCTTAGCAAGAATATCTTGCCTTCGCATCTGTGATAGAAGGTGTACCCATCAGTCTTCTTTGGGTATCCTATGAAGACGCATTTATCCGATTTGGGTTCGAGCTTATCAGGTTGAAGCTTTTTCACATAAGCATCGCAGCCCCAAACTTTAAGAAACAACAGCTTAGGTTTCTTACCAAACCACAGTTCATATGGTGTCGTCTCAACGGATTTAGATGGTGCCCTATTTAACGTGAATGCAGCTGTCTCTAAAGCATAACCCCAAAACAATAGTGGTAAATTGGTAAGAGACATCATAGATCGCACCATATCTAATAAAGTACGGTTACGACGTTCGGACACACCATTACGCTGTGGTGTTCCAGGTGGCGTGAGCTGCGAAACTATTCCACATTGTTTCAAATGAAGACCAAACTCATAACTCAAATATTCACCTCCACGATCGGATCGTAGACCTTTATTTTCTTGTTACGATGATTTTCCACTTCACTCTGAAATTCGTTGAACTTTTCAAATGTTTCAGACTTATGTTTCATCTGTGAAGGTTAGAAAATAGCGATACCCGCCCGAGCCTCAACACTCATCGGACCTCATACATCAGTATGTATTATTTCCAATAAGTCAGTTGCTCGCTCCATTGTTCCGGAGAACGGAGTTTTGGTCATCTTGCCCATGAGGCATGGTTCACAAGCATCAAGTGATTCCGAAATCCCATCAGCATGGAGTTTCTTCATGCGCTTTACACCAATATGACCTAAACGGTAGTGCCACAAATAAGTTGCACTATCATTAGTAATTTTTCATCTTTTGGCTTCAATATTATGAATATGTGTATCACTACTATCGAGATTCAACAAAAATAGACCACTCGTCAAGGGTGCATGACCATAAAAGATATTACTCATATAAATAGAACAACCATTATTCTCTGATTTAAATGAATAACCGTCTCGCATCAAACAAGATCCAGATATAATGTTCATGCTCAACGCTGGCACCAAATAACAATTATTCAGGTCTAAAACTAATCCCGAAGGTAGATGTAGAGGTAGCGTGCCGACAGCGATCACATCAACTTTGGAACCATTTCCCACGCGCATCGTCACCTCGTCCTTAGCCAATCTTCGTTTAATCCGTAGCCCCTGTTTCGAGTTGCAAATATGAGCAACAGAACCAGTATCAAATACCCAGGCGCTAATACGAGCATTAGTAAGGTACACATCAACAACATGTATATCAAATATACCTTTCACTTTGCCATCCTTCTTATCTGCCAAATACTTGGGGCAGTTCCGCTTCGAGTGACCAGTCCCTTTGCAGTAGAAGCACTCAGTCTTAGGCTTAGGTCCAGACTTGGGCTTCTTCCCTTGAGCAGCAACTTGCTTGCTGTTCTTCTTGAAGTTCCCCTTCTTCCCTTTGCCCTTTTTATTGAAACTAGTGGTCTTGTTAACCATCAACACTTGATGCTTCTTCTTGATTTCTACCTCCGCAGCCTTTAGCATTGCGAAGAGCTCAGGAATTGTCTTTTCCATCCCTTGCATATTATAGTTCATCACGAAGCCTTTATAGCTCGATGGAAGTGATTGAAGAAATCTGTCAATGACACTATCATCAGGAAGATTAACTCCCAGCTGAGTCAAGTGGTTATGATACTCAGACATTTTGAGTATATGTTCACTCAGAGAATTATTCTCCTCCATCTTGCAGCTATAGAACTTGTTGGAGACTTCATATCTCTCAACTCGGGTATTTGCTTGAAATATTAACTTCATCTCCCGGAACATCTCTTATGCTCCATGACGTTCAAAATGTCTTCGAAGTCCTGATATTAAGCTTAAAGCATGGCACACTGAACTATCGAGTAGTCATCAGGTTTGCTCTACCAGACGTTCATAACGTCCGGAGTTGCTCCTGCAGCGGGTCTTGCACCTAGCGGTGCTTCCAGGACGTAATTCTTCTGTGCAGCAATGAGGATAATCCTCAAGTTACGGACCCAGTCCGTGTAGTTGCTACCATCATCTTTCAAATTAGCTTTCTCTAGTAACGCATTAAAATTCAAGGGAACGGTAGCACGGGCCATTGATCTACAACAACGTAGACATGCAAAAACTATCAGGTACTAAGTTCATGATAAATTAAAGTTCAATTAATCATATTACTTAAGAACTCCCACTTAGATAGACATCCCTCTAGTCATCTAAATGATCACGTGATCCATATCAACTAAACTATGTCCGATCATCACGTGAGTTGGAGTAGTTTTCAATGGTGAACATCACTATGTTGATCATATCTACTATATGATTCACGTTCGGCCTTTCGGTCTTAGTGTTCCGAGGCCATATCTGCATATGCTAGGCTCGTCAAGTTTAACTCGTGTAGTCAGCACGTGCAAAACTGGATTGCACCCGTTGTATGTGAACGTAGAGCTTAGCACACCCGGTCATCACGTGGTGTCTCGGCACGATGAACTGTAGCAACGGTGCATACTCAGTGAGAACACTTATACCTTGAAATTTGAAGGAAATATGCCCTAGAGTCAATAATAAAGTTGTTATTTATATATCCTTATATCATGATAAATGTTTATTATTCATGCTAGAATTTTATTAATCGGAAACTTAGTACATGTGTGAATACATAGACAAACAGAGTGTCCCTAGTATGCCTCTACTTGACTAGCTCGTTAATCAAAGATGGTTAAGTTTCCTGGCCATGGACATGTGTTGTCATTTGATGAACGGGATCACATCATTAGAGAATGATGTGATGGACAAGACCCATCCGTTAGCTTAGCATAATGATCGTTTAGTTTTATTGCTATTGCTTTCTTCATGACTTATACATGTTCATCTGACTATGAGATTATGGAACTCCCGAATACCGGAGGAACACCTTGTGTGCTATCAAACGTCACAACATAACTGGGTGATTATAAAGATGCTCTACAGGTGTTTCCGAAGGTGTTTGTTGGGTTGGCATAGATCAAGAATAGGATTTGTCACTTCGTGTATCAGAGAGGTATCTCTGGGCCCTCTCGGTAATGCACATCACTATAAGCCTTGCAAGCAATGTGACTAATGAGTTAGTTATAGTATGTTGCATTACGGAACGAGTAAAGAGACTTGCCGGTAACGAGATTAAACTAGGTATGAGGATACCGACGGTCGAATCTCGGGCAAGTAACATACCGATGACAAAGGGAACACCATATTTGTTATGCGGTTTGGCCGATAAAGATCTTAGTAGAATATCTAGGAGCCAATATGAGAATCCAGGTTCTGCTATTGGTTATTGACCGGAGATGTGTCTCGATCATGTCTACATAGTTATCAAACCCGTAGGGTCCGCACGCTTAACGATCGATGACGATTTGTATTATGAGTTATGTGATTGGATGACCGAAGTTTGCTCGGAGTACCGGATGAGATCACGAACATGACGAGGAGTCTCGAAATGGTCGAGAGGTGAAGATTCATATATTGGAAGGTTATATTCGGACACCAGAATAGTTTCGGGAAGTATCGGATAAGTTTCGGAGAACCGGGGGTTACCGGAACCCCCTCCACCGGGGAGTTAATGGGCCATACATGGGCCTTAGTGGAGGAGAGAGGGCCAGCCAAGGAGGTGGCGCGCCCCCCTTGCCAATCCGAATTGGACAAGGGGTGGGGGCGGCGCCCCCCCTTTCCCTCTCCTACTCCTTCTCTCTTTCCCTCTTTGCTTCTCCGGAAAAGGAAAAAAAGGAGAGGGAATCCTACTAGGACTAGGGAGTCCTAGTAGGACTCCCCACACCTGGCGCGCCCCCCTTGGGCCGGCCACCTCCTCCCCCCTCCTTTATATACGTGGGAAGGGGCACCCCAAAGACACACCAAGTCTTCTCTTAGCCGTGTGCGGTGCCCCCCTCCATAGTTAAACACCTCGGTCATATCGTCATAGTGCTTAGGCAAAGCCCTGCCCCGGTAACTTCATCATCACCGCCGCCACGCCGTCGTGCTGACGGAACTCTCCCTCATCCTCAACTGGATCAAGAGCTCGAGGGACATCATCATGCTGAACGTGTGCTGAACACGGAGGTGCCGTATGTTCGGTACTTGGATCAGTTGAATCGCGAATACGTTCGACTACATCAACAACGTTACTAAATGCTCCTGCTTTCGGTCTACGAGGGTACATGGACACACTCTCCCATCTCGTTGCTATGCATCTCCTAGATAGATCTTGCGTGATTGTAGGATTTTTTTTGAAATACTACTTTCCCCAACAGTGGTATCAGAGCCAGGTCTATGCGTAGATGTTATATGCACGAGTAGAACACAAAGAGTTGTGGGCGATAATAGTCATACTGCTTACCACCAACGTCTTACTTTGATTCGACGGTATTGTTGGATGAAGCGGCCCGGACCGACATTGCATGACCGCGTTCATGAGGCTGGTTCTACCGACGTGCTTCACACACAGGTGGCTGGCGGGTGTCTGTTTCTCCAACTTTAGTTGAATCGAGTTTGACTACGGCCGGTCCTTGTTGAAGGTTAAAACAACACACTTGACAAAAAATCGTTGTGGTTTTGATGCTTAGGTAAGAACGAATAGAAGCCCATAGCAGCCACGTAAAACTTGCAACAACAAAGTAGAGGATGTCTAACTTGTTTTTGCAGGTCATGTTGTGATGTTATATGGTCAAGACGTGATGAGATATAAATTATTGTATGGGATGATCATGTTTTGTAACCGTTATCGGCAACTGGCAGGAGCCTTATGGTTGTCGCTTTATTGTATGAAATGCAATCGCCAAGTAATTGCTTTAGTTTATCACTAAGCAGTAGCGATAGTCGTAGAAGCAATAGTTGGCAAGATGACAACAATGCTACGATGGAGATCAAAGTATCAAGCCGGTAACGATGGAGATCATGATGGTGCTTTGGAGATGGATATCAAAGGCACAAGATGATGATGGCCATATCATGTCACATATTTTGATTGCATGTGATGTTTATCTTTTATGCATCTTATTTTGCTTAGTACAGCGGTAACATTATAAGATGATCTCTCACTAAATTTCAAGGTATTTATGTTCTCCCTGAGTATGCACCATTGCTACAGTTCGTCGTGCCAAGACACCACGTGATGATCGGGTGTGATAAGCTCTACATTCACATACAACGGGTGCAAGCCAGTTTTGCACGTGCAGAATACTCGGGTTAAACTTGACGAGCCTAGCATATGCAAATATGGCCTCGGAACACTGAGACCGAAAGGTCGAGCATGAATCATATAGTAGATATGATCAACATAGTGATGTTCACCATTGAAAACTACTCCATCTCACGTGATGATCGGACATGGTTTAGTTGATATGGATCACGTGATCATTTAGATGACTAGAGGGATGTCTATCTAAGTGGGAGTTCTTAAGTAATATGATTAACTGAACTTTAATTTATCATGAACTTAGTACCTGATAGTTTTTGCATGTCTATGTTGTTGTAGATCAATGGCTCGTGCTACCGTTCCTTTGAATTCTAATGCGTTCCTAGAGAAAGCTAAGTTGAAAGTGTTGGGGAACGTAGTAATTTAAAAAAAAAATTCCTACACATACGCAAGATCATGGTGATGCATTGCAACGAGAGGGGAGAGTGTTGTCCACGTACCCTCGTAGACCGAAAACGGAAGCGTTAGAACAACGCGGTTGATGTAGTCATACGTCTTCACGATCTGACTGATCCAAGTACCGAACGTACGGCACCTCCGAGTTCAGCACACGTTCAGCTCGATGACGTCCCACAGACTCCGATCCAGCATAGCTTCGAGGGAGAGTTCCATCAGCACGACAACGTGATGACGGTGATGATGATGCTACCGACGCAGGGCTTCGCCTAAGCACCGCTACGAAATGACCGAGGTGGATTATGGTGGAGGGGGCACCTCACACGGCTAAAAGATCAATGATCAATTGTTGTGTCTAGAGGTGCCCCCTGCCCCCGTATATAAAGGATGGAGGAGGGGAGGCCGTCCAGCCCCTAGGGCGCGCCAGAAGTGTGGAGTCCTACTAGGACTCCCTAGTCCTAGTAGGATTCCTCCTCCCACATGGAATAGGAAAAAGGGAAGGGAAAAAGAGAAGGAAGGAAGGGGGCGCCCCCTCCCTAGTCCAATTCGGACCAGACCATGGGGAGGGGTGCGGCCACCTTTTGAGGCCTTTCTCTCCTTTCCCGTATGGCCCATTAAGGCCCAATACGAATTCCCGTAACTCTCCGGCACTCCGAAAAATACCTGAATCACTCGGAACCTTTCTGATGTCCGAATATAGTCATCCAATATATCGGTCTTTATGTCTCGACCATTTCGAGACTCCTTGTCATGTCCCCGATCTCATACGGGACTCTGAACTACCTTTGGTACATCAAATCACATAACTCATAATATAAATCGTCACTGAATGTTAAGCGTGCGGACCCTATGGGTTCGAGAACTATGTAGACATGACCGAGACACGTCTCCGATCAATAACCAATAGCGGAACCTGGATGCTCATATTGGCTCCCACATATTCTACGAAGATCTTTATCGGTCAAACCGCATAACAACATACGTTGTTCCCTTTGTCATCGGTATGTTACATGCCCGAGATTTGATCGTCGGTATCCCAATACCTAGTTCAATCTCATTACTAGCAAGTCTCTTTACTCGTTCTGTAATACATCATCCCGCAACTAACTCATTAGTTATAATGCTTGCAAGGCTTATAGTGATGTGTATTACCGAGTGGGCCCAGAGGTACCTCTCCGACAATCGGAGTGACAAATCCTAATCTCAAAATACGCCAACTCAACAAGTACCTTCGGAGACACCTGTAGAGCACCTTTATAATCACCCAGTTACGTTGTGACGTTTGGTAGCACACAAAGTGTTCCTCTGATAAACGGGAGTTGCATAATCTCATAGTCATAGGAACATGTATAAGTCATGAAGAAAGCAATAGCAGAATACTAAACGATCAAGTGCTAAGCTAACGGAATGGGTCAAGTCAATCACATCATTCTCCTAATGATGTGATCCCGTTAATAAAATGACAACTCATGTCTATGGTTAGGAAACTTAACCATCTTTGATTAACGAGCTAGTCAAGTAGAGGCATACTAGTGACACTATGTTTGTCTATGTATTCACACATGTATTATGTTTCCAGTTAATACAATTCTAGCATGAATAATAAACATTTATCATGAAATAAGGATATAAATAATAACTTTATTATTGCCTCTAGGGCATATTTCCTTCAGTCTCCCACTTGCACTAGAGTCAATAATCTAGTTCACATCGCCATGTGATTTAACATCAATAGTTCACATCTTTATGTGGTTAACACCCATAGTTCACATCGATATGTGACCAACACCCAAAGGGTCTACTAGAGTCAGTAATCTAGTTCACATCGCTATGTGATTAACACCCAAAGAGTACTAAGGTGTGATCATGTTTTGCTTGTGAGATAATTTTAGTCAACGGGTCTGTCACATTCAGATCCGTAAGTATTTTGCAAATATATATGTCTACAATGCTATGCACGGAGCTACTCTAGATAATAGCTCCCACTTTCAGTATGTATCCAGATTGAGACTTAGAGTCATCTGGATCAATGTCAAAAACTTGCATCGACGTAACCCTTTACGACGAACCTTTTGTCGCCTCCATAATCGAGAAACATATCCTTATTCCACTAAGGATAATTTTGACCGCTGTCCAGTGATCTACTCCTAGATCACTATTGTACTCCCTTGCCAAAATCAGTGGTAGGGTATATAGTAGATCTGGTACACAACATGGCATACTTTATAGAACCTATGGCTGAGGCATAGGGAATGTCTTTCATTCTCTTTCTATCTTCTGCCATGGTCGGGCTTTGAGTCTTACTCAATTTCACACCTTGCAACACAGGCAAGAATTCTTTCTTTGACTGTTCCATTTTGAACTACTTCAAAAACTTGTCAAGGTATGTACTCATTGAAAAAAATTATCAAGCATCTTGATCTATCTCTATAGATCTTGATGCTCAATATGTAAGCAGATTCACCGAGGTCTTTCTTTGAAAAACTCCTTTCAAACACTCCTTTATGCTTTACAGAAAATTCTACATCATTTCCGATCGACAATATGTCATTCACATATACTTATCAGAAAGGTTGTAGTGCTCCCACTCACTTTATTGTAAATACAGGCTTCAACACAAGTCTGTATAAAACTATATGCTTTGATCAACTCATCAAAGCGTATATTCCAACTCCGAGATGCTTGCACCAGTCCATAGATGGATCGCTGGAGCTTGCACATTTTGTTAGCACCTTTAGGATCGACAAAACCTTCTGGTTGCATCATATACAACTCTTCTTTAAGAGATCCATTAAGGAATATAGTTTTGACATCCATTTGCCAGTTTTCTTTAAATGTGGCAATTTGCTAACATGATTCGAACAGACTTAAGCATCGCTACGAGTGAGAAAATCTCATCGTAGTCAACACCTTGAACTTTGTCAAAAACCTTTTTCGACAAGTCTAGCTTTGTAGATAGTAACACTACTATCAGCGTCCGTCTTCCTATTGAAGATCCATTTATTTTCTATGGCTTGCCGATCATCGGGCAAGTCAACCAAAGTCCACACTTTGTTCTCATACATGGATCCCATCTCAGATTTCATGGCCTCAAGCCATTTCGAGGAATCTGGGCTCATCATCGCTTCCTCATAGTTCGTAGGTTCGTCATGGTCAAGTAACTTGACCTCCAGAACATGATTACTGTACCACTCTGGTGCGGATCTCACTCTGGTTGACCTACAAAGTTCGGTAGTAACTTGATCTGAAGTTACATGATCATCATCATTAGCTTCCTCACTAATTGGTGTAGGAGCCACAGGAACAGATTTCTGTGATGAACTACTTTACAATAAGGGAGCAGGTACAGTTACCTCATCAAGTTCTACTTTCCTCCCACTCACTTCTTTCGAGAAAGTCCTTCTCTAGAAAGGATCCATTCTTAGCAATGAATGTCTTGCCTTCGGATCTGTGATAGAAGGTGTACCCAACATTTTCTTTTGGGTATCTTATGAAGACGCATTTCTCCGATTTGGGTTCGAGCTTATCAGGTTGAAACTTTTTCACATAAGCATCGTATCGCCAAACTTTAAGAAACAACAGCTTAGGTTTCTTACTAAACCATCGCTCATACGGTGTCGTCTCAACGAATTAGACGGTGCCCTATTTAATGTGAATGCAGCTGTCTCTAATGCATAACCCCAGAACGATAGTGGTAAATCGGTAAGAGACATCATAGATTGCACTATATCCAATAAAGTACGGTTATGACATTCAGACACACCATTATGCTGTGGTGTTCTAGGTGGCATGAGTTTGTGAAACTATTCCACATTGTTTTAATTGAAGGCCAAACTTGTAACTCAAATATTCGTCTCCGTGATCAAATCGCAGAAAAACTTTTATTTTCTTGTTACAATGATTCTCCACTTCACTCTGAAATTCTTTGAACTTTTTCAACTGTTTCAATTTCATTAAGTAGATATACCCATATCTGCTCAAATCATCTGTGAAGGTCAGGAAATAACGATACCCGCCGCGAGCCTCAACACTCATCGGACCGCATACATCGGTATGTATTATTTCCAATAAGTCAGTAGCTCGCTCCATTGTTCCGGAGAACGGAGTCTTAGTCATCTTGCCCACGAGGCATGGTTCGCAAGCATCAACTGATTCATAATCAAGTGATTCCAAAAGCCCATCAGCATGGATTTTCTTCATGCGCTTTACACCAATATGACCTAAACGACAGTGCCACAAATAAGTTGCACTATCATTATTAACTTTGCATCTTTTGGCTTCAATATTATGAATATGTGTATCACTACGATCGAGATCCAACAAACCATTTTCATTGGGTGTATGACCATAGAAGGTTTTATTCATGTAAACAGAACAACAATTATTCTCTAACTTAAATGAATAACCGTATTGCAATAAACATGATCAAATCATATTCATGCTCAACGCAAACACCAAATAACACTTATTTAGGTTCAACACTAATCCCAAAAGTATAGGGAGTGTGCGATGATGATCATATCAATCTTGGAACTACTTCCAACATACATCGTCACTTCACCCTTAACTAGTCTCTGTTCATTCTGCAACTCCCGTTTCGAGTTACTAATCTTAGCAACTGAACTAGTATCAAATACTAAGGGGTTGCTATAACACTAGTAAAGTACACATAAATAACAGGTATATCAAATATACCTTTGTTCACTATGCCATCCTTCTTATCCGCCAAGTATCTAGGGCAGTTCCACTTCTAGTGACTTGGGCTTAGTCACTTGAACAGCAACTCGCTTGCCGTTCTTCTTGAAGTTCCCCTTCTTCCCTTTGCCCTTTTCTTGAAACTAGTGGTCTTTTCAACCATCAACACTTGATGTTTTTCTTGATTTCTACCTTCGTCGATTTCAACATCACGAAGAGCTTGGGAATCGTTTCCGTTATCCCTTGCACATTATAGTTCATCACGAAGTTCTAGTAACTTGGTGATAGTGACTAGAGAACTCGGCCAATCACTATCTTATCTGTAAGATTAACTCCCACTTGATTCAAGTGATTGTAGTACTCAGACATTCTAAGCACATGCTCACTAGCTGAGCAATTCTCCTCCATCTTGTAGGCAAAGTACTGTCAGAGGTCTCATACCTCTCAACACGGGCATGAGTATGAAATACTAATTTCAACTCTTGGAACATCTCATATGCTCTGTGGCGTTTCAAAAAACGTCTTTGAAGCCCCTATTCTAAGCCGTAAAGCATGGTGCACTAAACTATCAAGTAGTCATCATATCGAGCTTGCCAAACGTTCATAACGTCTGCAGTTGCTCCTGCAATCGGTCTGCCACCTAGTGGTGCATCAAGGACATAATTATTCTGTGCAGCAATGAGGATAATCCTCAGATCACGGGTCCAATCCGTATCATTGCTACTAACATCTTTCAACTTAGTTTTCTCTAGGAACATATCAAAAATAAAACAAGGGAGCTAAACGCGAGCAATTGATCTACAACATAGATATGCTAATACTACCAGGACTAAGTTCATGATAAATTAAAGTTCAATTAATCATATTACTTAAGAACTCCCACTTAGATAGACATCCCTCTAATCATCTAAGTGATCACGTGATTCAAATCAACTAAACCATGTCCGATCATCACGTGAGATGGAGTAGTTTTCAATGGTGAACATCACTATGTTGGTCATATCTACTATATGATTCACGCTTGACCTTTCGGTCTTAGTGTACCGAGGCCATATCTGCATATGCTAGGCTCGTCAAGTTTAACCTGAGTATTCCGCGTGTGCAAAACTGTCTTGCACCTGTTGTATTTGAACGTAGAGCTTATCACACCCGATCATCACGTGGTGTCTCAGCACGAAGAACTTTCGCAACGGTGCGTACTCAGGGAGAACACTTATACCTTGAAATTTAGTGAGAGATCATCTTATAATGCTACCGCCGATCTAAGCAAAATAAGATGCATAAAAGATAAACATCACATGCAATCAATATAAGTGATATGATATGGCCATCATCATGTTGTGCTTGTGATCTACATCCCCGAAGCACCGTCATGATCACCATCGTCACCGGTGCGACACCTTGATCTCCATGGTAGCATCGTTGTTGTCTCGCCAACTATTGCTTTTACGACTATCGCTACCGCTTAATGATAAACTAAAGTAATTACAGGGCGATTGCATTGCATACAATAAAGCGACAACCATATGGCTCCTGCCAGTTGCCGATAACTCGGTTACAAAACATGATCATCTCATACAATAAAATATACCATCATGCCTTGACCATATCACATCACAACATGCCCTGCAAAAACAAGTTAGACATCCTCTACTTTGTTGTTGCAAGTTTTACGTGGCTGCTACGGGCTGAGCAAGAACCGTTCTTACCTACGCATCAAAACCACAACAATAGTTCGTCAAGTTAGTGTTGTTTTAACCTTCTCAAGGACCGGGCGTAGCCACACTCAGTTCAACTAAAGTTGGAGAAACTGACACCCGCCAGCCACCTGTGTGCAAAGCACGTTGGTAGAACCAGTCTCGCATAAGCGTACGCGTAATGTCGGTCCGGGCCGCTTCATCCAACAATACCGCCGAACCAAAGTATGACATGCTGGTAAGCAGTAACTTGTATTGCCCACAACTCACTTGTGTTCTACTCATGCATATAACATCTACGCATAAAACCTGGCTCGGATGCCACTATTGGGGAACGTAGTAATTTCAACAAAATTCGTACGCACACGCAAGATCATGGTGATGCATAGTGATACGTCTCCGTCGTATCTACTTTTCCAAACACTTTTGCCCTTGTTTTGGACTCTAACTTGCATGATTTGAATGGAACTAACCCGGATTGACGCTGTTTTTAGCAGACTTTCCAAGGTGTTATTTATGTGCAGAAGCAAAAGTTCTCGGAATGACCTGAAACTCCACGGAACATCTATTTGGAAAATAAGAAAAATACTGCAAGAAAAATCCACGTTAGGGTCCCACACCCTGTCCACGAGGGTGGGGGGCGCGCCTGCCCCCCTGGGCGCGCCCCCTACCTCGTGGGCCCCCTGACGCTCCACCGACCTCAACTCCAACTCCATATATTCACTTTCGGGGAGAAAAAAATCAGAGAGAAGGATTCATCGCGTTTTATGATACGGAGCCGCCGCCAAGCCCTAAAACCTCTCGGGAGGGCTGATCTGGAGTCCGTTCGGGGCTCTGGAGAGGGGGATTCGTCGCCGTCGTCATCATCAACCATCCTCCATCACCAATTTCATGATGCTCACCGCCATGCGTGAGTAATTCCATCGTAGGCTTGCTGGACGGTGATGGGTTGGATGAGATCTATCATGTAATTCAGTTAGTTTTGTTAGGGTTTGATCCCTAGTATCCACTATGTTCTGAGATTGATGTTGCTATGACTTTGCTATGCTTAATGCTTGTCACTAGGGCCCGAGTGCCATGATTTCAGATATGAACCTATTATGTTTTCATGAATATATGTGAGTTATTGATCCTATCTTGCAAGTCTATAGTCACCTACTATGTGTTATGATCCGGCAACCCCGAAGTGACAATTATCGGGACCACTCCCGGTGACGACCATAGTTTGACGAGTTCATGTATTCAATATGTGCTAATGCTTTGTTCCGGTACTTTATTAAAAGGAGGCCTTAATATCCCTTAGTTTCCATTAGGACCCCGCTGCCACGGGAGGGTAGGACAAAAGATGTCATGCAAGTTCTTTTCCATAAGCACGTATGACTATATTCGGAATACATGCCTACATTACATTGATGAATTGGAGCTAGTTCTGTGTCACCCTATGTTATGATTGTTACATGATGAACCGCATCCGGCATAATTCTCCATCACCGATCCAATGCCTACGAGCTTTTCATATATTATTCTCCGCTTATTTAATTTTCCGTTGCTACTGTTACAATCACTACAAAACACCAAAAATATTACTTTTGCTACCGTTACTTTTGTTACCGTTACCGCTACTATCATATTACTTTGCTACTAAATACTTTGCTATAGATATTAAGTTATCTAGGTGGTTGAATTGACAACTCAACTGCTAATACTTGAGAATATTCTTTGGATCCCCTTGTGTCAAATCAATAAATTTGGGTTGAATACTCTACCCTCGAAAACTGTTGCGATCACCTATACTTGTGGGTCATCAAGACTATTTTCTGGCACCGTTGCCGGGGAGCATAGCTCTATTATTTGAGTCACTTGGGATTTATATCTGCTGGTCACTTTGAAGAACTTGAAAGACGAGAAAACAAAAATCTATCCCTCAACTACGAGGGGAGGTAAGGAACTGCCATCTAGCTCTGCACTTGATTCACCTTCTGTTTTGAGTAAGCTTGCGACACCTAAACCTGCTTCTGCTATTTGTTCTGATATGTCGCATGTTATTGATGATGCCACTTCTGCTATGCATGATACTTATGATGAAACTACTTCTATGCTTGATACTACTGTGACACTTGGTGAATTTCTTGATGAACAACTTGCTAGGGCTAGAGAGAATGAAATTATTGAAACTGATTATATTGATGAAAGTGATGATGAAGACTCTCCCCCTAATAAATAAGAATTACCTGTTGTGCCTGAGGGCTATGTTATGGATGAAGCGATTGCTAAAGAATTTTTTGCTTGCAAAGATAGACATGATGTTAAGAAATTATTAGCTAAATGGAAGCAGCAATCTCTTAATGCTAGAATGAAACCTGACCCTGCTTTTGCTACTTCACCTATCTGTGTTACTAATAAGGATTATGAATTCTCTGTTGATCCTGATATAATTACTTTGGTTGAATATGATCCTTTTTATGGCTATGAATCTGAAACTGTTGTGGCACATCTTACTAAATTAAATGATGTAGCCACCGTGTTCACTAATGATGAGAAATCTCACTACCTTTATATCCTTAAAATATTTCCGTTCTCATTAAAGGGTGATGCTAAGATATGGTTTAATTCTCTTGATCCTGGTTGTGTGCGTAGTCCCCAGGATATGATTTATTACTTCTCTGCTAAATATTTCCCTGCTCATAAGAAACAAGCTGCTTTAAGGGATATATACAATTTTGTGCAAATTGAAGAAGAGAGTCTCCCACAAGCTTGGGGGAGGCTTCTCAAGTTACTTAATGCTTTGCCTGATCATCCTCTTCAGAAAAATGAAATACTTTATATCTTTTATAATGGACTAACCGATGCTTCTAGAGATTACCTGGATAGTTGTGATGGTTTTGTTTTCAAGGAAAGAACACCGGATGAAGCTGAAATTCTATTGAATAATATATTGACAAATGAAAATAATTGGACACTTCCTGAGCCAACTCCTGAGCCTATTCCTAAACCAACTCCGAAGAAGAGAGGTGTTCTATTTCTCAGTCCTGAAGATATGCAAGAGGCAAAGAAATCTATGAAAGAAAAGGGTATAAAAGCTGAAGATGTTAAGAATTTACCTCCTATTGAAGAAATACATGGTCTTAATTTACCGCCTATTGAAGAAACATATGATCTTAATCCTTCACCTATTGAAGAAATAAATGGTCTTAATTTACCGCCTATTGAAGAAACATATGATCTTAATCCTTCACCTATTGAAGAAACTCATGGTCTTGATAACCCGACACAGGTAGTAAAGGTAAATTCTCTCTATAGATATGATAAAGCTGAAATCCCTCCTACTAAAATTGCTAGCCAATGCTTGGATGAGTTTGATAACTTTATGGTTAAGCAAGAAGATTTCAATGCTTATTTTGGTAGAAAATTAAAACAAAATGCTTATACGCTTGAATACTTGGGTGATTATATGTCTAGAGTTAAAGGTGAACTTAAACTCATTAGTAAACATGCTTCTATGGTTACCACTCAAGTAGAACAAGTACTTAAGGCTCAAAATGATTTGCTGAATGAATTGAATAGTAAGAATAATGATTATGTTGTTAGAGTGGCTACTAGAACTGGTAAGATGACTCAGGAACCTTTGTATCCTGAAGGCCACCCTAAGAGAATTGAGCAAGATTCCCAGAGAAATAATATTGATGCACCTAGTCCTTCTAAAAAGAAGAAAAAGAAAAATGATAGGACTTTGCATGCTTCTAGTGAACCTATTGCTGAACCACTTGAGAATCCAAATGATATTTCTATTTCTGATTCTGAAACACAATCCGGTAATGAACATGAACCTAATGAAAATGTTAATGATGATGTTCATCCTAGTAATGATAATGATGTTGAAATTGAACCTGCTGTTGATCTTGATAACCCACAATCAAAGAATTAACGTTATGATAAGAGAGACTTTGTTGCTAGGAAACATGGTAAAGAAAGGGAACCATGGGTTCAGAAACCCATGCCTTTTCCTCCCAAATCATGCAAGAAAAGTATGATGAGGATTTTGAGCGCTTTGCTGAAATGATTAGACCTATCTTTTTGCGTATGCGATTAACTGATATGCTTAAAATGAATCCTTATGCTAAGTACATGAAAGAAATTGTCACTAATAAGAGAAAGATACCAGAAGCTGAAATTTCCACCATGCTTGCTAATTATACTTCTAAAGGTGGAATACCGAAGAAACTAGGAGATCCAGGAGTACCTACTATACCATGCTCCATTAAAAGAAACTATGTTAAAACTACTTTATGTGATCTTAGAGCCGGTGTTAGTGTTACGCCTCTCTCTTTATATCGTCGACTTGATTTGAATAAGTTGACACCTACTGAAATATCTTTGCAAATGGCTGATAAATCAACTACTATACCTGTCGGTATTTGTGAGGATGTGCCTATTGTAGTTGCAAACGTTACTATTTTAACGGACTTTGTTATTCTTGATGTTCCTGAGGACGATAGTATGTCTATTATTCTTGGAAGACCCTTTTTGAATACTGCAGGAGCTTTTATTGATTGCAACAAAGGCAATGTCACTTTTCATGTTAATGGTAATGAGCATACGGTACACTTTCCGAGGAAACAACCTCAAGTTCATAGTATCAACTCTATTGGAAAAATTCCATCGATTATATTTGGAGGTTTTGAATTTCCTCTTCCTACTGTCAAGAAGAAATATGATATTCTTATTATTGGGAATGTGCATATCCCCGTTGAGGTAACATTGTGTTATTCAGAATTTCTCCGGTTCCATGTTATTCGGAATGAGTTTGTTAACAAGACTTGATCAACCTTGTTAGTGGATTCCTTTTGATGAGGATGAGATGGATGAAGCTAGAAGGCAGAACCTTCTATACCTACTTTCTTCTTTCTGTTATTTAGTTGAAATAAAGTAAAAATAGTATTTTTCTGTCAGTTTTCTGATTTATCCGTGCAATATAAAAATACCCCGAAAATAAAAGTTCTCCAAATGCCTTGAAATGGAATATGATTTTTTCTGAAATATTTGAGAATCTGGCACTGAGAACACAGCAGGAGGTGCAAGCACCTGGCCACGAGGGTGGAGGGCGCGCCCTACCCCCTGGGCGCGCCCTACCCCCCTGGGCGCGCCCCCTGCCTCGTGGGCCCATGGTGACCCCCCTCCACTTATTCCTGCACCCACACACTCCTTCTTCCTCCCACAAACACCAATATCCAGCTCAAACATGAGTTCTAGCTCATTTTGCTGCGATTTTCGATCTCCTTGCTCAAAGCACCTCTCACAAAACTGCTTGGGGAGATTGTTCCTTGGTATGTGACTCCTCCATTGGTCCAATTAGTTTTTGTTCTAGTGCTCTATTCATTGAAAATTTGTGCTGCCTAGGTGACCATTTTCTTGAGCTTGCATGTCAAATTTATATGGTTCCAAGTAGTTCTAATGCATGATATAGGCTCTAGGCACTTGTAGGAGTAGTTGCTATCAATTTTGTTGAGCTTGGTTCACTTTTGTTTGAAGTTACTAAAAATTTCAGAAATTTTTCAGAGGAAGAAATATGCCTAGGAAAATGTTCCAAGGTGGTTCTTCAAGGAAGCAAGGACCCAGGCTTGCAATGCGTGATGCTAACGATGAGCCACCAAGGGATGCTCCAATGCGGCCCTGTGAATGGCCTTCAGAAAATTTTATGGATCGAGCGGGAATCAAGGAAGAATTTAACGCAGATTTGCGTAACGCTGATCTTGTGAGCTTCGAGGCAGAAAAATGCCGCCAGTACCACTATCTCACTAGTTCCTTTGTGAGGAGGTTTGAATTTTCATCTTCACGTAATTCTCCAACTATCCTGTTTGATCTTTACGAAAAATCTTATACCATGGACTTAGAGGATTTTACCACTGCTTGCAAACTTCGGCAATGGGGTAGTGCTGGTGAACCCCGCAAATTTAAATTTAGAGATTTTCTTGCTAGTATAACCGTGGGGGAATCTAGACATATAACACAAGCTACCATAGGGAGCATTCATTTTCCTGCTATACATTATTTTGCTCTCTTCATAGGTAGGTGCATAACTGGTAAAGATGAAGCATGTCATATGTGTGTTCCTGACCTCAGTATTCTTAGGAGTGCTGTGTTAGGAGACAAATCTTATAATTTGGGAGCCATTGTTGCACGTAGGTTGCATAATAATAGATTTAATGGAGATTTCTTTGATGGAATTTATGCAACCCGTTTAGCTGATTCTCTTGGTGTAACCATACGTGAGGATGATATTGAATTGCCTCCTGCTTACCTAGACTTTAATGCTATGGTTCACCACCAGTTTGTTGAGAGGAATGAATCACCTCTCCAGTATCACTTAATCTTTGACATACGCCGTGCTGTCCGTATTACTCTCCCTGCTCCTGCCTTCTTTGATTATCAGGCAAAAGGAAGATATGTTATTACCAGAGAGGAGGCAGATGAGTACGAGAGGAGGGCGAAGGCCGCTCGCCGCCACGCTGCAGCTCAGGAGGCGATAGCCGCTGCATCTCAGTAGGACCCCGGCTACAACTATGGATATCCGTCAGGCCATCCATGGCAATAAACCAACTTAGGCCAAAAGCCTAAGCTTGGGGGAATTCCAGCTTAGTCCAATGCACGTGCACTCTTATTATATTCACATCGTTCAGTCGTGCAAGTGAAAGGCAATTATCACGATATATGATGGATTGACTGAGATGAGAAAAGCTGGTATGAACTCGACCTCTCTTGTTTTTGTAAATATGATTAGTTCATCGTTCTTGATTCAGCTTATTATGAATGAACATGTTTTCAATGACAATTAGAGATCATAGTTGCTCGTGCCATGCTTGATTAGCTATGAGTCATAATGGTTTACCTTGCGTGCCAACAGGCTATTAAAATGGTTGTGATGTGGTATAGTGGGGTGGTATCCTCCTTTGAATGAATTAAGTGACTCGACTTGGCACATGTTCACGCATGTAGTTGAAACAAATCAACATAGCCTTCATGATATTTATGTTCATGGTGGATTATATCCTACTCATGCTTGCACTCAATGTCTATTAATTTTAATGCATGTTCATGACTGTTGTCGCTCTCTAGTTGGTCGCTTCCCAGTCTTTTGCTAGCCTTCACTTGTACTAAGCGGGAATACTGCTTGTGCATCCAATCCCTTAAACCCCAAAGTTATCCCATATGAGTCCACTATACCTTCTTATATGTGGTATCTACCTGCCGTTCCAAGTAAATTTGTATGTGCCAAACTCTAAACCTTCAAATGAAATTCTGTTTTGTATGCTCGAATAGCTCATGTATCAACTTGGGCTACCCGTATCTTCCATGCTAGGTGGGTTATTCTCAAGAGGAGTGGACTCCGCTCCTCATTCACGAGAAAATGGCTGGTCACTGGGATGCCCAGTCCCATGCTTTATGCAAACTAAATCAAAATGATTGCAAACAAAACCCCCTGGGACTGTTGCTAGTTGGAGGCACTCGTTGTTTCGGGCAAGCCATGGATTGATGCTTGTTGGTGGAGGGGAGTATAAACTTTACCATTCTGTTTGGGAACCGCCTATAATGTCTGTAGCATGGAAGATATCGCCATCTCTTGGTTTTTATGTTGACAATGAAAGTATGCCGCGCAAAATATTATTTATCTCTATTTTAAAACCGAGCTCTGGCACCTCTACAAATCCCTGCTTCCCTCTGCGAAGGGCCTATCCATTTACTTTTATGTTGAGTCATCACCCTCTTATTAAAAAGCACTAGCTGGAGAGCGCAACTGTCATTTGCATCCATTACTATTAATTTATATTGGGTATGACTATGATTGGATCTCTTTTACCATGAATTACAATGTCTAGTCAGTCCTTGATCTTTAAAGGTGCTCTGCATTTATGTTTTGCGGTCTTAGAAAGGGTTAGCGAGATACCATCTTATTATATCATATCATGATTGTCTTGAGAAAGTGTTGTCATCCGAGATTTATTATTATGGCTCGCTAGTTAATTATGCTATTGATATGAGTAAACATGAGACTTAAGAGTTATTGCAAATGTGGTTAGTCATAATCTTTGCAGAAAACTTGAATGCTAGCTTTGCATATTTACAACAACAAGAGCAAATAGAGTTTGTAAAAGTTTTTCTTTATCACTTTCAGTTTATCAACTGAATTGCTTCAGGACAAGCAAACATTTAAGCTTGGGGGAGTTGATACGTCTCCGTCGTATCTACTTTTCCAAACACTTTTGCCCTTGTTTTGGACTCTAACTTGCATGATTTGAATGGAACTAACCCGGACTGACGCTGTTTTCGGCAGACTTTCCATGGTGTTATTTAAGTGCAGAAACAAAAGTTCTCGGAATGACCTGAAACTCCACAGAACATCTATTTGGAAAATGAGAAAAATACTGGAAGAAAAATCGACGTCAGGGGGCCAACACCCTGTCCATGAGGGTGGGGGGCGCGCCTGCCCCCTTGGGCGCGCCCCCTACCTCGTGGGCCCCCTGACGCTCCACCAACCTCAACACCAACTCCATATATTCACTTTCGGGGAGGAAAAAAATCAGAGAGAAGGCTTCATCACGTTTTACGATATGGAGCCGCCACCAAGCCCTAAAACCTCTCGGGAGGGCTGATCTGGAGTCCATTCGGGGCTCCGGAGAGGGGGATTCGTCGTCGTCATCATCAACCATCCTCCATCATCAATTTCATAATGCTCACCGCCGTGCGTGAGTAATTCCATCATAGGCTTGCTGGACGGTGATGGGTTGGATGAGATCTATCATGTAATCGAGTTAGTTTCATTAGGGTTTGATCCCTAGTATCCACTATGTTCTGAGATTGATGTTGCTATGACTTTGCTATGCTTAATGCTTGTCACTAGGGCCCGAGTGCCATGATTTCAGATCTGAACCTATTATGTTTTCATGAATATATGTGAGTTCTTGATCATATCTTGCAAGTCTATAGTCACCTACTATGTGTTATGATCCGGCAACCCCGAAGTGACAATAATCGGGACCACTCCCGGTGATGACCATAGTTTGAGGAGTTCATGCATTCACTATGTGCTAATGCTTTGTTCCTGTTCTCTATTAAAAGGAGGCCTTAATATCCCTTAGTTTCCATTAGGACCCCGCTGCCACGGGAGGGTAGGACAAAAGATGTCATGCAAGTTCTTTTCCATAAGCACGTATGCCTATATTCGGAATACATGCCTACATTACATTGATGAATTGGAGCTAGTTATGTGTCACTCTATGTTATGATTGTTACATGATGAACCGCATCCGGCATAATTCTCCATCACCGATCCAATGCCTGCGAGATTTTCATATATTGTTCTCCGCTTATTTACTTTTCCGTTGCTACTATTACAATCACTACAAAACACCAAAAAATATTACTTTTGCTACAATTACTTTTGTTACTGTTACCGCTACTATCATATTACTTTGCTACTAAATACTTTGCTGCAGATATTAAGTTATCCAGGTGTGGTTGAATTGACAAGTCAACTGCTAATACTTGACAATATTCTTTGGCTCCCCTTGTGTCGAATGAATAAATTTGGGTTGAATACTCTACCCTCGAAAACTGTTGCGATCCCCTATACTTGTGGGTCATCACATAGCAACGAGAGGGGAGAGTGTTGTCCACGTACCCTCATAGACCGAAAGCGGAAGCGTTAGAACAATGCGGTTGATGTAGTCGTACGTCTTCACGATCCGACCGATCCAAGTTCCAAACATACGGCACATCCGAGTTCAACACACGTTCAGCTCGATGACGTTCCACGAACTCCGATCCAGCAGAGCTTCGAGGGAGAGTTTCATCAGCACGACGGCGTGATGACGGTGATGATGATGCTAACGACGCAGGGCTTCGCCTAAGCACCGCTACGATATGACCGAGGTGGATTATGGTGGAGGGGGCACCGCACATGGCTAAAAGATCAATGATCAATTGTTGTGTCTAGAGGTGCCCCCCTGACCCCGTATATAAAGGATGGAGGAGGAGAGGCCGGCCAGCCCCTAGGGCGCACCAGAAGTGTGGAGTCCTACTTGGACTCCCTAGTCCTAGTAGGATTCCTCCTCCCACATGGAATAGGAAAAAGGGAAGGGAAAAGGAGAAGGAAGGAAGGGGGCGCCCCCCTCCCTAGTCCAATTCGGACCAGACCATGGGGAGGGGTGCGGCCACCTTTTGAGGCCATTCTCATCTTTCCCGTATGGCCCATTAAGGCCCAATACGAATTCCCGTAACTCTCCGGTACTTCGAAAAATACCCGAATCACTCGGAACCTTTCCGATGTCCGAATATAGTCGTCCAATATATCGATCTTTACGTCTCGACCATTCCGAGACTCCTCGTCATGTCCCCGATCTCATCCGGGACTCCGAACTACCTTCGGTACATCAAATCACATGACTCATAATACAAATCATCACCGAACGTTAAGCGTGCGGACCCTACGGGTTCGAGAACTATGTAGACGAAGAAGAAGGGGCCCCCTCTCGCCCTCTCTTCCGGTGGTGCCGGAACGCTGCCGTGGCCACCATCATATCACCGTGATCTTTACCAACACCTCCGCCATCTTCACCAACATCTCCATCACCTTTCCCCCTCTATCTACAGCGGTCCACTCTCCCGCAACCCACTGTACCCTCTACTTGAACATGGTGCTTTATGCTTCATAATTATCCAATGATGTGTTACCATCCTATGATGTCTGAGTAGATTTTCGTTGTCCTATCGGTGGTTGATGAATTGCTATGATTGATTTAATTTGCTTGTGGTTATGTTGCTGTCCTTTGGTGCCCATCATATGAGTGCGCGCGTGGATCACACCATTGGGTTAGTTGTATGTTGATAGGACTATGTATTGGAGGGCAAGAGTGACAGAAGCTTCAACCTAGCATAGAAATTGATGCATACGGGATTGAAGGGGGTCCAATATAACTTAATGCTATGGTTGGTGATACGTCTTCATCGTATCTACTTTTCCGAACACTTTTGCCCATGTTTTGGACTCTAATTTGCATGATTTGAATGGAACTAACCCGAACTGACGCTGTTTTCAGCAGACTTTCCATGGTGTTATTTATGTGCGGAAACAAAAGTTCTCGGAATGACCTGAAACTCCACGGAACATATATTTGGAAAATAAGAAAAATACTGGAAGAAAAATCCACGTCAGGGGGCCCACACCCTGTCCACGAGGGTGGGGGGCGCGCCCCCCTACCTCATGGCCCCCCTGACGCTCCACCGACATCAACTCCAACTCCATATATTCACTTTGGGGGAGAAAAATAATCAAAGAGAAGGATTCATCGCGTTTTACGATACGGAGCCGCCGCCAAGCCCGAAAACCTCTCGGGAGGGCTGATCTGGAGTCCGTTCGGGGCTCCGGAGAGGGGGATTCGTCGTCGTCGTCATCATCAACCATCCTCCATCACCAATTTCATGATGCTCACCGCCGTGCGTGAGTAATTCCATCATAGGCTTGCTGGACGGTGATGGGTTGGATGGGATCTATCATGTAATTGAGTTAGTTTTGTTAGGGTTTGATCCCTAGTATCCACTATGTTATGAGATTGATGTTGCTATGACTTTGCTATGCTTAATGCTTGTCACTAGGGCCCGAGTGCCATGATTTCAGATCTGAACCTATTATGTTTTCATGAATATGTGTGAGTTCTTGATCCTATCTTGCAAGTCTATAGTCACCTACTATGTGTTATGATCCGGCAACCCCAAAGTGACAATAATCGGGACCACTCCTGGTGATGACCATAGTTTGAGGAGTTCATGTATTCACTATGTGCTAATGCTTTGTTCCGGTACTCTATTAAAAGGAGGCCTTAATATCCCTTAGTTTCCATTAGGACCTCGCTGCCACAGGAGGGTAGGACAAAAGATGTCATGCAAGTTCTTTTCCATAAGCACGTATGACTACATTCGGAATACATGCCTACATTACATTGATGAATTGGAGCTAGTTCTGTGTCACCCTATGTTATGACTGTTACATGATGAACCGCATCCGGCATAATTCTCCGTCACCGATCCAATGCCTAGGAGCTTTTCACATATTGTTCTTCGCTTATTTACTTTTCCGTTGCTACTGTTACAATCACTACAAAACACCAAAAATATTACTTTTGCTACCGTTACTTTTGTTAGCGTTACCACTACTATCATATTACTTTGCTGCAGATATTAAGTTATCCAGGTGTGGTTCAATTGACAACTCAACTGCTAATACTTGAGAATATTCTTTGGCTCCCCTTGTGTCGAATCAATAAATTTGGGTTGAATACTCTACCCTTGAAAACTGTTGTGATCTCCTATACTTGTGGGTTATCAGTTGGGTTTTACCTTAATGAACGTTAGTAGTTGCGGATGCTTGCTATTAGTTCCAATCATAAGTGCATAGAATGCCAAGTAAGGGATGCCATGCTAGTAGTGGCCTCTCCCACATAAAACTTGCTATCGTTCTAGTAAACTAGTCAATTGCTTAGGGACAATTTCGCAACTCCTACCACCACTTTTCCACACTCGCTATACTAACTTTATTGTGTCTTTATCTAAACAGCCCCTAGTTTTTATTTACGGGCTCCTTATTGTCTTGCAAACCTATCCAAAAACACCTACAAAGTACTTCTAGTTTTATACTTGTTCTAGGTAAAGCGAACGTCAAGCGTGCGTAGAGTCTTATCAGTGGCATATAGGACTTGAGAGAATATTTGTTCTACCTTTAGCTCCTCGTTGGGTTCGACACTCTTACTTATTGAAAGAGGCTACAATTATCCCCCACACTTGTGGGTTATCAAGACCATTTTCTGGCGCCGTTGCCGGGGAGCAATAGCGTGGGGTGAATATTCTCGTGTGTGCTTGTTTGCTTTATCACTAAGTAATTTTTATTTGCTGTTCTTAGTTGTTCTCTATCTTTAGTTATGGATATGGAACACGAAATACCAAAAAAAAATAGGTTGACTTGCTACTCATGGAAATGGGGAACCTCCTAAAACCCTCGATGACCATTATGTGAAAAATATTATGTACCACTTTGATAATCCTGAGAAAACCTGATTCAATTATGTAATGGGAGACACGTTGGACCAACGTGAATACTTTAGGGATTATCGCTTGACTCAAAAAGGGAAACTATTATGGGATCAAATTTATATGTTGAAGTGGTATGCTCGGCAAGTATGCTTGAGATATGATTATACTTGTTGCTCTAAGATGAAGGCTCCACACCTTCCCTTTTCATGCAAATTTAATGATAATGAAACCTTGGCTTCTTATGCTAGAGGTATATATGATTACTATGATGTGGAACAAATAGAAGAATTTGTTGCTTTTATGGGTGCTTATGAAATTGAATCTATGTTCAAAGAGTTTGAAAATATTTATGATGTTGTTTATAGACCTAAAAATTTAGCTATCCTTAAATATTGCTATGCCAATTATGAATTCAATTCCGATATTGATGCATTTATTGAGAAAGTCTCCATTGTCCAAGAAGAGACTAATATTTTGCAAGAGTCTATGGAAGAAGAAATTGATGAAACTATGAGCTCATTGGATGAAAAAGATGATGAGGAGAGTGATAACCCACAAGTTTACGGGATCTCAACAGCTTTCGAGGGTAGAGTATTCAACCCAAATTTATTGATTCGACACAAGGGGAGCAAAAGAATATTCTCAAGTATTAGCAGTTGAGTTGTGAATTAAACCACACATGGATAACTTAGTATCTGCAACAAAGGGTTTAGTAGCAAAGTAATATGATAGTAGTGGTAACGGTAACAAAAGTAACAGAAGCAAAAGTAATATTTTTGGTGTTTTGTAGTGATTGTAACAATAGCAACAGGAAAGTAAATAAGCGTAAACCAGTAGATGGAAAACTCATATGCATTGGATCGGTGATGGATAATTATGCCGGATGCGGTTCATCATGTAACAGTCATAACATAGGGTGACACAGAACTAGCTCCAATTCATCAATGTAATGTAGGCATGTATTCCGAATATAGTCATACGTGCTTACGGAAAAGAACTTGCATGACATCTTTTGTCCTACCCTATCATGGCAGCGGGGTCCTAATGGAAACTAAGGGATATTAAGGCCTCCTTTTAATAGAGAACCGGAACAAAGCATTAGCACATAGTGAATACATGAACTCCTCAAACTATGGTCATCACTGGGAGTGGTCCCGATTATTGTCACTTCGGGGTTGCCGGATCATAACACATTGTAGGTGACTATAGACTTGCAAGATAGGATCAAGAACTCACATATATTCATGAAAATATAATAGGTTCAGATCTGAAATCATGGCACTCGGGCCCTAGTGACAAGCATTAAGCATAGCAAAGTCATAGCAACATCAATCTCAGAACATAGTGGATACTAGGGATCAAACCCTAACAAAACTAACTCTATTACATGATAGATCTCATCCAACCCATCACCGTCCAGCAAGCCTACGATGGAATTACTCACGCACGGCGGTGAGCATCATGAAATTGGTGATGGAGGATGGTTGATGATGACGACGACGACGAATCCCCCTCTTCGGAGCCCCGAACGGACTCCAGATCAGCCCTCCCGAGAGGTTTTAGGGCTTGGCGGCGGCTCCGTATCGTAAAACGCGATGATTTCTTCTCCTTTATTTTTTCTCCCCGAAAGCAAATATATAGAGTTGGAGTTGGAGTCGGAGGAGCTCCAGGGGGCCCACGAGGTAGGGGCGCGCCCTAGGGGGGGCGCCCCCCACCCTCGTGGACAGGGTGTGGGCCCCCTGGTCTTCATCTTTGGCAAGGATTTTTATTATTTTTAACATGACGTTCCGTGGAGTTTCAGGTCATTCCGAGAACTTTTGTTTTCTGCACATAAAACAACATCATGGCAATTCTGCTGAAAACAACGTCAGTCCGGGTTAGTTCCAATCAAATCATGCAAGTTAGAGTCCAAAACAAGGGCAAAAGTGTTTGGAAAAGTAGATACGAGGGAGATGTATCAACTCCCCCAAGCTTAAACCTTTGCTTGTCCTCAAGCAGTTTAGTTGACAAACTGAAAGTGATAAAGAAAAACTTTTACAAACTTTGTTTGCTCTTGTTGTTGTAAATATATCAAGCCAGCATTCAAGTTTTCAACAAATATCATGACTAACCACATTTGCAACAATTCTCAGGTCTCATGTTTACTCATATCAATAGCATAATCAACTAGCGAGCCATAATAATAAATCTCGGATGACAACACTTTCTCAAAACAATCATAATATGATATAACAAGATGATATCTCGCTAGCCCTTTCCGAGACCGCAAAACATAAATGCAGAGCACCTATAAAGATCAAGGACTGACTAGACATTGTAATTCATGGTAAAAGAGATCCAATCATAGTCAGACCCAATATAAATTAACAGTAATGAATGCAAATGACAGCTGTGCTCTCCAGCTAGTGCTTTTTAATAAGAGGGTGATGACTCAACATAAAAGTAAATAGATAGGCCCTTCGCAGGGGGAAGCAGGGATTTGTAGAGGTGCCAAAGCTCGGTTTTGAAATAGAGATAAATAATATTTTGAGCGGCATACTTTCATTGTCAACATAACAACTAAGAGATGGCAATATCTTCCATGCTACGCACATTATAGGCGGTTCCCAAACAGAATGGTAAAGTTTATACTCCCCCTCCACAACAAGCATCAATCCATGACTTGCTTGAAACAACGAGTGTCTCCAACTAGCAACAGTCCCAGGGGCGTTTTGTTTGCAATTAATTTTGATTTAGTTTGCATAAAGCATGGGACTGGGCATCCCGATGACCAGCGATTTTCTCGTGAGTGAGGAGCGGAGTCCACTCCTCTTGAGAATAACCCGCCTAACATGGAAGATAAGGGCAGCCCTAGTTGAGACATGAGCTATTCGAGCATACAAAACAGAATGTTTATTTGAAGGTTTAGAGTTTGGCACAGACAAATTTACTTGGAACGGCAAGTAGATACCGCATATAGGAAGGTATAGTGGACTCATCTGGAATAACTTTGGGGTTTAAGGGATTGGATGCACAAGCAGTATTCCCGCTTAGTACAAGTGAAGGCTAGCAAAAGACTGGGAAGCGACCAACTAGAGAGCGACAACAGCCATGAAGATGCATTAAAATTAATAAACATTGGATGCAAGCATGAGTAGGATATAATCCACCATGAACATAAATATCGTGAAGGCTATGTTGATTTGTTTCAACTACATGTGTGAACATGTGCCAAGTCAAGTCACTTTAAATCATTCAAAGGAGGATACCACCCCATCATACCACATCATAACCATTTTGATAGCATGTTGTCACGCAAGGTAAACCATTATAACTCATAGCTAATCAAGCATGGCATAAGAAACTATGATCTCTAATTGTCATTGCAAACATGTTTATTCATAACAAGCTGAATCAAGAACGATGAACTAATCATATTTAGAAAAACAAGAGAGGTCGAGTTCATATCAGCTTTTCTCATCTCAGTCAGTCCATCATATATCATCATAATTGCCTTTCACTTGTACGACCGAACGGTGTGAATAATAATAAGAGTGTATGTACATTGGACTAAGTTGGAATCTGCGAGCATTCAATAAACATGATAAGACAAGGCAATATGGGCTCTTGGTTAAATCAACAATAATGCATATAAGAGCCACTTCAACAATTTAATCATGGTCTTCTCCTATCGACCCCCAAAGAAAAGAAAAGAAATAAAACTATTTACACGGGAAAGCTCCCAACAAGCAAAAGAAGAACGGGAAATATTTTTGGGTTTTCTTTTTTACTTATTACTACTACAGCAGAAAAGTAAACTACTACTAATTTTTTTGTTTTTTCTTAAGGTTTAACAAGCACACAAGAAGAAAGCAAGAAAAACAAAATAAACTAGCATGGATATTACAATGAAAGAGTATGAGCACCGACATCTAGAAATGAGTGTGTGTGAACATAAATGTAATGTCGGTGAGAAATACGTACTCCCCCAAGCTTAGGCTTTTGGCCTAAGTTGGTTTATTGCCAGGGATAGCCTGGCTGATACCCGTAGGTGTAGCTGGGGTCGTACTGTGATGCAGCGGCTATCGCCTCCTGAGCTGCAGCATGGCGTCGGGCTGCCTCTGCCCTCCGCTAGTACTCATCTGCCTCCTCTCTGGTGATGGTATATCTTCCTTTTGTCTGAGAATCAAAGAAGGCAGGAGCAGGGAGAGTAATACGGACAACATGCCGTTTGTTAAAGATTAGTCGATATAAGAGAGGTGATTCATTCCTCTCGACAAACTGGTGAGAGACCATAGAATCAAAATCTAAATAAGTAGGGGGCAACTCCATATCACCTTCACGAACGTCCACTTCAAGAAAATTAGCTAAGTGGGTTGCATAAGTTCCTCCAAATAAATCTCCATTATATCTATTATGATGCAACCTACGTGCTACAATGGCTCCCATATGATAAGATTGGTCTCCTAACACAACACTCCTGAGTGTTGGGGAACGTAGCAGAAATTCAAAATTTTCCTACGTGTCACCAAGATCTATCTATGGAGAAACCAGCAACGAGGGGAAGAAGAGTGCATCTACATACCCTTGTAGATCGCTAAGCGGAAGCGTTCAAGTGAACGGGGTTGATGGAGTCGTACTCGCCGTGATCCAAATCACCGATGACCAAGTGCCGAACGGACGGCACCTCCGCGTTCAACACACGTACAGCCCGGTGACGTCTCCCATGCCTTGATCCAGCAAGGAGAGAGGGAGAGGTTGAGGAAGACTCCATCCAGCAGCAGCACGACGGCGTGGTGGTGGTGGAGGAGCGTGGCAATCCTGCAGGGCTTCGCCAAGCACCGCGGGAGAGGAGAAGGACTTGGGAGAGGGGGAGGGCTGCGCCAGCATAATGGTGCGGTTGCCCTCCCACCCCCTTCATATATATAGGGGCAAGGGAGAGGGGGTCGGCCCCCTCAGATCCCATCTGAGGAGGGGGCGGCGGCCAGGAGGGGTGGCTTGCCCCCCAAGGCAAGGGGGGCGCCCCCTTCTAGGGTTTCCCCAAACCCTAGGCGCCTTGGGCCCTTGTGGGGGGGCGCACCAGCCCACCCGGGGCTGGTCCCCTCCCACATGTGGCCCATGCAGCCCTCCGGGGCCGGTGGTCCCACTTGGTGGACCCCCGGGACCCTCCTGGTGGTCCCGGTACGTTACCGATAAAACCCGAAACCCTTTCGGTGACCAAAACAGGACTTCCCATATATAAATCTTTACCTCCGGACCATTCCGGAACTCCTCGTGACGTCCGGGATCTCATCTGGGACTCCGAACAACATACGGTAACCACATACAAACTTCCTTTATAACCCTAGCGTCATCGAACCTTAAGTGTGTAGACCCTACGGGTTCGGGAGTCACGCAGACATGACCGAGACGTTCTCCGGTCAATAACCAACAGCGGGATCTGGATACCCATGTTGGCTCCCACATGTTCCACGATGATCTCATCGGATGAACCACGATGTCGAGGATTCGATCAATCCCGTATACAATTCCCTTTGTCTATCGGTACGATACTTGCCCGAGATTCGATCATCGATATCCCAATACCTTGTTCAATCTCGTTACCGGCAAGTCTCTTTTACTCGTTCCGCAACACATCATCCCGTGATCAACTCCTTGATCACATTGTGCACATTATGATGCTGTCCTACCGAGTGGGCCCAGAGATACCTCTCCGTCACACGGAGTGACAAATCCCAGTCTCGATTCGTGCCAACCCAACAAACACCTTCGGAGATACCTATAGTGTACCTTTATAGCCACCCAGTTACTTGTGACGTTTTGCACACCCAAAGTATTCCTACGGTATCCGGGAGTTGCACAATCTCATGGTCTAAGGAAATGATACTTGACATTAGAAAAGCTTTAGCATACGAACTACATGATCTTGTGCTAGGCTTAGGATTGGGTCTTGTCCATCACATCATTTATCTAATGATGTGATCCCGTTATCAATGACATCCAATGTCCATGGTCAGGAAACCGTAACCATCTATTGATCAACGAGCTAGTAAACTAGAGGCTTACTAGGGACATGGTGTTGTCTATGCATCCACACATGTATCTGAGTTTCCTATCAATACAATTCTAGCATGGATAATAAATGATTATCATGAACAAGGAAATATAATAATAACCTATTTAGTATTGCCTCTAGGGCATATTCCCAACAGTCTCCCACTTGCACTAGAGTCAATAATCTAGTTCACATCGCCATGTGATTAACACTCAAAGTCACATCCCTATGTGACTAACACCCAAGAGTTCTGGGTTTGATCATGTTATGCTTGTGAGAGAGGTTATAGTCAACGGGTCTGAAACATTCAGATCTGTATGTACTTCGCAAATTTCTAAGTCATCTTGTAGATGCAACTACTACGCTACCTTTGGAGCTATTCCAAATAACTGTTCTACTATACGAATCCAGTTTACTACTCAGAATAATCTAGATTAGTGTCAAAGCTTGCATCGGCATAACCCTTTACGACGAACTCTTTTACCACCTCCATAATCGAGAAAATTCCTTAGTCCACTAGTTACTAAGGATAACTCTGACCGCTATCCTGTGATCCATTCTTGGATCACTCTTGTACCCCTTGACTGACTCATGGCAAGGCACATTTCAGGTGCGGTACACAGCATAGTATAATGTAGAGCCTATGTCTTAAGCATAGGGGACGACCTTCGTCCTTTCTCTCTATTCTGCCGTGGTGAAGCTTTAAGTCTTAACTCCGTACCTTACAACTCAGACAAGACCTTCCTTCTTTGACTGATCTATCTTGAACACCTTCAAGATCATGTCAAGGTATGTGCTCATTTGAAAATACCATTAAGCGTTTTGATCTATCCTTATAGATCTTGATGCTTAATGTTCAAGTAGCTTAATCCAGGTTTTCCATTGAAAAACTATTTTCAAATAACCCTATATGCTTTCCAGAAATTCTACATCATTTCTGATCATCAATATGTCAACAACATATACTCATCAGAAATTCTATAGTGCTCCCACTCACTTCTTTGGAAATACAAGTTTCTCATAAACTTTGTATAAACCCAAAATCTTTGATCATCTCATCAAAGTGTACATTCCAACTCCGAGATGCTTACTCCAGTCCTTAAAAGGATTGCTGGAGCTTTGCATACTTGTTAGCATCTTTCAGGATTGACAAACCCTTCCGGTTGTATCACATACAACCTTTCCTCAAGAAAATCGTCGAGGAAACAATGTTTTGACATCCTATCTGCAAGATTTCATAAATAATGCAGTAACTGCTAACATAATTCCAACAGACTCTTAGCATCGCTACGAGTGAGAAAATCTCATCGTAGTCAACTCCTTGAACTTGTCGGGAAGCATCTTAACGACAAGTCGAGCTTTCTTAATGGTGACATTTACCATCATTGTCCGTCTTCCTTTTAAAATCCATCTGTACTCAACAGCCTCACGACCATCAAGCCGTTCTGCCAAAGTCTACACTTTGTTTTCATACATGGATCCTCTCTCGGATTTTATGGCCTCGAGCCATTCATCGGAATCCGGGCCCACCATCGCTTCTCCATAACTCGTAGGTTCATTGTTGTCTAGCAACATGACTTCAAGACAGGATTACGTACCACTCTGAAGTAGTACGCATCCTTGTCATCCTACGAGGTTTGGGAGTGACTTGATTCGAAGTCTCATGATCACTATCATAAGCTTCCACTTCAATTGGTGTAGGTGCCATAGGAACAACTCCTGTGCCCTGCTACACACTAGTTGAAGTGACGGTTCAATAACCTCATCAAGTCTCCACCATCCTCCCACTCAATTCTTTCGAGAGAAACTCTTCCTCGAGAAAGGACCCGATTTGAGAAACAATCCCTATTGCTTTCGGATCTGAGACAGGAGGTATACCCAACTGTTTTGGGTGTCCTATGAAGATGCAGTTATCCGCTTTGGGTTCGAGCTTATCAGCCTGATACTTTTTCATATAAGCGTCGCCGCCCCAAACTTTTAAGAAATGACAGCTTAGGTTTCTCTAAACCATAGTTCATACGGTGTCATCTCATCGGAATTACGTGGTGCCCTATTTAAAGTGAGTGCGGTTGTCTCCAATGCCTAACCCATGAACGATAGTGGTAATTCGATAAGAGACATCATGGTACGCACCATATCCAATAGGGTGCAACTATGATGTTTGGACACACCATCACACTATGGTGTTCCAGGCGGTATTAGTTGTGAAACAATTTCCACAGTGCCAAACTCGTAACTCAGATATTTCAGATATTCATTTCTATGATCATATCATAGACATTTTATCCTCTTATCACGAAGATCTTCAACTTCATTCTGAAATTACTTGAACCATTCAATAATTCAGACTTGTGTTTCATCAAGTAAATATACTTAGTATCTACTCAAATCATCTGTGAAGTAAGAACACAATGATATCCACTGCGTGCATCAGCGCTCATTGGACCGCACACATCAAAATGTATTACCTCCAACAAGTTGCTTTCTTGTTCCATCTTACTGAAAACGAGGTCTTTCAGTCATCTTGTCCATGTGGTATGATTTGCATGTCTCAAGTGATTCAAAATCAAGTGAGTCCAAATGATCTATCTTCATGGAGTTTCTTCATGCGTACATACCAACAGACACGGTTCACATGTCTCAATCTTTTTAGAAATGAGTGAGTCCAAAGATCCATCAACATGGAGCTTCTTCATGCGTTTTATACCAATATGACTTACATGGCAGTGCCACAAGTAGGTGGTACTATCATTACTATCTTATATCTTTTGGCATGAACATGTGTATCACTATGATCGAGATTCAATAAACCATTCATTTTAGGTGCAAGACCATTGAAGGTATTATTCAAATAAACAGAGTAACTATTATTCTCTTTAAATGAACATCCGTATTGCGATAGACATAATCCAATCATGTCTATGCTCAACGCAAACACCAAATAACAATTATTTAGGTTTAACACCAATCTCGATGGTAGAGTGAGCGTGCGATGCTTGATCATATCAACCTTGGAAACACTTCCAATACATATCGTCAGCTCACCTTTAGCTAGTCTCCGTTTATTCCGTAGCTTTTATTTCGAGTTACTAACACTTAGCAACCGAACCGGTATCTAATACCCTGATGCTACTAGGAGTACTAGTAAAGTACACATTCACATAATGTATATCCAATATACTTCTATCGACAGCCTTCTCATCTACCAAGTATCTAGGGTAATTCTGCTCCAGTAGCTGTTCCCCTCATTACAGAAGCACTTAGTCTCGGGTTTGGGTTCAACCTTGGGTTTCTCCACTAGAGCAGCAGCTGATTTGCCGTTTCATGAAGGATCCCTTCTTGCCCTTGCCCTTCTTGAAACTAGTGGTTTTACTAACCATCAATAATTGATGCTCCTTCTTGATTTCTACTTTTCGCGGTGTCAAACATCGCGAATATTTCAAGGATCATCATATCCATCCCTGATATAGTTCATCACAAAGCTGTAGCATCTTGGTGGCAATGACTTTGGAAAAACATCACTATCTTATCTGGAAGATCAACTCCCACTCGATTCAAGTGATTGTTGTACTCAGACAATCTGAGCACAAGCTCAACGATTGAGCTTTTCTCCCTTAGTTTGCAGGCCAAGAAAATCGTCGTAGGTCTTATACCTCTTGACGTGGGCACGAGCCTGAAATCCCAATTTCAGCCCTCGAAACATGTTCTGCGACTTTACAAAAAATGTCTTTGGTGCCTCAATTCTAAACCACTTATCATTACTGAACTATCATGTAGTCATCAAAACGTGTATGTCAGATGTTCGCAACATCCACAGACCACGTTCGAGGTCCAGCACACCGAGCATTGCATTAAGGACATAAGCCTTCTATTTTCCGCATAATTGCTACTATCAACTTTCAACTATATTTTCTCTAGGAACGTATCTAAACAGTAGAACTAAAGCGCGAGCTAACGACATAATTTGCAAAGATCTTTTGACTATGTTCAGGATAATTAAGTTCATCTTATGAACTCCCACTCAGATAGACATCCCTCTAGTCATCCAAGTGATTACATGATCCGAGTCAACTAGTCCGTGTCTGATCATCACGTGAGACGGACTAGTCAACGTCGGTGAACATCTTCATGTTGATCGTATCTCCATACGACTCATGCTCGACCTTTCGGTCTTCTGTGTTCCGAGGCCATGTCTGTACATGCTAGGCTCGTCAAGTCAACCTAAGTGTTTGCATGTGTTCCGAGGCCATGTCTGTACATGCTAGGCTCGTCAACACCCGTTGTATTCGAACGTAAGAATCTATCACACCCGATCATCACGTGGTGCTTCGAAACGACGAACTTTCGCAACGGTGCACAGTTAGGGGGAACACTTTCTTGAAATTTTAACGAGGGATCATCTTATTTACTACCGTCGTTCTAAGCAAATAAGATGCAAAAACATGATAAACATCACATGCAATCAAATAGTGACATGATATGTCCATCATCACTTTGCTCGTTTTGATCTCCATCTTCGGGGCTCCATGATCATCATCGTCACCGGCATGACACCATGATCTCCATCATCATGATCTCCATCATCGTGTCTTCATGAAGTTGTCACGTCAACTATTACTTCTACTACTATGGCTAACTCTTTAGCAATAAAGTAAAGTAATTACATGACGTTTATGTTAACACGCAGGTCATAAATAAATTAAAGACAACTCCTATGGCTCCTGCCGGTTGTCATACTCATCGACATGCAAGTCGTGATTCCTATTACAAGAACATGATCAATCTCATACATCACATATATCATTCATCACATCCTTTTGGCCATATCACATCACATGGCATACCCTGCAAAAACAAGTTAGACGTCCTCTAATTGTTGTTTGCATGTTTTACGTGGCTGCTATGGGTTTCTAGCAAGAACGTTTCTTACCTACGCAAAACAACAACGTGATATGTCAATTGCTATTTACCCTTCATAAGGACCCTTTTCATCGAATCCGATCCGACTAAAGTGGGAGAGACTGGCACCCGCTAGCCACCTTATGCAACTAGTGCATGTCAGTCGGTGGAACCTGTCTCACGTAAGTGTACGTGTAAGGTCCGTCCGGGCCGCTTCATCCCACAATGCCGCCGAATCAAGATTGACTAGTAACGGTAAGCATATTGAACAAAATCAACGCCCACAACTACTTTGTGTTCTACTCGTGCATGGAATCTACGCAATAAACCTGGCTCTGATACCACTGTTGGGGAACGTAGCAGAAATTCAAAATTTTCCTACGTGTCACCAAGATCTATCTATGGAGAAACCAGCAACGAGGGGAAGAAGAGTGCATCTACATACCCTTGTAGATCGCTAAGCGGAAGCGTTCAAGTGAACGGGGTTGATGGAGTCGTACTCGCCGTGATCCAAATCACCGATGACCAAGTGCCGAACGGACGGCACCTCCGCGTTCAACACACGTACAGCCCGGTGACGTCTCCCATGCCTTGATCCAGCAAGGAGAGAGGGAGAGGTTGAGGAAGACTCCATCCAGCAGCAGCACGACGACGTGGTGGTGGTGGAGGAGCGTGGCAATCCTGCAGGGCTTCGCCAAGCACCGCGGGAGAGGAGAAGGACTTGGGAGAGGGGGAGGGCTGCGCCAGCACAATGGTGCGGTTGCCCTCCCACCCCCTTCATATATATAGGGGCAAGGGAGAGGGGGCCGGCCCCCTCAGATCCCATCTGAGGAGGGGGCGGCGGCCAGGAGGGGTGGCTTGCCCCCCAAGGCAAGGGGGGCGCCCCCTTCTAGGGTTCCCCCAAACCCTAGGCGCCTTGGGCCCTTGTGGGGGTGCGCACCAGCCCACCTGGGGCTGGTCCCCTCCCACATGTGGCCCATGCAGCCCTCCGGGGCCGGTGGTCCCACTTGGTGGACCCCCGGGACCCTCCTGGTGGTCCCGGTACGTTACCGATAAAACCCGAAACCCTTTCGGTGACCAAAACAGGACTTCCCATATATAAATCTTTACCTCCGGACCATTCCGGAACTCCTCGTGACGTCCGGGATCTCATCTGAGACTCCGAACAACATTCGGTAACCACATACAAACTTCCTTTATAACCCTAGCGTCATCGAACCTTAAGTGTGTAGACCCTACGGGTTCGGGAGTCACGCAGACATGACCGAGACGTTCTCCGGTCAATAACCAACAGCGGGATCTGGATACCCATGTTGGCTCCCACATGTTCCACGATGATCTCATCGGATGAACCACGATGTCGAGGATTCGATCAATCCCGTATACAATTCCCTTTGTCTATCGGTACGATACTTGCCCGAGATTCGATCATCGATATCCCAATACCTTGTTCAATCTCGTTACCGACAAGTCTCTTTTACTCGTTCCGCAACACATCATCCCGTGATCAACTCCTTGATCACATTGTGCACATTATGATGATGTCCTACCGAGTGGGCCCAGAGATACCTCTCCGTCACACGGAGTGACAAATCCCAGTCTCGATTCGTGCCAACCCAACAGACACCTTCGGAGATACCTGTAGTGTACCTTTATAGCCACCCAGTTATGTTGTGACATTTGGCACATCCAAAGTATTCCTACGGTATCCGGGAGTTGCACAATCTCATGGTCCAAGGAAATGATACTTGACATTAGAAAAGCTTTAGCATACGAACTACATGATCTTGTGCTAGGCTTAGGATTGGGTCTTGTCCATCACATCATTTATCTAATGATGTGATCCCGTTATCAATGACATCCAATGTCCATGGTCAGGAAACCGTAACCATCTATTGATCAACGAGCTAGTAAACTAGAGGCTTACTAGGGACATGGTGTTGTCTATGCATCCACACATGTATCTGAGTTTCCTATCAATACAATTCTAGCATGGATAATAAACGATTATCATGAACAAGGAAATATAATAATAACCTATTTATTATTGCCTCTAGGGCATATTTCCAACACTGAGAATGCTAAGGTCAGGGACACACATGTGACATGCTTCATCTTTAGCATTTATGCACCTACCTATGAAGAGAGCAAAATAATGTATAGCAGGAAAGTGAATGCTCCCTATGGTAGCTTGCATTATATCTCTAGATTCCCCTATGGTTATACCAACAAGAAAGTCTCTAAATTCAGATTTACGGGGATCAACAGTACTACCCCATTGTGGAAGTTTGCAAGCAAAAGTAAATTCCTCTAAGTCCATGGTATAAGATTTATCATAAAGATCAAACATGACTGAAGGAGAATTATGCGAAGATGAAAACTCAAACCTCCTCACAAATAAACTAGTGAGATCATGATACTGTGGGCATTTGTCTGCCTCAAACTCCACAAGATCGGCATTACGCAAATATGCGTTAAATTCTTCTTTGATTCCTGCTCGATCCATAAAATTTTCTGAAGGCCATTCACAGGGCCGCACTGGAGCGTCCCTTGGGGGCTCCTCATCAGTATCACGCATTGCAAGCCTGGGGCTGTGCTTCCTTGAAGAACCACCTTGGAACATCTTCCTAAGCATATTGTTTTATCTGAAAAATTTATGAAATTTTTAGTTACTTCAAACAAAAGTGAACCAAGCTCAACAAAATTGATAGCAACTACTCCTACAAGTGCCTAGAGCCTATATCAAGCATTAGAACTACTTGGAACCATATAAATTTGACATGCAAGCTCAAGAACATGGTCACCTATGCAGCACAAATTTGCAATGAATAAAGCACTAGAACAAAAACTAATTGGACCAATGGAGGAGTCACATACCAAGGAACAATCTCCCCAAGCAGTTTTGCAAGAGGTGCTTTTAGCAACGAGATCGAAAATCACAGCAAAGTGAGCTAGAACTCGTGCTTGAGCTGGTTATTCGTGTTTGTGGGAGGAAGAAGAAGAGGATGGGTGCAGGAATAAGTGGAGGAGGGCCACCGTGGGCTCACGAGGCAGGGGGCGCGCCGTCCACCCTCGTAGCCAGGTGGCAGCTCCCCCCGCGGTGTTTTCAGTACCATAAATCCTCAAATATTCCCGAAAAAATCATATTAAATTGGCATGGCATTTGGAGGACTTTTATTTTCGGTGTATTTTTATATTGCACTGATAAATCAGGAAACAGACAGAAAAATACTATTTTTACTTTATTTCAACTAAATAACAGAAAGTATAAAGAGGGTACAGAAGGTTGTGCCTTCTAGTTTCATCCATCTCTTGCTCGCCAAAAGGAATCCACTAACAAGGTTGATCAAGTCTTGTTAATAAACTCATTCCGAATAACATGAAACCGGAGAATTTTCGAATAACACTAAGTTACCTCAACGGGGATATGCACATCCCCAATAATAAGAATATCATATTTCTTCTTGACAGTAGGAAGAGGAAATTCAAAACCTCCAAATATAATCGATGGAATTTTTCCAATAGAGTTGATACTATGAACTTGAGGTTGTTTCCTCGGAAAGTGTACCGTATGCTCATTACCATTAACATGAAAAGTGACATTGCCTTTGTTGCAATCAATAACAGCCCCTGCACTATTAAGAAAAGGTCTTCCAAGAATAATAGACATACTATCGTCCTCGGGAATATCAAGAATAACAAAGTCCGTTAAAATAGTAATGTTTGCAACCACAGCAGACACATCCTCACAAATACCGACAGGTATGGCAGTTGATTTATCAGCCATTTGCAAAAATATTTCAGTAGGTGTCAACTTATTCAAATCAAGTCTACGATATAAAGAGAGGGGCATAACACTAACACCGGCTCCAAGATCACATAAAGCAGTTTTAACATAATTTCTTTTAATGGAGCATGGTATAGTAGGTACTCCTGGATCTCCAAGTTTCTTTGGTATTCCACCCTTCAAAGTGTAATTAGCAAGCATGGTGGAAATTTCAGCTTCCAGTATCTTTCCTTTATTTGTAACAATATCTTTCATATACTTAGCATAAGGATTCATTTTGAGCATATCAGTTAATCGCATACGCAAAAAGATAGGTCTAATCATTTCAGCAAAGCGCTCAAAATCCTCATCATCCTTTTTCTTGGATGGTTTGGGAGGAAAAGGCATGGGTTTCTGAACCCATGGTTCTCTTTCTTTACCATGTTTCCTAGCAACAAAGTCTCTCTTATCATAACGTTGATTCTTTGATTGTGGGTTATCAAGATCAACAGCAGGTTCAATTTCTACATCATTGTCATTACTAGGTTGAGCATTATTATGAACATCATCATTAAGATTTTCACTAGGTTCATGTTCATTACCAGATTGTGTTTCAGCATCAGACATAGATATATCATTTGGATTATCGGGTGGTTCAGCAATAGGTTCACTAGAAGTTTGCAAAGTCCTATCATTTTTCTTTTTCTTCATTTTAGAAGAACTAGGTGCATCAATATTATTTCTCTGAGAATCTTACTCGATTCTCTTAGGGTGGCCTTCAGGATACAAAGGTTCCTGAGTCATTCTACCAGTTCTAGTAGCCACTCTAACAACATAATCATTTTTCTTACTATTCATTTCATTGAGCAAATCATTTTGAGCTTTAAGTACTTGTTTTACTTGAGTGGTAACCATAGAAGCATGTTTGCTACCAAGTTTAAGTTCACCTCTAATATTAGCCATATAATCACCCAAGTGTTTAATCATATAAGCATTTTGTTTTAATTGTCTACCAAAATAAGCATTGAAGTCTTCTTGCTTAAACATAAAGTTATCAAACTCATCCAAGCACTGACTAGCAATTTTAGTAGGAGGGATTTCAGCTTTATCATACCTATAGAGAGAATTTACCTTTACTACCTGTGTCAGGATGTCAGGATCAGGAGGTTCTTCAATAGGTAATGGATCAAGATCATATGTTTCTTCAACAGGCGGTAAATTACTCTGCAAAAAAAATACACTTCCGTGATGATACGTGTTTGTCACAGTAGGTCGCGTTTTTTGTCATGCATGTACATCCATGACAAATTTATGACAGAATCAAGATAGTCATACCCGTGCTGTCGTAGAAGTGTTCCATGACATTACCAAAATTATCATCACGGAAGTGTCCACTTCCATGACGATAAATTGCGCGTCACAGAAGTGCTTTCGTCAAGGGTGACCGACACGTGGCATCCACCGTAACGGAACACCGTTAAGCTATCGGGTCGGGTTTTCGATCCGATAACCCGTTAACAGCCCCGACCAATGGGAAATTTCCACGTGTAAAATTCTTACTGGCCGGACGAAACACGTGTCAGCTCATCAGTGGGTCAGATAGGCATCTATGATACGTTGACACGTGGCACGGCCCAACAGAGGCCCATTCCTGTGAAAAGGTCGTCCCGTTTGACTTGGTCAAAAGGTGGCGGGCCGGCCCATGTAAAGCCTGTTAACGACATGTTCGCATATAGCCCATTTACAGCCCGCTAACCCAAGGCCCGTTACACCCTATCCGAATTAGGCCCAGTAGCATCATCTGGGCCACCCAATATGATTCCAGCCCGTTTTCACTTCTGGCCCATGTATGGCCCATGATGTCTTTCGACCCATATGAGGCCCTATGTAACTCTTGGCCTATTAACGGCCCGTGGTGAAACTGGCCCGTAATGAACAGTGTATCACTTTACACCCATTAACGACCCGTGGTGAAACTGGCCCGTAATGAACAGTGTATCACTTTATACCCATTAACGGCTCGTTATTCCGTTGGGCCATTTCTAGCCCATGTTATCTTTCGGCCTTCTCAGAGCCCATTTATTCTTGGGCTCATTTCCAGCATTCGTTTACTTACGACCCGTTATTGTCATTTTCTGCTTGTGGGCCAAATTCAGCCCGTGGTTACAGTCGGCCCGTTTGTGGTCCGTTAATACGTTGGGCCGTTTTCATAGCATCATCAAATACGGCCTATTAACGATGGCCCGTTATGGTCGGCCCATGAACGGACGATTCCAACTCTAGCCCGTTTACGGCCATAATGTGGCCTGTTATTGGCCCATGTTTGGCCATCGATCATACTGCCCGTATAAGGCCCATTGATGATACGGCCCGTAGAAGGCCCATTGTTTCTACGGCCCGTAGAAGGCCCACTGTTTCTACGGCCCGTAGGAGGCCCAGTTTCACTACAGTAAATATTAGCCCATGGTTATTGTGGCCTAGTTTTAAAAAATAGGTTATTGCAGCCACTAACAAACCGCAGAAAAAGAACTGCAATAACTAGAAGCAAACAAATAAACAAGACAACAAGGAAATAAATAAGCAAGCAACTTACGCTAGGCTATCACGGCTATCACACATATTACATCCACTGGGCATCAAAGTTCGCCACCGGTGCAAATAAACGTGCCGACAAAAGAATATACAAAACTGAGAGCACTTCAGAAGGCACTAGGCCTGGCCAGGTTGGCCCCCCAAACAGCTGAAGAAGCTGAGTAGACCTCAGTTGTGTCAACGATAGATGCATCAACACTAGATTTAAGGCATGATGGTGTGCACGGAAGTCCTCTGACATCTTCGTTGCATCTTTGACTTCAAGTCGAAGCTGAGCTGAAGCAAGCCTTTCCGCTTTAAGTTGAGGCTGAAGAAGTTGAACTAATTGAGGCAGCGACTGCACAGAGGTTGTCTCACACCTGCTGGTGAGTAGCTTCAACTTAGTGTCTTCATCAAGACAGGACCTTGGGGTCATCTCGCTGTCCTCAAGATGGTTTGGCTCACTATCTTCCCTAAAGTTCTGCCTGGCGTAAGAGATACGAGTCTGAAAGAGAAACAAGGAGACACGTAACAGGTTTCACAATTATATAAGCAAATAAATGGATTTGTTCTGCATAAGGAACATATTTTTGCAACTACAATTTGAAACTGGTAGTTGTTGCAAACATCCAATCAGATGTAAACAACAAAGCAAACAACATTGGAGGAAATGATGCCTATCCTAATCTATACTAGAACAAAGTTTGAAGGCTTGAGAAAGATGAACTTACATTACATGTTAACACGGGCTGGACAAAGCCCTTCTCCATGTTGATGGAAGGATAATTCAATAAATTCCCCAAAGAAAATTCTTTATGAGCGTTGCCATTATTCTACATTTTGCAAAGAGTAAATATAGATCAAATAATATTGGAAGAAACAGAGGATAATGAAGCTCAGGTGCAGACTGATGATATATAATCAAATAGCAATTAATTAAGTACAGCGTTACAAGACAAAAGGGAGAGAGGTACTGAGAAGAGTAATGCAGAGCCCATTATTGTTTTGAGATTGTATGATCCTTTGAGCAAGGAGATTCATCTGAAATTAGTTTTTATACAAGAGAGAAGGTAAGGCACAAGCAGAAATTTAGGAGTTCAAATTTTGAATTGATATCATAGACAGTACCTGACGCTGGGCTCCCAGCAGTTCTAATAGGGGTTTGACCACTGGAGTAGGGGTAAAGTGTGGTATAGTTGGGCCTGTGTTTTCTGTGGCTGCTGATCTATCTGATTTAACATGTACCACTACCTTTTCCAAATACCTAGTTTGTACTCCTTGAGGATCTGCACTCACCCTCTTCCTTTTGGACATCTATTACAAAAGAACAACATTTGACTGAAAAAACATAGTGTGACGACACATGGAATTGGTACAGAAAATGGATAGGTATGGCATATACTCATATATGATGCTTAAACTAAGAAGATGGTGTAATAAAGTAGAAGTAATGCAAGAGGTCAGAAGCAAAATATGTGCGACCAATACAACTTTGCAAAGTTAGAGCAAGCACCTTGATGGGTGAATAAGATAGGCCATCCTCCACCATGCCAAGTTTGTTAGGCAGTGGATCGTTCTGCAATATTCCTCTCGTGCGCCCATTCTCATATTCATTTTGATAATGTTCAATATCTGACATGCATGAAAACATAAAAACAAGTGAGATTTTCTTTGTAATGCAGAAGTGATTCTAATCCAATACTGCCTCCCTGCAAACCCCTTTGTGCTATCTCTGCAATTCTTTTAAAAGATGCCATGCATGCTGTAATTTGTTGTGTGCATTAATATAATGTGGCCTACTACTCAAAATGTGAGAGCTCCAGAAGTGATGACACTTCGCAGATGATAGCTTCAACATATCGTAAAGAAGAACAAGTCGACCTGACCTGACAGATTCAAAATATACTAAGGGAGAACAACTCAACCTGACCAGTCGACCGCAAGAGAAGAATACCATCTTAAAGAAGAGCAGAAGAGCAAGCAGATTGAAGATATTACAAGTCTTTTAATACAATGTCGGTTGGCCACCCATGATGAACCAGAGCGCACAGAGAAATACTATTCTTTCCGGTCTCTCCATATGTGGCTCACATGCATTTCGAAACTGAAGTAGGAACATTTAGCTAACCAATTAAACATCTCTCAGTTTTACTAATATCAGCAATAATATCAGATATGAATTTGTACAACAAAGCTTGTTTAGCTCGATGGGTGGAGCAGTGCTATTACGACACAAACCACGTAGGCTGATTGTGGTCATCATAAAATGGGGAAAACATAAGCATGATGAGTACAGTGTTGACCGTGGCAGTGGGATGGCAGATCTGAAGCTGCAAACCGCGCAAAGGATAGTTAGCAACCGATGTTTGCTTTGAAATAACAACTAAGATTTGGTATGGACAAGAAATTACGGTCAACAAGTGACAAAGAAATGCAATTATGCTGTCTCTCTATATGTCGCGACATGCATTTGGAAACTCTAGTGGGACCTTTATCTAACCAATTAAATGTGTCGGTTAACTAATATCAGTATCATATCACAATCATATTTGAACAACTAAGCTTTCGAATTCTGAGTGTTGTGTTGTTTAGCTTGAAGGGTGGAGTAATGCTAGTACGACATAAAGAACCTACGCAGATCATAGTAGAGTAGATAAAAGGGGAAAACCCTAAGCATCAAGAGAAAAATCAGGAAAGTGGAACTAGCTGGACCAGTGGGTGGCGCACATGCTTTTTGAAACGAATATAGGAACATTAGGTGACCAATTAAACGTTCTCTGTTTTAGTGATATGAGCATCATATCAGATTCGTATTTCAACACGTAAGCTTTGGGTTGAGGTCTTGAGGAGCAGTGCTAGCACGACACGAAGCACCTACGATGATGGTAGTGAATATAAAGGGGGAAACCATAAGCTTTACGAGTATAGTGCCCATGCCATGGCGGATCTGAAGGTGCAAATCGGACAAAGCTACTTCGCAACCAATGTTTGCTTTCAACTAGCCACTACGATTTGGTACAGACAAGAAAAGTACAATAAACAAATTACGATCTATTTTCCGGGTGAGATCAATAACTTAAGCACATATGGAAGAGTACCACCTCTCTTGCGACGCCGTGTAGGCCTACGCTGATACGTTGAGGGTGCTGAGGGTGCGATGGTTGTCGGTGGCGGGGAAGAAGACTTTAGACGGCAGACGGCCGGGTCGGGGATATATCATGTTGCCATGGACGAGGCGGTCGTAGGAGCGGCAACGACAAGGTGGACGACGGTGCCGATGAAGCGAGAGAAGGCGATGAAAGGATCCTGGTCCAGCGTCGTGGATGAGAGACGTCCATCTCTTGCAGTGGACGACGGGGTAGGGGTAGCGGCTCCGGCAAGGTGGAGGATGGGGTGGCGGACGGAGGAGGCTGGCCGCAGTGCGGAGGTTGTCGTGCCGCCGATGGTGTATGAATGGGGAAATGGAGGGGAGGGGGATCTCAAACTTTGGGACACGCTTCTCTGAAATGGGGGAAAGTTACGAACTTATCCCCCGTTTAAAATTTCAGACATCGCGTCGGTTGGGGATAGGACGATAATCTCGCATCTCCCAAATATTTGCCGGTAACTATTTCGGGCGAGGAGAGGGTGTTTTGCCGCCCACGGTTGGCGCCCACGGTGTATGAACGAGACTGACAGGTAGGGCGGTTGTGTCACGTCTGATGGAAGTTACACATTTGCCCCTATTTAAAATATTAGCCTACATCGATTTCGGGCGAGGAGTGGGTGTTTTGCCGCCCACGGTTGGCGCCCACGATGTGAGAATAGGGCTGGCAGGTAGGGCGGTTGTGTCATGTCTGATGGAAGTTACACATCTGCCTCTATTTAAAATATAAGCCTACATCAATTTCGGACGAGGAGAGTTTGTTTTGCCGCCCACCGTGTATGAATGGGGAAATGGAGGAAGAGACACATGTCTTTCGGACGAGCTTGAATCAAATGTGTTTTGCCGCCCACGTTTGGCGCCCACCGTTTCTGAATGGGCTCAGAGGCCGTCGTGTCACGTCTGATTGAAGTTACTAGTCTACCCCTATCGACAGCAGTGTAAATCCTGTCGATAAGGATTTCAAGTGTCAGGGGTAGACAATAATTTCCATCTCGCAAACACTTGCTTCGGGCAGCCCACAAATTATAGTGGGTGTTTAGCCGCTTCGTTCAAAATTTGGGAGAATTAGCATTCACGTTTTCCCTGGGACCTGGCAAACTAAATTCAAATCCAATTTGTATTCGATTACGAATATCCACAGATAATTATACGTTTTTTATTTATTTATTCAAAACCACAACAAAGATTTATTCCACCTTTATATATGACTATGATTTAGAAATGCCGTGATCTTCGAATTCAGCAGGTTGAATACACTCTGAGTCAAACAGTTATTTCATCCAATACAGTATGCTCACACGAAAAACAGTTCACCTTATGTCAATCATACAAGTACTGAGGATTACCTCGCCTAAAAAATTCGGATTATTACAACACATGGACAACATAGGGGGTCTTGCAACATAATCCATTCAGAGACACGACACAACATGCAAGTACAATAATCTAATGAAAAGTTTTCAACTGGTATCTAAAGAAGAACCGGGATTATCTTGGGCTTCAGATAGCAGAAACAGCAGGACCTCCTCTGTCTTCAAATGCAACATTCTTGCTTCCTCCAATTCTTGGGTTGCTTGCATAATGCGTGCCGCTAATTCCGTAATTTCCAGCCTCAAGATAAAGATTACCTCATTCATGGCAGCCACACCATCTCTTTCTGCCTCTTGTAGAGCCTCAAGCACTATAATATCTGTGCTCAGACTGCTCTCCGGCGGTGTTGCCTCTGAACGGCTACCATCTGGTAACATGGATGGCGCACTGCTTCCACAAATAGATTCTGGGGTTGTACATTGTGTCCTAGTGTGAACGGCATCCTGAAAGGTTTCCGCTGGACATCAGTAAGAGATAGTTATCGTATGATCCAGGCAGTAAGCTTACATGGTAAACGATGGACGAATTACTGCCGAGCATGGCAAACTATATTTAAATGGTTCGAAGCAGCATCAGCCGAAAAGAAATTAAAATGGTAAGATGAAACTAGGTATGTAAGTGGCAAATAAACAAAATCCGCCAGTCCCATCTAGTTAGTTTTTGCTACCTCCCTAGTTCATTTTCCTCAAAAAAAAACAAAAACTCTTTTGAACTATCATACCACTAGTGGACTTTAATCGGGATTAAACCGGACCCAGTTGACATCCCTAGTTGAAAGGGAGTGTACAACCGCTATATTTAAGTTGCCAAGGCATCTAAGCAGTTGAAATAATCTGAGAAAGCGCTTAACAGTGTGGCCTCATATAAACTACGAAGACAGTCTTGTGATGAAGTTGAGAGGAAAAGTTAAGGACTCAAATGAAATAGGCATGCATTTCTTTACGGTAGTACAGCAGGCACTGCTGACATATTGGCCAACTCAGGTATAGCGTAACAACAAATAAGCATCTGAATCAAGCAATACAGCAAAGCAGACAACTGAACTATTTGTAATTCGGTAGGATTACACGTTGAGGGCACAAGCCAAGAAAGCAGCCCACTCGCATTACATTTCACATGTACTAAAACACACTGGCTTACCATATGTTGCTGTGAAGCCTAGCTGCTGTTGCAATGTTCGTTGAAGATATCGTCAGCATCCCGTGGTTGCAAATCTAGTTGTTGTAGTTTATTCTGCACCATCTATTTAGGTAAAATTAATTTTAATCGCATGCACTGGTCCGAATTGATCATCAATGGTTCATCTAAACTAATGAAAGAAGGGTGTGTGCATACACGACAATAGGCCCTCCGATTCTTTTTACTTTGCGTATAACTTTTTCTTAGTTTTCTCGTATTAGTCTGCGCGTTGCTGATTCCTAGCGCTGGTTTCCTTTTGTGCCCTGCCCCATCCGCCTCTGCCCTAATTAATTCGCAAATTAGTCCAGAAAAATTAAACCAGTGCCCTCCTTGGTATGCGGGTCAAGAGTTATGCACAGAGTAAATAGAATCGGAGGGAGTATATCTGCTTCCCTCTATTTTTATGCTTGTTCGAGGTGCCAGCCCCAAAAGAACAAATATTTTGCTTGATGGGGTTGGCAGCTCCATAATTAATAGAAGCATCAAATTAGTCATGCAACTTGGGAAGATCAAGAACACACAAACAAGTAATGAACAGAGGCTCGGAGCAGTGATGTAATAGCTAGCATCAGAAAATGTAGGGTAAAACGAACAAAAAGTAGCGGAACCACATGCTAGTTTACTGATGTGTAATTAAGCATAGAGAACATTAAGCAGTCTGATGGAACCAACAGGTGGCATCAGAACAAAACTAAAGCATATTAACTATATGTGCACTGGTATGTAATTTAGCACATGTAACATGTTCACTGCCAGAAGTATGGCCCTACAGGTGCAAGCAGAATAACGCGTCTCATGAAAAACTGAATGATGCCCTGAAGAAATTCAAAGGTGTGGTGCTTATGCTAGGAAAGTGAACGTAGGCGCCGGCCGTTGGATAATAGTACCTGATTCTCGGCGACGTATGGGTATCGTTGTCATACTTGATAGCTAAGGATCGTCGATGGTGCTCGTGTTGCGGTTGAGTTTGGGCCGGCTGTCGCCGTCGCTGAAGCGGCTCCGGTGCTACGGTTGCGGCGCGTGTCGACATACAAGAAAGCTCACCTGTAGTAAGTGAACAGTTGCACGATAAAGAGAAAACCGAAGGAGTACAAATCGAAATAACCTGATGAGGCTGCGGCGTTGGTAAAGCAGGGCCGGTGGAGTTAAATATGGCGTCCCTAGAGCGGGTCCGGTGCAGTGGACGAAGGCTTAGGCGGGCGCGTTGTACAGTGCTTTCGGTGAGGCAGATATGTTGCGGCGGACGAGGGCTTGTATGAAGGCCAGCGAAGGGGCGGACGAGGGAGTCAGTGAAGGGCCTACGCTGTGGTGGACGAGGGTGCCGGTTAAGCAGATCCGGTGCGGTGGACCATGATGGTGGTCAAGGAGATCTGGAGCGGTGGACAAGCCAGTCGCTGAAGCGGCTCCGGTGATGTGGTGAGTTGGCAGTTGGGGGTTCCAAGGTGCGGAAGGTAGATCCGGCGGGGTGTGAGGTCCACCGCTGCGGCGGAGGACTAGATTCGGCGGCTTGCCGTGGTTGGGGGTCGGGGAGGGGAAGGGGAGGGGCTCTGGGGAAGAATGTTGGGGGCAAAGAGGGGAAAACAATGGAGTTATCAAAGCAGCCCTTTTCCGTTCATGTGGCAGGGGTAAAACCGGAATATTGCAGGGCTAAACTTTCGGGCGTGTGATATTTCGATGTGAGCGGGAAGTTTGAAAGCTTTTGGCGCCTAAAATTATAAGTATTCTTCTCTCGTACGGCCCACTATGATATCATGGCCGACAATTTGTTTGTTTTGCACGCAAAAAAAATGTGCAAGTTTTGAAAATCAATGTCTCCAACTCGAAACTTAGGTTGTCCATTCAATTCAAATATGGATCATTGAGCTACTACAAGCAAATACCATCATACGGTCCAATTCAAATGAAATTCCAAATGTGTTTATCCTAAATATGATGACAAAAGCAAAAATGTGTATGTGTATGAATAAAGTGGATGATTATAACGTTTGAACATGCCCGTATGTGTATATCTCTAGGTTTGATATATGAATTTGAAATCACGAAATCCCGGCTTAAAAAATGTACCTCCGTTTAAATGAATTACAAAAGCTAATGATGGAGTCGAATTCCAAAATTCCAATCTTAGGTTTTTAATTCTGGTACATCGGTATATCACGCATGTTCAAAAGTATCGTTATTTCATGGTACAAACTGTGAAACAAATTGATCAACCATGAGTGCACAATATCTCAATTACGCTAAAGTCCCTCAAATATAGACACCTCACTCTTTATATGAAGTCACCCCCCCACCACACACACACACACACACACACATAAAGAAGTCATTCTCTCCCCCAAACACCAACACACGAGCACATTAACACCCCTCTCTCTTGTAAAGTCCGGACCCCAACATACGTCTCTATCACTTTGTCTCTCGGGCATGCACACATCTCTTCCCTCACTCTCTAGGTCTCCCGCTATCTCTCTTACCCAAGCACACGCACTATGTAGAATGTATATTTCCCATACACACAAAACGTCGCCCCAAACGTCTATCTCCCTAGTTATGTGGTTCTCGCGCACTCACCTACCCCCGCTGCAAACAAGCACACTTTGTCTCCTTGTGCACCACTCTCCTGTTTCTATCTCTCCCACATGCGGACCCGCCCCAGCTCCTTCCCTGTATACATATATGTCGTGACTCTTTGCATAGCTCCCTAATGTATAATCGTTCTCGATTTCGCACATTGTTCTCTACACCATCTATTCTAGATCTCTCATGAAGTCCCTATCACACACACGATGACTCGCTTCCCTTGCGTCTCCGTTCATAGGCCAATTTCGGACAACATCAACATTCTCTCCCTATCTATACGCCATTTATGGACACAAACGACCCCTCTCGCCCCTCTCTTCCCCTCTCTCTCTCTCCGTCGCTAGCTCTCTCTTTCTCTAGCTCTCACACCCCTCTCCCACACACACACTCGATGTCTCTTCCAAATAGTCTGCTACCCCCGCCCGCACCCGTGCTATCTCGCTACTACACATGTCACACCATTCCCCCTTCCCTTATACTAGGTTTACATCATCAGTGGTCTCTCTACTCCACATACACTCCCTCCCTCTCACACACAAACGCGTGCACAAACACACACAGACACGCACAAACACCCATTTACCTGGATCCTCATCTCTCCTCATGTTCGCATGTGTATCTCACACACTCACTCTCTAATTATGTATACGTGTCTCCACGTTACACAACACAAAGCCCCATGTACATGTCTCTCTCTATCCTCCACACACATAGACACAAAGAATCTGTTATCATTGCCTCAGTCTCTAACATATCACACAGCACACACACACACACTCTCTCTCTCTCTCTCTCTCTCTCTCTCTCTCTCGCAAACACGCTCAACAAGGGTTTCCCCATGAATAACTTACCGCCTATTCATGAACAGTCGTGGCAGTACGGCGAACACGAGACGTGAAAAATAATAAATCTACACGTGCTTAGACCACCTAGTATGACTACTAGGACTAGAGCAAGCCAAAAAGCGCGCCGCCGTCACCCCCTCCTTGTCGGCGACGGGAAAATCTTCATTTTACACATTCGAGAAGTTATTGTGCTAAGGCCCCACATGCCGAGGCGTTGAATAGAATGTAGATGCTAATTTACGGAAGCAAGTATCAATAATACGTTTGTATCTCCATACTTATATTTCTTCTCTTATAAAAAACCGAGTTGGTGATGATGGTACGTGTGCCATCTTGCAATATAGACCGTCCGATCTATATCTGACGGATGGAAATTAAACTAAAAGATACCCGCACCCCTCTCCACATTTGCAGACAAGGCCTTCCCTCGTTCATCCTTATCTCCAACAAACCTCATTGTTGAGCAATTAAGAAAGGAAGCCTCTGGAACAAACTGGCCTGGTGGCCGCTGCCGGTGTCGTCAATCCCCATGCCTCTGCTCAGTCCGACCACCAACCACCACCACACCCCACTCCTCTTCACCTTATCTCTTATTTCTCGAGATATCATTAGTTTTTACACATGGGATTACTCCCGCAGGGGTCAATCACAACAAGTGTTTTATAAAAAAAAATGCATCTTGATGTTCCGTGCAATGCACGGATCTTGCTAGTACTCCTACACAAGACTAAGTTGGTGATGCTGGTGTGTCTGCCATCCGTCGTTTTTGACCATTAGATCTACATCTAACGATTGTGAGGTAAGTTGTTGCCTTTTCTCACCAACATCCCACTTGTCTACCAATTTGCAGAAAAACCCATAATTAGTATCTTAAAACCAACCACATCCCTCCCTGACCTCACCAAAACAGACCAAGGAATATATTCTAATTGAAACATAATATATCTCTAGTGACATATGTATATCAAAATTAGAGTGTTTTGTACCAAGTTTGTGAATAAGTATTATTCTAATTATGATTCGTTGCAACGGACATGAACATTGCTAGTATTTCCAACCATGCATTTCTTTTCCTAGTATTCCATAGTTTCGAGTTTTCCATCAAGATATTAGTCACTCATGGTTGATATTTACTTTCAATCATGTACACATATGCACTATGTAACTAGCCTTGCTTATTGGCTTCCAAAGCTTAACTTTCACTCCTACTTACAATATGTAGAGTATTTAACAAAAAACTGCCACTTTCAACCAGCCCTAGGAGGAATCTATTGTACAAAAAATAGCAAAAACATACCCAAAATTTCTTAATCCACGCCAAAAACTACCTAGTACTCCTACCGATTAGGTTCGTTTAAACTCATTTATGACAGGGTTGGCCCACATGTCCGTGCTGATGAGGCAACTTAAACCAACACATTTTGTTTGACCGTTGACACGAGGGACCCACATCTGACCTTCTATCCTGTTATTCCCCCTCAAATCGTTATTTTTCCTGAACATTACTTCAAACAGTACTGATGCGTGTTCGTCGGTGGCGCCGGTGATGAGCGAGTTGGCCGCCGCTCCGCCAGACGGGTCGGACGCCGTGCTGGCCTCCGCACAGGTTGGCAGGCTGGCCCGAGCGTGACACACAAGCGAGCAAGCCGCCGCGCTGGCCTTCGCTCGAGCCAGATGGCTGGCCTTAGCGCGGCGCGCGCGAGCAAGCCGCTGCGCTGCCGTGCCAATCTAGCTAGCAAACCTTGCAGACAAGCAGCTGGACGGAGCTATCTTGGCTAGCTAGCGGTTGCGAGCACCGGACGGAGCTGGCATCCGGGCTGCCGCAACATGGGCTCCGCACCGCCGGCGGTTTTGACCTCGCCTTCTGCTGCCGGCGGTAGCTGCGTCCCATGGCCGATGATGACTAGGTGGACGGGCCGGAGGTAGGAGGTCACTCGAGGATTTTTGTTGGTAAGAACATGTACAATGGTTGATAAGGTAGTCTTATCTTAAGTCTGCCACATGTGCAAGTGGTAGTAGTTTCTTGGCATTTTAGTGGTTTCTTGCATTATGAGAGCAAGTACAATAGAGCTGAGTCAGCGGGCTATAAGAAATAAACTACTACTACATGTTGGCTATAAGATGGGCTGTAGATAACATGGCACTGGCTTATAGCCAGCAGCAGGCTATACTATTAACCATGCTCTTAGGGGTTTCTTGTAAGGAACAATGTATGTACTACTAGCGACAAAAGGCGATTCTAGGTTGCGTTGTACTCCAACGAGTACTACTAGTGGTCGCGGGAGTGTATACCTCGTTTTGTGGGTTCGATCTCGGCCGAACGCATGACATCATTTTTTTAAAATAGTATACTATTACACTTCGCTGCGAGCCAATATTTTACATGGGTAGTTTGAGTTTTGAAGTCAAACGGACGTGCGGCCCCACAATCTGGGTGCACTGGAAAGCCTAGCCACGTGAACGGGTTTTCCTTCCCAGCATCCCATGGCTCCCATGCTCGCCCTAGCCGCACCTCGCTTGCAGCTTCCAGCTAGTAGCATATTTAAACTAGCGCCTCCCAATTAAGCCCGAGGAGACGGAAAAGCCTGGCGAGGCATTGGGAACTGTGCAATATGGCTCTGTACGTAAAGTGCTCTACTACTACTCTGTAGCTTGTGGTGTTGCATGCATGGACTTCACTCCATTATCGGCTCTACTATAAAAGAAATTCCTCATGACGTGTTTTTTTTAAACGGAGGCAAAAGCTTTGCTTCATCTCATTCATAAAGAAGGAACTACTAACAAAGTTCGACGAGATCCATTACACCTCCACAAATGGAAGAGAAAAGCCTAGCCTCGCTGTATCAAATAACTCAAATGTTCTGCCCCCGCAGTAACCGTCGCTGATAAACAGGCTGCTAGTGTGTGCGTGAGAGGAGCGGCTGAGTAGGCCAGCTACGTGAGAGGAGCGGCTGAATAGAGCACCGAGAGTACCCACTAGGCCACTACGCAGGTGTACTTCCCCTGCATTGATAGTACAGTGATGGTTCTAGAGAATAGTAGTACCCTCCACTTCCAACTGTAGCTCCTTGGCCCTGAGATTCAAGAGTTCAAAACTGGTGCACTATACAAGACTAGACTAGAAGTACAGTACATCGCACTACTAGTTGAGAAAAGTAGTACTAGTACTGCTACATTACGAGTACATACTCCTCCGACACATAATGTACGACGTTGTCGGTGTACAAAAAGGGGGGGGTACACTTTTTGTACCCCTATAACTGTGCACGGGCAGTTTGAGCCACGGGCACCGCCACACCGAGCACAGCAAGGGAGGTAAACCAAGGTAAGGCCAAAGCTGAAGAGAAACAGAACGACGCCAAGACCAAGACCACAAAGAGCAAAGGGGACAGAGCAGACCCTCCCGGCAGGATCCTTGCCGGGGGGCAGCTTTAGCTAAACCCGGCAAGATCCTTGCCGTGGCGGCTCGCCCCACACATACGGAGCGAAGTCACCCTTGAGTCCACTGCCCCCATGGGGCAAGGATTCGGGAGACATCCCCGTGGTGGCATGCAGATCTTTGTGAAGACATTCAAGATCAGATACCCACTTTAGAAAGTGATGACCCTTGGCGGGATCCCAACCAAGGAGGACCACAAGGCCCCGGCAAGAGCCTTGCCGGGGATGACAGCGGGCGCCACGACAAGACCCTTGCCGGGGCCCCGGCACGGCCCTTGCCAAGGACGCCCGTGGGGCCACCATCAGGCCCGCACCAGTCGCATCTCCACCACCGTTCGCATGCAGCTGCCGACCCAACCAGTTGGGCAGGCACCTGCATGGCGGCATACAGATCTTCGTGGAGATCCACCACCGCGCCACCTCAGCTTCCTGCCTGCCTACATGGCACCACAAGCACCGCTGGCCAGGGCGCGTGTCGACGCAAGAGGGAGCGGCGACGGACGAGACAGGGCTCTCCCCCGTCCCCGATAAAGCAAGGACACCTAAGCAAGGCGCATTAAATGTGCCTTGTCATGTAATGCGAGGGATAACCTCGCATTACTGTACCCTTTCCACCTCCTGTGTACCACTGTGGCAACCCCTTTCCTATAAAAGGAGGCCCGAGGCGACCAGGAGGAGGATTCGGCTTTTTGGAGCTCCTCGCGCCCATTGCTAGCTCAAGAACTCAGATAAACAATCCACCAAAGCAGGAGTAGGGTTTTACGCATCCTCGCGGTCCGAACCTGGATAAAGGAGCCGTGTGCTGTCTGTTTGATCCGTTCTTCTCGCGACCCCGCGCCCCGCAACTGTAGTAGGGATTCTTGTGATCCCATAGGTGTCGTTTCCCACCGACATCTTTGGCGCGCCAGGTAGGGGGGCAGCGCAGTTGTGAGAATCGGCTTTGGCAGTCAGCCCGGCGCTCCTTCATCTTCGTGACCCTTGAAGAAGAAAGGAGGCTAGAAGATCGACACTCGAGCGATCGCAAACAGAAGCTAAGTTGCACTGACCCCTTGCTTATACTACCCTTTTTATTCGAGGTTATTCCCCCCGGAGATGTCACGCCTTTGTATGAAAAACTAGCACGCCAAGGGGCTCTACCACGATCGGCAACGCCCTTGCCCTGTTTCGAGTCCGCTCAACAGCTCAAGCGGCTGCGTCGAGAGTGGCAGAGTAGCCTCCCGCGATCAACAACGCCCTCGATTCTGACTCGAGTCAAGCTCGACAGTTCGAGCGGCCACGTTCGGAACGGGGAGGTGGCTCGTCCGGCAGCACGCGTACCCAGCAGGCCATGGGGATCCGTCCCCAAGACGCCGCTTGGGGCTTCCACGCCGACAAGCCTTCCCGATCGATGTAGGGCACACATACAAAGAGGAATTGAACAGGGAAATAACATGCATGGAAATTAAGAGTACCTCAAAGTTATATTACATCACATCATTGCTGCGGTTCTAACTAAAGATAAAATTTGTCTTGGTCGGGAGCCCGCAGCGGCGAAGAAGAACGGGACGCCTAGTCCCGGCGCTGGCCTTCCACCCTCTTGATTTCGTCGAGGCAGTCGGTGATGGGCTTGATGCGCTCCTTGAGCACCGTGAGGTCAACACCATCCGGCAAGCTCGTCATCACGGCCGCAAAGTCAAGGTCGGGATTCCAGTGCGCCACCTTGGTGAGGACCTTGGTCACGACCCTCCGGCAAAGCCGTCGGGCCTCCTCGGCCAGTGTGGCCATCCTGTTGGAGTGGAGATAGGCCAAGGCTCCAAGGACGCCTTCGAAGAACTGGGTCAGCTTGGCGTTGACGGTCCCGCTGCGCTTAGGAGCGTACCTCACGTTTGGCATCCCCATGGTGGCCAATTGCGAGGTGACCCTACCAGCGACGACCTCCAGATGGCTGATCCACCTGTTCTCGCCCGCCACATATTCTTGGTGGAAGGCGGCCTCGTTTGCCCGCAGCTGTTTCTCCTCCTCCAAGCTCCTGGTCAAGGTCTCCTCCCAAGCCCTGCTCTCCGACAACAGCTTCTCGAGATCCTATAGCTTTAGCTTGAGGTCTCTGATGGAGTTCCGCACCTCAGAGAGCTCTCCAGTCCTGCTGATGACCGCTCCTTGCGCCTCTACCAAGGCGCGGTTGAGTGTGTTCTTCTCTCCGGACAGCTTGAGGGCCTGCTCCTTCAGCTCGTCCCGCTCGACCAATCAGGACGCGGAAGGTGCAGGGAACCGGGACCGACCCGCTACCCCAGCCCGCGGCGGCCCGGTTTCCCGCCTCCACCGTTCGCCACCCCAAGCGCATGAAAGCCACATGGCAGGTGTGCAGGACCAAGGCGATGGGGGAGGCGACCTCTCCCCGCCCCGTGATCATGGGGAGTGGGCGCCTTGAAGACCACGCCTCGGCCCCGTTCAGTAAATGGGACGCGCCTCCACGCCTTCCTTCGTTTATGGGGAAGGCGCGAACCGCCCCCTTTACTACGACATGGTGCATGCATGCAGAGCTCAGCCCCACGCACGCCGCCCACGTCACGCACGCCACCCCACGCCGCGCCACGCGCGGGAAGCATGGGAGGCGCAGCGCGCGAAGAAACTTACCGCGGTAAAAACCGCCCCGCCTGCCCGCGCACCATTTTTGGGCCTCGCCCAACAACGCGTTGCGCTTATGTGTGGCCCAGGCCCGGGGGCTCCTGTCGGTGTACAAAAAGGGGGGGGTACACTTTTTGTACCCCTCTAACTGTGCACGGGCAGTCTGAGCCACGGGCACCGCCACACCGAGCACGACAAGGGAGGTAAACCAAGGTAAGGCCGAAGCTGAAGAGAAACAGAACGACGCCAAGACCAAGACCACAAAGAGCAAAGGGGACAGAGCAGACCCCCCCGGCAAGATCCTTGCCGGGGGCAGCTTTAGCTAAACCCGGCAAGATCCTTGCCGTGGCAGCTCGCCCCACACCTACGGAGCGAAGTCACCCTTGAGTCCACTGCCCCCATGGGGCAAGGATTCGGGAGACATCCCCGTGGTGGCATGCAGATCTTTGTGAAGACATTCAAGATCAGATACCCACTTTAGAAGGTGATGACCCTTGGCGGGATCCCAGCCAAGGAGGACCACAAGGCCCCCAGCAAGAGCCTTATCGCGGATGACAGCGGGCGCCACGACAAGACCCTTGCCGGGGCCCCAGCAAGGCCCTTGCCAAGGACGCCTGTGGGGCCACCATCAGGCCCGCACCAGTCGCACCTCCAGCGCCGTTCGCATGCAGCTGCCGACCCAACCAGTTGGGCAGGCACCTGCGTGGCGGTATACAGATCTTCGTGGAGATCCACCACCGCGCCACCTTAGTGCCTGCCTGCCTACATGGCACCACAAGCACCGCTGGCCAGGGCGCGTGTCGACGCAAGAGGGAGCGGCGACGGACGAGACAGGGCTCTCCCCCGTCCCTGATAAAGCAAGGACACCTAAGCAAGGCGCATTAAATGCGCCTTGTCATGTAATGCGAGGGATAACCTCGCATTACTGTACCCTTTCCACCTCCTGTGTGCCACTGTGGCAACCCCTTTCCTATAAAAGGAGGCCCGAGGCGACCAGGAGGAGGATTCGGCTTTTTGGAGCTCCTCACGCCCATTGCTAGCTCAAGAACTCAGATAAACAATCCACCAAAGCAGCAGTAGGGTTTTACGCATCCTCGCGGCCCGAACCTGGATAAAGGAGCCGTGTGTTGTCTGTTTGATCCGCTCTTCTCGCGACCCCGCGCCCCACAACCGTAGTAGGGATTCTTGTGATCCCATAGGTGTCGTTTCCCACCGACAGACGTTTTTTGACACTAGTTGCCGTGTACAAAAAATGGCAAAAACATACCCAAAATTTCTTAATCCGCACCAAAAACTACTACTACTAGTACCTAGTGCCAAAAATTTCTTACTAGTGCTATTATTTACAGTATAATGCAATCCCATAACGTTCCATAATGCTAGTACTAGTACTCCATGGTACCAAAAACTACTACCTAGTGCCAAAAATTTCTTACTAGTGCTATTATTTAGAGTAGTAAATAATAGCCTCACCCCTTCGCTGAGGAACGATCTACAGTTGGAAGGGACGAGGCCCTGCGGTTACTACGCTCTTATCTCCTCCTCGCCAGTTCCCCTCCCCCCGGAGAGAAGGAAATTCGTCACTGCTCCCATGGATTCGCCAGGCGGTTCTCCTCCTCGTCGGGGCTGGGAGACCTTGGACGATGATTCTCTCGGAGAAATCACACGCCGCTCTGATGTCCTCACCGCCGCAAGACTCGGTGCTTCATGCACCAACTTTTTCAAGACGCTGCTTAAAGGAGGCTTGGGAAAAGGCCATGCTTGTTGGTCTTCCATGCATCCTTGAGGAGAAGGTTCTTCTATGGGACAATTCTTTGAACAGTCCATCGCTCCCTGGCCATGGTTGCACGTTGACTCCGCTAGAGTTGACGATATTGAGAGGTAGTCGGATTTTGTCCGATGAGAAGGTCAGTAATGGAGTTTGATCATGTAGTACTTAGTTATTCCATTTCCATCCCGTAATTTCTCCGCTGCCCACAGTCTTATATATAGGTCTGGGTCGGTGCCAACGAAGATTAGCTTGCATACCTCCGGCCGGATACCACCATGATTTTGCACAACATCCACAGCAGTTCGGCCGTTACGGTAGACCCCTTCTCCACCATTGGGATCGGCCTTCCGGACTGGCTGGGCAACAATACGTATGATGATGCCTACATGAGATTGAAGAAGATAGCAATTGTGGACCCGCCGACAAAGCGACGCGGCTACGACGATTACTATCTCATCGCGGTGTTCGACATAAGGATTGCCATCAATGCAGGAGGCAGTAACGGCAGAGGCTGGCGCATGTTGAAGGCGGCAGATTTGTACCCCTACACGTTCGAAGACGTCGTGCGCCATCTAGGCCGAATCTTCGCGGTGACAAGCCAGGGGACTTGTTTCATCTGGTTGACATCCTACGGTACGCGAGATTACAAACGAAATGCACAAACCATCATTTGCATCCCTAACGGTACTCCATTATTTTGCAGGAACCAGTCATCCCCCGATCAAAATAAGATCGCCGATCCTGGATGTGCATTTGCATCCGCGATTCGGTCTAACCTGGAACCTTGTAGCTGACTTTGGCATATTGGGATCAACTATCTTAGCAGTCGTTACCCATGGTACCACTGATGTGCAACATGGTCACATAATCTACCACGATCGGACCATCACCATCTACCCAGGTATTCCATTTTTTAACCCTCTCGCCTTCTCTTTCATTGTTGTACTAGTAGTATACTTTGTACTCCCTCCTTTCCGGTTTACAGGGCTTATCTCAAAATTTTAGTTTTTCCATTTTATAAGGCTCAATTTGGTTGTTTCCCATCACATGTTCAGATTCCAAGGTGCATTAAATCATTGCATGCAAGTATTAAGAGAAAATTGACCAATGCACGTGATTTATGCATGCATGCATTGCAATTAATGCATTGGTAAACATACTTTTTGAGGAAAACAAGAGCATTAATTGGGTGCTTTTGCAAACTACAAAAAGTATTCCACCATTCACCATCTACCTTGGTTGGTGAGATTTTTGAATTGAGACTTATAAACCGGAAAGGAGGGAGTAGTACTAGTAGGAGTACTTTTTACCTTGGAGGACGCGTATAGCTAGCTAGGCCCTTGAAGACTTGAACCCACTAGCTGCCACCATTTTTGTTTTTCCATGTCTTACTATCTCATCCATGTAGCCAAGAGTGGCTATATATAATAAGCCGGTTATTTTACTTCCTCTATACCGGAGTAGTACTATTTGCTGCACGGTATTACTGACCTCCACATTTGAGCACAACATTATTATGCATGGACCTTGACTATGTATGTCACCATGTGTCCAGACCTGGGATGCTACGTGTAACAGATGAACGGCGCCGAGTTCGACCCCCGTGATGCTACGTGGGTGCCGAGGAACACTCTTGGAGAGTACCCGCTTTTCATCGGGGATAGCTACCCCATTGTGAAGCGGATGCCACCTTCCGTGCACGACACGGAAGGCCTGCCGTTCATGAAGCATGGTTGTGTCTTCAGTGCGCACCGCCGAATGAACGACATGCTGGGACACGCTATCCCTGATTTATGCCGCTTCAGCTTGGATGAGTCTCCATCGTGTGGAACCGGACTAGAAAGCTGCGACAATGATTCCTGTTGCCCACCGCTATGGATCGTGCCATCCATGAAGAACACCTGGGACTGGAACCTGGAGGAGGACATGTAGCCCATCTATAATGTGTAAGTGGAGTACGGTAATTGTGAACGGTAGCGCTGTGAATATATGTAGACTAGTCGTGCACAAATTTATCACATGAGTTGGAGATGAACTTGTGTCGCATACTGGCATTTGTCCTTTAGAATTTATTACTAGTAAATGTGTTATGTGTGCGTGCAACTTGTGTTGTTGTTGCACGAGCTCCAACACGCTCTTTGAGAAAAAAAGGTGGCACAGCTTTGGATATACGTGACGTGGCGGCATCATACGGTAGCATCGTTCGCTATAGTTGTACTAGTACACTCCTACTAGGACGACAACTCCTATAAAACCTTGCGCTTGGCTCTTTGCCTCTTCGGGAGGTTCAACAGTTCGTACTCATGTGAACCTTGCACTTGGCTCTTCACCTCTTCGGAAGGTCCAACAATGATGATACTACAGTACAATATGCTTCTGGCAATCTGACACCGATTGAACTGCTGCACGTCCACCGCGAGGGCGAGGACGAGGGCGAGGGAGAGGGAGAGGGAGAGGGCGCTGTAGTCAAAACCCTCTCCTTGTCCCGCGAACCACCGCGCGCGTGGGCGAGGGAGAGGCGTAGTAAGCAAGCTTCTCCTCGTTCGGCGAGTTGATGGGACACATCAAAGCAGTACTAGTACTCCCTCCTTTCCGGTTTATAAGGCTCAATTCCGGAAAGGAGGGAGTACTAGTAGTAGTAGTCCATACTGCGTCCTTTTCGATTAATATGGCTTAATTTGAAACGAGAAAAATACACTGGCGGTCAACGTATGTAACAGTACGCTCTTTACGGTCACTATATATAGTTTTGCGGCGATTATGCGATCACTAGCTCATCGTAGAGCACTGTATTGCACCCTACTGACAGGCCACATAGTCGACGTGGCACTTTGTTGACTAGTTAAATTGTCACCTGGTTTCTGGGTCCCACCTGTCAGTTGGCAGAGCAAAGAAATCAGTTAAACAAAACTTTACGCAGGCGCGACACGAGTCCAACCCTTGCGCGCGAACCACCCTGGCTGTGTATGTGAGTGCATGCACGTGTCCTCCCTCGGTCTTCCAACAAAGAGTGTACTACATGATGTACATCTACACTTCCAATGCATTTAGCCTTTAATCTAAATTGATATTGATTGACTAATGCACCAACTTGTGTTATAGGTATAGGATACATGTCTATCCTTAATTACAGCATACAACGGCCTTCATTTAATCTTCTTATCTCAATGGTCGCATGCACACATAAGTCTGCTACTTTTGGGCGTTAATTATGCCCTGGTCAATGTGTAAATCTCTAAATGTACAGTCTTTCACAGACATATGGAGTAGTTTGAGTACTTGAGCGTGAGCGTGTGTGTTGCGTCGTGTGTTGTGTGCCGCATGGGTGCGTGAGTGTTGTGTGCGTCCATGTGTACGTGTGAGTGTTGCATGTTGCATGCATGCATGCATGCATGGGGCTTACTCCCTCCCATTGACATGTTCATATTTCAAGCTTCCTCTGTTCCCTCCATATGGTGATACTCCCTCTGTTCCCAAATAGTACGGAGTAAAAGCCTCCCTCTGTTCCCAAATATGGAGTATTTGTCTTTCTACAGATTTCAACAAGTGACTAGGTACGGAGAAAAATGAGTGAAGTGAGCGTAGAGGCATAGGGATACTGTAGAAAGGAAGTCCTCGCGATCCATTTATTCCCCATCTCGGTCAGAGAGAACTATTCAACTAGTCTTCGCAGTGAAGTGACAATACATGCTGCAGCAGATGGGACACGTAATTAATAGGCGGAACCAGCGTGTTGGTGTTACTAAATCAGCCTTACCAGTACTGCCATCATGTTTGCCAGTAGAGCACGCTTCCGCAATTACGCCTACGCACCTCTGTCCTCCATTAACTGACATATGGGCCCTGTTGTGGTAGACCCACATGTCATCGGGTGTAACTATTTACACTCCGAAGGACGATATATCCTGGTAGTAGTACTAGTAGAATTGAGATTGAATGCACTTTCTTCCCCGTCTTCCACTCTTCTTCCTCCTCTCTTCTTCTTCCTCCTCTCTTCCCCATCGTCGGCCGCACACCATTTACCCCCACTCACTGCTCGCCCGCCCGCGCCGTCTTCCTTGGTAGCTCGCGCGTACCATATCCCCCGGCTCACTGCTCAGCCACACGAGGAGAAGCTTCTTCGCTCGCCCGCCCGAATCCACTTCCCCGCTGGCTCGCAGGCACCGAAAACCCCAATGGCAGAACCGACTGACACGCAGAGCCGTGATTGGAATTACCTCCCCGATGTTCTCTTAGAGCAGATCTGTAGTCGTATGGACCTACTCAGCACCGTCCGTCTGGCCGCATGCTCGGTGTCTTTGTACCGTCTACTCGTCTGCAACCGGCCGGCTCTTTTTAAGACACCCTGCTTGCTGATGCCCGATCCTCGCAGGTGGCCCAGATACCAACTTGACGATCCTACGGAGGTTGCCGTGGTGCCCCTCAACATGCTACCACTACCCGTCCACCTGCCCTTCATGCACGACCACTACTAGGCGGGCATGAAGGCCAACTGGATCGTCCTCATCCACCAATCTGGTAGTCCATGGCGTCTCGTGGATATCTACACCCAGCGAGAGATCACCCTTCCATCTTTGGACACCGCCGCCATCGAGCCTCGCGGCCCGCCGGACACTCCTGCCTACTACGCACGAGACGCGTCAAGCTTTTGGCTCGACCTCTGTTTGCAGAAAGTTGTAATCTGTGAAGTGCCCACACCATCAGAAGACTACATGGATTACAAGCTCATTGCCTTGTTCAACAAGGGATTAGTCTATCTGGAATCCGGTCGCCATACATGGTTATGGCTCATCATCAATCCTGTTGAGGAAACATTTTTGTCTGATGCTATAGTGCACGTTGGCATCATTTACGCGGTCGACACACAGATTGGCTACCTATATTGGTGGAATCTATCGTCGTGTAATTGTTCTATCTCATCTCATCTTTACCTTATGAATACGATAGCCTGTTCATTTGTTACAAATTTAGAATGCATAGCATGTCTATAACCACATCATTGCTATATGTTCCTCTCATTTCCTAGATTTTTATGACCACACATGTTATTGTTAGAGTTGATATGAGAACAATTGGCATCTAATGATTGTTAGAATACATATTATGAGCATAACATCATCATTGCTATATGTTACTCTCGTTTACAAGATTTTTATAACAACGCATGTTATTGCTTAGAGTTGATATGAGAACAGTAGTAGTAAGTGCTATGGTAGAATATGAGTAGGCGTTGTCATAGCTGTTTTCCTCTCATTGTTACATGATGTTTGAACCATGACATATTGCTAGAATATGAAAGCCATTGGCTTATTTTTTTAACTTGGGGTATGATTATGACCACGGCATTGCAATTCTCTGTCTATGATATGTGTCACCGTTATAATAATCTTAATTCCACACTACTCTGAACATGATTGTTTATTTTTGTCCTTTTGGTCTCCAATTTGAATTGTTGCAGCAGACGCAAATGCACTGGCCTTCATGATTCCAGGACCTGGAATCATACCAGCCGATGGGTGGTGGTTTATCGCTCGTTCAGCTGACGGCAGTCATTTGATGCTCATTCGCACGTACCAAATTGACCAAACCATTACATCAAACCACATGCAGTATAATATGTGGGGCGTTCGTGACATTGACGGCTATGGCTGCTTCGTGTTCGAGAAAGATCCTAGCTTCGTTGGGCCAGGCGTATTCAACTGGAGGCGGGTTTACAGCCTCGGCAACCACTCCTTGTTCCTCGGGCTCAATTATCCGATCATCCAACCAATCATCGATCATATCACCGGCGATGATTACTGTGCTATGCAACTTCCATTCGCGAGGGGGGGCTGTGTTTACACGTCATACCATGGGTTTCATGAATCACCATATCCAGAGATTCATCAACACAGCTTGTTGCCAGATAATCTTCAGTGTGTGAAAGGCATCAAGCTTCCATGCGATGGATGGCTTTTGCAAACCCAACATACGGCGATGTGGTTCATGCCAACAGCAAATATGCACAACTTGATTCGTGCTGATATCTAGACTGACCCATGTATTCTGCTGTTGTAGCACGACCCTCTTTTGTTGGATATTATGTAATGTTGTTAGTTTGAAGCACTCCTCTGGTTTGAAGGATAGATACCTTCCTGGGATCAAGTGCATCCTAACTCACATGCGTAGGATGTACTGATAATGATGATGGAGATGCTGTGCAGAAGCTATATATATATATATATATATATATATATATATATATATATATATATATCAGTTAGGCTTCATGTGCGTACTTGTTAGTTAAACATATGTATTAATTGTGACACTAAATACGACTAGTAAGTAGTACAGTAGCAGTACTAGTATACGTCGGTCAAATTATTCATCATGTCCACACATTGAATTGACGTGACAACACGCTACGCGTGAGGTGACACAAGAATCCCGACGGCGTGTTCGGGTATTCTGGACTTCAGATTTGGAGTACCACTTATCTGTAGAAATCTTTCATCATTCACTTAAAACAGTCGATTGATCATACATTGAGTACCATATAATTGGAATTACCGATGCAAGTCGAAGAAGGATTGGCCCGTGCAGTACCATATAATTGGAACGAGGTAGGGGGCGTGCCCCCCACCCTCGTGGACAGGGTGTGGGCCCCCTGGTCTTCATATTTGGCAAGGATTTTTTTATTATTTTTAACATGACGTTCCGTGGAGTTTCAGGTCATTCCGAGAACTTTTGTTTTCTGCACATAAAACAACATCATGGCAATTCTGCTGAAAACAACATCAGTCCGGGTTAGTTCCGTTCAAATCATGCAAGTTAGAGTCCAAAACAAGGGCAAAAGTGTTTGGAAAAGTAGATACGACGGAGACGTATCACAGAGCGAAGAACAAAAGGAGGAAGAGCGGATTAGCTACCCATGCCCACCTTCTAATGAGAGTAACTCTTCAACTCATACATTGTTTAATTTCCCTTCGTACTTACCGAATGATGATTGCTATGATAACTATTATGATCCCATTGATTCATTTGATATATCCCTTTTTGATGATGCTTGCTATGCTTGTGGCCAAGATGCCAATATGAATTATGCTTATGGAGATGAACTTGCTATAGTTCCTTATGTTAAACATGAAATTGTTGCTATTGCACCCACGCATGATAGTCCTATTATCTTTTTGAATTCTCCCGACTACACTATATGGGAGAAGTTTGCCCTTATTAAGGATTATATTGATGGTTGCCTTTTACCGTTGCACATGCTGATTTTGATGAATATAATATGCATGTACTTGCTGCTCCTACTTGCAATTATTATGAGAGAGGAACTATATCTCCACCTCTCTATGTTTCCAACACGATAAAATTGCAAGAAACTGTTTATACTATGCATTAGCCTTTACTTTGTATGCATGAATTGTTCTTTTATGACATACCGATGCATAGGAAGAGATTTAGACTTCGTTATTACATGATATATGTTACTTTGTGCTCGCTACTAAATCACAAACCATTGTTAATTAAAATTGGCTTTGATATACCTTGGTATCCGGGTGGATTCACTACTTGAGCACTATATGCCTAGCTTAATGGCTTTAAAGAAAGCGCTGCCATGGAGACAACCCGGAAGTTTTAGAGAGTCATTTATTTCTGTTGAGTGCTTTTATATAGTTTTAAAACAAAAAATAAATAGGGGAACCCAAAACTTTTCAAAAAGAGAAGTGAAAGTGAGATAGACTAGCATTGTGAAAGTGGGGGACGTCCTTAAAATTGTTCAGGCCCATGGAAACTTTGTGAATCTTAATTACAGAAACTTTTCAACAAAAATAATTATCCCCTTGTACAATTCCATTGTATTATAAAAATAATGTGCCAAGGTTTGCCTTTAGGATGTTTACAATGCTTGTTGGTTTGTACGGTGCAGGACAGAAACTTTGGCTGTAGTGCGTGATTTTTAATTTTTTACTGGAACGTCAAACGGTTATGATTCTTTTTTCACTGTCTTTATATACAAATTGTTTATTTTTCCTAATTTTGGAATAATTTTTCAAGTATCAAAAGTATGGTGAATGTTCAGATTATTACAGACTGTTCTGTTTTCGACAGATTCTGTTTTTGATGCATAGTTTGCTTGTTTTGACGAAACTATCGATTTATATCAGTGGATTAAGCCATGAAAAAGTTATATTACAGTAGATACAATTCCAAAACAAAATATGAATTGGTTTGCAACAGTACTTAGAGTAGTGATTTGCTTTATTATATTAACGGATCTTACCGAGTTTTCTGTTGAAGTTTTGTGTGGATGAAGTGTTCGAGGATCGAGGAGGTCTCGATGTGAGAAGAAGGAAGAGAGGCAAGAGCTCAAGCTTGGGGATGCCCGAGGCACCCCAAGTAAATATTCAAGGATACTCAAGCGTCTAAACTTGGGGATGCCCCGGAAGGCATCCCATCTTTCTTCAACAAGCATCGGTATGTTTTCGGATTCGTTTCGTTCATGCGATATGTGCAATCTTGGAGCGTCTTTTGCATTTAGTTTTCACTTTTCTTTTATGCACCATGCTGGTATGAGATAGTCCTTTTTTTGATTTATAGAATGCTCATTGCACTTCACTTATATCTTTTGAGTATGGCTTTACAGAATGCTTCATGTGCTTCGCTTATATCATTTGAAGTTTGGATTGCCTGTTTCTCTTCACATAGAAAATCGCCATTTGTAGAATGCTCTTTTGCTTCACTTATATTTGTTAGAGCGTGGGCATATCTTTTGTAGAAAGAATTAAACTCTCTTGCTTCACTTATATCTATTTAAAGAGATGACAGGAACTGGTCATTCACATGGTTAGTATAATAAAAACTTTCATAAAAAGTGCATTGAATACAATGAGAAGTTTGATACTTGATGATTGTTTTGAGATATGAAGATGGTAATATTAGAGTCATGCTAGTTGAGTAATTGTTAATATGAGAAATACTTGTGTTGAAGTTTGCAAGTCCCGTAGCATGCATGTATGGTAACCGTTATGTAACAAATTTGAAACATGAGGTGTTCTTTGATTGTCATCCTTATGAGTGGCGGTCGGGGACGAGCGATGGTCTTCTCCTACCAATCTATCCCCCTAGGAGCATGCACGTAGTGCTTGGTTTTTGATACTTGTAGATTTTTGCAATAAGTATGTGAGTTCTTTATGACTAATGTTGAGTCCATGGATTATACGCACTCTCACCTTTCCATCATTGCTAGCCTCTTTGGTACCGTGCATTGCCCTTTCTCACCTTGAGAGTTGGTGCAAACTTCGCCGGTGCATCCAAACCCCGTGATATGATACACTCTATCACACATAAGCCTCCTTATATCTTCCTCAAAACAGCCACCATACCTACCTATCATGGCATTTCCATAGCCATTCCGAGATATATTGCCATGCAACTTCCATCATCATCATATACATGACTTGAGCATTTATTGTCATATTGCTTTGCACGATCGTAAGATAGCTAGCATGATGTTTTCATGGCTTATCCGTTTTTTTATGTCATTGCTACGCTAGATCATTGCACATCCCGGTACACCGCCAGAGGCATTCATATAGAGTCATATCTTTGTTCTAGTATCGAGTTGTAAGTAAATAAAAGTGTGATGATCATCATTATTAGAGCATTGCCCCAGTGAGGAAAGGATGATGGAGACTATGATTCCCCCACAAGTCGGGATGAGACTCCATACTTTAAAATAAATAAAAGAGGCCAAAGAAGCCCAAATAAAAAAAGAGGCCAAAGAAGCCCACCAAAAAAAGAAAAAAAAGAAAAAAACAAAAAAATGAGAGAAAAAGAGAGAAGGGGCAATGCTACTATCCTTTTACCACACTTGTGCTTCAGAGTAGCACCATGTTCTTCATATAGAGAGTCTCTTGAGTTATCACTTTCATATACTAGTGGGAATTTTCATTATAGAGCTTGGCTTGTATATTCCGATGATGGGCTTCCTGCCCGAGGTCTTCATGAGCAAGCAAGTTGGATGCACACCCACTTAGTTTCCAGTTTGAGCTTTCATACACTTATAGCTCTTAGTGCATCCGTTGCATGGCAATCCCTACTCCTCACATTGACATCAATTGATGGGCATCTCCATAGCCCGTTGATTAGCCGCGTCAATGTGAGACTTTCTCCTTTTTTGTCTTCTTCACACAACCTCCATCATCATATGCTATTCCACCTATAGTGCTATATCCATGGCTTGCGCTCATGTATTGCGTGAGGGTTGAAAAGGCTGAAGCACGTTAGAAAGTATGAACCAATTGCTCGGCTTGTCATCGGGGTTGTGCATGATTTGCATGCTTTGTGTGGTGAAGATGGAGCATAGCCAGACTATATGATTTTGTAGGGATGAGCTTTCTTTGGCTATGTTATTTCAATAAGACATAATTGCTTGGTTGGTATGCTTGAAGTATTATTGTTTTTATGTCAAAAGATAGACTATTGCTTTGAATCACTCGTGTCTTAATATTCATGCCATGATTAGATTACAAGATCAAGATTATGCTAGGCAGGAGTCGGTCTACTAATCTTGGACGTGATGCCTATATAATGATCATTACCTGGACATCATCATGATTATTTGAAGTTCTATCAATTGCCCAACAGTAATTTGTTTACCCACCGTTTGCTATTTTTCTCGAGAGAAGCCACTAGTGAAACCTACGGCCCCCGGGTCTTCTTCTCATATATTTGCCTTTGCGATCTACTTTTCCTTTGCATTTATTTTCAGATATATTAAACCAAAAATACAAAAATACCTTGCTGCATTTTATTCTTATTTATTTTATTTGGCGTTCGATCTATCAATCTACTACAAATTTATCTCATGTCCGTTTGCCTATCTTGAGATGCCGTACCCGTAAGGGATTGACAACCCCTTTTACACATCGGGTTGCAAGGATTTGTGATCTGTGTGCAGGTGTTGTTTACGTTGTGTTGCTTGGTTCTCCTACTGGTTCAATAACCTTGGTTTCATATCTGAGGGAAATACCTACCGCCCCTGTGCTGCATCATCCCTTCCTCTTTGGGGAAATACCGACGTAGCTTCAAGCGACATCAAACAAAAACCTATATCTACTATCCATACTGCACTTGTATCACCATCTCTTTGCCGAACTAGTGCACCTACACAATTTGCCATTGTATTGGGTGTGTTGGGGACATAAGAGATTTCTTGTATTTGGTTGCAGGGTTGTTTGAGAGAGACCATTTTCATCCTACGCCTCCCATGGATTGATAAACCTTAGGTCACCCACTTGAAGGAAATTTTCTACTGTCCTACAAAAATCTGCGCTTGGAGGCCCAACACGAGTCTACGAGAATAAAGTTGCGTAGTAGACATCAGTGGTGTGGCTTGCACTCGGAGACTTCAACCAAATTTACCGATCTAGAGACAAGAATAAGAGGAATGTTAACCGGAGTGGAATCAACCGGTTTCGAGCTATGCTACAATCTTGCAAGCTCAAGGAAATCCACCTACAAAACAGGGGCTTCACCTGGAGCAACGAGCGGGACAACCCAACTCTGTGCAAACTTGACTCGTTCTTCTGCAACACGGAGTGGGATACCACCTTCAATAAGCACGTGCTCCATGCCCTTTCATCCTCCCTGTTCGACCATTTCCCTCTCTTGCTTGTGGATGATAAGGGGCCAAGACGACCACGGTCCTTCAAATTTGAAAACTTCTAGTAATCTTTGTCCGGATTTCACAAGGTTGTCCAAAAGGCGTGGGACGAACGGGTGGCTCACACGGAGCCATTCCAAATTCTGCATCGCAAGCTTAAGAAGACCGTGCTTTGGCTCACCAATGGAGCAAGAGCTTATTTTCCGAGGCAAAAATTCAGCTCCACATGGTGCTTTTTGTGATCCTACACCTCAACATCGCGCAGGAGGAGAGGATCCTCTCACCTGAGGAAAGAGATCTTCGTTCTAGGCTTAATCGGAGGGTGATAAGCTTGGCGGTGCTTGGGAGGTCTAGGAAGAGCCAATGTGCCCGGGTTGCAAACCTGCGGGATGGCGACGCAAACAAAAAAATCACCGATGGATTAATGCCCGGCGTCGTAAAAATCACATTCACCAGATCAAGCACGCGGAAGGTTGGATAACTGACCACAAGGAAAAGGAGAAGCTCATCCATGATCACTTTTCCGAGGTTATGAGTAGGGGTGCCTCCAGCAACAGAGACCTCAACTGAGCCAAGCTTGGCGTCGAGCAGCATGGCCTGCATGGCCTGGACGCAACTATCACTAAGGACGAGGTTTGGGAGGCCATCAAGGAGTTGCCTAGTGACAAGGCACCCGGTCTGGATGGCTTCACGGGCATGCTCTTCAAAAAGTGTTGGGGAATCATTAAACACACTGTCATGAGGGTCATCCAACGATTCGACACCCTCCATACCTCTAACCTTCATTGGCTCAACTCTGCCAATATTGTCCTTTTGCCCAAAAAGGAGGGCGCTGAAGGCATCTCTGACTATAGGCCCATAAGCCTCAGCCATGCCATTGCCAAAATCATTGCCAAGGCTATCGTTCCGACTCGCACCCCACATGGATGCCCTTGTCTCCAATGCCCAGAGCGCTTTCATCAAGAGGCGAAGCATTCATGACAACTTCTTGTATGTTCGGAACTTCGCTCGAAGGCTTGACAAATGCAAAACGCCCGCTCTTCTCTTCAAGCTGGACATCAAAAAAGCTTTTGACTCTGTCAAGTGGGGATACATTCTGGACCTCCTCCAACAGTTGGGGTCCCCCCACAAAATCGGTCCTGGATTGCCGCACTCCTCTCTTCATCGTCTCGGATTCTTCTGAACGGGATTCCCCTCCCCCCAATCAAGCATGGAAGTGGCTTTCGGCAGGGGGACCCCCTCCTTTTTGTCATCGCGATCGACCCTCTTCATAAAGTGCTTGACTTGGCAACACGTCAAGGTGTTCTTCATAAGATTCATGGGAGAGGGGCCATGGCGAGAACCTCACTCTATGCGAATGATGCGGCGGTCTTTATGGCTCCCATCAAGCGGGCCATTGACAACCTCGCCTCTATCTTACGAGACTTCGGTGAGGTTACAGGCATGTGTACCAGCTTCCAGAAAAGCTTAGTGGTCCCAATTCGCTGCAACCACGTCAGCCTTAGTCACATTCAGGGTCTGCTGGCTAATCACACGTCCTTCTCATTGAAATATTTAGGCCTACCTCTCTCAGTTTGGCAACTGAAGAAGGTGGACTTCAATACCTTGAAGACAAGGCAGCTGGTAAATTGGTAACTTGGGATGGTCAAAACATCACTACTATTGGCTGCACGACCCTTGTCAAGTCAGTCATCTCCTCCCAAGCGGTGTACTAATTTTTTATTGTTCCATGCTATTATATTATCTATCTTGGATGTTTTACATGCATTTATATGCTATTTTATATGATTTTTGGGACTAACCTATTAGCCTAGAGCCTAGTGTCGGTTTCTATTTTTTCCTTGTTTTTGAGTTTCGCAGAAAAGGAATATCAAACGGAGTACAATTGACCTGAATATTTATGGTGATGTTTCATGGACCAGAAGAAGCCCCCGAACCAAAAGAGTTGGGCCATAAGAGTCCCGAGCCAACCACAAGGGTGGAGGGCGCGCCCTACCCCCCGGGAGGGTGCTCCACCCTTTTTGTTGCCTCATGGACCCCCTTGACGTGAAACCGACGCCAAAAATTCCTATAAATATAGAAACTCCCGAAAAGAAACCTAGATCAGGAGTTCCGCCGTCACAAGCCTCTATAGCCACCAGAAACCAATCAGGACCCTGTTTGGGCACCCTGTCGGAGGGGGAAATCATCACCGGTGGCCATCTTCATCATCCCGGTGCTCTCCATGACGAGGAGGGAGTAGTTCACCCTCAGGGCTGAGGGTATTTACCAGTAGCTATGTGTTTTATCTCTCTCTCTCTCTCCCTCGTGTTCTTGATTTGGCATGATCTTGATGTACCGCGAGCTTTGCTATTCTAGTTGGATCTTATGATGTTTCTCCCTGATAACCCACAAGTATAGGGGATCAATTGTAGCCTCTTTCGATAAGTAAGAGTGTCGAACCCAACGAGGAGCTAAAGGTAGAACAAATATTCCCTCAAGTTCTATCGACCACCGATACAACTCTACACACGCTTAACGTTCGCTTTACCTAGAACAAGTATGAAACTAGAAGTACTTTGTAGGTGTTGTTGGATAGGTTTGCAAGATAATAAAGAGTACGTAAATAAAAAGTAGGTGCTGTTTAGATGAAGACACAACTAAGTTAGTTTTAGTAGAGAGCTTGTTGTCACACAAGAAAGTTATTTGTCCCTAGGCAATCGATAACTAGACCGGTAATCATTATTGCAATTTTATTTGAGGGAGAGGCATAAGCTAACATACTTTCTCTTCTTGGATCATATGCACTTACGATTGGAACTCTAGCCAGCATCCGCAACTACTAAAGATCATTAAGGTAAAACCCAACCATAGCATTAAAGTATCAAGTCCTCTTTATTCCCATACACCATGACCCACTTATCCGTGTTTGTGTTTCAGTCACTCACGCAACGCAGACAATAAGCAAACCATGAACATATTGCAACACCCTACTATGGGAATCCCTCACGCTTGCGCAACACGGAGAGCACCATAGGATAGCACCAATAACAAAACATGCAACTCAAACCAATCACGATCATCAATTGACCCATAGGGCAAAACGGATCTACTCAGACATCATAGGATAGCCATACATCATTGGGAAATAATATATAGCGTTGAGCACCATGTTTAAGTAGAGATTACAGCGGGTAAAAGAGGGGTTACACCGCTACATAGATGGGGGAAGAGTTGGTGATGAGGGCGGTGAAGTTGTTAGTGTAGATTGCGGTGATGATGATGGCCCCGGCGGCGTTCTGACGCCACCGGAAGAGAGGGGGAGAGGGCCCCCCTTCTTCTTCTTCTTCTTCTTCTTCCTTAACCTTCTCCCTAGATGGGAGAAGGGTTTCCCCTCTGGTCCTTGCTCTCCATGGCATGGGAGGGGCGAGAGCCCCTCCGAGATTGGATATGTATCTCTGTCTTTCTCTATTTCTGCACTCCCAGATCTGGCCTTTTGCTATTTCTTTTATAACCGGAGATCCGTAACTCCGATTGGATTGAAATTTGAACACGATTTTTATTCGGATATTAGCTTTCTTGTGGCGAAATAAGGGCTCCAACTGCCTTACAGGGTGTCCACGAGGGTCAGGGGCGCGCCCCCTGCCTCGTGGCCCCCTCAGGCATCATCTCGCGTGGATTCCACTTCCCAAAATTCACATTTATTCCAAAAAAAATCTCCGTCATTTTTTATCCTGTTTGGACTTTGTTTGATATGGATTTTCTGCGAAACAAAAAACATGCAACAAACAGGAACTGACACTGGGCACTGATCAATATGTTAGTCCAAAAAATAGTATAAAAAGTTGCCAAAAGTATGTAAAAGTTGTAGAATATTGGCATGGAACAATCAAAAGTTATAGATACGACGGAGATGTATCACTCCCCCTCTACCTTCTTTTAATGGATTGAGTTTTCCCTTTGAAGTTATCTTATCGGATTAAGTCTTTAAGGATTTGAGAACACTTGATGTATGTCTTGCATGTGCTTATCTGTGGTGACAATGGAATATTCACGTGATTCACTTGATGTATGTTTTGGTGATCAACTTGCGGGTTCTGTGACCTTGTGAACTTATGCATAGGGTTTGGTACACATTTTCGTCTTGACTCTTCGGTAGAAACTTTGGGGCACTCTTTGAAGTTATTTGTGTTGGTTTGAATGGATGAATCTGAGATTGTGTGATGCATATCGTATAATCAAACCTGCGGATACTTGTGGTGACATTGGAGTATCTAGGTGACATTAGGGTTTTGGTTGATGTGTATCTTAAGGTGTTATTTTAGTACAAACTCTAGGGTTGTTTGTGACATTTATAGGAATAGCCCAATAGATCGATCAGAAAGAATAACTTTGAGGTGGTTTCGTACCCTACAATAATCTCTTCGTTTGTTCTCCACTATTAGTGACTTTGGAGTGATTCTTTGTTGCATATTGAGGGACTGTTATATGATCTAGTTATGTTATCATTGTTGAGAGAACTTGCACTAGTGAAAGTATGAACCCTAGGCCCTCTTTCTTAGCATTGCAATACCATTTTGGCGTTTTCACTCACTTTTGTTACTAGTTACTTTGTTGTTTTATATTTTCAGATTACAAAAACCTATATCTGTTGGGGAACGTAGTAATTTCAAAAAAAATCCTACGCACACACAGGATCATGGTGATGCATAGCAACGAGAGGGGAGAGTGTTGTCCACGTACCCTCGTAGACCGAAAGCGGAAGCGTTAGCACGACGCGGTTGATGTAGTCGTACGTCTTCACGATCCGACCGATCAAGTACCGAACGTACGGCACCTCCGAGTTCAGCTCGATGACGTCCCTCGAACTCCGATACAGCCGAGCTTTGAGGGAGAGTTCCGTTAGCACAACGGCGTGGTGACGATGATGATGTTCTACCGACGCAGTGCTTCGCCTAAGCATCGCTACGATATTATCGAGGTGGGTTATGGTGGAGGGGGCACCGCACACGGCTAAGAGATCCAAGAGATCAATTGTTGTGTCTCCAAGGGGTACCCCCTTCCCCGTATATCAAGGAGTGGAGGAGGGGGAGGGCCGGCCCTCTCTATGGCGCGCCCCAGGAGGAGTCCTACTCCCACCGGGAGTAGGATCCCCCCCTTCCAAGTAGTAGGAGTAGGAGTCAAGGAAAGGGGAGAGAGAAGAGAAGGAAGGAGGGGGCGCAGCCCCTCCCCCTAGTCCAATTCGGACTAGGTCTTGGGGGGGCGCCCAGCCTCTCCTCTCTCTTTCCCCTAAAGCCCAATAAGGCCCATATACTCCCCGACGAATTCCCGTAACTCTCCGGTACTCTGAAAAATACCTGAATCACTCGGAACCTTTCCGATGTCCGAATATAGTCGTCCAATATATAGATCTTTACGTCTCGACCATTTCAAGACTCCTCGTCATGTCCCCGATCTCATCTGGGACTCCGAACTACCTTCGATACATCAAAACACGTAAACTCATAATATAACCGTCATCAAACTTTAAGCGTGCGGACCCTACGGGTTCGAGAACAATGTAGACATGACCGAGACACGTCTCCGGTCAATAACCAATAGAGGAACCTAGATGCTCATATTGGCTCCCACATATTCTACGAAGATCTTTATCGGTCAAACCACATAACAACATATGTCGTTCCCTTTGTCATCGGTATGTTACTTGCCCGAGATTCGATCGTCGGTATCTCAATACCTAGTTCAATCTCGTTACAGGCAAGTCTCTATACTTTTACCACACTTGTGCTTCAAAGTAGCACCATGATCTTCATGATAGAGAGTCTCTCATTTTTTCACTTTCATATACTAGTGGGAATTTTCATTATAGAACTTGGCTTGTATATTTCAATGATGGGCTTCCTCAAATTGCCCTAGGTCTTCGTGAGCAAGCAAGTTGGATGCACACCCACTTAGTTTCTTTTTGAGCTTTCATAACCTTATAGCTCTAGTGCATCCATTGCATGGCAATCCCTACTCACTCACATTGATATCTATTGATGGGCATCTCCATAGCCTATTGATAGGCCTAGTTGATGTGAGACTATCTCCTTCTTTTTATCTTCTCCACAACCACCTTCTATCCCATCTATAGTGCTATGTCCATGGCTCACGCTCATGTATTGCGTGAAAGTTGAAAAGGTTTGAGAACGTCAAAAGTATGACACAATTGCTTGGCTTGTCATCGGGGTTGTGCATGATTTGAATATTTTGTGTGATGAAGATGGAGCATAGACAGACTATATGATTTTGTAGGGTTAAGCTTTCTTTGGCCATGTTATTTTGAGTAGACATAATTGCCTTGTTAGTATGCTTGAAGTATTATTGTTTTTATGTCAATATTAAACTTTTGTTTTGAATCTTATGGATCTAAATATTCTTTCCACAATAAAGAAGATTACATGGATAAATATATTAGGTAGCATTACACATCAAAAAATGTGTTTTTATCATTTACCTACTCGAGAACGAGTAGGAATTAAGCTTGGGGATGTTTGATACGTCTCCAACGTATCTATAATTATTTATTGTTACATGCTATTATATTATCTATCTTGGATGTTTTATATGCATTTATATGCTATTTTATATGATTATTGAGACTAGCCTATTAACCTAGAGCCCAGTGCCAGTTTCTGTTTTTTCCTTGTTTTCGAGTTTCGCAGAAAAGGAATATCAAACGGAGTCCAACTGACTTGAAAATTTATGGTGATATTTTATGGACCAGAAGAAGCCCCCGAAGCAAAAGAGTTGGGGCAGAAGAGTCCCGAGCCAACCAAAAGGGTGGAGGGCGCGCCCTACCCCCCGGGAGGGTGCTCCACCCTTGTTGTTGACTCGTGGACCCCCTTGACGTGAAACCGACACCAAAAATTCATATAAATACAGAAACCCCCGAAAAGAAACCTAGATCGGGAGTTTCGCCGCCGCAAGCCTCTGTAGCCACCAAAAACCAATCGAGACCCTGTTCCGGCACCCTTACGGAGGGGAAAATCATCATCGGTGGCCATCTTCATCATTCCGGCGCTCTCCATGATGAGGAGGGAGTAGTTCACCCTCGGGGCTGAGGGTATGTACCAGTAGCTATGTGTTTGATCTCTCTCTCTCTCTCTCTCGTGTTCTTGATTTGGCACGATCTTGATGTACCACGAGCTTTGCTATTCTAGTTGGATCTTATGATGTTTCTCCCCCTCTACCTTCTTGTAATGGATTGAGTTTTCCCTTTGAAGTTATCTTATCGGATTGAGTCTTTAAGGATTTGAGAACACTTGATGTATGTCTTGCACGTGCTTATCTGTGGTGACAATGGGATATTCATGTGATCCACTTGATGTATGTTTTGGTGATCAACTTGCGGGTTCTGTGACCTTATGAACTTATGCATAGGGGTTGGTACACGTTTTTGTCTTGACTCGCCGGTAGAAACTTTGGGGCACTCTTTGAAGTTCTTTGTGTTGGTCTGAAGGGATGAATCTGAGATTGTGTGATGCATATTGTATAATCAAACCCGCGGATACTTGTGGTGACATTGGAGTATCTAGGTGACATTAGGGTTTTGGTTGATGTGTATCTTAAGGTGTTATTTTAGTACGAACTCTAGGGCTGTTTGTGACATTTATAGGAATAGCCCAATAGATCGATCAGAAAGAATAACTTTGAGGTGGTTTCGTACCCTACAATAATCTCTTCGTTTGTTCTCCGCTATTAGTGACTTTGGAGTGACTCTTACACAAATTATGGGTGGGCTTCGACAACACTTGCACCAAGGAGGATTTTGAGTTCTTCTACGCCTCAACTTCTATTACCGTCGGTGACGGTGCCAAAATGCCGTTTTGGGACTCCCCTTGGCTGCTTGGGCGCAAGCCCAAAGACATTGCGCATGGAGAAAGAACTGGAAGGTGTTTGAGGCTCTTAGGGGGAACGCGTGGATCCTGAAAATCGACCACAACACCGTCGCCTCGGCTTCCCACACTTTGGAATTCTTCACTCTTTGGTTGCTTGTCCACGTCTTCCAACTTAATGAGCATCGCAAGGATGATATTATTTGGAAGCACTCGAACGATGAGGTATACTCGACGGCCACTGCTTACAAGGCCCAATTCTCCCAACAATGAGGTATATTCTCCCATGGATCGCATGATTTGGAAAATGTGGGCTCCCCCAAAGATCAAATTCTTCGCATGGCTAGCTCTACAAGACAGAATTTGGACCGCCGATTGCTTGGAGAAGCGAGGTTGGCCAAACTGTGGCATGTGCCCTCTTTGCAAAAGGGAACAAGAGACAGGCGCACACCTTTTCTTCAAATGTCGGTACACTACTAGGCTTTGGAGATCTGTCATTGCGAAGCTTGGCTCGCACACTTGGACACATCCGACTAGCACCTTCACGCATCAGTCGACGAGTGGTGGGGCGGGAGAACCGACAACCGTAACCCCAACCATCACGCTATGGCCTTCCTCACCATGCTTGTCACTTGGACCATTTAGAATGAGAGAAATGCTTGGGTTCTCCGGCATAAATCCGCACCGGCACCAATCCTTCTTAGCATCATCTTGGAGGAGGCCAAGTTTTGGGTCACCGCAAGCGCGAAAAGACTAGGGCATATAATTTTGCGTGAGTAATTGTCATGTCGTGTATTTGAGTGTGCTGTAAAATTCTAAACTCTATTCTTCCTTATTTAATGGATGAGACAAATCTTATGCCTCCGTTTCAAAAAAAAAAAATCCCCCGCGTAGTTTCTATCCTTTGGAACTCGCAGACATAGTTAAAGGAACTTGCAGTTCTAGAAAGTCATAAGCAACTCATGTTCATCTGGTGCTGTAGCAAACAGCCTATCAAACTATCTTCTTCTTTTTTGCCTTGTTTTCCGTGGGCGGCGAGGAGTCCATTTGCGTGTGGACTGTGGAGTGCTAGCGCTCCTCACAGCCTTCGCCTCCGTTGGACGTGTGCAAGGACAGTATCCACAGCAGGCAGCAACAGCATTTGGGTTGGTTTCATTCCCCTTTCCTTGGTAGCTAGCACGTGAGAGCGACGGCCAAACCCGCTCACCAGCCCCACATCTGCACCTAACCCGGCTCGGCAAAAATTCTCTCTCTCAGACAAAAAAATCAATAAGTTCACATACTGTAGTATAGTATAGTTTCTAAATATAAGCCTTTTTAGATATTTCAATATGAACTACATACGGACGTATATAGGCATACTCCGTATTTTAGAGTGCAAGATTCACACATTTTGCTTAGATCCTAAAAAAATTTAGAATCTTTAAACGGTCTTATATTTAGGAACGGAGGGATGAATCAACGCCCACAAGTTGGGCGATGCTCCGGATTCAGAGGGAGCACAGCACAATGGTCAGTGCTTGAAACCCCCCAACTCCTGCTCAACGCGGATGGTGCCTTCCCCCGTTTAAGTTCACGGACGGGAAAACTCCCGACATTCTGGTATGCCTCTTCGAAGGGGAAAACAGAAGAGAGGGAGGGTGATGCTGGATCGCTAGGGCGGGCACGAGAACAGCAGCGACGCGTTGGTTCCACCAAACCCGAAGGAATTCGAGATGGCGGCCCGTATATGCATCTTCTTGGCGGCGGTTAGAGGCATGAACGCGCCCTCAAACAGCGGGTCGGGCTGCTCCAGGTTGAGCGTGGGCGGCGCCACTCCCTGCAAAAAATTGCATGTGATGATGAGTACGGGCTACAGAGCAATTTTTCATTGCACGGAGCTACTGATCAGTTATCACTCATGGTGGGTAACATACATGGTGGATTGCTAGCACGGTGAAGATTGCTTCCACTGAACCAGCCGCCCCTAGCAGATGACCGATTGCTCCCTGGAGAAGATGGTTTTTTTGGTCCTCGGTCATTGTTGTAAAATGGACTAGACTAGTGCGGGAGCTGTGACAGTTTAGCTGCGCAGAATGAGGTGTACCTTAGTTGAGGATAACGCAAGACCGCCGGATGTCGCGTGGTGGCCAAAGACAGATTTTATTGCAGTTGCCTCCACAGCATCCCCTGATTGCGGTTCAGATCCAAAATATCAGCTTATTTATCATAACTCAAGATGCCGCAGAATCATAAACACAAGTTTACCCACAAATAGAATAAACAGAAGTCATGTGGGTTTTGTCAGGCTGACTGTGAGGACCTACCGAGAGGAGTTGATGTTGCATGCGCATTCAAATAATCAATTTGGTCTGCCTGAAGCCCTGACTAGAAAAGGAGCAAGAATTCTATCAAAATCAGAATGCCGAGAAAAGAATTATTGTGATGTGATTTCTAATTCCTCAAAGCTTAATACATGTTTAAAATGTGATTTCTAATTCCTCAAAGCTTAATACATGTTTAAAATGTGCACCACAGGAATTAGAAAGAATATGCCACACCTGTTCCAATGCCCTCTCCATGGCTAAGATAGCACCTCTCCCATCATTTTGTGGCTGAGTTATGTGGTGTGCATCACCTGACAGAAGCTGATGTTCATGATGCAATACATACTAATGACAAAGTAGACCATCTCTTTTGTGGAATCGGAGGATACCAGACATGCCATAGCCTCGAACTTCTGCATAAATTTTTGCGCCTCGTTCCATTGCATGGTCAAGTGCCTACAGAGGAATAAATTGATGTACAGTCTGTTCAGAAACAAAATGCAATAAGACAGTTTCCAGACTAAAAGTTGCATATACCATATACAGGATACAGCAATTTTTCACAATAAGGGCCCATTCGGAAAAGGAGTATTTGTAGGTAAGTTTTGGCATTTAGTTCAAATTCGACTCAAATACCAAGAATCACCATTCTGACAAGCAGCTTCTAAAGGAGAAATACTATGGTGATTTAAGTCCTTCGACAAACTCTTTTACAAAGTGCTATGGATATTTTTTCCAATATGTAAATGACTGATCCTATAAAATAACACTGAACCAGCAGCTTGGGAACAGCAAGGTAAGAACAGACAACAGGAAATGATCAGTGTTTCCTCTGAACTCACCTCCAACACCATGACTCCACAACCTTCACCAATCCTATTGGTTATTTAAGACAGAAGATAAGAACGGACAATAGGAAGGAAAAACAAAGCGAAGTAAAAAAAAATACGATTCAGTATAAGTATGACATACACAAATCCATCTCTGCCACAATCAAATGGCCTCGAAGATGCTTGTGGAAGAGAGTTATACTTTGTAGACAATGCCCTTAACCTGCAGACCATTATAACGAAAATAAGATGGTGTTGGCAAAACTAGTGACAGGGATAGCGGACAAAAAGTGCAAGAGTGTGACTGTAACCAAGTTTTTCTGGAAATAAACAGATTAAGTTTGCATATGATATGTGAGCCACGACCACGAGTGGTTTGTGGACAAAAACATGGGTTCTCTGCTTTGTCCTACGACCTTCAGTCAACAGTTGTACATTGAAACCTTAGTAAAGCAGCTGAGGCAATTTATAATTGCCCTACGGAGCATCTAGACAGAGTATTTGGGAAATTAAGCAAAACAAAACAATTGTGAAGACGCGAACATACTTGCCTAGAAAATCCAGCTATAGATAAAGCATCAATACTAGACTCAGTTCCTCCAGCCACCATCACATCTGCATCTCCAAATTGAATCATCCGTGTAGCGTCACCAATAGAGTGAGCGCCTGTGGCACAAGCTGTCACGGCAGCATGGTTTGGACCCTAGGTTTCAAGGGTTAAATATCAATGTTATTCATGCAAATAATTGTACAACATGGAAACAAGGCATATCACAATAACAATTTTCACCTGGAAACCATATTTCATGCTGACATGACCTGATGCCATGTTGATCAAAATCTTGGGGATGAAGAATGGGCTAAGACGACGTAGACGCTGCATTCAGAAGAAATTAAATGCCACACATCAGTGCTGGAAGTGACCAGAAGATAATCAATTATATTGCAAGCCATGTATGGTGCAGGTCAAAGCTTCGGAGAAGACGTAAAAATTGATTGATTCTCATGTAAATGAAGAATTTAAAAGAAAGATATGACGAAGTGCTGGTCTTGGTCAGTAGCATTCACCGACAAGTAGTTTTGTAATGGCTAGTTTCAATTATGAAGTGTAAACTACAAATTCAATGTATCCCGTTCCTGCACGATTAGCACTCGGTTTTCCTGTTCAGGCGGTAAGGCGAGGTGAGGCGCTGGGGGGGCGCCTCACTGCCTAAGCGCTAAGGCATAAGGCGAGGCGACGCCTTATCTTTCTATGCAACAGAATTAAGTAGAATTTGGTAGGCATTAGGCAACTAGGCATACAGCCATACACAGCTTGCTGCTGCCTGCTGTCTTGGAGAGGTGCTGCTTGCTTGCTGTCCTGGAGGAGGGAGAAGCTGCAGGAGAGGAGGGGGAGGAGGTACTGCAGGAGAGGAGGGGGAGGAGGAGCTGCAGCAGAGGAGGGGAGGGGGATCTGCCCGAGAGGAGGGGGGAAGCTGCTGTAGAGGAGGGGGAGAAGCTCAGATCCAGCCTGGGGTGGGGGTGGGGGAAACCTGAAACTGGTTACAGCTCTCTCTCTCTCTCCCTGCTAGTAACTATTGGCCCAAAAGACTTTCCCGCCCTTTTCTTCCCTCCCAGATCTCTGTTTCCCGTCTGAACCTCCCAGCCCTGTCTAAGGCGTCTTCATTTGCCTAAGGCAGGCAGAGTGGCGCCTAGGCGGACGCCTTATGGACTAAGGCGGACGCCTTAGAGCATCTCCAGCCGCGCCCCCAACAAGGCCCCCCAGGCGATTTTTTGGCCGCCGGCGCCGAAAAATCGGCCCAGTCGCGCCCCCAAAGGCCCTTTTTTCGCCGGCTCGGGCCGAAATTGGCGCCGGCAGACCCAGGCCGAACCCGGCGTGCTGGGGGGCGCTTGGGGGCACCGTCCGAATCGTTTTTGGCACGAAAATCAGCAGGCCCTCCTTGGCAGCGACTCGGCTCTTCTCACCGCTTTGTCGTCCTCATCGCCTCGGTTCCCGCGGCGGAATCAATGCCAATGCTGCCGCGCCGGTCAGCCTCCTCCATTGATGCCTCACGGGTGGCGCAGTGAAGACGGGACGAAGCGCGTCCCTCGCCCGCCACGCGTACACACGGCGGCCACGCGTTCGCGCGGCGCCTCCGCCTATATAAGTCGCCCCCCAGCACGCCGGTGACCCACAGACTCTCCACCGCCGACGCCCTCGTTCCTCAACACCCCCGTTCCACAGACTTCTCGCCGCCGCCACCTTCACGAGGACGAAGCTCGGCTCCTCTATGAGGCCGAGTACCCGGTCCCGCCGGACATGCGGGTGCCCGGGGCGTGGAGGATCAGCGCCGGCGGGGTCCCGGTGCCACCACCGTCCACCGGGGCGGCGCGGCGTGAGGAGATCGCGCGTATCTGCGCCTCTCTGCCGCAGGCGGCGAGGGAAGGTCCGCGGTACGTCCCCGACAGCCCGCTGTGGGAGCCCTACTTCCGTCGCCGCCATGCCGAGCAGCTCGAGGCTACCAACGGCGTCGTGCCCTCCGGAAGGCTCAACTCCGAAGGCCGCCGCCGATGGTGGGGCGTGCCCAGCCGCATGCTGGAGGCCGTCCTCGAGTACATCGAGGGCGGCAACACGCCCAGGTTGGGGTACCCCGCTCCCCCGTCCTTCTCCCGCCGGCGTGGGAGCTCGTGGACGCCAAGGCGCATGGACCCGGGGGCGTCCTCCTCCTCGTCCGGCCGCTCGTCCGGCTCTCCCTGTCTCCGCCCCGTCAAGCCGGAGCCCCAGGACACGCCGGTCAGCCAGCGCACCCGCAGCTCCGGCGTCTGCATCGCCGACTCCTCCCCCACCTCTGGCCGCCTCGTCCTCGTCAGTCCAAAGGCGGAGCCCGGCCTCCCCGCGGAGTACGAGGCCATAGTCCGGTGCGGCTTCTCCGACGAGGAGGCCCTAAAGTGGGCGCGGGACGACTACCTCCGCGATGAGATGGTCCGGCAACGCCGAGCCCTGGAGGAGATAGCCGCCCGCAAGCGTGGGCGCGAGGACGAGAACGGCGTGGTGATCCTCGACAGCGACGAGGACGAGGATGCCCCCGGACCGTCCAACCCGCCGCGCCAACCTGGGGAGGGGTGCAGCAGGGACGGCGGCCGCGGAGGAGGCGACGACGACGACGGCGGCAGCGACTACACGCAGTTCTACAGGCTCCTCGGCATGTAGAGCTTCAAGGGCGGCGGGCGGCGAGGAACGGCGAGGGCGACGGCGGGCCTAGTAGCGTTTTTTTTCTTCTTTAGTAAAATATTTTAAATATGTATGAACTCACCGAAGTTTGGTTGAATTTGCGCCTTGTTTGTGCCGCATTTTAGTTTTCAAAAAAATTGTGGGCGCCGCGACTGGGGGGGATCACGCCCCCAGCACGCGGTTTGCGCCGGTGCGCCCCCAGGGGCAATTTTTAGCGCCTCCTAGGGGGCCAACGGCTGGAGATGCTCTTAGACACACAGGTAAGGCAAGGCCGACGCCTTGGCTCCTGGGGGCGCCCTGACGCCTAGGCGTCGCCTAAGCGACGCCTTAGGGACGCCTTAAAAACAATGCATTGATTAAATAACATATCTTCTCACAATTTTCTTCAAACTTATTCCCTCCGTTCACAAATACAAGATGTTTTTGATATTTCAATATGGACTACATACGGCCTGAAATGAATGAACACACACACTAAAATGTGTCTATATATTCCCGATTCAGAAAAAGTTTAGAACATCTTATATTTGTGAACAGAGGGAGTACTTGAGTTGCTAAAATCAGATGAATTTTTTCTTCTCTTAATGCTACTGGCGCCCACCAGTAGTAATGCTGGCCAGCCGGTAGCCGCCATTATTTTGCTTGAATCTAACACTGTATTTCTCACTCGGCACGTAGCAATATAATAATAGTGAGAATCACTATAGTTGCACAATGACTAAAAATACAAAAGGAAAAGAGTGATAATAAAGCAAATTGCAGTGACTGTGGGTACGAACATTTTCAGCAATCAGCTGTGATGCATCTAAAATGTCTGAGATGCTTCCGATTCCCCCACCAATTGAAACACCCTGATAAAGGCTCTAATTAGACCCAGCAACTTGGCAAAAACACAAAAAAGGAAAAGAGCTTCCACCAAAAGCAATTGGTACCGTTCTTTCCTTCTTCTCATTTTCCGAGGGCAGCCAATTTGCATCTCTCAAAGCCTCATCAGCTGCACATAGAGCATATGCTATAAATCCCGATATAGATCTACTGTCCTGGAAACAAAAATGTTAAATCAACAGTTTGAAATATGTAACAAAGTTTAACTATGAGACAGACAACATCACCAGTTGCATATTACAGTCATACGATAGCATCTTATCAGAACACAACAGATTTCCAGTTGTAGGAGAGAGAGAGAGAGAGAGAGAGAGAGAGAGTCTATCTACTTAAATCATACAGATATCTGACAGAAACGACACGAAAAACAGGTTCAGCAAAGTGCTGTGGCATTGAAGACTGTTACTCCTAATGGCACTGAAGATAAGTGTCTTTATATCTGTACCAGTTATCACATGACTGTATTGCAGCATTGTCTACAGGAAAACTTGTATAGTTTGCTGAAAGTAACAGCTTCATTTAAATTTCTGTTGAGCAGCTTATACATGAAATCCATTCTCGAATCAATTATATCAAGCATGTCAACTAGCAATTCATATATGATAAATCACATGTGGAACAATCATGTGCAGAAAAAGGAGCACCAATCCAATCTCACGGCAACAGTGCGAAAACCAATGTATATACTGGATGGTTAGGGGCTAGTGAAGCATCAGTCATAAACCTTGGTCCACGCCTCCTCGTCGAACTCGGCCTCGCCCTTCCCGCGCGGCACGGCGGCGGCGACCCTCGATGGGATCTGCTCCAACGTCCTCCCCGCGGCATCCCCGGTGAGGCGTAGGTCCTCCGCGGCGAGCGCGCGCACCGCGCAGTCTCCGGCCACGAGGCGGTCCCAGGTGGACCCGACGCCGCGGCCGAGCGGCGTGACGGCACCCAGCCCCGTCACGACCACGCGGCGGCAGGCAGATGGGCGCGGCGGAGGAAGGTCCGCACCCGAGGAGAAGCCTCGGCAGAGGCGGTGGCCGAACAGGAGAGCGCGGCGGAGCATGCTCATCAGGCGCTGCGGCGAAGCTGACTATCCTAGGGGGCCAGGGCATCGGCCTTTTTTTTTGAGCAAATCCCAGGGCATCGGCTCTTCCCTCGCACGCAGACCTGGTCATCTGGGCCGTGCTACGCAGCCGGGCCAAAATCCCGCGTACCTGGCACGTCATGTACACGGCCTAGCACGCAGCTAAAGGGGCCGTGCCAGGCCTGTGGCCTGGGCTGCGAGGTAAGGCCCGCATGCCGGCACGGCCTATTTATATTTGAACCTTTTTATTTCTGAACAACCCAAAATGCCAAAAATAGGCACAAAACAACTCAAAAGGCTTCTTCTAAAAAAAACCCAAAAGGCAGAATAGTACGCGGGCCGACCGGCACACGTGTCGTGTCAGGCTGGCCCATTTAGCAATTGTGCCATGCCTGGGCCTGGAAGGAAGGCACGGCACAATATTTTTATAAACGTGCCGCCACAGGCCATTTTCATCGTGCTAGGCACGTTTAAGGGTGGGTCAGATTGTGCTAGCCTAGATGGCCAGCTCCTACTCCTAGTCACACGGAGAGGGGCCGGTGGAAGGGGAGCTCCTAGTCGGCGAGAACTGGTGCCCACGCGCACTGCAAATTTGGCCGACCCAGTTTCGAGGATGCCTTGCCGCTCGTCGCTCCTGTCGCTTGTTTGCGTGGTCACGGTTGACCAGTTCAGTGGCGGATCCAGAAACTGAACTTAGCCGGGGCGAAACATTGAAGGTATAAAAAATTTGATCGACGAATGCAAGTCCGCTGAACCAAATCTCATAAAATTCAAATATGAAGCTAGATGCACTTGAAAATTTACATGACCAATGAGTTAGAACATTTGAAGATTCTCAAGAACTAGACTGTAACCACCTAAAATCACAAAATATAACATAAACGTCACACATAACTACTAACTTGGACTCTCGCTGCTTGAATAATTCATTCCATGGCCCAAAATATCTAACTCCATGACTAAAAAATACCTACAACAGGTGAACAAGCTGATATCAATACATGTATTGAAACAAGTAAGCAAATAGTTTGAAACAGATAACAAAAGTTGGAATGGATTGGCTAGAAATTGAAGGAACATGAGCTTGAGATTCAATAGCAAAGAATGGATTGGACTATTTACCTGCTGGCTGCACTTGCTGATTTTGCAAACAGCAGATGCGCGTTTGCATGAGCTCGATCTCGATCCATTGCCGCCGCTGCCTCTTCCCTCACAGGCCACGCTCGGCACCGTTGCTTCTTTCCGTTCACCCATAGGAGCCCGCGGCCGGTGGCCCGGCGAGGTAGAGCTCTTCGGCGATGAGGCGGCGGCCCGGCGAGGCGGAGCTTTGTGGCGGCGAGCCGGCGATGGCTAGGTTACTCTCGCTGCTGCTCCGCTCGATTGGGGATTTTCTGGTGTGCGTGTACGAGTACGACGAGGTCGAAGGATTGGGTGTTGTGTGTCCGTGCTAACTGGTTTTAGGCCGTGGACTGGGCTTTTGTGCCTCCCGTGCAAATCCCCACATATTGGCCCATGAAAGAATGAACCGTATTTTTTTGTATATGTATTTTCGGCTACCCGGGGCGGCCGACCATGCTCGCCCCTACCGTGGCGCCGCCACTGGACCAGTTGACCAGTTGACCGGTTAACCGTTGAATTTTCTATTAAAAATTTCAAAAAATCAAAACAAATAGTGAATACAAAAAATTTGAGGAAATTTAAAAGGGTTCATAAATTTTTAAAGGACAACGCTGACGGCCACACGTGTGGTGGGAGTGAAACCCGCCCACACGCCCTATAATACACAGACTGCGCTACGTCACCGCACGCATGCATGTGAGAATCTTTTTGGATTTCAGTTTTATCTCTTAAATAAAAAATCCGATTGAAGATCCCGTTTTCATCATTAAATCCCTCGCGACGAGATCTTCAAAACTAGATCGCATATCAATATATTTCGACAAATTTTTTGGGTTAAAAGTTGACATGTCTATTGCACATGAATTGCCATGGTGTTTACACTGAAGTTGTCATGATATGTTCAGCTATTTTCTTCTACATTTAAAATTAATTTTAACATTTATAAAACGGGGAATTAAGAAACTGGACTTGCCATGAATCATAAACTAAAATTGCCATGATACATGCACTTAAAATTGCCATGGTTCATCCAAAAAATAATTTTATGATCAAAGTATTGCAGTTGCCATCATCAAAATACTAAAATTGTCGTGCTATAAACTAAAATTGCCACATGACAACTTTAATTTAAACACTATAACAACTACAGTGTAAATATCATGGCAACTTTTGCGCAAGTAGGCAAAAAGTAAGGAGTACAAGCCAGGGCCTTCACAGTGATGAAGGTGGAGTCCAGCGGTGAGGGTTCCGACATGGACAGAGTGACGAGTAGTTTTTTTCTAGTGTCAGTGTTCTATGTTTAAACTCTTCTTCTGTGCATATCTTTGTATAGCTTCTAGTTTTATTGTTCTTCTTCTTTGCTCTTTGTACAGAACCTTTTGTACCTGTTTTTTAAAAAATCAATAAAAATACGCAACAGAGTCCTGCTGTTTCCCTCAACAACAAAAAAACTGTTTGGAAGTATGGATGTTTGAATATTTGGAAGTTTGCAGTGATGAGTATGCAATGTGATCAAGTAGTTTGGATCTTTTAGTATGTCTGTCCTAAAATAGGACAATTGCTGGAGAAGAACAATTTTCAGTGTCCTAAAAGTCACTTTTTGGTGCCCTAAATGTTACCCCAACAGCTAGTTGTTGGAGAAGCTCTCACAAACAGATGGAAAAACCTACGATCAGCAGACACCACTGGAGACAGCTAGTTTGCGTTATGGCCGCAACTCCAACAGCGCCAAGCACAAATTAAACGCTAGTATTCCCACGTCTCGCTTTCACTCTCCAACCAGACAACAACAGGCAAACAATCGTGGCAAAACAGCGCTGCCTTCCATGTTCTTTCTTTGCTCTGGACTCGACACAAGAATTATATATCATGCCTCATGGTAGAATAGAGGTCACAAGCAGCAGCAAAACATCATGCCTAACATACAGCCTTAATACTATACCGAGGTTCAGAGAAGGCCCTTGGACAACAATACAACCAAGTAACCGTGCCAACTCGCGCATCTCAAACTGCTCGTCAAGTGGCGCGTCATCGCCATCGCGGCCTCTCCTGTCTGCACAATTAACAAAGAAACATAATTGTTCCATGAACAATCAAGTGGCAGATTTTCAGCAATTCACATAAATTCTATCTGTGTAGTGATCAAGTCATAATAATACACACAAATGGGAATACCTTGGCTTGCTCTTACACGCCAGGTTGCTCCTCTTGCCATCACGCGACGAGATTACCTACACAAGATGTGTGCACGAACCAACCTTTTAGTAATTTTTTATAGTCACCGTTGAATTTTTATAGACACGATGAATTTATACGACAATCGCGATAGTAGGCAGAATAATAAAGCCTCTGCCGATCCCTGGCTAGTGGTTACTGGTTACCCCATGCACGCAAAAAGAAAAGAACAGACCTTTCTGTTTTGTTCGTTGCCGTTTAGAGTAACTTCTGACAAAGCATTCCTTCCTCCAACAGAATGGGTTTCATATGTTGTGGACTTCTGCATCATTTCAGTCTACAACAGAACCACATTAGCAAGTGCTATGATTTGGAAGCGATTTCAGTCTATAACAATAATCCTACGAATCATCCCAGGGTACTGTTTGCTTTTACCTTAACCGCTGCGTTCCTCCCGTTCGAAATCCGGGGTGCCTTTGCAGCTTTGTAAGGTCGGATGCCGCTGCTGCTACTTCTGCACAAGAGAACGGAGCAATTTACATAAAAAGAAACAGATATTTCACACCAAATTTATAAATCATTCCACACTCCAGGAACAAACCTTGCACTTGTGGGTGCAGATATGTGCATAGATCCTCTAATCCGGCTACTTCCAACCGATGCCGCTGGTGTGCTCAGCTGCTTCCTGAAAATCAGTTCAAACAAGCACAGGGGTTTCAATAATATTCAAGATTTCCAGAACATGTAGTCCTTATTGAAATCTCTAAAAAGACTTATATTTAGGAACGGAGGGAGTAGAAATGAAATCAAAATGAAGACCTTTTGTTCTGCGATCCATTGCTTGTACTGGTAAGACCTGCGCTTCTTTTCGATGCGACCTGCCAAGATTAATTAAGCTTATCAACTTTCCATAAACCATTAGAAGCGTTTAACTATTTGTTATACCGAACTTGCAAAAATATCTTCTGACGATTAGCAAAAGGAAAATTATGGTCCATATGTAGAAGCAACTGACCAAAGTTGCATTTGTGAATAAGTTCAAAGGATAAATCAACATTTGATTAGTAGCAAAAGCTACCTGAGCAGCCTGCAAGGGTTTTGCATTATTTTGAGGTGAATTGGGCATAACTGAGCTTCTAGTAGCCAGCTTCCCAGTATTGCTGCTGTTGCTAGAGGCAACATGAGAAACAGATGATCCCTTGTTGTAGAAATTTGTACGAGGAAGGGTAGCTGCAGGCTGTACTTCTTTCAAAAACTTGTGAGAAGTTTGTGTAGCTGATTTAGATGGTGCAATGACTCTATCAGTGTTCTGGCACAAAGCAGATCTGGAAGAAATGGCAGCTCTATCAGCATTTTGATACGGAGAAGATCTAGAAGAGGCAGCAGCTTTCTCAGCACTCATTCTATCAGATAAAGCACGCAATTTCATCTCAACCCTCTTGTGGAAAGGATCCTTTAAGCCTTCAGAGTTCATGTTTTCTGAGTTTCTTCTTAAATGTACTCTCGGAATTTGGATAAGACAACTTGATGGGTCCTGAAATAGTAAACATGGGCATATGAGATAAATGACATTAACTTTTGCATCATATATATAAAATAATCAAGAAAGGAAGAAACCAACAATGGAAAGTTATCTTTAGTACTATCCTGGAAAGTGATCTAGCTAGTACTATCCTGGAAAGTGATCTGGCTCATTCACTCATGTAAGTCATATAATATTATTATGGAATTTCCCTTCCAAACTGCTTGGAATCTCATACAAAGCCAAAACTCACACCAGCCATGTAATTGCAGCAAATTGATCATCCCAATATATGGGTGAATGCTTCTGTATATCAAATGTAAACCAATGTCCAAAATAAAACTCTTGTACTTTTGCGATGAACTTTCTATACTACAACATTCTAGTATTGATTATCTAGAATTTACTTGCCGCTAAAGCAGGAACCAACTGCAAAAACTAGCTCTGTTCTGTTATATCTTGTCAGTCACCCCCCCCCCCCTCCCCCCTTGCTGAAAAGTAGATCCTTCACTACATAAACAGTAAATATCAATCCAATAGCACATTACCTTGGCCCCCTTTGTCAACCCGTTAATGACAGCTGCCGCTATGCTCTTTCTTGGCTCCTGTTTCTTAACACCAGCTTTCAAACTTGCTATAGGCAAGCTAATTCTCGATGCAGCAACATTACTTTCACCATAATCAGTTGAAACCACATGCTTTGGTGCAAGAACCTTTCTCTCCATGGTTTCCTGGTTGAGACCATGTTTACTACTCGTGCGCGTAGCGCACCGAAACTCACCATCAACATGTTGATTTTGAGCAGTACTAGATGCCTCCTCATCTTGAATACCTTGCGACCCTGTTATCCGAGAAAACAGAGGATTGAATGTCAAGTATCCTAGCCCATGGGGTTCATAGCGTTTATTCTCATCCGATGAGCTCACTCCAGTAGATGGTTGACAACTGGAGCTTGGAGCAGTATCCACAGGATCTTCGGGAACAACTGCATGTGAATTATCTTCCTGCATGCTATGGTCCAGAGTGTCGCCATCACTCCTTTCTTCCAATGTGGCTTCGGTGAGAAGTTTAGCTTTCTGAGCCTTCCTCTTGTAATATTCTTCAAAAAATGCCTTCTTCTGTGCAACTAAACCAGGCAGTGTGAGTTTGCTTATCTCCTCCTGACGTCTGTTGTGTTCAAATACTGATCTGTTCTCCCATGACAAAGACTCTTCTGCAAATCTACCAAATGATACCGAACCATGATCAAGTACCATTTTCTGAACTGAATCGTCCTGGACAGTAGACATAAAGAGAAATTAGAGACTCACGAACTTCAATTTATTAGAAATTTAGAACAACAGAAAAAACAATAACTAACTAACATATACAGAGTGGTAGCTACAAAACTCTGGATATAACTAATACGGCCTCTTTGATTCACAGGATTTGAAAATGTAGGAATAGGGAAAACTCAAGAATATGATAGGATTGTGAAAGACACAGGAATCTGCAAAATTGGGTGTTTGATTCGATTGAATAGGAAAAACACAGGAATCCTACAAAGCATGGTCAAATTAAGGTTAAAACATATGCAAATGTAAGATAAAGTTAATATAATGCTACTTATAGCTTTTGCCTTGTTTGTGCATAGGAATGTAAAAAAAGAGGTTTTAGTGGATGGTAAAATTCCTTTTATTTTTCCTATGAAACTCAATACAAAGGAAAAATTCCTCCCCTTTTCTTATGGTCCATTCCTTCGAATCAAATGGACAAATAGTGTCTCACCATAAGAAATTTTCCTATTCCTATGTCATAAGAATATTTGACCTTTTCCATCAGCAGTGAATAAAAACAAAATTACTAACCGCCATCTAGCCTCCTCGAAACGCAACAAGAAACTACAGAAACAAGATTCAGGCAGCATCAACTATGTCATACAATGTTGACATCTCAAATAGGAGTATTTCCCAACAGCACTACGATATCAAGGAGCTATTAAACTATCGAGATTTAAGTTGATAATTCAGGTACGCAACCAAAGGTGAAACGACAAATGATTTCGAAGCAGAGGATACTACCTGTGTGCAGAGGTTGTTGTAGGGCGAATCTGAGTGCGACCATCCACTGAACGGCTGCCCAACTTCAGCAGCCATTGTGCCTGCGTGCTTGTTATCAACTAACCAACCTTGGCAGAAATTTTCTTATACTGCTCCGATCTACCTGCGGCAATAGATACACCAAAAGTCACACTGTCAAGATCTGCCTCCTGGAGAGGAGTTGATAAAAAGAAAACAAGAAGGGATTGCGGTGTTTTCAGCCAAAAAAGGAAAAGAAGAATGGCGGCCATATACTTTTAGAAGCAAACGCAAAACCAGCAAAGACAGACGGTGGAAAGTTTGGAGGAACAAAAACAAACCCCCAAAACAAAATCCCCGCCGAATCTTCGCTGCCTGGCAGAGGAGGATTCCGCAGCGAAACCCGGAAATTCTGGCACAGCTGATCCCACGAATTGAGACCCGGATTGTTTCTTGGGTACAATTATTTGGAACGGGGTAAACAAAAAGCTGCGATTTCTTGGATGAGAACTGGGAACGGGAACTCCAAGCCCGTCTCCACCTGAAAATACTAGCACCACAGCGGCATGGCACGGACTAGAACGGAAAAAAGGGTCCCCAAATCTAACCGCGGTACGGCGACCGCACCAAGCGAAGCCATCAAGAACCGGAGCGTACCAGAGAAGGGACGTAATGAAATCGGAAACCCGCCGGGTACAACAGCCACCCTCCAACGGCAGGAGATCGAGAAGCCAGACGCTGAGTCCTCACCTCACCTGGACGCCGATCCGTGCTCCTCCGTCGCGGGGAGAGGAGAGGGGGAGGGGAGGGGGATGTTTAGGGCGGCGGCGGTGGCGAATCGGAACGAGAGAGCGCTAACGGCTGGAAAGGTGGGAGTAAATATGGAAGGAGGGAATGGAGTTGAAATCGGGTCGAGTAACGTTCGAATGAAAGCAGAGGTCGTGGCTTCGGCTCGCCCGCTCGCACGGAATTCGACGCGAGCAATCGCACAGGGCAAGCTGCTATGGGCCAGGCCTTTAAAAACCAATTAGGGGCAGGCCTATTTACCAATGCGAGTGCACCTGATTTACTTTCTTTACCCCTAAAAAAAAGAAAACTCTTAACTTCTACAGGCGGATCTTTTTTTTCGAGAAACTCGGATCGCACCGAGCATCCGCCGACTCGTCCGTACCACGCATGTCCTGACGTGTTAAGTTTCTTAACCCACCTACTTTTTTTCTTTTTTCTCGGTCAATGTGGTTGCTGCTCGCTACTTACTGTCCACTGTGATGAGTTTCCGAAGTAAGGTCTCTGTTGCAGTAAAAACTACAACAAGACCTTTGTTTCAGAAAAATTAAATTTGTAGTGAGCTCTTTGTTGAAAAAAAACTAAATTACAACGAGACATCTGTTGCAAAATAAATTGAAACAAGACCTCTGTTATAAAAAAATATCTTGAAAAAATTTCTGCAACATGACCCGTGTTGCAGAAATTTCCCGCAACATGACTTGTGTTGCAATGATAAAAGTTGACACTTGGTCGCTTAATTTGTCGGATCTAACGACTCGCGAGGCGGCGGATCTTTTAAAAAGATCTGCCGGCCGATGCGTAGCATCGCCAAAACAATGTGATTTTCTTCTTACCCCTAAAAAAAGATTTTTTTCTTGCCTAAAAAAACTGATTTTCTTTCGGGTTCGTCTGTTTTCTACTCTTCTTTTCTTTCCTATTCTATGGTTTTAGTCGGGTTTCTTTCCTTGGTTTTCCTTTTAGCGTTGGCTACTGGTAAGTTGACTGATTTTTGGGGGGTATAAGTCAATTCTGGGAAGCGTGAGGCCAAATGCGGCAACCGCGTGAGGAGCGCTAGCGGCGAGTGCCGACCATGACGAGGCCGAGCCGTGGACAAGCGAGTACGAAACTTGATGGGGGGCTTATAGGGTTGACCGGGCGGGAGCGAGTTAGGTCGGGGGATTGGGGGGGGGGGGGGGTCATGAGAGCGCCACCAGCCATGGATGGTGGGGGCTGGCGGTTACGTCTGGGCTAGGAGGCGGTGTGGGAGGAAGAATATGATAGTGGCGGTACGATCCTGACCATTGGATGAAGATCTGACCGCAAAAATATATTGACTTGCATAAAAAATTAGTCGACTTACATATAGTCAGTCCCTTTGTTTCTTTCCTTTCTGTTGTTCATTTTCTCTTTTTTATTTCTATTTTTTTAATTTGTGAACTTAAAAGAAATCAATTTTTAAATTCATGAGTACTTTTTGAAATACATGAATTTTAGAAAACCAAGAACATTTATTGAATACACGAACATTCTTATATTCACGAAAATTAACAAAAATATATTTTTAATTTATTAATATCTTTAAATTAATGAACGTCGGTCTACGGATCTGGTTGTAATTTCTACTATTTCTGGTATTCGTTGTACTACCATGTTTGAAGATGAATAGATCGGAGATTTTCTCATAAAAAAATGAAAGTCTGTTTAGTTTTATAATTTATTTATTTTTAATCTATTAGAGGACTCTTGTAAAACCAACTAAAAAACGGTAGAAAGAAAAAGGAAGAAAAATTAGCTGCATCCTCAAACTGGGACTCCACTCGTCACCTCTGTGGCTTCGAAAAAATTAAAATTCTTCTTGGGCTTTTCCCAAGGCCCACCTTGGCGTGTATAGGTTTGCTCCCGAGCCTCCCAATTCTTGGTCGGGTAGTTGTTTTCTTATAAGAGTGAATCTCACATGACTCCAGCATTAATTTACTACTCTTTCTCCGATCCAAATTAATTTACGCAACCTCTATATAACATTTTAAGAGGTTGTATAGAGGCCACGTCAGTTAATTTAGATTGGAGGGAGTACATTATTTTAAAAACAACTTTAAATTACTACTTAAGAGTGTCGAAATCTCATAACCTTTTTTGTTCGAAAAAACATAATGTTCATACCAATGATTCTTGACTGGTCCTACCCATGACGCCACACACATGAGAACTATTGCTTTAATGCCACTAAACCCTGCTACCATGAATCATGCCACGTATCAATCAAAATTCAAAGTTTGAACTATGATTTGATTGAACCCTAACTAAAAATTGGAAGTTTTGATAGAAAATAAAAAAAAATTATGAACTCATACATAGTCCTAGCACATTTATGGCTCCATTGATTCAAGGAACCCCATGTGATTTTTTTAAGGATTTGAGTTCTTAGGTAACTTCACTACATTTGTCGTTTGCCTTCCAAGATTGGAATCCTTAGGATTTTTCCTAAGAATTCGTTGCACAGTACTTTGGAGGCAAAATAATTATGCACTTAAACCTCTTGCAACAATCCTTTGTTCTTCCTGTGACATCAAACACATCATGATCCAAGTTCATGTAATTTGTTAATAATATATGTCTAAACAGTTGAAAGTGCATCTCCACTACCCTAGCAAGTTTTGATGATCTATGAAAATTACTTGAGAGGACTAATGATTTTAATGTTCATTTTAGGGGTTAGAACTATTTTTCACATAAAACCAAACAAGTGCTTGGCTATAAGTGAAGATCATTGGTGACCCCACAAACAACTTTTCTAGTTATTGTCTGATACGTCTTCGTCGTATCTACTTTTCCAAACACTTTTGCCCTTGTTTTGGACTCTAACTTGCATGATTTGAATGGAACTAACCCGGACTGACGCTGTTTTTAGCAGAATTTCCATGGTGTTATTTATGTGCAGAAACAAAAGTTCTCGGTGATGACCGTAGTTTTTAGCAGAACTCCACGAAGATTATTTTTGGAAATAATAAAATATGTTGGCAAAAGAATCAAGGCCAGGGGGGCCACACCCTTGCCACGAGGGTGGGGGGCGTGCCCCTGCCTCGTTGGCCCCCTGGAGCTCCACCGACCTTAACTCCAACTCCATATATTCGTGTTCGGGGAGAAAAAATCAAAGAGAAAGATTCATCGCGTTTTACGATACGGAGCCGCCGCCAAGCCCTAAACTCTCTCAGGAGGGCTGATCTGGAGTCCGTTCGGGGCTCTGGAGAGGGGAATCCTTCACCATCGTCATCATCAACCATCCTCCATCACCAATTTCATGATGCTCACCGCCGTGCATGAGTAATTCCATCGTAGGCTTGCTGGACGGTGATGGGTTGGATGAGATTTATCATGTAATTGAGTTAGTTTTGTTAGGGTTTGATCCCTAGTATCCACTATGTTATGAGATTGATGTTGCTATGACTTTGCTATGCTTAATGCTTGTCACTAGGGCCCGAGTGCCATGATTTCAGATCTGAACCTATTATGTTTTCATGAATATATGTGAGTTCTTGATCCTATCTTGCAAGTCTATAGTCACCTACTATGTGTTATGATCCGGCAACCCCGAAGTGACAATAATTGGGACCACTCCCGGTGATGACCGTAGTTTGAGGAGTTCATGTATTCACTATGTGTTAATGCTTTGGTCCGGTACTCTATTAAAAGGAGGCCTTAATATCTCTTAGTTTCCATTAGGACCCCGCTTCCACGAGAGGGTAGGACAAAAGATGTCATGCAAGTTCTTTTCCATAAGCATGTATGCTTATATTCGGAATACATGCCTACATTACATTGATGAATTGGAGATAGTTCTGTGTCACCCTATGTTATGATTGTTACATGATGAACCACATCCGGCATAATTCTCCATCACCGATCCAATGCCTACGAGCTTTTCACATATTGTTCTCCGCTTATTTACTTTTTCGTTGCTACTGTTACAATCACTACAAAACCCAAAAATATTACTTTTGCTACTATTACTGTTACTTCCATATTACTTTGCTACTAAATACTTTGCTGCAGATACTAAGTTATCCAGGTGTGGTTGAATTGACAACTCAACTGCTAATACTTGAGAATATTCTTTGGCTCCCCTTGTGTCGAATTAATAAATTTGGGTTGAATACTCTACCCTCAAAACTGTTGCGATCCCCTATACTTGTGGGTTATCATTGTCCTCCTCAAGCTTTTGGCTTGTATTTTCCAGTCTTTTGTTTAATCCAAGATTCACATTGAATATAGGACAACCACGCTGCATGGGCTCAACCAAGTACTTTGGTATGGACCCCAAGAACAGATCCTAAGCCAAAGTTATACAAAATGAACTCCATTGTCAATCTTTGTATGCGTTTCTCTAACCTTTTAGTTGTTCATACTCATAGATCAAACCCATTTTCAGGTGCTCAGAACCGCGGTTCATTTGTTCCAGAGCCGTTGAGACAATCCTCTTTGAAACTTTGTCTGTTCGCTACGGGACTTCTGGGTGGCACATTTTTCATCGACACTTCTGAGTTGTCTCGGTTTGCTTCTCTATCGTTGTAACGCCCTCGATGCGGCTATATCTCCCACGTGTCGAGGCACGACTTAGAGGCATAACCGCATTGAAAGCAATGTCGCAAGTGAGGTAATCTTCACACAATCCATGTAATAAATAAAGGGGAGAGATACATAGTTGGCTTACAATCGCCACTTCACACAAGTACATAAATAACATCCATCATACAGATTACACTCATGGTCCGACTACGGTACCAAAATGAAAGAAGACTACCCCAAATGCTAAACAGATCCCCGGATCACCCAACTTGGCTCCACTACTGATCATCTGGAAAAGAAACATAGTAACGGCCACGTTCCTCGTCGAACTCCCAAGTGAGCTCGGACGCGTCATCTGCACTGGCATCGTTGGTACCTGCAACTGAGGTGATAATATCTGTGAGTCACGGGGACTCAGCAATCTCACACCCGCGAGATCAAGACTATTTAAGCTTAAAGGTGGGAAAGGGGTTTGTGAGGTGGAACTGCAGCAAGCGACTAGCATATGGTGACTACAGCGCAAAAGAGAGCGAGAAGAGAAGGCAAAGCACGGTCGAGAAACTAAAAGTGATCAAGAAGTGATCCTGAAACAACCTACGTCAGGCATAACTCCAACAACCGTGTTCACCTCCCGGACCCCGCCGAGAAGAGACCATCACGGTTACACACGCGGTTGATGTGTTTTAGTTAAGGTCAACTTCGGGTTTTCTACAACCGGACATCAACAAATTCCCATCTGCCTCATAACCGCGGGCACGGCTTTCGAAAGATAATACCCTGCAGGGGTGTCCCAACTTAGCCCATGATAAGCTCTCACGGTCAACGAAGGATATTCCTTCTACCGGGAAGACCCGATCAGCCTCGGAATCCCGGACTACAAGACATCTCGGCAGTAACAAAACAAGTCCAGCAAAGCCTCCCAGATGTGCCGACAAATCCCGATAGGAGTTGCACATATCTCGTTCTCAGGGCACACCGGATGAGCAAGACGTCGGGTTGGCATAGACCCTGGTTGCCCAAGGGGCGCCGGACATCGCTCGGTTTGGACCAGCAATAGAAGGAAAACTGGCCCGGGGGTTTAAAATAAAGATGACCCTTGAGTCTGCAGAACCCAAGGGAAAAAGGCTTAGGTGGCAAATGGTAAAACCAATGTTGGGCCTTGCTGGAAAAGTCTCATTCAAAGCGAACTGTCAAGGGGGTCCCATAAATCACCCAACCGTGTAAGGAACGCAAACTCCGGGAACATAACACCGGTATGACGGAAACCAGGGTGGCAAGAGTGGAACAAAACACCAGGCATAAGGCCGAGCCTTCCACCCTTTACCAAGTATATAGATGCATTAATTAATTTAAGAGGTATTGTGATATCCCAACAAGTAAACATGTTCCAACAAGGAACAACAAGTCCATGTTCCAACAAGGAACAAACTTCATCTTCACCTGCAACTAACAACGCTATAAGAGGGGCTGAGCAAAGCAGTAACATAGCCAAACAACGGTTTGCTAGGACATGGATGGTTAGGGGCTGACATGGCAATATAGGAGGCATGACATAGCAAGTGGTGGGTATCGCAGCATAGGCATAGCAAAAGATCGAGCAATCTAGCAAGCAAAGATAGAAGTGATTTCGAGGGTATGGTCATCTTGCCTGCAAAGTTCTCAGAGTTGTCGAAAGCTTGGTCCTCGTAAGCGTTCTCAATGGAATCCTCGTTCACGTACTTGTCTCCCGGCTCTACCCAAGACAAGAGAATAAGCAAAGGAACCAATATCAACCACGATGCAATGCGCAAGCAACATGAAGCAAAACATGGCATGATATGCGAGAGGTGATATGCAATGCGTATGCATGCTCCGGAAGGACAAGGATGAACATGACATAATCTTGGCAAACCAAGCATGCCACTGGATAGATGAGGTGATTTCGGTTGAAATCGATATAAAGAACACCGGAATCGGATGCACGGTTTGCAAATGGCAAGCAATACAAGAATGACACCAATCTGCCATAAACAGCATGATGCTACTTAGCAAGCAACAAATAGTTAAGCTACTGCACCCAAACATGTCCACAAAGCATATGACAGTAATCTACTCAAGATGCTCGACAAAAGATGAACACTGAGTTACGGCTAAATCACATCATAACAGGTTCAAACAAGCATGGCAAAAGTGCAAACGATAACAAGTTCTCAGACTTAGTGAAATAATCAACATAGCAGAAACTAACATCAGGATGACATGTTCAGAGCAATGAAACAACATGCTACAGGAACAGAACATAGGAAAATAAGGCACGGAATGAATCTACTCAAAGCACTTGACAAAAGTCTCTTACTGACCATAAGCCAAAAAGGATCAGAAAATATGATTACACCCATGTCAAATAAGCAAGTTTCGTTACAGGTTTCAGACTTAGCAGAAAACTGGACATGTCAAAAACAGATAACGACTAGGCATGTTCGTGAGCTCGATGCACTCACTACAGAGCATTTCATGATAAACTAAGCATACATACATCAAGAAGACATGGCATAGTAACTAGACATGGCTAGAATAACATCATATCATGCAAGGATCAACTACACCAAGCTTGCAAAATCGCATAACACGTAAACAATCTGCCAGCAACATTTTGTAGCAAAAGTAGAGCTCAATTGACTCAAGCTATGGCACTCCATAATTGCAAACAAAGGCATGGATGGATATAGCAAATACTCAAGTTCAAAACTCCCTTACTGATCATGCTCAAATTATGCATATATCTCTCGGAAACAACATGAACACATGGCATAAAAATAACAGCAGTCAGGGACAGTGAAATCGCCAAGTCTCTGAAATCAGCAACATCAAGATACCTAGTTTGCATGCTTGTGCTAGTCACCACATAGATCACAAAAATACATGGCATAATTATATGGAAAGGTAACATGTCATATTTCAAAACTTATGTAGGACTCAACTTCATAGGAGGTACACATCAATCATGGAAAAAATGACAAAAGTGCATGTTCAGATAAGATTCAGCCACTAACATCAACTAGCCCTCTTCTAACAGCATTTAGGGAATCAAGATGACCTCAAATGACAATGATGTAATGTAAAGAAATGATTTACTCTTCGAGGCGAACAATTTGACATATTATACACGTGAAATGAAGCTACGGATGCAAAGTTACGGCACTAGGAACATGTGATGATGATGCAAATGTCTAGGAACTTAGAAATAAAACGAGGGGGGGAACGAAAGTCAACCACCGGGCACGGAAGTCGAGGCGGGCGGCGGATCTCGCCGGAGACCGGCCGGAGGAGGTGGAGGAGAGACCGGGGCGGCCGGATCTGACCGGATCCGGCCCCGGCGGAGCGCGGGGGCGGCGCGGGCGTCGCGGGACCAGCCGGCGGCGACGGCGGAGGAGGCGGTGGCCGGCGCGGGCGGCGGAGACGCGGTCGGCCGCGGGCGGCGGAGACGCGGTCGGCCGCGGGCGCGAGGGCGGCGCGCGGGCGCGGGCCGGGGAGGGCCCCGCCTGGGCCTAGCGGGCCGGCGGCGCTGGCGCGGTACGGGCGGCGGCGGTCGCCACGTGGCGAGGCCCGATTGGCCCGGGGCGGCGGAGGCGGCTGCGTCCGGCGCGACCGGACACGTCCGGCGGCGCGGGGCGACGGGGATCTAGGGTTAGGGTGGTTTTTGCCCGGATTTGGAGGAGGGGTGCACATATTTATAGGCAGAGGGGGCTAGGAAGCTCCAAATGGAGAGCGGTTTTCGCCCACGCGATCGTGATCGAACGGCGGAGGACATGGAAGTGTCTTAGATGGGTTATTGGGCTGTTTTGAAGGGGTGTTGGGCTGCAACACACACGAGGCCTTCACGGTTACCCGGTTAACCGTTGGAGTGCCAAACGAACTCCGATTGACCCGAAACTTGACAGGCGGTCTTCCGGTGCTATACCAAGGCCACATGTCAAACCTCGGTCCATTCCGAGAATGTTTAATACCCGCTCACGAAGAAATGTAAAAGGGGACGCCGGGAGACATAGGAGCGCCGGATTGCAAAACGGACAACGGGAAAAATGCTCGGATTTATGAGACGAACACGTATGCGAATGCGATGCACATGATGACATGATATGAAATGCATGACATGACCAAAATGCAAAACGGAGAGACACCCAACACGGAGGGAAAATCATAACACATAGCCGGAAATGGCAAGAGTTGGATTACAAATATGACAAGTTACATCTGGGGCGTTACAATCGTTCACACTGTAAGTCCGTAACATCTGATCTTTTTTGCTTCGCATTTTCGAGCTATGGCTTAAAGCTTTTCTACAAATTCTCATTCTAAGATCTGCTACATTCGGAATAATACTATTGGGCCATGGTTTTTATCGGTACCATGGTCTATTCTATCTTTGAAGACAAGGTGCTACTTTTTGTGTTTGGAACCCTGCTCACTTTGTAATCGGTACTTTCAAGCATTGTATTTCTCCTGGTTCTTGAACACCGCCTTGGCCGTATAAACTTATTTGAACTGGTTCGGCAATTGCGTCATAGCCACCAATGCTAGCATGGATGTGAACTAAGTACAAGGATTTTGAATCTTTTCTTTCGCAACTTCGCGTTTCCTGAAATTTTGTTTCATACCTGCTTTTGAAACTTGAATGTTTATGAAAATTGTTTCAAACTCATCTTTGATAAGAGAAAATTGCTTAAAACTTGAAATCTTAAGAATTGCACTCTTGTTGTTAAGTATGCCATGAATATGTCTCGATGTACAACTGTGACATCTAAAGATCTATAGGAGAGAACTATGTGGAGTGAAGGGATGAGCAGCCGGATACACTCTACAAAAATTGTAATCTTCAAAATATGTGGACGCGAAGAGGATAATTTTTTTGACCCGTCCCTCAAAATTTGTCTTGTCAAGGATATGCTCTACAAAATTTGTTCACACTGGACGTATCCTAGAAATTCTGCTCCAGGTACAGGGTATGTCCTTTTCACTAGTTGAACATCAAAATCTTAGCTGAAAAGAACCTTTTGCATTTAGCATCTCAGTGAAAGTTTGGACATCACTTTCTTTGTATATGGGCAACATTGTGTGAGCTCTTTCGAAAGAGTGAGTCGATAAATATTAAGATTGACTAAGTCTTCATAAACGTCTCATAATCAACAACAATGTCGTCTCCCACTAAAGAAACATATTCAAAATGTCTAAAAATAAATTCAATAAAAATATGAGCACTGTATTAAATAGAGTAAACACAGACAAGTAACCATTTAAGCTATGCTCACTTCGCTATATCGGCAACATTTTGGAAAGCTCAACAAATAAAACCAGCTCAACTCTGTATCTTAAAAACCAACCAGATCCAAACTACAGACGACTAAATACTAATCCAATCGGAACAATGGTTTTCATGTCCTGACGTACCCAAAGGCAACGTCACATGAGCCACAAAAATCGTCGACGGTTCACTCACTGCCTCCATCCATCCATCCATCTATCACCACCAAGGCGATTCCCGTCCAAACATTTCGATACCTGACGGGACACGTGCGCGCATCGTTTATTTTTTGCGTTCCCGATAGGTCCACCGTCCACGTCGGTACAGCCCACTGGGCCCCCAAACAGAGTCCATTGCACACCAAGCTATCCGTTTTCTTCGTTGGCGTCTTCTTCCTGCTCTCGCCGTCGAAGTCCCGAAACGCGCCGGCCGCTCACGAGTTCCACAGGCGGGAACAAAACTCGAAAGGGAAGCGAGGCCTGGCGCCTCGCGGGGGACGACAGCGACGGGAGTCGAGAGGCCGGGCGCACGGTCACGTGCGGCGCCCAGCCCGCGCCGCGCCGGGACAAAGGGCGCTCGCGGGACCCCCGGGGGCGCTGTCCCCGCCGCAGGACCGGCCCGTGGAGGGGGCCGCCGCACAGGTCGCTGCTGCAGTGCCGTGATTCCCCACCACCGGTGTGCCTGCCTCCTCCTATATCAGCCACATGGTGCGGGTAGCGGCTTCGGCTCGGCAAGGCGGGAGAGGAGAAGGAGGAGGAGATGGGGCAGGAGGAGGAGGCGCAGTCGCTGGCGCTCACGCCGACGTGGGTGATCGCCTCCGTCTGCCTCGTCATCGTCGCCATCTCCCTCGCCGCCGAGCGCCTGCTCCACCGCCTCGGCAAGGCACGGCACCCCCGACCTGCTCCCTACCTGCCTATCTGCCTCCCATTCCTGTTATAATCTCTGTTACGTTTGTAAAGCATATTTAGTCTTTCTGTTGAAGTTTTCGATGATGTGCTAATAAGAAACCTTTCTCTCTGCAGGTGCTCAAATTCAATGGCCAAGAAGCACTATTCTCAGCCTTGCAGAGAGTCAAAGAAGGTAGCATTATCCTCGGATTTAGTTAGATTTCTGCATAACTTCCTTTTATCTTTTCGACATCACAGCAAATTTTACCTCATCAATTATCTCAAGCACCGTGGCTGCTAGAACCTGAAGATACAGTTCTTCTGATGATCTGTATATGTGCTACTTGTTTCCTGAATAAAATTGCAATGGTTGAACTGATTGTAATCAATATGGAGAGTAACATCAGATACCAACCAACAAAAGTTTCCATGACACACAAAGCAGAATGTCTCGTACCAGTTCATTCCTGCCGTATAAAACTGTTTGTTCGCCTTGCCTAATCTATTTACTGGTTACTTGTGCAGAGTTGATGATTCTGGGTTTCATTTCCTTCCTACTAAGCGTCTGTCAAAATCTCATCAATCGCATTTGCATCCCGGAGAGTGCTGCACGTATCATGCTTCCATGCATTGAAGAGTCCAAAGCCAGAGAAGATGCTGCCAGACTCTGCAAGAGAAAGGTAGACCATGAACTGTGAAGATAGTGCTGTCGTCAAGTTTAGTGTGGTTCATTATTACCTAAATATCTGCTTGTAGCTTCAGTGAATACTGTTTTCCTTTGATAGTACCGTTGATGTAGTATTCTGACTAGCAAAACATAACCACTTCTGTTTAATGGTAATTGCTAGACATTGCCTATCCCAAGAATCGCAAAGAATATTTGCCAGATTGGTCATTCTGAAACATCATTCTTGCCCTTATGCAGGGTGAAGTTCCCATGCTATCTGAAGAGGCTCTGCATCAGCTGCACATCTTTATCTTTGTACTTGGTGTGGTGCATGTTTTGTTCTGTGTTACAACACTGTTACTTGGTGGAGCTAAGGTATAACTATTACTGAGGATGAATACGTATTTCACGCGACATGATAGTGGAGGTAACAAATTTAGGGTAAGCTCTTGTAGATGAGAACGTGGAATAAATGGGAGAAAGAAATTCAACAAGGAAGACTCAACGAGCGTGAAAAGAGGCCAGGCTGGATGAAACCATCTGCTGTAAGATGGATTGTAAGTAATATAACCCTCTTATTATGCACTTATGCTTCTCTTTTGCTATAAAATCAATTGTAAATCCTTAATTCGTAATACAAATGACAATTGCATGAGAATTATTTGGGTTTACCCAAGTAAACCTAAGCTGCTTTTGAGGGGTTATCAATTTATTTTTGCAAGAGAAAAGTGCTAACAAATCATATTTTACATCTTAAACGCCATGGCTGCATATGAAATTAAATAGGGGAAGGCATCCCAGCACGTTACGGAATATTCAATGTGTGGTCAAATTTTTATTTGCAAAACGTGAGTAAAACACTTGAAGATGGTTCATTGTCAGCTAAGGATAACAATGATCTGGAAAGCTACTATGACATGACGATATTCTGATAGCATGTGCATGAAGTGCAGTGCGGTGTTGCACTTCTTTTTGTTATTTCGGGTCTCTCTGCAACAAGGCAATATCATGACCAAACCAAACACCAATATAGCCTTAACTGCAATGAACTGACCACAGTAAAACATTTGTTATGGCCGAGTATCATAGCCTTTGCATAGTTATTGCAATATTTCTGTGCTATATAAGGCATTCTTTCAGTTACAAATTTTCCCCAAATTCAAATTTTGAACTCGGTATATTATATTTATGATGATTCCAAAGGTTTTATTCCCGTATGATTTCAGATTGCATTCTTCAAGCAGTTTTATAATTCTGTCGGTAAACCAGATTATCAAGTACTCAGATCAGCTTTTGTTCTGGTAAGATACTGAGACGTACTGTTCAGTGACTTCTGCACAATCATGAGTGTCCTGGTTTTCGTACTTAACTAATAGGATACTTGCCATTTCCCCCCTCCCAGCGGCACTACCCAAATCGTCCAGACTTTGATTTCCACAAGTACATGGTTCGTGCCCTTGAGCATGATTTCAAAGAAGTAGTTGGAATCAGGTTAGTATTGGGTAAAATTCCAACTTGGATTGCATAAATAAAATTTGTTTGGTTTACCTAATGATGCTCACATGCATGCAGCTGGTACCTATGGCTTTTCGTTATCGTCTTCCTGCTGCTGAATATAAATGGTAACTCCTAAACTGAGAAAAGTCCCCTCGTATATTCTTTTGCCCAAAGATATACAGATCCTAGGAGAACAACACAATTTAGACTTTTAACCATGTTTGTGATCGTCATGTCCGGCACCACAAGTTATGCTACTTGATTAGAACAACTCAGAATCACAATAACAACTTAACAAGTACTCCCTCCGTCCCATAATATAAGAACGTTTTTAACACTAGTGTAGTGTTAAAAACGTTCTTATATTTTGGGACAGAGGGAGTAGTTTTTGTTGGAATTGTTTGAACTAGCATGCTTTTTTCTCTCTGACTGTTATTTCTTGATCTACTGTCAATGCAGGGTGGCACACATACTTCTGGCTGTCTTTCTTGCCCTTGATTGTAAGTACCTTAACAAATCCATGGCACTCTAGTAAATACATTCTCCAGTTACCTCCATGGAGGAGTTTCTTACTGCTCTGGGTAAATAAACTTGCAGCTTCTGCTTATTGTTGGCACTAAGCTGGAGTACATCAGCAGTCGATTGGCTCAAGAAGCAGCGGATTGTTCTGATGAAGCATCAGGAAACCCATGGACGAAGCCATGCAAGGAGCACTTTTGGTTTAGCCACCCTAGGGCCGTCCTCCATCTGATCCATTTCATCTTGTTCCAGAACTCGTTTGAGATGGCATTTTTCTTCTGGGTCTTGGTATGTCCTGAAATTACTAACTGCCTTTAGTCTGCAGTCTGTACTAAATGCATGCAATTAGAGAAGCATGGGGATATCTGACTGGTACGTTTGCAGGCAACATATGGGTTCGATTCATGCATCATGGAGAACAGATCATATGCACTCCCCAGACTTGCTATTGGGTTAGTACAAAACCTCCACTATCTTTTTCCCGTTAGCTACGGCAACTAACGGACGATTCTGTTTCTGTGTCAAATATTCAGCATCGTTGTTCAGGTGCTCTGCAGCTACAGCACCCTGCCGCTGTACGCCATTGTCACCCACGTAAGCTCTCGTTCCGCCATTAATTTCACCAAGAACACTGCTTGATTGCTTAGCTAGTAGCTGGTCGTAATATCGTTATGGATGGTCGATCATATCAGATGGGCGGCGACATCAAGCTGCAGGCGTTCGGCGAGCACGTACACGTGTCCGTGCACAGCTGGGCGACGGACGTGAAGAAGAAGGCGACGTCGCTGCCGGCTCATCCGAACCCGCACCCGCACCAACACTCGCACCTCCGGATCCCGTTTCTCAACAAGAAGAGGCACAGCGGGCGCGGCCCTGCAACCGAGGAGGCCGCGGCGCAGGCGAGGGCGACGGAGCAGCGCGCCGGTAGCTCAAGCACGCCCACCGCACCGCGGCAGCAGCGGGCCGATGACCTAGAGGAGATCGTGACGACCACGGAGGAGGACCATCGTCGTCGGAACGCCAGTTTCTCGTAGCTGCGTACATGCTCGCGTTCCTAAGTCCTAACGGTAGGCCGGGCGCGTCGGCCGTGTCTCGCTGTGACGCCCACGTCTTCATCCGGCCGGCAGGCCCTAGGCGAAGCTACGCTGTTGCCGCCGCCGAGGCGCCGACGTCGTCAACGTGGCATGCTAGCTCTGAAGCCTGCAGGTTAGGTAAACTACTTAGCAGACTAGCTAGGACATGTTGCTACTGGACAACACTTCGAAACTTTGACAATATAATATCGCCTCGTGTTACCTTAATTAACTCTTTATGTACTGTATTTCTGAGCAGTATATTTGCTCCTATCATGATTTTTCTCTTCTAAAATAAGCGTTTCTGAGCAGTATATTTGCTCCTATCATGTTTTTTCTTTACCTACTAATAAAGCGGCTACTGTTTCTGGTCGTACGTCGTCGTCAATTTTGCAGAAAAGTCCCTCTGGTTTTAGATAATCAACCCGCAATCCATATAATAAGTCAACCGGTATGGGTGAGATAAAAGAAAAAAACAGCCTCCCGATCTCATCTACACCTCCTAGCTGAGGACACCAGCGTGGATCCGCCGGCAGACGGATCAAGACGGAGAGGCGACGACTTCCATGGCGCCATGGCGGGCTCCGGGGCAGAGGAGGCAGGGTCTTGCGGCGGCGCTCGCCCGAGCCTCTGGCGCGAGGGAGACGTCGGGAATGGGCGAAGGACGGCGAGACAGGTCGGAGACGGGCCGGATCTGGTGATTCCCGACGACGGAGGTCGGCGGTGGTCTCCATGCTGCGGGGTCAGCTCGAAGCTCCTGCAGCGGGCATGGTGGTCTTCATGTTGAAGAAAAGAGAGAGGGTTGAGCGAGACAGAGGAGAGATAGAGAGGGAGAGAGGAGGCAGAGCAACGATGCGGTGCAGCTGCTGCTCACCTAGGCCATGACGTCGGCAGGGCCGCCGGGGCGTGGGTCGGAGCGGAGGACCTCGGGCGTCCATGGCAGCCTCACTGTAACAGAGAGCAAGAGAGGTAGAGGGAGATGACAGTAAACGGGAGAAAGAGAGAAGGGAAGAAGGAGATGAATGGGAAAAGAAGGCAGTGGGCGACGGGTCCTGGTTGGTGGCTTCGGTCGTCGGCGAAGAAGGAGATCGGGGTCGGGGACGAGGTGGCGCACGGACAGAGGAGAGGATGCGCGACTGACGACGAGCACAGGGGTAGGAAGTAGCAGGCTCCCAAGTTCCGTCCCCGCACAGCCCTGCTACCGCGCTGCCTCACCACCGCGCGTCGGCACCTGCCCCGACCTCGCCTCGCCTTGAGTCACCTCCTTGGCTACATAGCTCAGCACGCCACTATGGGGGCTGTTGCTGCCTTCGCCCTGGCCGGACACCTCATGGAGTCGTGGTGGCGAAGGTAGGAGAGGGAGCCTGCCATGGTAGGGATGGGGAGGTGTGGCGGAGGTAGGACGTGGAGGAGGAGAAAGAGGGGAGAAAGAAGAAGGTAAGGATGAATGGTGGAGAGGCAGCGAAGGAAGGATCATCCAGCCTTTTTCCAGCACGGGTTTGGCGACAGTAGCGGTTGTGTTGTACTGCTGTTGCATGTGTCTGACTCGTGGCTGTGTGTGTGGTGTGCGTGGCTGGCATGCGGAGGCTCTGTCCAGCCAAACGTGGTGTGTGACGTGTACATACATAAGAATGATTTATTTGTGGGCTTTCCCATGCCCCATGGTAAAATTTCCATGATTTATTGCATCAGCCAACTAATTCACTAGCATGATTGCTAGCTTTGTAAGGAAAGATCGATCAACTAAGTACATACATGATTCTCAAGAAAAAAACTAAGTACATACATACCCGTAAAAACAACTAAGTACATACATGATCGCCCGCGTAATGTTGTTTTGGGCTGACTAACTAGCATGGATATGGCTATTGAAGATAAATAATTGAAACCCCATATGTATTTTGCTGTGTTCCATCAGGCCACATTAAGGTAGCATCTGGGTGCCTTATAGATTTTTACTATTCCATTTTTCTTTTGCTATTCAATGACCACGCAGGAGTACATGGTGGACGATGGCGGAGAGGAGGGTCATTTCGTAGGTAAATTCTTCATTAATAAAGGAAAATGTTACAAAAAGAAGTGGTCTTTTTGTAGGGATGGTCTGAAAGGACGTCAGCTTATAGCCGAATATGCAGGTCTGACCCATCACCATGGATGATCATCCTTGGTTTTTATGATCAATAATTTGGTATTACGATTTACAACTTTTTCGGTGCCAAGTCAGCTTATAGCCGAATATGCAGGTCTGACCCATCACCATGGATGATCATCCTTGGTTTTTATGATCAATAATTTGGTATTAAGATTTACAACTTTTTCGGTGCCAAGTCATATTTCATAAGGAACTCCGTTTCCATGCAGTGAAACCCGTGCTATCTCGCTACAACAATGCATCACCTGAGTATTGGCTTCTCACCACACTCCATCTTGTCGGGTGTGTATCTTTAGCGATGTTGTCCCATTGCTGCTAACTATGTCACCACCATTGTGGCACCGCGCATCCTCTCCAACAAAAGGAAGGAGGAACATCGGATCACATCTTGCCATATCCTGTCCTGCCTCTGCAACATTCCTATTCACTTTGTACACGACGAGCCTTCCATCTCTGGTGATCTACCGCGACCCGGCTCCTTGACCCGACTAACTTTGATTCATGGCGTTGTGTAAAAAGAGAGAAGTATGAGGGGAGGTGTATGTGTTGGGTGCAAGGAGTAGCTCGCGAAGGGTGCCCCATGTGTCTAGCTTGCCAAGATTAGTTGTTAAAAAATTGAACATTTGCTTGCGTGGACACAATGACATGTTTGATATACGTCAGCGAGCTCGTCACCTCAGTATTGACAACAATTGGACATGTTGTAACAAGATGGACATCATGGTCACCGTGCGGGTAGTAAGGATGATAAGCGGCGACAAGATGTATTTTTCTCTCCCGTTGCAACGCACGGGCATTTTTGCTAGTCTCTTCTAAAATAAGTACAAGCATGCGGATCAAATTTTGAAAGAAGAGAGGGTAAAGAAACCCATCTGCGGTTGTACAGTCCGGCCACAAGGTCCTACAAACGAACTAAGGGCATCTCCAAGGGAGACCGATAAATAGCTCCGGTATATGTCCGGTTTTATGTCCGTACGTAGTCTGCGGACATGATGTAGGAGAGAGTCATCCAACCCTTTTCACAAATTAATTCTTATTTGTTCGGTTGGGAGGAGAGAGAAGAGAGGGGACTATGCATGTGCGAAGAGTGAAAAGAGAGGAGGGCCACGTGGTGACTTTTTCTTGGTCAAGTGAATGTCCGGACACCGATATAGCTCCCCATGTTTGTCTTAATTTTGTCAGAAAACGGACGTCCGAACCACTTCGCGAACCGATGGAGTCTCCGTTGAATGACAAAAGTTGCCACAAGCGGTTTGGACATCACAACCCATACATAGAGCTTTGAGGGTCTCCCTTGGAGATGCCTTAACTACTGGGCACAAGGTCCTACAAACGAACTAACTACTGGCTAAGCTTCAAATCGGTATGAATCAATCGGCCATGTGCCAAGCCTTTCCTTCCCCCAAGATCCTACCAAGGACAAGGATGGAGAAATATTGTTAAAGACAATGGCCAAGATCCTACCAAGGACAAGGATGGAGAAATATTGTTAAATACAATGGCGTTTTGATGCTTCCAACTCTCCCTACCAAGGATGCTCACCACAAATGGAGAAGCACTGTTAAAGATAATGGCATTTTGATGCTTCCAAGTCACCCATAGCATCAAGATTACGAGGGTGTGGAAGTCATTTAGTCGGTGAGATCGTGGCATGTGGGAGGTGCACCAAGGGCACATTTGGTAGGATGCATAGATTTTGGGCACTTTACATCTGTAGCCTGACTCAGCCTGACCGAGTGAAAACGGGCAAAAAAACACATGTTCTGTTGTTTGCATGCATCCCCTCCAACATGGCTTAGCAGAAATGCACGCATATATGATTGCAGCTCTGTTCTAGGCAGATGCAGAGTGTTGGTGTTTGGTTACATGCAACACATGTCTGGTAATCTTTTGTTGGAGTGGAAAGGTTATCAGCATACATACATGCACAACATAAATAAACAGACATAGCATAAATCATAAACTAGAGTCATAAACACACACTCACAAGCAGTTAAACGACAGACAATTGTGGCAAAGTCTTAAACATCCTGCGCACAAGTCTTAAAGGTGCAAACATAACATCCCAATGGTCCATGGCAATTGTCTCCTCGTGCCTCTTGCACTTGGTCACCACATCAACACCGTCGTCGTTGAAAACTATCACCTTCAGAATGTTGGGAGTTGCCAGCTTAAAGGTGACGAGGTACCAATCCTGCTCTAGTGAGCAATGGTGAAGGGGGCCCAACCCTTATCAAGGGTGAGCCTTCCGTTGATCGTCTGGACCGTGACCCTCCAAGCATAACCGATCTTTGTCGTTAGCACGAATTCCTCTGGGACGATCAAGTGCTTTGGTGAACACGGTTGTCATTGGCAGGCACTCCAGCTTGGGTGCAATGATGTTCATGTAGAAGTGGCTTGGGCTGGCATACTCATGGAAATGGTCATAGTTCTTTGGCCTCTTGGGAGCGCTGCCGAGCTCCACCACCTCCTTGTCCTTCTTGTCGGTCACAACCTCCTAGCCCTCGGAGGAGTTCCCCGAAGCACCATTGTCGATCTGCATCGAACATAAGAACCTGAGGTGAATGGAGGGACAAAATTTAATCCACATATGAACAAAATCAATGGAGGTATGCAAAAAATCTAGTACACTTCATCTTGAGCATTCATTCATCCCAACCACCTACCTAACGTACCGCTTGAACCTCCAAAGCACCTATTTATCTACCACCGCACTACATCTTCAACTCATCTCTCTCTATCTTCTATCGTCTCCTCTTCCACGACCATCTCTCTCTCTCTCTCTCTCTCTCTGTGTGTGTGTGTGTGTGTGTGTGTGCGTGTGCGTGCGTGCGTGTGTGTCACCGCCGCTCCACCGACATGAACACCTCCCCCTTTCCTAGCCCCTTCCCCAACAATCCTGGATGGAAGGCATTCATCCTTGGGTGCTTGCTCAGTGAAGACATGAAGTTCATGAAGTCAATGGAGGTGTGCTCTTGGTTCAAGAGCGTGGACGAGCTGCATAAAGAGGCAGACATTGTGCCATTGAAGGCGGTGAAGACGGAGTTGAAGAGGCTGATACCTGACCCAGCCAAAGGCGCTATGTCACATGACATACTACTATGGGTGAAGAATGAGGCTGAACGGTCGATCCAGGTCAGAGAGCTAGATGGGCCAAGTACAGGTCTATCAGTGCTCCTGCTGACCAGGCGGTCAGCGCGATGGTGCCGACCACCATCCTTCTGGATGACAACGAGGATGAGGATGATGGCAATGCTAAGCCGTGGAGATGGTGGTCAAGGATCCTCAGCTAGGCTGCCATGAAATGCCCTTTGAGGTCGACAATTACAAGCCTCAAGGCTATACCGCCGCTCCAAGAGCCTCCAGGCTCGCTGCAGAGGCTCTAGGCTTGTTAGGTTGGATTTGAATGGATGTATAAGCTCGATTTCTACCCCTAGTGAAAATCCTACTCAATCCCGTTCGAACCACTCAAATCCCTAATCAGATATGCCTAAATCGAGTCCCAAATTGAAGCCGAGAGGTAGATTCGATGGCTAAATCAAGTGCGCCATGCGTAAATCGAATGCCGTCATGGTATAAATCGATGCCATCACTAGTAGAAAAAGGGTCAAACGTGAAGCACATTAATGCCAGTTTGTATTTGAGCCGGCACTAATGTATACATTAGTGCCGGTTCCAACGGCTAGCCGGGCCGCTTTCATTAGTACCGGTTCGTGGCTAACCTTTAGCACCGGTTCGTGCCACGAACCGGTACTAATGAAAGTGGTGGTAGGATGTTGTCAGTCTAGGCCCCCTCCAGCACCTTTAGTACCGGTTCGTGGCACGAACCGGTACTAAAGGTCGCCCTACATAAACCCTTCATCCACCCGAGCTCGCTCTGTTCTTCCCCTTTTCCCTCTCCTCTCTGTTCTTCCCCTCTCCTGTCGAGCTCATCACACATTTTGCCCAAAAAATTGTCAAGATTTGAAGGCCCCCATCCATTCAAATGATCACAAAGGTTAGCAACTTTGTCCTTTCATCTCTCATTGCTAGATTAGCTCTTGCAATGCTTTATATAGTGATTAATTTGTGAGTTTAGTAATTTGGGAGGAAATATATATATGTGCTAGTATTTGATTTATATGCAATTTGAGGTCAAAAATAACACTTAGTTTGCATATGTAGGTGTGGTTTACTTAGTGCCTTCTAAATCTCCGTCGTAACCACCGTCGATCGCCCGCACCGTCCCGTCGCCGGCACCACCTTGTGGTGAGCCTCTTTGTTCATGAAATTTTATATAAAAATTGATGTTTGTGTGATTTGGATATATAGCTAGTTACTCGTATAATTATCTTACCCATACGTTCTTTGTTATACATATAGTGCCATGGTTTTGATATCCGTCCCCGTCGGCCCTCGTCCTTGTTATGATTCGGATGTGGTATATATATTCTCTTTTAAAACTAGTTGCATTTCGTGTTTATGACAAATTATGCCCATCAAGTTGACATAGGAATTTTTTCTAGGAGGTATGTGAACCGGAAATTCCAACCGACCCTATTGTCGAGAGGTTAAATTTAGTTGAAAGAGAAAACGAGAATTTGAAAGAAAAATTGAAAAGAATTGAGGGGGAGAAGATGGAATTGGAGTTGCATGTTGCCGATGTCGTCGATGATCACAAGATCAAGATGGAGAAAATGCGCTTGAAGATTAGAAAGATTAGAAAATATGCCATCGATAGTGAGGCTTGGTATCATTATGCTGTTGGATCCATTGTTACCTTAGTTGCGATCTTGATCGCATTTGTTGTTGCATTTAAATGCTTTAGCTAGAGAGTTATTTGTTTGTTGCATTTAAGTGTTGTATGAACTTTATGTATGAACTTGTATTAATTTGGTCTATTCGGTGTTGTGTAATGAAGATGAGCCGGCAATGGATGTACGATGACCGATGCTCTCCCGAGTTCATTAATGGCGTGCAAACTTTTCTGCTTGCGGCTGAGGCAAACAAGCGGGCAGATGGTTTTATGCCTTGTCCATGTGCTGTCTGTAAGAATGGTCAAAATTACTCTAAGTCAAGAACCATTCACTTCCACCTGTTTAAGTCCGGTTTCGTGCCCCACTATAATGTTTGGACCAAGCACGGAGAAAGAGGGGTTATGATGGAAGACAATGAAGAAGAAGAGGACGACGACAGCTATCCTGGCCATGGGTTCGCTGAATACGATGATACAACAATGGGGGAAGAAGCTGAGCCGGTAATGCGGGAAGAAGCTGAGCCAGCAATGCGGGAAGAAGCTGAAGAAGAGGCATCAGATGAGCCCGTTGATGATCTAGGTCGGGCCATTGCCGATGCAAAGAGAAACTGCGCAAGTGATTTGGAGAAGAAGAAGTTGCAGCGCATGTTAGAGGATCACAAAAAATTGTTGTACCCGAATTGCGTAGGTGACAAGAAAAAGCTGGGCACCACATTGGAATTGCTGCAATGGAAGGCAGAGAATGGTGTATCTGACAAGGGATTTGGAAAGTTGCTGGTAATGATAAAGGACATGCTTCCAAAGGACAACGAATTGCCCGAGAGTACGTACGAAGCAAAGAAGGTTGTTTGCCCTCTAGGGTTAGAGGTGCAGAAGATACATGCATGCCCTAATGATTGCATCCTCTACCGTGGTGAGTACGAGGATTTGAACACTTGCCCGGTATGTGGTGCATTGCGCTATAAGATCAACCGCGATGACCCTGGTGATGTCGAGGGCGAGCGCCCCAGGAAGAAGATTCCTGCCAAGGTGATGTGGTATGCTCCTATAATACCACGGTTGAAACGTTTGTTCCAAAACAAAGAGCATGCCAAGGCGATGCGATGGCACAAAGAAGACCGTAAGAAAGACGGAAAGTTGAGAGTACCCGCTGACGGGTCGCAGTGGAGAAAAATCGTAAGAAAGTACGGGAAGGAGTTTGCAGATGACCCAAGGAGCGTATGGTTTGGTCTAAGCGCAGATGGCATTAATCCTTTTGGGGAGCAGAGCAACAACCATAGCACCTGGCCTGTGACTCTATGTTTGTATAACCTTCCTCCTTGGTTGTGCATGAAGCGGAAGTTCATTATGATGCCAGTGCTCATCCAAGGCCCTAAGCAACCCGGCAACGACATTGATGTGTACCTAAGGCCATTAGTTGAAGAACTCTTACAACTATGGAATGGAACAGGTGTACGTGCGTGGGATGAGCACATGGGGGAAGAATTTGACCTAAAGGCGTTGCTGTTCGTGACCATCAATGATTGGCCTGCTCTCAGTAACCTTTCAGGACAGACAAACAAGGGATACCGCGATGCACACACTGTTTGGACGATACCGACAGCATATATTTGGCTAATAAGAATGTGTACATGGGACATCGTCGATTTCTTCCGAGCAGGCATCCCGTAAGAAAGAAAGGCAAGCATTTCAAAGGTGAGGCGGATCACCGGATGAAGCCTCGCCACCATACTGGTGCTGATGTACATGATATGGTCAAGGATTTGAAGGTGGTCTTTGGAAAGGGTCCTGGTGGACAACCTGTTCCGAATGACGCTGACGGACGCGCACCCATGTGGAAGAAGAAATCTATATTTTGGGACCTGCCCTATTGGAAAGACCTCGAGGTCCGCTCCGCAATCGACGTGATGCACGTGACGAAGAATCTTTGTGTGACCCTGCTTGGCTTCTTGGGCATGTATGGGAAGACAAAAGATACACCTAAGGCACGGGAGGACCAGCAACGTATGCACGGAAAAGACGGCATACATTAGGGTCATGCAAGCTACGCTCTTACCAAAGAAGAGAAGGAAATCTTCTTTGAATGTCTACTCAGTATTAAGGTACCGTCTGGCTTCTCGTCGAATATAAAGGGAATAATAAACATGGCAGAGAAAAAGTTCCAGAACCTAAAGTCTCATGACTGCCACGTGATTATGACGCAACTGCTTCCGGTTGCATTGAGGGGGCTTCTACCGAAAAACGTTCGATTAGCCATTGTGAAGCTATGTGCATTTCTCAATGCAATCTATCAGAAGGTAATCGATCCAGAAATCATACCAAGGTTACAGAATGATTTGGTGCAATGTCTTGTCAGTTTCGAGTTGGTGTTCCCACCATCCTTCTTCAACATCATGACGCACGTCCTAGTTCACCTATGCGAAGAGATTAACGTTTTGGGTCCTGTATTTCTACACAATATGTTCCCCTTTGAGAGGTTCATGGGAGTCTTAAAGAAATATGTTCATAACCGTGCTAGGCCAGAAGGAAGCATCTCCAAGGGCCGTCAAAATGAGGAGGTCATTGAGTTTTGTATTGACTTTATTGCTGACCTTAAGCCGATTGGTGTTCCTGAATCGCGGCATAAGGGCAGACTGGATGGAAAAGGCACGCTAGGAGGGGAACAAATAATATGTGTGGACGGACATTCTCTCACTGAAGCACACTACACAGTTCTACAGAATTCCGCCTTGGTGGCTCCGTATATGGATGAACACAAGAATTTGCTACGCTCCAAACACCCGGAGCGGTCTGATGACTGGATTACACGTGAACAAACCAGGAGTTTCGCCAGCTGGTTGCAAGCACGTGCCATGCATGAAACCTCTATTGAAGATGACCTGTACTTCCTGTCCCAGTTACCATCTTCGAATATAATGACTTTCAAAGGGTACGAGATAAATGGTAATACATTTTACACGGTCGCCCAAGATAAGAAGAGCACCAACCAAAACAGTGGTGTCCGCTTTGATGCAGAAACCAAGACGGGAAAGGAAACATATTATGGTTATATACAGGACATATGGGAACTTGACTATCGACGTGGTTTGAAGGTCCCTTTGTTTCGGTGCAAATGGGTCAATATGACACGAGGCGGGGTAACGGAAGACCCGCAGTACGGAATGACAACAGTGGATCTCAACAATCTTGCGTATGCAGACGAACCATTCGTCCTAGCCAATGATGTGGCACAGGTTTTCTATGTGAAGGACATGTCTACCAAGCCAAGAAAAAGAAAAGATAAGGAAGCGAATGCATCGTACGATGAGCCAAAGCGGCACATAGTTCTTTCTGGGAAGAGAAACATCGTGGGAGTGGATGACAAGACAGACAAGTCAGAAGATTATGAAAAGTTTGATGAAATTGCTCCATTCACAGTGAATATTGACCCGAGCATCCCGTTAAATGATGAAGATTTTCCATGGCTACGACGCAAAGGGACATACGCGAAGAAAAAGTTTCACACCCAAAGATCTGGGATGTGATCGGCTTAACTATATATCATCACTTTCTTCTGTGTTTCACACCCAGGAGGGATCTCTGTAATAGTTAGGATAGCTAGTTATGTGTTTTGGCATTTGAAACGCGAAGAAATTTTTTGTGCAAGCAAATTCTTTCATGCATTTACTGTTTTTTTCAGCTAAATGACCCTGAAATTGAAAAGCATTTCAAATGAACTCAGAAAACGTTGAAAGTTGGCATGGTATCATAATTTCACCCACATAGCATGTGCAAAAAAGTAGAGAGGGTTACCGCAAAAACTGGATGCACTTCGTGTACAAAATGGACAATCTGTTTCGAAGTATCAGGGTTTCGGACGAAAACTCATCCGTTACAAAGGCATTTCATTTTTTAAATAACCTAAGCATTACCAAATTGAATATAATGATAAAACACACTAATATTAAACATAAGAAAAAAGAATCACTGAAAAATCTATTTTCAAAGTTAAGTTATTCACAAAAATAAATAAAGCAAAAAAAATAAGAAAAAAAAAGCCCACCTACTGGGCCATAGCGGCCTGCATACGACTAGAAACCCACATTCAAGTTGGGCCAGGATGCAGGCCCGCTAGCCCAGTAGGCCGAACAGGGCATCGCAGAAGAGGTAGGCCCAGAAGGCCTGCTTAAGAGAGGAGCTCGAGACAGCAGCGACGGCGGGGCTTATAAGCAGGTGCGAGTGCCCCTCGGCTAGCAAGGTGGGACTAAACTTTTGTGCCCCTCGCCTGGCAGCGCACCCACCTTTAGTACCGGTTCGTGGCACCAACCGGTACTAAAGGGGGGGCCTTTAGTACCGGTTGGAGCCACCAACCGGTACTAAAGGGGGTCGCTTCCTGCCGCTTGGGCTAGCCAAAACAGACCTTTAGTACCGGTTGGTGGCTCCAACCGGTACTAAAGGTCCATCCTATATATACAACACTTGGAAAAATTTCAGTTTCCCTCTGTTTCTTCCCTCTGTTTCCTCCCTCCGTCGTGCCTGCCCCGATCGTCCCCGTCGACGCCGCCGCCCCCGCCCCTCGTCGCCGGCCCCGGCCGTGCGCGCCCCTCGTCGCCGCCCCGGCCGTCCCCGTCCCCGTCGTCCCCGCCGTCCCCGTCGCCGCGCCCCGGCCGCCCCGTCGTACGTCGCCGCCCCGCCCCGTCGCCCCGTCGTTGCCGCCCCGTCCCTTCGCCCCGTCATCGCCGCCACGTCCCGTCGCCGCCCCGTCGTCGCCTCGCCGGTGAGCTCGCCCCGGCCGCCATGTCCAGTTCCACACACACACACACTACACACACACACACTACACACACACACACACTACACACACACACAAGTGATTTAAATATTTAGTTATAGAAATATTTATAAAAAGTTAGCAATTTTTCTGTTTTGTAGTTATATAAATATTAGAATTGTTATAGAAATGTTAGTTATATAATCAGGAAATTTGAGAATTAGTTTTAGTTATAGAAATAGTTATAAAAAAGTTAGAATTGTTAGAAATTTTTCTGTTTTTTAGTTATAGAAATAGTTATAAAAAAGTTAGAAAATTTTCTTTGTTTAGTTATAGAAATATTAGAAATGTTATAGAAATGTTAGTTATATATATCATTGTTAGAAATGTTATATAAATGTTAGAAATTTTAGTTATCAAAATCCAATCATTAAAAAAATGTTACTTTTTGCGGGCATATAGCTACTATTTGTTGTCGACGATGCCCGGCCCGCATCCTCGCCGTCGACACGTCCGCGACGACGTCCAACTGACCCATGTCCGGGACTGGGCTCCGCCGGGCTGGCACTGGGAGGTGCTGCCTGGAGGGGCGCGCCGCTTGATGAGGAACCCGGCCCCGGGTCCCGTCGTCGACCCTGATCTTGTTTGGTGGCGTTCGCGTGGGCCTGTTTCAGTGCGGAGGGAGCCGGCCCTGCCGAAGGTGGTACGTCGTCGTGTCAGGGAGGAGGACGAGCACGTCCATCGCTACATGGTTTCGTTAGAGGGCGGCAGGTTCTCCAATACCTGGCAGTTTCTTCAGGGATCTCACTTCAGCTATGATCCTGTGAGGGTTCCTTCTCTTTGGGTGTCCACCGCCCGCGCCGCAGGAACCGCGAGTGTCCTAGATTCTTCTGTAGTATTCGATCTTTATTAGCTACCTAGCCAGTGATGTATTCGAGATTATATATTTGAGACGATATATTCGAGATTATATATTATTCGAGATGATGTATTCGAGATTATATCTGTTATTCGAGACGATGTATTCGCGATTATATCTATTATTCGAGACGATGTATTCGAGATTATATCTATTATTCGAGATTATACTAAATTGTTTTATATTTCTTTTGGCATAGTTAAATAAAAGCTATGGCGGACAATACCGACAGAGAGAGAGAACAGACCATGTTCGATATGATACGTGGGCCACATGATGATCAGAATGAAGAAGATTTTGACGGCTCCGAATTTCTAAACAACACCGGAGAGGGTGATATGATATTCGATCGCGATGACCGAATTGATGAAGTCATGAACTATGATTATGACGATGACGAAGAACATGTTGATCCTGAAACAACAAACACCGGCGAGGTATATATATTTATATAAGCAAGAATCTGGTGATCATCACATGTTTTAATAAATGAGTTGAAGATATATTAACGAATCGATCTTTCTTCTTTCAGCCATCCGGATCGAGCAAATCTTCAGGCAAAAGGACGAAACGAGGCCCGAACAAAAAGTTGAAGGAGGGCGTAAAGTACAATATCGAGGCATTCAGACCTAATGGCGAACCATTAGCGCCTAAGAAGATTGCGGACAAGTTCGTTCGTCAGTGCGGAGTTCTTGTGAAGAACCAACTCCCGATCTCCCTTCAAGAATGGAGAAAGCCAGCAAAGCCACGTCCAGATGTTACTTTTGTCGACGAGAATAAAAAACAACTGCTTTGGGATACTCTCATGGAACATTTCACCCTACCAGATCATTTCACAGAAGCAGATGTGCAGAAAGTCAAGGACGCTGCTTTGAGGAAGATGGCGGTTGCATTCAAGAACTACAAGAGAACGACGTGAGAGAAGTACGTCAAGGATGGAAGGAAGACTCCAGTATTCGAGGGGATACTAGAGAATCAAAGTGCTCATTGGGACGATTTCGTGAAATTCAAGGATTCAGAATTAGCTAAGGAACGGTCGAGAATAAACAAGAAGAATGCCGAAAAAAGGATAAGTTCCATAAGCTGGGGCCTGGTGGCTACGTGGTGGCAATGCCTAAGTGGTATAAGTCTGAGAAAGAGATGGAGGATGCAGGTGTCACTCCGGTTACTAAGAGCTGGCCCCCTAGGTGCAGGAGTTGGTTCTATGCGCATGGGGGAGTTGGACCCGAAGACAGGCAAAGTTTCGACGAAGGCATGTCTGAACAGAGCCGACGATGACATACTTGTTGCAATAGAAGAGGCTCGAACGGGGGTGTTCCAGCCGAACAGAGAGAACGACGAGCTTACACGTGCCCTGAAAAATCTTGAACACCCGGGAAGAACACGAGGCAAGGGCGCTATTCCGTGGTATGAGGGGTTTTCGGAATGGAACGCCGACTACAGAACCCGTGCGAGAAGGAAGATTGCAGAGGAGAAGAAGAGGAAGATGGAGGAGGAGCAGAGGAAGCGGGACTATGAACACCTTCAAGGCCTTGAAGCAAGTCAAGCGGAATTGGCAGTTAAATTCCAGCGGCAGCAGGAGCAGATCGACTCACTTAGCCAGCAAAGGGGGTCTCAGCAGCTGCAGCAGCTAGCGGATGATCCAGCATTGGATAGCACCGCCCCATCCATGCCGAGAAGCAGCGTGGGTTCCGCTCCGGGCGACGCATTGCTGGATAGATACCCCGTGGATGACATCACGGAGAACACTAACTGCGAGCTACACTTCAAGATGAAGAACATATCCATGAAGGTGGCGGACGCTGTTGCTTTTCCAAATTCCCCCGAGGCAACCTTCCATTGCAACCCGATTCCAGCGGGCTATGCTCGTGTCTTGGTTGATGAGGTGGTGGACCCATATTCGGAGCTACAACTTGACATTCCTAGAGGTGACGACGAGCACACATTGGGAGAGGCCATACATCATGTCATCCTATGGAGAAAGGATTGCATCATCTTTCGAAGGCCATCGACACCGCGTCACCCGACTCCTCGTCGAAGTCCGCCACCGATTCAGCAGAATCCCGCTCCTTCAAGTCCACCAACGCGTGAGGCCACTCCTCCTCCTCCAAGTCCGGCAAAGTGTCAGGCCACTCCTCCTCCAAGTCCAACACAGCGTCAGACGTCCACTCCTCCTCCAAGTCCGGCAAAGTGTCAGGCCACTCCTCCTCCAACTCCGGCATAGCTTCAGGCCACTCCTCCTCGTCCAACTCAGCCCCGTCAGCCGTCTCCGCCGCCTCAGAAATCGCAGAAGAGACACCCCGCACATATGGTGCGTAGCGGTACCAGTCGAGGTCATAGTACAGGAAGTACAGGCGGAGGCAAGCGATATAAATATGGTCCAAACCTCGATACTCCTCTTCCTGAGAGGGCTTACGACAGGACCAAGGAGCAAACCAATGCCATAGTGCGGGCAGAAGTCGACGCCCATTCTGGACCGAAACCGCCACCACCGCCAAGGGAGAAAGTGCCTGTGGAAGTTATTGACCACTTTATTCGTATGGCTGAACCACCAGCTCCTAAGCCTGTTGACTCAGACTATGAGCGCCACATCAGGAAGTTAAATCGACAACGTCTACAGAAGGAGGCGAGCTCGAGCTCGAGCAAACAACAAGCAGCTGTCAAAAAATGCGGGAGAACCGTTGCCCAGCTGGGAGAACAGTGGGCGCAACCGATCCCCCCGCTTGTTGTGCCGCCAACAACACGTGACAGTACACGCGGACAATATTATTGTGGGCAAACAGTTTACGTTCCCCAGGTGGGCGATGTGGTAATAACACAACAGCATATAACGCAGGCTGAAGAACTCAAGATCACTGTTGGACAACTCCTCGAGATCGAGGACATGCCTGTGCTTACAAAGGAGGAAATAAAACGGAAATATGTCCGGGGCCAACCTTTGGTCAAGCCAGAAGATGTCAAGAAGCTCCCAACGAGAATGTATGAATTGCATCAATGGTACATGGACATTACCAAGAGATCCAATCGACAGTCCCTCATGGTGCAAGTCAACAAGGATCATTTCTACCATGAGAAACCTGGGACCGTTGAGTATTCTGAACTGTTTCAGTTATACAATCAAGACGCACTCGACAAATCTATCGTCAGTTGCTATTGTCTGTAAGTGATTTCTTTCTGTAATTTAAGTCTGAAGCTAGCTGTATTGATCCTTTTGATCAATCATTACCTGTAATTATCCTCACTATATTCTTTTCTGTGGTACTATACAGGATGAAGATGTATGAAATGAAAAAAGGTGGACGCTATGGCATTGGGTTCATTGACCCAAACACCGTTAATGAATTCACATGGAATATAAGTGACTATTATAAAAAGCAGGTAGAGGACAGCATGTTCGAGTTCTTGAAGGACCTCAAATACAATGAAGATATACTACTTCCTTACAACTTCAAGTGAGTCACACTTTCTTGTACTGCAAATTCTCTGTTTTTGCCTACTAGCTAGCTAGCTACATGTTTTTGCTTACATATATATGCCCGCTTAATTAAGACATGCGAACGTGTGTGCATGCAGATTTCACTGGATCTTGTGTATCATTAAAGTTGACGAAGGAACAGTTGAAATACTGGACTCACTACTCTCAGAAAATAAAGACTATAACATCTTGTTTGGGATAGTCAACAGGTAATTTCAATCATTATTAACTATATATCTCGGCCTATTTAGTTCGTCATTTCATGATATGAACTATTTAATAACCCCTTTATTCATTTTCTTTGTCGGCGGGCAGGGCTTGGGCAAGGTTCATCAGCGTCACGGAAGGCGAATGGAAAGGACAGCTGAGATGGCTTCGACCCAGGGTAAGTAATTAAGTAGTGTGGTAGCTAGCTGCCATCTTTTTAATATTATCATGCTTGATTAATTATTATCTGATCAAATTAATTTCCATTCTCGTAAAGGCCATAAAGCAGGCGCAGGGGACTGATCTGTGTGCATACTGCGTTTGCGAGAACATTCGCATGATGACGTCCGAAAGGAGCAGATCTCAAAGACAAGAATGGGTACGCTTGTCAGAACACTATTCACAATTTGTGCACCATTATCGATATCTAGTCACACAACTAATACACATGCATATTGATCTCCTTCTTAACAGTTCACAGAGGTGCGGGACAAGCTCCTAGATACGGAGCGCGTAGAAGCACTTCAAGAGGAAATAGCGGGATTTTTGCTCGACCAGGTCATAAATCTGAAGGGAGAATACTATTACCCGCTACCGCCCCCATCGACCAAGTCATGAACCACTTCCAATTTGTCATCATGCTCCGAAGGCACCAATTAGGCTAATGCAAACTGGCTCCGAAGGCAACATGCATATGTACGATAAATTGTATATAGCTATATACATGCATGTGTGTATGTGTGAATTAATATGGTGTGGTTTGTGTGAGACATTGATGATATATATATATATATATATATATATATATATATATATATATATATATATATATATATATATATATGATTGGTTCTACTAGCTACCATATATATGCATAACGTGTACAATGTGTAGTATCGTAAAATACCAGCAAACGAAAAAGAATTAAAATGGAAAACACAAAATTAAATGAAAAAAAAATCATAAAACTAAAAACCCCCCAAACATTTTAGTACCGGTTGGTGTTACCAACCGGTACTAAAGGGCTCCCGCCCCCCGGAGCTGGCTCGTGCCACGTGGTTGCCCTTTAGCACCGGTTCGTGCTGGACCGGTGCTAAAGGGGGGGGGGGGCTTTAGTGCCCAAACTTTAGTGCCGGTTATGGAACCGGCACTAAAGGGCCTTACGAACCGGTGCTATTGCCCGGTTCTGCACTAGTGCATCAAGGACAGAGTCCATCGAGTCCATGGATTTTTACCCAGGTACAGGCCCTCGTGGTGGAGGTAACACCATACATCTTGCATGTCTGATTGTATTGATTAGTGTCTCGTATGAGATCTAGAGATAGTTTGGATGCCAACTTCGGAGGCCCCTACCACCCCTTATATAGGTGTACGAGGGGTAAGGTTACAGGGGCCCAAGTCGGTTAAATAGTAGAGTCCTATTATATGGGCCCAAGTCCCTATATTTTTTGTTGACATCCGATATCGGAAGCTACCGGTGCTTATCAGATATAACACCAGATTTGACCTTAGAACTTGGACCTCCCATAGTCAACTCCGGAATCCAGAGTGTATGGATTCCGCCGCCCCTCTGGTGTTATATCTGCAGACATCAGAGGCATCTTGTGCCTGCCGGAGGTTAACGCTACAGAGTTAGCCCTGGAATTCGAGATGCCCCGGAAGGTTGTCCCGGAGACATTTCGGGAGGTGCAAGGAGAGCCCAATAGGAAAATTTTCAAGTGGACCTATATAAGGGCCACTTCTTCCCCAAGGGTTATCCTTTCCCCGTTGTTTGAGTTGAGCTTTCTCTCTCCCTTGCTTTATTTCTCAAAAGCGTAAAAGCTCGAAAACCTCCACATCCCTCCATCAATTCATTATACTCGTTTTGAGGGAAAAGAGAGATGAGCCCCTGATCTATATTTCCGCCGAAGGAATATGTGTTCCCCTTTGTGTTCATTGAGGATTTTTTTACTCTTGGATGTTGGATACTCCTAAGCAGTAGGACTCACCAGAGAGAAATCAACTTGTGATTAATGCTATGGTTTCTAAAGGTTTGGAGGCCGTATCAAGGTCTACCACTAGTGGTTGAGAATCGCCTTCGTGATGATATCTCAAGTAGAAGAGGGTGAGCCTTCATGGTGCTAGTGTGCCTTCGTGGTAACACACACCCCTTCAATGGTGACTAGCTTCCCTCCAAGGAAGTGAACATTGTGATACATCTTTGTCTTTGTGGTATTCAGTTATCCCTAAACCTAGCTCATTTACTTGTGGTTTAGTTTCCCCACTTGACCTTGCAAGCATCATATATGTTGTATATCTCACCATATATTGTTTAGTCTTGCACTTTATATCCCGCATAAACTAAACTTGCTAATAATCAAAGTACAATATGTAATTCCTATTCACCCCCTCTAGGTCCATCTCGATCCTTTCACCATGGGCATCCCGTCTGACCTATTTCACCATATATCTGTTGGGGAACGTAGTAATTTCAAAAAATTTCCTACGCACACGCAAGATCATGGTGATGCATAGCAACGAGAGGGGAGAGTGTTGTCTACGTACCCTCGTAGACCGAAGCGGAAGTGTTGACGCAACATAGAGGAAGTAGTCGTACGTCTTCCCGATCCGACCGATCCAAGCACCGTTACTCCGGCACCTCCGAGTTCTTAGCACACGTTCAGCTCGATGACGCTCCCCGGGCTCCGATCCAGCAAAGCTTTGGGGATGAGTTCCGTCAGCACGACGGCGTGATGACGATGATGATGTTCTACCGACGCAGGGCTTCGCCTAAGCACTGCAACGATATGACCGAGGTGGAATATGGTGGAGGGGGGCACCGCACACGGCTAAGGAACGATCACGAAGATCAACTTGTGTGTTCTAGGGTGCCCCCTGCCCCCGTATATAAAGGAGCAAGGGGGGCCACATGCCACCTCCTGGCTGCCCTCTCTCTTCTCCACTAAAGCCCATTAAGGCCCAATAACCCCCCGGGGGGTTCCGGTAACCCCTCGGTACTCCGGTAAAATGCCGATTTCACCTGGAACGATTCCGATGTCCAAATATAGGCTTCCAATATATCGATCTTTATGTCTCGACCATTTCGAGACTCCTCGTCATGTCCGTGATCACATCCGGGACTCCGAACAACCTTCGGTACATCAAAATGCATAAACTCATAATAACTATCATCGTAACGTTAAGCGTGCGGACCCTACGGTTCGAGAACAATGTAGACATGACCGAGACACGTCTCCGGTCAATAACCAATAGCGGGACCTGGATGCCCATATTGGCTCCTACATATTCTAAGAAGATCTTTATCGGTCAGACCGCATAACAATATGCGTTGTTCCCTTTGTCATCGGTATGTTACTTGCCCGAGATTTGATCGTCGGTATCCAATACCTAGTTCAATCTCTTTGCCGGCAAGTCTCTTTACTCGTTCCGTAATACATCATCTCACAACTAACATATTAGTTGTAATGCTTGCAAGGCTTATGTGATGTGCATTACCGAGAGGGCCCAGAGATACCTCTCCGACTATTGGAGTGACAAATCCTAATCTCGAAATACGCCAACCCAACAAGTACCTTTGGAGACACCTGTAGAGCACCTTTATAATCACCCAGTTACGTTGTGACGTTTGGTAGCACACAAAGTGTTCCTCCGATAAACGGGAGTTGCATAATCTCATAGTCATAGGAACATGTATAAGTCATGAAGAAAGCAATAGCAACATACTAAACGATCGGGTGATAAGCTAATGGAATGTGTCATGTCAATCAAATCATTCAACTAATGATGTGACCTCGTTAATCAAATAACAACTCTTTGTTCATGGTTAGGAAACATAACCATCTTTGATTAACGAGCTAGTCAAGTAGAGGCATACTAGTGACATTCTATTTGTTTATATATTCACACATGTATTATGTTTCCGGCTAATACAATTTTAGCATGAATAATAAACATTTATCATGATATATGAGGAAATAAATAATAACTTTATTATTGCCTCTAGGGCATATTTCCTTCAATATCTTCTTCCGCACCGAAAACCCTGAGAATGATTTTTTCACAATTTTCTTCGGGGCGAAGACTACCACCACCTCTGTTGAAGGGTTGTCCGAAGGAAGATTTGGCCTTCGTATAGAGGGAATCTTCACATCATCTTCCCCAACTCCTTCTCCATCATCGCCATCATGTTTGTACCATCCATGTGTGAGTAATCTATTGTATGCAACGGGGTGGATGGGAATTGGATGAGATCCATCATAATAATTGTCAGAATTATCGGGGATTGAAGCCTAGTGTCATTATAGTGCTAAGATTGATGTTGCTATGACTTTTCTATTTCTAATGCTTGTCATTAGGGTCCGAGTGATATGATTTCAGATCATAACTATATTTATTTTCATGAATATATATGTGTTTGGATCATACATGCAAGTTGTATGCACCTGTTGTAGTTTTGTACCGGAGACCCCGCGAGCTGACATGGCCGGGATATCAATATCAATGTGAATGGCCATCATTTTTAGGATTACATGTATTCATCAAGTGTTAATGCTTTGTTTCGGCTGCTTTGTAAAGGGAGCATCTTAATTACTCTTAATCCCAATTGTGACCCTGCTAACACGGAAGGGTAAGACAAAATATATTGTGCAAGTTTTTATTGCAAGCACGTACAACTATATTCAAAATACATGCCTATATGATGAAAGAATATGAGCTAGGAAAATTGTTCCATGTGGTTTATACTATTATATGATTAATTCCATCCATGCAACATCCCTTTTATCCATCGTCATGCCTACATTTTCATAATTGTTGCTCTCTTTAAGACATTTTGTACTTGGCAACTGATGAATATTGCTGTTTATGTTTACTTTTCTGCAAATCATACAACAATCACTTCATTGCACTGCGTAATAAATTTTCTCGAGCAAGTGTTGTTTCTGGTGTGGCTAAACAGACAACTCAGCTGCTAAATCCTAAAAATATTCTTTGGCTCCCATGGTGTCAAATATAAATTAGGGTTAAAATACTTTCCAATAAAGATTGTTGCGATTCCCTACACTTTGGGTTATCACGGTGGACATGCTACGCGATACTATCCCCTACACTTTGGATTATGTGGGTGGAGATGCTATGGGATACTGATTTCCCTCCCCACTGTGGCTAATTGATGAAGATTGTACTCAAAACTATGTTATTATTGAATGAAAGTCATCTTTTTCCCTAAGAAATAGCTCCTACTTTATGGTGTGATAATTTCAATAACTATGTACTTGTCGGCTAATCCAGTATTCCATGCAAGGACTAAGCAGGTTGATTTCCATTTTTTAAATGAGTGTGTTGCTAAGAAGGCGTTGGAAATACAATTCGTTCCATCCAAGGACCAGTTGGCAGATATATTCATCAAGGCATTGCAGGTTGATGTGTCTTAACAGATTAAGGTTCAATCTCAACTTTTCCGCAAAAAAGAAAGGTTCAGTCAGTCTATGTAAAGTTGTAAGTGAAGGGGGGCTGTAAAACTAGTTAGAGTTAGCTAGACTGTTAGAATCCTACCAATTACGCTAAAAATCTTGTTGTACAAGTTAGCATCTTGTAATCTGTTGTAGTCTTAGCAACTGACTATTGTCTGACATGCTACTATAAAAATATACAAGCCCAGACCAAAACCATGAGCTATCGAACCAATTCCCTAATCGATGCAATCTATGATTCAATCCCATAGTACCAACAAGAGCCAAATTAAGAATTGGCTCCTCTTAATTACGAAAGGTGTTGGCAACATCAGTGCGTAGCTTGGCCAGCGTATGCACAAGCGCTCGATGGAGCCTCGTTAACTTTGGGCTTCAATATTAACCAGGTATGAACTGATCATGCATGCATGGTTCTCTTCTCTTGCCAGTAAGAATGGCTGGGGAGCCCAACAAAATTCTGCACTTCTGCCTGAAAAATTAATTTGTAGCAATTCATCCTTTAGAAGCGCACGTATACCGTCAAGCTTAACTGAAAACTTTTTTAACATTGACACCTATCAATATGTAATTAACTGTTTGGATATTGGTCAAGTGATAAGTCTCATGAAAAATATAATTTTCATAACATCATGAATATATAGTTCAATATTAACATATTCATATGATATATAACGGTTGAAAATGCACATTGTAGAGGGGGTATATCTACTAGGCATTAACAAGTAATATGAATAAACAAAAAAATGATCCATTTGGAATGCTGGAATTTCAGTAGAAAACGGTTAATTTCCATGAGGTTCCAGTGAAATTTCAATGATTCAAACAAATTATTTAGGAGAAAATCAATGAATGTGAACAGTGAAAGGATAGTCAGACACATTTATGAAATGTCTGCTAAATCCAAACATCATGATTCTTTTGATGAAGTGTCCACTATTACCATTTCTATGTCACATACGTAACTAATAGTCACTGAATGAGTGGAATATATGTACATACAGAAGAAGATAAACATAAAGGTGATGTTTACTGATGCAACAAGATGAATGCACAGGCTGAAATGATGCCTAGTGCACCGGGCTGAAGCATTAGGTAATGCATTAGACTGACATATTTGGACAAAATGAACAAATACAAAGGAACAAAATGGCATTCAGGTAGTATTCAGTTATGGTTAGGTTAAAAAGCTAGGCTGCTGATGTACTAAAAGCACCTAAAAGTGATCCTGACGAAAGACCGCAATCAACACTGATTCTGTTCTCCCCTTTATATTTTGGGTGTCAATATAAAATTTGACTCATGATTGAGATATATGATACCGATAACTCGTCTCTAAAGAGATGGTGATGACTTATCATCATGAGTCATGCTACAAATTCAAACACTAAACTGATGGCTGAATATTGAGAACATAGATTTGTGAAAGTATAAAAAAATATAAACTGAATATATTGCCAATCATTAGATTTGCCAGTAAGGATTACTCCAGGTTAGAAAATATTCTACAATTACTGTTATAATCACACGCAAAAAAAAGATGGTCGAACATTAGATTTGTTAGTAAGGATTACTCGCAAACATTAGAGGAGAGTCAAAGATATGAAAGAAATCATGGTTAATTAAGGATAAGTTTAACACACTGAAATTTAATCTAGGACAACTGCAATACTTTAGTATGTGTTTTAGATTTCCCATCATATGCTCTATACCTCAAATTAATTAGCATGATCTACTAAACTATAACTCTCTTTCTATTCAGAAAGTTCTTTAGTGTGACTAGTTATAGTTTAGGGAGAACTACACCTTTTTGGCCCTTCCTCTTCATTCAACTGGCCGTGATGCCAGAGAAATGAGACAATTCGCCAACGGAGCAAGGGATGAGCAGCATGAGTGCATGGCATGGCTCTTTTTAAGGAACCAATTAAGAAGGCATGCATGCTAAGATCCCAATGCAATCAGGCTAGAGAGCGAGGGGGGGGGGGGGGGGGGGTAGACATATGGGTCCATATGTCCCAAAGAAAAATGATCCATGTTCACATATCCAGGAGGCAACTCAACAGGAGAGGTTTAAGGATCTGTTTTTGCCATCCAAAAGGGGTGCCGGTGTTGTGAAATCCCATGATTTTGTTTTGAGGGGACAGGGGTCCAGGAACTAGGAACGGCATGCGTTGATGCATAGGGATCATGCATGATGCCATTTTCCATATGCTTTGTGTGGGACAGCTTACCAGCATATCTCTTGAACTAGGTCTACAAACCCCTTCTCCTTGGGCAGAAGGTAGGAGATCCGTACTAGATTTTCTTCTTTTTTCAAGAAAATTTCACGAAATTCTCCATGTAACTGTAAACTATCAGTATTCAGAGTATTAAGTTTTCGTTGAACAGAATGACAGTTTTATATCAGAAAAAACACATTTTAGCTTCCACCTTTAGGTTTTCGTTCAACAGAATGGCAACCTCTACTCCGGTTCTGTATCAGAAAACACTCGATATTTTATTTCATTCTTTAGCTTTACCGGAGCAGTGCGCATATTAGAGAAATACTAGCCAGCTATACATAGTGGTACCTTCATCTATAATACTATACAGTAATTAATTAATGGGTAACTAATGTACCGGCCTTTCACAGCACACAAGAGTCTGATCATTACCTCTAATAAGTACACTAAAAAGGGAAGGCTACCCAAGCATGATTAGTTTATGGTTAGTGGCGGCCAAAACATGATTAGTTATAACGAAAAAACACCAAGGGGAGCAAGTGAAATGCAGGGATAAATTTTAAAGATGAACTCAGTCCACAAGATCCTCCATTGCTTGATGCTGAACAGATCAATTTTGTGTGTAGCTATGCCTATTTTTTTGTAAAGAGAAGGCCATGCATGCATATCTCTTTAGTTAGTAGCATCACAAAAGTGAGAATTAATCCAGATATGGATCAAAATTGTAATAATACATCCATTTAAAATCCAAAGTACATCGCGTCCTAGAAAGTGTGGAGACAAGTTTATATATCTTCAATCACAAATTAACTAATAAGAAAAAAAGATTTTTTAGATGAAAAGATGTACCATTGGATTTTTTATGAAAAATAATTTCACGATATTTTAAAAATGATCTGCTTCAATATTCATACAAAAATAATGGTCAAATTTGTTCAGTGGAGACGGTACAAATTCGGAAACACCATCCACTCTAGAACATATTTTAAGTAGTAATTTGCGATCTATAGCAACTCCACCAATATAGATTGGAGAGGGGAAGTTGAACAAACAACAAAGTGGAAGTAGATAAAGATAGATGAAGATGTAAAGCAAAGAAGAAATAACTGAAAGTATTAGTTAGTGGTGGTGGAAGGTTTACCAGGTCGAGTGCCAAAAGATCCTCTCCGAGATCTCCCAATGGCGATTGGCGCCCTCTCCAGTTCCCATGCAACGCGTCCACCGATCATGCACAACCTCCTCTTCTTCAATTCGTCTTCGCCTTCGTCGACCTCCCCTTCTCTTCTCCCTCCAACAAGAATGGCAAGTATAGTAGCCCTGGTCCTTGCATGCATGCACATCCCCATTCTCCAGTCCCTCCGAAACCTCACCGAAGCCATTTGAGCAGCCGCAAGATCAAGCACCGATCTTCTTGCTGCCGGCCTCCAACTTGCTCGACCGGGTTCCATATACTTCATTGCGGCAATGCGATGCAGTAGCTAGCTTGGGAGCAAGAATCCATCAATGGAGGACGCGAGAGGTCCAACAGCATGGATAGATCACTTGCATTGCTAGTGCCACGAAGAGACAGACATGAGCGTCCGCGTCTGCCAGCCGAGGAAGCACGCGCCGCGGGCCTCCTCCGCCGCATATCCCTCCGACGGGTAGTGCAGGCGCAGCAGTAGCCGCGCCTGCGACACCGCGAACGTGCTGGCCGGCCACGGCGAGAGCCCCGCAGCGCGCGCGGCGGCCGTCCACGCTTCGAAGCTGCGGGGCCGCCCACCGCCGCTGCCGGGGCCAGCCACCACCGCGTCGATTTCCGTGCCGAGGATCTCCTGCTCCACCGCCAGCCGTTCCGCGCTGCCCGGCGGCACCGTGGCCTCCAGCGCGTCGAACACCACCGAGTAGAAGTCCATCGCCGCGGCCACCCGCCGCGGTAAGTCGCCGTCGTCCTCTCCTCGGCCGGCTTCGCCTTCCCTCTCGGCGATGGTCACCACGGCGGGGTTCATCGAACGCACCCACCTCAAGAATGCGGTGAGCTCACCGTCGCCGGAGAGCCTGTGGAGGAATAGCACGCAGTTGACGGCCAGAGTCTCGTCCGGGTGCAGCTCAAGGCAGGCGGCCGGGTCGGCGGCAAGCTGAGCCGTACAGGGAAGGAGCAGCGGGTGGAAGCGGAATGGGAGGTTGAGGGAGCTGGCGAAGGCGCGGAGGCGGTCGCCGGTGCGAAGGAGCACGTCGAGGTCGGGGCCGGCGCCGGTGATCCTGACCTCGGGCGGGCCGACGGCTGCGTCAGCGCGGTCGCAGATGGCCTGAAGGAGCGGCGGCCACTGCACGCCGTGCGCGGCGTCGAGGTCCACGATGTGCACGCGCCGCGCGCCGGCGGCGGCCTCCAGGATCGCCTGGTTGGCCGTCAGGTGCGCGAACCGCAGGAACGGCGCGATCTTGTTGTACGCCAGGTGCGCCGCGGACGACGCCGGCGCCACGCCCACGCCCACGGCCGCTGCCGGGCCGACGCTACTTCGTCCGTCGTCGGCCCGTAGAGCGAGCGCGCGCGCGAAGTGGTGCGCGAGGCGGTCGGCCGCGTCTCCCCGCGGGTCGGCACCGGAGAGCACAGCGCCCGCGAGGCGCCGTGCCCCGTCGAGGTCCCCGCGGTGCAACAGGTCGGCGCACGCGAGGACGAGCCCTCTCGGCGAGGCGGCGGCCACCGGTGCGCGCGGCGGTTGGACGGCGTCGTCGTCGGGCTCGGGCGGGTCGAGCATGGCGTCAGCAGCAGCAGCAGGTGGTGGGCGCAGCGCATGGCTCGGGCAGCTTAATAGCAGCGCGGAGGCGGAGGTGGCCGCGGCATCTTCTGAGCTTGCTGCTGCCCCAGCGGCTTCCGTGACAGAGGGACATGATCGATCATCTGCAACACGCGCACACACTACAGGTGTTCCCTTCCACCAGTAGACTATGCAACAGGTAGTACTCTAGAGAGAGAGAGTTTTCCTCTCTCTAGGAGGGGAGAGGAGAGAGAGACGAGAGAAAAGTAGCAGGGTGTGCAACTTTGCATTTGTTGTCTTTTTTTTTGAGAATTTTTTTTATCATTCATATCACGAATCAGTACAAAGTAGTTGACCCTTATAATCACACTGAAACGCAAACACAAAGGACCATCACCTAGAGTACCCTAAGACAATCATAACGCAAGAAGATCTCCGGAGCCCTGTGTCATCATCCCTGAATCTTGAGAGAAGACCTCTGCAGTAGAAGAATTTGTAACCAGTCGCAAGCAGGTCATCATCTTCGACCTCGGTACAACTGCCGCCACCCTGCTTCCTCCTTTCTTGACACCAGCGCTGAGAGGGCATGGACATCAATCCAACATACCTGCAACAGCCGTCGCCATCTATGGCTTTGAGTACCGCGAAAAGTGTCCCTTCCGGGAGGAAGAGAACTCGAGTCATCCGACCGGTCCAGCACCGCGGCCGGGCCATCTGCCCGGCAAAGCAAGATCTCCCACCAGCATCAGCGCAGAGGAAGGAGAAAAACAACAGCAGCAAATCATACCAACAAGGAAGAAGAAGGATCTTCGTCTGCCTGCATCCATCACCCATCTGAGGACCCAAACGGCCAGTGCCGATGGACCTCCAGCCACCATAGCCCGCGACCTCGACGAGATCCGGGGATCCCCAACACCGCTGGCTCCTAGACGAAAGCAAAAGCCTCGCCTGACCGCGAACGGAGCCCGGAGAAACTTATTCCGACGCGACACCACCGCAACGGCCTCGGCAGCGTCTCCCTCGACCCTAACCCTACGACACACCCACCTAGCGAACAGACCCGGGGTTCCCCCTCCCTCCCGCCGCCGGAGCGGCCGACGGAGAGAGAGGGAACCGGCGGCGTCACCGGCGGCGCGCAAGGGATCCCGGTCGCCTCCTTGATCGCCCGATGTGATCCAACTTCTTCGGGCGAGTTGTTACTCGGTCGTTGGTGAACTTGTTCCTGTCCGCATTTGTTGTCTTTTATCCCGTGGACTTTGGTGGGGGGATGGTCAAGATGTTCTTCTTTCTCTTTTGAGATATTATATTATATGTTATATAATTCGATCTAATTTTTATGATTTGTGGATTAAACAAATAGTAGTAGGCTAGTAGAAAGTTTACCTTGTTAGACCATGAAAGTAAGTTCGGGTTCAAATGCTCCTTATATGAACAGTAAAAAAAACTGATTTATTTGATTGCAAGCATTAAAAAATATTTGAAATGCTTACAAAGTTTCATTATGAAATCATATTTGTGAAAGTCATGAAAAAAACAACGTTCCAAAATGTGTTTGAAAGTAGCATTTTTGGAGCACTGATTGTTTTGCCGCAACTTCCACGAATGCGATTCTAGGATCAAACTTTCCGATAACCCGAAACACTCCTTAATTTTGCCACACAATTTGAATTTATTACATTTTTCTGTATTTATTGTTCATCCGGGACTACATGCACAAAATAGATGGTTAATCAAAATACATGCACAAAATAGAGGGAGAAATACACTATCTTTTGCAAGAATGGAGCCTAGAAAACAAAAGAATTTCCTTTGTTCTTGTATGTCAGAAAAACAGAATCAGAATGGACATGTTGGATCTATGTGCATTTTTATGAAATGTGTATGTTAAAAATTCTATAAATCTTTAATAGCACAAATCCGTTGGCCGGAAAATGAAAGACAGTGCTCAGTTATATAGATCTGAAACCCTTCTCCTGTTAAGGGGCCATCATTTTTTTGATGTGTCTTAGCAGCAAAAAAAATTAGGTAATCTTAGGAGCAATAGGTTTTATATTCGCAAAGAGCTTTTTACCAGTTCCAACACCTAGCCACAAAAAATTCATCGTCCACACATGCATCATGATTCGTGCAAGGCCCCACTAATTAGTTATAAGTTACTACAATACCAAGCCTATACGAGACTACATACAGCCCCTGGACCATACAATGCATGCATGGCAGGAAAAGGTGGCGGGTGTTGCATGGGATTCTTCCGGCTGAATCTACTCTCATGCACCGCCATATCACAACCATTGGCACCTGCAAACTGTGTCTTCACGCAGAGGAAGACATGAAGCATGCGTTACTGGATTGCACCCACGCCAGACGTTTTTGGAACGTAGCTCCGGACTGGCTTGACATCAAGCGACCGGAGTTGCACCCACTTACATGGTCTCGGGATGTTCTTTGCGATCCTATGTTCTCTGAGTCTGAGAGAGCAAAATTGGTTACTGTCATGTGGGCGATCTGGACCTCAAGAAACAATGCCACACATGACAAGAAGGAACTTGATCCTATTCAGTCCATGAAGAAAACCCAAGAAGCTCTAACTGTCCTCGAACTACCTCGCGACCACACGCGAATTTTGCCGGGGCATGGTTGGAGACCGCCGGACTTGGGGTGGATCAAGATCAACACTGATGGGAGTGTTGCAATGGAAGCTAGAAGGGGAGGGGCAGGTGGAGTCGCAAGAACACATTCATCCTTCCTAGCTGCATGGTGCAAACCTTACCCGGGAATCACAGATCCTCTTATAGCCGAAGCACTCGCTCTACGCAATGGTGTTCTCTTTGCTCATCTTTGAGGCTATTCTGAGGTGGTTTTCGAGTCTGATAATTTGGAGATTGTGAATCTCTGGAACTCGCGTCACAATGTTCGTGCGGTCGTGGCGCCTATCTTGTTCGAGATTAGGGAGCATGTTATTTATTTTAAGTCTTCTGTAATTCAGCATGTAGGGAGGTCAGCTAACGTTTCGGCTCACCTTTGTGCCAAACAAGCTAGCACCCTGGATGTAACCGAATGTTGGATGGACTCCATTCCGAGTCTTCTTGTAACCAGCCTCTCAGCTGATTCAGCTAGAGCTGTTAGTGTTGAATAAAGAGCTCCCAAATTTCCCTGCAAAAAAAGGTACTCAGTTTCTCTCTCTCTCTTCTCTCCACAATAAACACACATTGTTATTTTAAAACCATAATTCTGTTATTAAAACTTTTTATATATTTGAACTCCTAGCCCCGAAACCATTAGAATAAGATCAATTATGGATACATTTCAAACATGTTTAAATTTCAACGTTTCAATCCGCATATGTTAATCAATGAGTGAAATTTGTCTTAAGTTTCAGTGAAGTTATTTTTTGAAATGAGTGAAACATGTGTTTATAAAAAGGAGTGAAGGTTTCAAGTGAAATTAGTTTGTTTCAAAAGAGTGAATTTTTGAAATTATTTTAAAAAAGTGAAATATATTATGACATTATTAGAATGTATCAAATCATTTTGTTTCAAATAGTGGAGTATTATCCAAAATAAGTGAAATACTTTCTGAAAATAAGTCTGAAATAATTAAAATGGTTTTTCGAAAAAATTGAAACTGGATTCTTGAATTGAGTGATATATCTTATGAATCTAGTTTTTGAAATGATTGTTTGAAATATTTTGAATATGTTTTTTTGAATGAACTAAACTCTAAATTTTGAAATGATTGAAATAGTTGAAGTGAAAGAAATCGATTTAAACATTAAAATTTAAATGTGTTTAGAATATATTCAAGATTGGTCTTGTTTTAAAAGTCTGGGCACCATGAGTTCAATATACAAAAATTTCAAAAACAAAATTATGGTTTAAAAAGATACAAATGATTGAAATTAGCAAATATGAAAAAAAAGTGTGCATTTATTGGGTGACAGAACAGGGATGAAACCTGTCTCATCCCTGCCATGCATGCATGTATACCACTTCAAAAAACTTTCCCAAACCATGAATACCTTTCTTTCTGAACATAGTTCAGACGTAGGCTCTCATGCACATTCGCTTACCCTTATAAATACACGCACACGCACCCTACCCCTATAAACGTCTACGACAGACTAATCCGGCACATCATCTTGTGATTGACAAAGTCGTCACAGACACCCTCTAGTCAGTGAGAACGTTTCCTCCCACTAAACACACATCGTCAAAAGGCTTGAAATAAATTCAGGAAAACACGAGCACCAGTGTCAAGTCTGAGACTTGAACCTTGGTGGACTAGGGATACCACTGGGTTTACCTATTTTCAGCCATTTCTGACGATCTAATTTCCATCTAACGCATGTGAGGAGAGTCGTGGTATTTCTATAAAACCCGTAATTGCTTCACATGTGCACAAAACCCATTAGCCTTTCTAGACTAGTCTCGTTCATCTCACACCTCATCCAAACAAATAGGAATAATAAATCTGGGTGAAAGCAAGCATATCATTAATTATATATAAAAATGCGATGATTTTTTCAAGTTTGTGAACATATATTAAAATTTATTTTGGATCTGTTGAAAGGCACAAACACTTTGCTAGTTAACACAGTAGTTGTGAGAAGTGATTTTAACACATTCTAGCCCGTAAGATTTTTTTTGAGTTTTGCTTATGCACAATTGTCGTATACATTGGCCAAGGCAGTTTTAATCTCCTTGAAAATAAAATTTTCAATAAAGATCATACACACTCTAAAACATTATATGTACACTGCAACAGTAGTTGGAAAGTATCAAGTTGGGTAACCAATTAATCGTCTACTTAACCACTCTGTTTGCAAATTATATTGACGAAATACAATGTGTGCTAAGATCACATGAACTAAATTAAATAAATATTTATAGGGCTTTAAAACAAATCCAGGAAAACATGCATTGAGTATTAGGTGCAAAATTTAATTTATATGCAAAGTATTGCAAGTTTGCACCTTTTCAAAAAGGAGCAAGTTTGTGTAATATATCACATTTAATACCTTGTGTACAAAGAACAAGTTTACTACAAAATACTACATTTTATAGTTGTGCAAAAATAAAAGCTTTGGTGCATGGTTTTATCCTTCATCCTTATCATTTTTCAATAAACTCAATTTTTCCATAAAATATGTATAGTTTATTCTCACGTGTGCATGGGATTTTTTGGACTTATTTTGTAAACTTAAGTGCCTATTGGATTTCAGGTTTCGAAATGCGCGAAAATATAGTAAAATCATTGGAATATCATATTCACTTGAATTCATATGAATATTTGTTTGATTTTAGCAAAAACGACTCTTTATAAGACGTTTGAGTCGAGACATAGTTTCTTTTAGATGTAAGGCAAATGAATTGTTAGAGTGTCTCCAACAGAATGTGTGTGTGTGTGTGTGTGTGTGTGTGTGTGTGTGTGTGTGTGTGTGTGTGTGTGTGTGTGTGTGTGTTAGCTGGTTAGTAAAACTAGTCATATGATCTACCAATATGTTACGCCCCCAGCTATGACAGTCGGTAACCAGCCATTGTCGGGCAAGGTGACCAAGGTCTAGAGCCCGCCACTACTAGGAGGAGTACCCGGGTGCCAAGGCCCAAGGGCAAAGGCTGATCACTGATACATCTTAAACATATCTATAATTTATAAAGTATTTATGCTATATTTACATCGAATATTTATGTATTTGGCATAATATTTATTTGGGCTAACCTATTAATTCAGTGCCAGAGGCTAGCTCCCGTTTTCTATTGTTTTAGGGGTTTTATATGAAAAATTCATGAAGCTAGAACTGAGCTAATTATTTTTGTGATTTTTTATGAAATATATCAGATTTTTGGCATACGGATCATCGTAAGGCGGTGCTCGAGGGCCCCACACGGCCTCATGGAGCGGGTAAGCCCCTGGCCGCACCATGGGCCCATGTGGAGCACCCTTAGGTCGGTAGGAGCCGTTCTTTCACTGTAAGAAAGCTAATTTATGGAGAAAAAATGTGTTAAAATTTCAGCCGGATCGAATTATGGATCTTTCGATGTTTAAGAAACAATGCTTGGCCAGAAAACAGAAGCGAAAATAGGAGACAGACTAGAGAGGTCCAATCTAGGGGAGAGCTCCCTCTCTCCCTGGATATGGCCCTCCTTCCCCCTTTCCTCTTCTGGCGTCGGGACGCGCAGGGGACATCTCCGGCATCACCATCACCAACAACTCTCGCTCTGTTCCCATGGTGATGTGTGAGTAGTTTATCCTCAGGGCTGAGGGTATGTACTAGTGGCTATGTGTTCAATCTCTCTCTCTCTCTCTCTCTCCCATGTTCATGAAAGATTCCGATCTTGATTGTATCATGGGATTTATCAATATAGTTGGATCATATGATGTTCATCCCCTTCTTTTATTTTTATGGTGAGCCGAGTCTTCATCTTTGAAATTTATTTATTTTGGATTGAATAGTTTAGAGTTGAGATTACATGATGCATGTCTAGTCATTAACTTGCGAATACGCGTGGTGACATTGGAGTAATCTATGCATAAAGGTTGAGTGATAAGTATCATATGATGTCGTTGTAAGACAATTCGAGGGACTACATGTGGCGATCATATGGGTGGTTCAACAGATTAATATTGGAAATACGACTTTGAGGTGGTTTGCAAGTGCACCTACGCGATTTCATCCTACTTTATTTGACAAAATAGAAACTTTGAAGTAATTCTTTGTTGCACTTTTGAGGTCATATCATGTGGTTTAATTATGTTAATGATGCTGAGAGTTAACACTAGCAAAATTAAGAACGCTAGGCCTTGTTTCCAATCATTGAGACACCGTTTTATTCACTTTGTTACTTGGTACCTTGCAGTTTTTATTTTTTTTAGATTATAAAAAAACTACCCATACCATCCATGTTACACATATATCACCATCTCTTCATCGAACAAGTGCACCTATACGATTGACAACTCTATTGGGTATGTTGGGGACACAAGAGATTACTTGTATTTGATTGAAGTGTTGTTTAAGAGAGAAACATTTTATTCTACACCTCCCACGAATTGATAAACCTTAGGTCATCCACTTGAGGGAAATTTGTTGATGTCCTACAAAATCCTGCGCTTTGATGGACAACAAAGTCTAAAAGAAAAAAGTTGCGTAGTAGACATCAACCACCTTCATGCGGGTAAGGGCCTAACCCATGTAATAGCTACTTAGATTGATAGGCTGGGAAGGGATACGAAGAATCCTATACTCATGCTTCCTCTAATCCTGGAACATGTACTTAATTAGTTGTATTTATGAGGATATGAACCACCCGGTGTTAGAATTGCTATCTAGAGCCACTGTTCCTCCCCGCTTCTATCCTCAATTCTAAATCCAAGGAGAGGTTTGATTTTGATTTTCTCGACAGTCATAATACCGGTCTAAGGTTGATCGATATGAACCTTGGAGCGGCAACACATTCTGGCACTGAGGAAGAGTAACCCACAAATCTAGGAGCAGTTCATGCAAGATTTGGTGGATGTCACCGCGTAGATTTTGGAGTCGGCCAAGTGATACGTCTCCAACGTATCTATAATTTTTTATTGTTCCATGCTATTAAAGTATCATTCTTGGATGTTTTATGCTCATTTACTAGCAACTTTGTATCATTTTTTGGGACTAACCTATTGACATAGTGCCTAGTGCTAGTTGCTATTTTCTGCTTATTTTTTTTACTTTGTAGAATATCAATATCAAACGAAGTCCAAATGCCACGAAACTTTTTGGAGAATTTTTTCTGCCTAGAGACACCCAGGAGGCCCAAGAAGTGCACAAGAGGGGGCTTGTGGGGCCCACTAGGCACCAGGGCGTGCCAGGGCCCCTTGGCACGCCCTGGTGGGTAGTGAAGCCCACAAGCACCCCCTCCACCGACCTCTGGCCATATAAATACTCTAAAATCCCAAAAAACCCTAGGGGAGTCAACGAAACACAATTCCAGCCGCCGCAAGTTCCAGAACCACGAGATCAAATCTAGAGGCCTTCTCCGGCACTCTGCCGGAGGGGTCAAAGATCAGGAAGGGATTCTTCATAACTGAGTAGTTTACCACAGACCTACGGGTCCGTAGGAAGTAGCTAGATGAATTCTTCTCTCTTTTTAATCTTCAATACAGTGTTCTCCTCGATGTTCTTGGAGATCTATTTGATGTAATGAATTTTTGCGGTGTGTTTGTTGGGATACGATGAATTGTGAGTTTATGATGAGATCTATCCCTGAATATTATTTGAGTCTTTGTTGGACTCTCTTATGCATGGTTGTTATAGCCTCATATTTCTTCTCTGAAACTTTGGTTTGGTATGGCCAACTAGATTGATTTTTCTTACCATGGGAAGAGGTGCTTTGTGATGGGTTCGATCTTGCGGTGCTCAATCTCAGTGACAGAAGGAGGCATGACACGCATGTATCGTTGCCATTAAGGATAAAAAGATGGGGGTATATTCCTACATGAATAGATCTTTTCTACATCATGTCATCGTTCTTATTGCATCATTACATTTTTCCATGAAATTAATACACTAGATGCATGCTGGATAGCGGTCAATGTGTGGAGTAATAGTAGTAGATGCAGGCAGGAGTCGGTCTACTAATCTTGGACGTGATGCCTATATACATGGTCATTGCCTTGGATATCGTCATAATTATTTGCTCTTCTGTCAATTGCCCAGCAATAATTTGTTTATCCACCGTATGCTATTTTCTCGAGAGAAGCCTCTAGTAAAATCTACGGCCGCAGGTTCTATTTCGTGTCACATTATTTTCAGATCTATTTTTCTAAAAATCCAAAATACCTTGTTGCACTTTTTATTTATTTATTTTATTTTGTGTTTTTGCTAGATCTATTTATCCAATCTCAAACAATTTAATCTATCCCAATACTGAGGAGTGATTGACAACCCCTCTTACACGTTAGGTTGCAAGTTTTTGTTGTTTGTGTGCAGGTGTTGTTTAAATAGTGTTGATTGGTTATCCTACTGGATTGATAACCTTAGTTTCATAACTGAGAAAAATACTTACCGTTGTTGTGCTGCGTCATCCTCTCCTCTTCAGGAAAAAACCAAAGCAGATACAACCAATCATCAAGCTCATGAAGAAGATCCTAGATCGGTTCAAGGATCTAACGGAGGAAGGTCGCAACACATTGCCATGATGGAGTGGCTGGAAGCGAATACCAACCATACTAAGAAGAGGGCATAGGAGATCGAGAACTGGACCATGTCATTGACACTTCTGCAACAACCCTCCTCCTACACAATCGTCATGACCATCATTGACACTGTTGTCGCAAGCTTCATTGATCAATGTGCAAAACAGTGGGCCACAAAGCCACGCCAATGAACAACTGCATCAAAGTGTTCGAAATATGCCTTACACTGGTACAGCGAGGTGCTATACAAACAATTTTTAACCCCTTTCCACGACGGCATTTGGAACCGTCACCTAGTGAGTGACTGCGATAGGGGGGGTCCTTCCCACACGACCCAGAAACCGTTGGGGATATGCCCTCCTGGCACACACGCTCGGCAAAATGAGGTCGTATGCGAACTGCGAGCGATCAAATACGGCTATACATATAGTAGTGCTAAAAAATACAATTATACATGCGAAATCATTTCCGGTCGTAAGTACATCCCATACAGTGAGTCCCCGCTAAACGTTTCCATTCATCTATACATCCCATACAGTCGCTCCAAGGAAAACGTTTGCGCAAGGTGGCCTATGCTACCTCTTGAGCATGCGTTGGTTTTCCCTTGAAGAGGAAAGGGTGATGCAACAAAGTAGCGTAAGTATTCCCCTCAGTTTTGAGAACCAAGGTATCAATCCATTAGGAGACAACGCACAAGTCACCTAGTACCTGCACAAACAATCAAGAGCCTTGCAACCAACGCGATAAAGGGGTTGTCAATCCCTTCGTGGTCACTTGCAAAAGTGAGATCTAATAGAGATAGTAAAATAAATATTTTTGGTATTTTTGTTGTATAGATTGGAAAGTAAAGATTGCAAAATAGTAAACGAGATGCGATGTGAATAAAAGAGATGCAATATAATAGGAAAGAGACCCGGGGGCCATAGGTTTCACTAGTGGCTTCTCTCAAGATAGCATGTATTACGGTGGGTGAACAAATTACTGCCGAGCAATTGATAGAAAAGCGCATAGTTATGAAGATATCTAAGGCAATGATCATGAATATAGGCATCACGTCCGTGTCAAGTAGACTGAAACGATTCTGCATCTACTACTATTACTCCACACATCGACCGATATCCAGCATGCATCTAGAGTATTAAGTTCATAAGAACAGAGTAACACATTAAGAAAGATTACATGATGTAGAGGGATAACCTCAAGCAATATGATATAAACCCCATCTTTTTATCCTCAATGACAACAATACAATACGTGACTTGCTGCCCCTACTGTCACTAGGAAAGGACACCGCAAGATTGAACCCAAAGCTAAGCACTTCTCCCATTGCAAGAAAGATCGATCTAGTAGGCCAAACTAAACCGATAATTCGAAGAGACTTGCAAAGATATCGAATCATGCATATAAGAATTCAGAGAAGAACCAAATAATATTCATAGATAATCTTGTTCATAAATCCAAAACTCATCGGATCTCAGCAAACACACCGCAAAAGAGTATTATATCGAATAGATCTCCAAGAACATCGAGGAGAACTTTGTATTATAATCAAAGAGAGAGAAGAAGCCATCTAGCTAATAACTATGGACCCGAAGGTCTGTGGTAAACTACTCACGCTTCATCGGAGAGGCAATGGTGTTGATGTAGAAGCCCTCCATGATCGATTCCCTCTCCGGCAGATCGCTGGAAAAGGCCCCAAGATGGGATCTCACGGGTACAGAAGGTTGCGGCGGTGGAAAAGTGGTTTCGTGGCTCCCCTTGATGTTTCTAGGGTATAAGAGTATATATAGGTGAAAGAAGTACGTCAGTGGAGCTACGAGGGGCCCACGAGGGTGGGGGGCGCGCCCTCCTGCCTCGTGGCTTCCTTGTGGAGTTCCAGACTTCGACCCCAAGTCTTCTGGATTGTGTCGGCGTTCTGGGAACGGGGGTCCCCAGACATGCCTGCCTGCGGCCCGCGGCGTGGCTTAAAGGGGGCCCAGCCAAGCCTCGCGGGGCGGACGACACGGAGCTTCCTCAGGCGCGGCCTCATCAGGTTGGCTCACGAGGAGGCGGAGAGATCAAGGCGGGGCACCTCACAAGGTGCCCATGACGCAAGCCATGACGACCAAGGGTGCCAGGCGGGCGCCAGCCCGCGCAGCGTCTTCCTTTCCTCGTTGGTGCAAAGGGGGCAAGCGCAGGCGAGAGGATCAAGCAAAGGCATCCATTTCGGTGCAACGAGGCCAAGACCAGTCCAACGGTGGGAAGGAGGTCATCGTGGAGCCCAGGACGGCGTCACCACAGAGCCTTTTCGCAGGCGAGGACCAACTTTAGTCAGGATAAGTGTACCAGATGTTCCCTTTCAAAATGGCCAATTGTTGGCGCCCTTCCCGCTCAATATTTGGGAAGAGGCCCAGGGCCTTTGCCTATAAATAGGACTAGCCACCCCCAGGGTAGAGGCATGGAGAAACCAGTTAGAAAGACTCAGGCAACAGAGAGAGAGAGAGAAGGACGGCTGAACTCCTCCTAGCAGTTCGTCGTCTCAGCCAAGAACAGACCCTCGCGAGGCTATTCTTCCTTGTATTGTTCATCCTCATCAGCCCAAGAGGCAATCCACCCACCACAAACTAGAGTAGGGTATTACACCACAATGGTGGCCCGAACTAGTATAAACCCTGTGTCTCTTGTGTGTTCTTTCAGTAGTTTAGATCTTTGCGAGACGGAGAGGTAGAGGGCGAAGTCTCCGCGCGCACCCCAGAGTTCGAACCTCAAGGGTCTGCCGGTGCCCGAAATCCGACATTTGGTGCGCCAGGTAGGGGTGCGCCGGAATTTGTCTTCCACCGCTCCGCTCTCCTCTGACCGTCGCGTCCATGTCCGACGCACGTCGGGCCCGCGCCGAGCGCCGGGCCGCCATCGTTCCCCGCATCGCCCAGACGGCCCTCGTCGGCGGGCGCCTTCGTCGTTCCCCATTGCCCGCCACCAATGCCGCCACCGGCCCGGCGGGGAACGAGCAGCAAGCGCCATCTCAGCGCCCGTCAGTGCGGCAAGGCGGCTGCACAGCTACACCAACACCCCCGGTCATCGCGGCCCTCCTGGGCGGCTCGCAGGCGCCGCCCACAGGTCGCCACGTCAAGCCGTTTGTCCGCCGGGTCAGCGCCGTTTCCGCGCGGCAGGGGGCTCACCCAGACCAGGCGGCCCTCAAGGCTGGCCTGACCTTCGGCTTGGAGGACCACCCCTCCAACTCGGCTAGCTCGGGCGCTCTCCCCATGTTGTGCACACCCACCATATGCCAGGTGGCCGTCACCAAAACCCTCATCGATGGTGGCGCGGGCCTCAGCGTGCTTTCAGTTGATCCCTTCGATCTCCTCCGCATACCCCTGGAACGGCTGCAACCCAGCCGGCCCTTCTCAGGCATTGGGGGCGGGTCATCCAGCTCCTTGGGACAGATCCGGCTCCCAGTAACCTTCGGTAGCTACGACAACTTCCGCACGGAGATGGTTGACTTCGACATCGCCCCCATCGGCCTCCCCTACAATGCCATCCTCGGCTACCCAGCGCTGGACCAGTTCATGGCCGCCACGCACCCGGCGTACAACCTTATGAAGATGCCTGGGAGCAGCGGTGTCCTCACCGTGCGCGGGGACACCGGGGATGCACTGCGGGTGCTCAAGCTCGCCTTCAAGGCGGCGGCATCGGCACAGCCTACCGACTCAGGGACCCCCGAGCCCAAGGGGGCTGCGCCCGCCAAGAAGAAGCAGTTGTTCACCCAGGACAAGGCAGAAACCAAGCAGATACCTGTCGACGAGGACGGGTCCTCCAGTGCCACTTTCACCATAGGCGCCAACCTCAAGCCTGAGCAGGAGGAGGCCCTAATCAGGTTCGTGCGTGCAAACAAGAAGGTATTCTCTTGGGAACCTGATCAGTTGGCAGGGATCCCCAGGAGCGTAATCGAGCATCACCTCAACGTGTGCCCAAACGCGCGCCCCGTGAAGCAGAAGGCGAGGCGGCAGTCCACGGAGAAGCAGGCCTTCATCGTCCAAGAAACCCGCAAGCTAGAAGTCGCTGGGGTCATTCGCGAGGTCTGATACCCGGATTGGTTGGCCAACCCTGTCGTTGTGCCCAAGAAGGGAGGAAAGGAACGCATGTGTGTCGACTTCACCAACCTCAACAAGGCATGCCCGCAAGATCCATTCCCGCTCCCCCGCATCGATCAGATCGTCGATTCCACTGCAGAGTGCGACCTGCTATGCTTCCTGGATGCCTTCTCTGGGTATCACCAGATCAAGATGGCGGTACAAGACGTCGAGAAGACCGCCTTCCTGACCCCCTGCGGGGTGTACTGCTACACATGCATGCCGTTTGGGCTGCGTAACAGGAGCGACCTTTCAGCGGCTGATGCACATCACCTTGGGCCCGCAGCTCGGGAAGAATGTCGAAGCTTACGTTGACGACATTGTGGTGAAGTCTCGGGAGGCCAAGACCCTGATACAAGAACTGGAGGAAACCTTCGCGAGCCTCGACGCAGTGAACCTGCGGCTCAACCCGGAGAAGTGTGTGTTCGGGGTCCCCTCAGGCAAGCTTTTGGGTTTCCTCGTGTCCCATCGAGGCATTGAGGCTAACCCAGAAAAAGTCAAGGCGGTCGAGGACATGAGCCTGCCGAAGACCCTCAGAGAAATGCAGAAGCTCACTGGACGTGTGACCGCGCTAGGGCGCTTCATCTCCAAGCTGGGGGAGCGAGCGCTGCCTTTCTTCCAGCTGATAAATAAAAAGGGGCCGTTTGAATGGACTGAAGAGGCAGACAAGGCATTTCAAGGTCTCAAGAAATACCTGACCAGTCCCCTGGTCATGGTGGCTCTGCGTCCTCAAGAGCCCCTGGTGCTCTACCTCGCTGCCACTCCTTACTCCGCCAGCGTAGCCCTGGTGGCGGTTAGGGAGGAGCGCCAAATCAAAACCACGACAGCAGCTCGAGACAAGGCAAAACAGGAACAAGGAAGGCCCACAGAAGCCGTAACCACGGCTGAGGATCAGCTGCCGAAGAGTGCGCCGGAAGCAGGAGAAGCCACTCATCTGGATGGTCCGCCTCCTGAGGCCCCGTCGCCTCGCGAGGCGCCCTTGCCTCCGGAGGGCGCCGCGAGCACTAATGCACTCAACCTTGTTGAGCACCTAGTATACTTCATCAACACGGTGTTACGGGATGCGAGGGCACGGTATCCCATGCCTCAGAAGCTCCTCCTCGCGTTACTGGTGGCCTCGCATAAGTTGCATCACTATTTCCAGGGTCACCCCATCAAGGTCGTCTCATCATACCCCCTGGAGAGAGTGCTAAGGAGCCCCAACTCAGCCAGAAGGGTCGTTGAATGGAACATAGAACTGCAGGCATTTCAACTCGAGTTCAGCACGACCAGGGTCATCAAGGGAGCAGCATTAGCAGATTTCGTGGCAGAATGGACGGAGCCACCGGGCCTCAAGGGCGACGAGGATCGGTCCCTCCTCCCGGGGAGCAAGGCGCCGGAAGGCTGGGTCATGTACTTCGATGGGGCATTCTCCAGGCACGGCGCCGGGGCTGGCGCGGTACTGATATCACCCACTCAGGACAAGCTCTACTACGCTGTGCAGCTCTGTTTCCAGCAAGGTGAAAGAGTCTCCAACAACATAGCAGAGTATGAAGGCCTAATAGCGGGCTTGAAGGCCGCAGCTACCCTGGGGGTGAAGCGCCTCACCGTCAAGGGCGATTCACAGCTCCTTGTTAACTTCTCCAACAAGGTGTATGAGCCGAAGGATGAGCATATGGAAGCCTACCCAGCGGAGGTCCGCAGGATGGAGAAGCAATTCTGGGGGCTGGAGTTGAAGAACGTGCCCCGTGGCACCAATCAGGAGGCCGATGACATCGCCGGACGGGCGTCCAGGCGGTTACCTCAGAAACCTGGCGTCTTCGAGGAGCGGCTCTTCAAGCCCTCAGCCCAGTCGTCATTATCGAACACTGCTCAGCCTCGGGAGGAACTTCCCCAGCCACCTGCCTCAGGAGCCCCGGTCTGCGGCCCGACCTCAGGGGCACGCCTGCTCCTGACAATGGAACCTCAGGAGGAATGCTGGATCGCGGAACTCCGGAGTTACTTAACACAAGGGACCCTGCCGGAGAAGGAGGAGGAAGCGGAGCGTGTGGCGCGGCAGGCCACGGCATACTGCATCAGGGATGGAGAGCTCTACAGGAGGCGACCAAATGATGTATCCCTGCGCTGCATCTCCAGGGAGCAAGGAAAGGAACTGCTAGAAGGCATACACGGTGGGGACTGTGGGCATCATTCGTCATCACAAACCCTCGCTGGCAAGGCATTCCGCAGTGGGTTCTATTGGCCCACCGCACTAAGCGACGCTGTCGAGCTGGTGAAGGCTTGTGAAGCCTGCCAATTTCACGCCAAGCAGGTCCATCAGCCAGCGGGAGGCCTGCAGACCATACCCCTTTCGTGGCCGTTCGCGGTCTGGGGGCTGGACATTCTGGGCCCGTTTCCTCGGGCGCCAGGGGGCTACCGCTACCTCTACGTCGCCATTGACAAGTTCACCAAGTGGGCAGAAGTAGAGGCTGTCCGCACCATCCCCGCGGGCTCCGCGGTCAAGTTCATCAGGGGCATTGTGAGCCGGTTTGGGGTGCCGAACCGCATCATCACGGACAACGATTCGCAGTTCACCAATAACCTTTTCAGAACATACTGTGCTAACCTTGGAACGCAGATATGCTACGCCTCGGTGGCGCATCCACGAAGCAACGGCCAGGCAGAAAGAGCCAACGCAGAGGTCCTGAGGGGCCTCAAGACCAGGACGTTTAGGAAGAAGCTGGAGGCCTGCGGCAGAGGTTGGTATGATGAGCTCCAGTCCGTGTTGTGGTCCATCCACACAACCGCGACCAAGCCGACTGGAGAGACCCCGTTCTTCCTGGTCTATGGAGCTGAAGCAGTCCTCCCTCACGAGGTCAGACGTCGCTCCGCGCGGGTCCTAGCGTTCGACGAGGCGCAGCAGGACGCCATGCGAGGGATGGACCTCGTGCTGGGGGAGGAACGCCGCTGAGAAGCCTCATTACGAGCAGCGAGGTACCAACAGGCGCTACGACGATATCACTGCCGCAACATCCGCCCCAGGACTCTCGAGGTAGGAGACCTCGTACTCAGGCAGGTTCTCTCCAAGGAGGGGCTGCACAAGCTCTCTCCCATGTGGGAGGGCCCGTTCAAGGTTGTTCATGTTTCCAGACTAGGCTCCCTGCGCTTGGAGACTCAGGAGGGGGAGCCGGTTCAGAACGCATGGAACATCCAGCACCTCCGAATGTTCTACCCCTAGAAGGCCTAGAGCCTGTGAAGAAGGCAAACTCCTGTGAAGATTATCCTTTTGGGAAAAGGTCCAGAGCCTGTGAAGAAGGCGAATGCCTGTGAAGGTTATCCTTTCTGGAAAAGGCCCAGAGCCTGTGAAGAAGGCGAACGCCTGTGAAGGTTATCCTTTTTGGAAAAGGCCCAGAGCTTGTGAAGAAGGCGAACGCCTGTGAAGATTATCCTTTTTGGAAAAGGCCCAGAGCCTGTGAAGAAGGCGAGCGCCTGTGAAGATTGTCGCGTTCTGAAAAAGGCCCGGAGCCTGTGAAGAGGGCAAATACCTGTGAAGCTCGTTTCCCCTAAGAAGAAAGGCCCGGAGCCTGTGAAGAAGGCCAAGGCCTGTGAAGCTCGCCGCCCGTGACACTCTCACGTAATAATGAGTGGGGCTGTACACGCCCCGGAGTCTCAGGAGCGCCGGCCTCAGGCCCTGGGGCTCCCTCCCACGCCCAGTGGCAGCACTTAGCTCCGCGCTGGTGAGAAGACGTCGAAGACTAGATTAGGTGCCGGACGCGGCTTTTTCATTTGCTTTCCGCAGTTGGCTTGTTTGTTCGCAGTTGAAATTTTATTGAAATTATTACCGTTGTTGGTTTATGGTTCGTCGATTTTCACTCCCCCGCTTTGATTCTTCTTATGAAAGGCCTCGCGAGGGAGGACAGCCGAGCGCCCTCGCAAGAGTTTGTTGGAAATATGCCCTAGAGGCAATAATAAAAGCATTATTATTATATTTCCTTATTCATGATAATTGTCTTTATTCATGCTATAATTGTGTTAACCGGAAATCGTAATACATGTGTGAATAACAGACAACAAACATGTCCCTAGTGAGCCTCTAGTTGACTAGCTCGTTAATCGACAGATAGTCATGGTTTCCTGACTATGGACATTGGATGTCATCGATAACGGGATCACATCATTAGGAGAATGATGTGATGGACAAGACCCAATCCTAAACATAGCATAAGATCGCATAGTTCGTTTGCTAGAGTTATCCAATGTCAAGTATCCTTTCCTTAGACCAGAAGATCGTGTAACTCCCGGATACCGTAGGAGTGCTTTGGGTGTGCCAAACGTCACAACGTAACTGGGTGACTATAAAGGTATACTACGGGTATCTCTGAAAGTGTCTGTTGGGTTACATCGATCGAGACTGGGATTTGTCACTCCGCTTGACGGAGAGGTATCACCGGGCCCTCTCGGTAATGCATCATCACAATGAGCTCAAGGTGATCAAAGTGTTTGATCACGGGATCATGCATTACGGTACGAGAAAAGTGACTTGCCTGTAACGAGATTGAACGAGGTATTGGTATACCGACGATCGAATCTCGGGCAAGTAAAATACCGATTGACAAAGGGAATCGTATACGGGATTAATTGAATCCTTGACATCGTGGTTCATCCGATGAGATCATCATGGAGCATGTGGGAGCCAACATGGGTATCCAGATCCCGCTGTTGGTTATTGCTCGAGAGCCGTCTCGGTCATGTCTGCATGTCTCCCGAACCCGTAGGGTCTACACACTTAAGGTTCGGTGACGCTAGGGTTGTGAAGATATGTATGTGCAGTAACCCGAATGTTGTTCGGAGTCCCGGATGAGATCCCGGACGTCACGAGGAGTTCCGGAATGGTCCGGAGGTAAAGAATTATATATAGGAAGTGCTATTTTGGCCATCGGGACAAGTTTCGGTGTTATCGGTATTGTACCGGGACCACCGGAGGGGTCCCGGGGGTCCACCAGGTGGGGCCACCTGCCTTGGTGGGCCACATGGGCCTTAGGGGGTGCGCCTTGGCCTGCTTGGGCCAAGGGGAACCAGCCCCAAGGGCCCATGCGCCAAGGAAACTTGGAGAGGGAGAGTCCAAAGGGGGAAAGGCACCTCCGAGGTGCCTTGGGGAGGATGGACTCCTCCCCCCTCTTGGCCGCACCCCTTCCTTGGAGGAAGGGGCAAGGCTGCGCCCTCCCCCCCTCTAATGCATCTATATAAAGGGGGGCAGGGGAGGGGGCAGCGCACCGTAATGCCCTGGCGCCCCCTCCTCCCTGCAACACCTCCTCCTCCTCCCGTAGTTGCTTAGCGAAGCCCTGCCGGAGTTCTGCTGCATCCACCACCACACCGTCATGCTGGATCTTCCTCAAACTCTCCTTCCCCCTTGCTGGATCAAGAAGGAGGAGACGTCTCCCGTCCCGTACGTGTGTTGAACGCGGAGGTGCCGTCCGTTCGGTACTAGATCATCGGTGAATTGGATCACGGCAAGTACGACTACCTCATCCACGTTCACTCGAACGCTTCCGTTGCGATCTACAAAGTGGTATGTAGATGCTATCTAATCTGAATACTCGTTGCTAGATGAACTCATAGATGGATCTTGGTGAAACCGTAGGAAAAATTTTAATTTTCTGCAACGTTCCCCAACAGTGGCATCATGAGCTAGGTCTATGCGTAGTTCTTCTTGAACGAGTAGAACACAATTTGTTGTGGGCGTAGATGTTGTCAACTCTTCTTGCCGCTACTAGTCTTATCTTGCTTCAGCGGTATTGTGGGATGAAGCGGCCCGGACCAACCTTACACGTACGCTTACGTGAGACCGGTTCCACCGACTAACATGCACTAAGTTGCATAAGGTGGCTGGCGGGTGTCTGTCTCTCCTACTTTAGTTGGAGCGGATTCGATGAAAAGGGTCCTTATGAAGGGTAAATAGAAGTTGACAAATCACGTTGTGGTGGTTTCACGTAGGTAAGAAAACGTTCTTGCTAGAACCCTAATTCAGCCACGTAAAACTTGCAACAACAATTAGAGGACGTCTAACTTGTTTTTGCAGCAAGTGCTTTGTGATATGATATGGCCAAAGTTGTGATGTATGATGAATGATCTATATGTGATGTATGAGATGTTCATGCTATTGTAATAGGAATCACGACTTGCATGTCGATGAGTATGACAACCGGCAGGAGCCATAGGAGTTGTCTTTATTTTTTCTATGACCTGCGTGTCATTGAGAATCGCCATGTAAATTACTTTACTTTATTGCTAAACGCGTTAGCCATAGTAGTAGAAGTAATAGTTGGCGAGCAACTTCATGGAGACACGATGATGAAGATCATGATGATGAAGATCATGGTGTCAAGCCGGTGACAAGATGATCATGGAGCCCCAAGATGGAGATCGAAGGAGCTATGTGATATTGGCCATATCATGTCACGTTTATTATTTGATTGCATGTGATGTTTATCATGTTTTGCATCTTGTTTACTTAGAACGACGGTAGTAAATAAGATGATCCCTCATAATAATTTCAAGAAAGTGTTCTCCCTAACTGTGCACCGTTGCTAAGGTTCGTCGTTCCGAAGCACCACGTGATGATCGGGTGTGATAGGTCCTTACGTTCGCATACAACGGGTGTAAGACAGATTTACACACGCAAAACACTTAGGTTGACTTGACGAGCCTAGCATGTACAGACATGGCCTCGGAACACAGAAGACCGAAAGGTCGAGCATGAGTCGTATAGAAGATACGATCAACATGAAGATGTTCACCGATGTTGGCTAGTCCGTCTCACGTGATGATCGGACACGGCCTAGTTGACTCGGATCATGTAATACTTAGATGACTAGAAGAGGGATGTCTATCTAAGTGGGAGTTCATTAAATAATTTGATTAAATGAACTTTATTATCATGAACTTAGTCTAAATATTTATAATATGTCTTGTAGATCAAATGGCCAACGTAGTCCTCAATTTCAACGCGTTCCTAGAGAAAACCAAGCTGAAAGACGATGGTAGCAACTATACGGACTGGGTCCGGAACCTGAGGATTATCCTCATAGCTGCCAAGAAAGATTATGTCCTAAGAGCACCGCTGGGTGACGCACCTATTCTCCCTGCAGAACAAGACGTTATGAACGCTTGGCAGTCACGCTGCGATGATTACTCCCTCGTTCAGTGCGGCATGCTTTACAGCTTAGAGCCGGGACTCCAAAAGCGTTTTGAGAGACATGGAGCATATGAGATGTTCGAAGAGCTGAAAATGGTTTTCCAAGCTCATGCCCGGGTCGAGAGATATGAAGTCTCCGATAAATTCTTTAGCTGTAAGATGGAGGAAAATGGCTCTGTCAGTGAGCACATACTCAAAATGTCTGGGTTGCACAACCGCTTGACTCAACTGGAAGTTAATCTCCCGGATGAAGCGGTCATTGACAGAATCCTCCAGTCGCTTCCACCTAGCTACAAGAGCTTTGTGATGAACTACAATATGCAGGGGATGGTAAAGACCATTCCTGAAGTATATGCTATGCTGAAATCAGCAGAGGTAGAAATCAAGAAGGAGCATCAAGTGTTGATGGTGAATAAAACCACTAAGTTCAAGAAGGGCAAGGGTAAAAAGAACTTCAAGAAGGACGGCAAGGAAGTTGCCGCGCCCGATAAGCAAGTTGCCGGGAAGAAGCCAAAGAATGGACCCAAGCCCGAGACTGAGTGTTTTTATTGCAAGGGAAGTGGTCACTGGAAGCGGAACTGCCCGAAATACTTAGCGGACAAGAAGGCCGGCAAAACCAAAGGTATATGTGATATACATGTAATTGGTGTGTACCTTACCAGTACTTGTAGTAGCTCTTGGGTATTTGATACCGGTGCAGTTGCTCACATTTGTAACTTAAAGCAGGAGCTGCGGAATAAACGGAGACTGGCGAAGGACGAGGTGATGATGCGCGTCGGGAATGGTTCCAAGGTCGATGTGATCGCCGTCGGCACGCTGCCTCTACATTTACATACGGGATTAGTTTTAAACCTCAATAATTGTTATTTAGTGCCAAGTTTGAGCATGAACATTGTATCTGGATCTCGTTTAATTCGAGATGGCTACTCATTTAAATCCGAGAATAATGGTTGTTCTATTTATATGAGAGATATGTTTTATGGTCATGCTCCGATGGTTAATGGTTTATTCTTAATGAATCTCGTACGTGATGATACACATATTCATAGTGTGAATACCAAAAGAGTGAAAGTTGATAACAATAGTCCCACATATTTGTGGCACTGCCGCCTTGGTCACATAGGTGTCAAACGCATGAAGAAGCTCCATGCAGATGGACTTTTAGAGTCTCTTGATTATGAATCATTTGACACGTGGGAACCATGCCTCATGGGTAAAATGACCAAGACTCCGTTCTCAGGAACAATGGAGCGAGCAACCAACTTATTGGAAATCATACATACTGATGTGTGCGGTCCAATGAGTGTTGAGGCTCGCGGTGGCTATCGTTATGTTCTCACCCTCACTGATGACTTGAGTAGATATGGGTATATCTACTTAATGAAACACAAATCTGAGACCTTTGAAAAGTTCAAGGAATTTCAGAGTGAGGTTGAAAATCAACGTGAAAGAAAGATCAAGTTTCTACGATCAGATCGTGGAGGAGAATACTTGAGTCACGAATTTGGCACACACTTAAGAAAATGTGGAATAGGTTCACAACTCACTCCGCCTGGAACACCTCAGCGTAATGGTGTGTCCGAACGTCGTAATCGCACTCTGTTAGATATGGTGCGATCTATGATGTCTCTTACCGACTTACCGCTATCTTTTTGGGGCTATGCTTTAGAGACTGCCGCATTCACTTTAAATAGGGCTTCGTCGAAATCCGTTGAGACGACACCGTATGAATTATGGTTTGGGAAGAAACCTAAGCTGTCGTTTCTAAAAGTTTGGGGATGCGATGCTTATGTCAAGAAACTTCAACCTGAAAAGCTCGAACCCAAGTCGGAAAAATGCGTCTTCATAGGATACCCAAAAGAAACTGTTGGGTATACCTTCTACCTCAGATCCGAAGGCAAGATATTTGTTGACAAGAATGGATCCTTTCTAGAGAAAGAGTTTCTCTCGAAAGAAGTAAGTGGGAGGAAAGTAGAACTTGATGAAGTGTTGCCTCTTGAACCGGAAAATGGCGAAACTCAAGAAATCGTTGCTGAGGTGCCTGCACCGACTAGAGAGGAAATTAATGATTATGATCAAGATACTTCTGATCAAGCTCCTACTGAAATTCGAAGGTCCACAAGGACACATTCCGCACCAGAGTGGTACGGTAACCCTGTCTTGGAAATCATGTTGTTAGACAACGGTGAACCTTCGAACTATGAGGAAGCAATGGCGGGCCCGGATTCTGACAAATGGCTGGAAGCCATGAAATCCGAGATAGGATCCATGTATGAAAACAAAGTATGGACTTTGACTGACTTGCCCGTTGAACGGCGAGCCATAGAAAATAAATGGATCTTTAAGAAGAAGACAGACGCGGATGGTAATGTGACCATCTATAAAGCTCGGCTTGTCGCTAAGGGTTATCGACAAGTTCAAGGGGTTGACTACAATGAGACTTTCTCACTGGTAGCGAAGCTGAAGTCCGTCCGAATCATGTTAGCAATTGCCGCATACTATGATTATGAGATATGGCAAATGGACGTCAAAACGGCATTCCTTAATGGTTTCCTTAAGGAAGAATTGTATATGATGCAGCCGGAAGGTTTTGTCGATCCTAAGAACGCTGACAAGGTGTGCAAGCTCCAACGCTCGATTTATGGGCTGGTGCAAGCATTTCGGAGTTGGAACATTCGCTTTGATGAGATGATCAAAGCGTTTGGGTTTACACAGACTTATGGAGAAGCCTGTGTTTACAAGAAAGTGAGTGGGAGCTCTGTAGCATTTCTCATATTGTATGTAGACGACATACTTTTGATGGGAAATGATATAGAACTCTTGGACAGCATCAAGGCCTATTTGAATAAAAGTTTTTCAATGAAGGACCTTGGAGAAGCTGCTTATATATTAGGCATCAAGATCTATAGAGATAGATCGAGACGCCTCATAGGTCTTTCGCAAAGCACATACCTTGATAAGATATTGAAGAAATTCAATATGGATCAATCTAAGAAAGGGTTCTTACCTGTGTTACAAGGTGTGAAATTGAGCTCAGCTCAATGTCCGACCACGGCAGAAGATATAGAAGAGATGAGTGTCATCCCCTATGCCTCAGCCATAGGTTCTATTATGTATGCCATGCTGTGTACCAGACCTGATGTAAACCTTGCCGTAAGTTTGGTAAGTAGGTACCAAAGTAATCCCGGCAAGGAACACTCGACAGCGGTCAAGAATATCCTGAAGTACCTGAAAAGGACTAAGGAAATGTTTCTCGTTTATGGAGGTGACGAAGAGCTCATCGTAAAAGGTTACGTCGATGCTAGCTTCGACACAGATCTGGATGACTCTAAGTCACAAACCGGATACGTGTATATTTTGAATGGTGGGGCAGTAAGCTGGTGCAGTTGCAAGCAAAGTGTCGTGGCGGGATCTACATGTGAAGCGGAGTACATGGCAGCCTCGGAGGCAGCACATGAAGCAATATGGGTGAAGGAGTTCATCACCGACCTCGGAGTCATACCCAATGCGTCGGGGCCAATCAAGCTCTTCTGTGACAACACTGGAGCTATTGCACTTGCAAAGGAGCCCAGGTTTCACAAGAAGACCAGGCACATCAAGCGTCGTTTCAACTCCATTCGTGAAAATGTTCAAGATGGAGACATAGAAATTTGTAAAGTGCACACGGATCTGAATGTCGCAGATCCGTTGACTAAACCTCTCCCTAAGGCAAAACATGATCAGCACCAGAACTCTATGGGTGTTCGATTCATCACAATGTAACTAGATTATTGACTCTAGTGCAAGTGGGAGACTGTTGGAAATATGCCCTAGAGGCAATAATAAAAGCATTATTATTATATTTCCTTATTCATGATAATTGTCTTTATTCATGCTATAATTGTGTTAACCGGAAATCGTAATACATGTGTGAATAACAGACAACAAACATGTCCCTAGTGAGCCTCTAGTTGACTAGCTCGTTAATCGACAGATAGTCATGGTTTCCTGACTATGGACATTGGATGTCATCGATAACGGGATCACATCATTAGGAGAATGATGTGATGGACAAGACCCAATCCTAAACATAGCATAAGATCGCATAGTTCGTTTGCTAGAGTTATCCAATGTCAAGTATCCTTTCCTTAGACCATAAGATCGTGTAACTCCCGGATACCGTAGGAGTGCTTTGGGTGTGCCAAACGTCACAACGTAACTGGGTGACTATAAAGGTATACTACGGGTATCTCTGAAAGTGTCTGTTGGGTTACATGGATCGAGACTGGGATTTGTCACTCCGCTTGACGGAGAGGTATCACTAGGCCCTCTCGGTAATGCATCATCACAATGAGCTCAAGGTGATCAAAGTGTTTGATCACGGGATCATGCATTACGGTACGAGAAAAGTGACTTGCCTGTAACGAGATTGAACGAGGTATTGGTATACCGACGATCGAATCTCGGGCAAGTAAAATACCGATTGACAAAGGGAATCGTATACGGGATTAATTGAATCCTTGACATCGTGGTTCATCCGATGAGATCATCGTGGAGCATGTGGGAGCCAACATGGGTATCCAGATCCCGCTGTTGGTTATTGCCCGAGAGCCGTCTCGGTCATGTCTGCATGTCTCCCGAACCCGTAGGGTCTACACACTTAAGGTTCGGTGACGCTAGGGTTGTGAAGATATGTATGTGCAGTAACCCGAATGTTGTTCGGAGTCCCGGATGAGATCCCGGACGTCACGAGGAGTTCCGGAATGGTCCGGAGGTAAAGAATTATATATAGGAAGTGCTATTTTGGCCATCGGGACAAGTTTCGGTGTTATCGGTATTGTACCGGGACCACCGGAGGGGTCCCGGGGGTCCACCAGGTGGGGCCACCTGCCTTGGTGGGCCACATGGGCCTTAGGGGGTGCGCCTTGGCCTGCTTGGGCCAAGGGGAACCAGCCCCAAGGGCCCATGCACCAAGGAAACTTGGAGAGGGAGAGTCCAAAGGGGGGAAGGCACCTCCGAGGTGCCTTGGGGAGGATGGACTCCTCCCCCCTCTTGGCCGCACCCCTTCCTTGGAGGAAGGGGCAAGGCTGCACCCTCCCCCCTCTAATGCATCTATATAAAGGGGGGCAGGGGAGGGGGCAGCGCACCGTAATGCCCTGGCGCCCCCTCCTCCCTGCAACACCTCCTCCTCCTCCCGTAGTTGCTTAGCGAAGCCCTGCCGGAGTTCTGCTGCATCCACCACCACACCGTCGTGCTGGATCTTCCTCAACCTCTCCTTCCCCCTTGCTGGATCAAGAAGGAGGAGACGTCTCCCGTCCCGTACGTGTGTTGAACGCGGAGGTGCCGTCCGTTCGGTACTAGATCATCGGTGAATTGGATCACGGCAAGTACGACTACCTCATCCACGTTCACTCGAACGCTTCCGTTGCGATCTACAAAGTGGTATGTAGATGCTATCTAATCTGAATACTCGTTGCTAGATGAACTCATAGATGGATCTTGGTGAAACCGTAGGAAAAATTTTAATTTTCTGCAACGTTCCCCAACAGAGTTCCTATTCTAGTCGTTCAAAGGTTCCGCGACCTGGGCCCATTACGGGAGCATCCCTCCAGTCCGTGCCCCTCGGGCACCGCGACACACACACACAGGGCCTGGGTCGGTCGCCCCCCCCGGCACGGGCCGGGAACTATCTACGTGCAAACACATAGCTGAAAGGCGCGAAAAACAGAATCAAGGTAAGGGTTAACAACAGTAACCCCGAACACGCCCCCGCGGGGCTCCACACAACTGTTTTCTTTACGCAGGAAACAAAAGGGAAAGAAGGGACAAGCCTGGCCCGGCCCGCCTCACATCGGCCTGCGGAGGAGGCTCGGGCTGCCTCCGAAGCTCGAGCAGACTCCCTCTCGCGCTTCACCGGGGCGCGACGGCGGGCGGACGTACTGTCGCCTCCCAAGCAGGCGTGACGGCGAGGGGGCTGACTACGGCCACCGCTGGAAGAGTCGCTTGAAGGGGAGTCGATGAAGCTTGGGGAACCCCGAGCGCCGCCAGCCACGCGGGCGCTGTCTCCTCCGTCGTCATCAGGGCTGGGTCCCCGACCGCACTCGTCGTCCTCAGGGCAACACCCTGCGCGGCGAACATCTTCCCCAAACACCCTCACGTAGATGGTGGCATCACCGTCAAACCTAAAGTGCAGGGTGCACCGGCGCTCCAGGCCGCGAGCACGGGCGAACGCCTGCCAACCACGAGTCAAGGCCAAGCTCCCAGCGGCGGAGACCTCCAGTGCAGCCCACGAGGCCCGACTGCAGCAGCCATCCGCCTGAAGCCAGAGGCCGCCCGGGGCACCGGCCGGGAGCTCACCAAGGAGGAAGCGCGGAAGTTGGAGCCGGGCGCTAGTCGGCTCCGCCGACCATACGACGAACTCCGGCAGCACCTCCGCCGCGCGAAAGCGCGGCCTAGGGGAGCGAGCGACCAAAGCACGTCCCCCGGCCACAACAGCTCGCCCGCCACCACGTTGCGAACCATCCCCGCGACCGCGGGACGCTGCCGTGGCAGCCACGGGATGCTTCCGCGGCGCCCCCGGCCGCGCTTGGGTGGGGGAGAGGCAGGCTCAACCTGGCGGGCCTTCCCTTTCTCTGCAGCCGAGAACCTCCTCGACGGAGCCATGGAGAAGGAGAAGCAAGGAGAGATGGACTAGAAGGGCACGCGCAATGCCGTACTTATAGCCGGCGAAGGCCAACCGTCGGCCTCCACGATCACAAGTAATCATGACACGATCTGCATGCAGGGGCTTGTCCAATCCGCGCGATCACCGAGGCGTCGTGGGGAAGTGGGGACGCCCACGTCCCATCAACCGCCACGCGGTGCCCAAGGCCGCAGGCTGTTAGGGCCCGCGGCGCTTCGCACTTGCCCTTTCGCCTCTCGGCACGGCCAAGTCTGGGCGCGCCTTGGGCCCGGGGGCTACTGTCGGCGTTCTGGGAACGGGGTTCCCCAGACTTGCCTGCTTGCGGCCCGCGGCGTGGCTTAAAGGGGGCCTAGCACGGCCCATATTCATCAACACGAGACTTAAGACCCTCGCGAGGGGCCAAGCCTCGCGGGGCGGATGACACAGAGCTTCCTCAGGCGCGGCCTCATCAGGCTGGCTCACGAGGAGGCGGAGAGATCAAGGCGGGGTACCTCACGAGGTGCCCATGACACAAGCCATGACGACCAAGGGTGCCAGGCGGGCGCCAGCCCGCGCAGCGTCTCCCTTTCCTCTTTGGTGAAAAGGGGGCAAGCGCAGGCGAGAGGATCAAGCAAAGGCATCCATTTCGGTGCAATGAGACCAAGACCAGTCCAACGGTGGGAAGGAGGTCATCGTGGAGCCCAGGACGGCGTCACCACAGAGCCTTTTGGCAGGCGAGGACCAACTTTAGTCAGGATAAGTGTACCAGATGTTCCCCTTCAAAATGGCCAATTGTTGGCGCCCTTCCCGCTCAATATTTGGGAAGAGGCCCAGGGCCTTTGCCTATAAATAGGACTAGCCACCCCCAGGGTAGAGGCATGGAGAAACCAGTTAGAAAGACTCAGGCAACAGAGAGAGATAGAGAGAGAGAGAGAGAGAGAGAGAGAGAGAGAGAGAGAAGGACGGCTGAACTCCTCCTAGCAGTTCGTCGTCTCAGCCAAGAACAGACCCTCGCGAGGCTGTTCTTCCTTGTATTGTTCATCCTCATCAGCTCAAGAGGCAATCCACCCACCACAAACTAGAGTAGGGTATTACACCACAATGGTGGCCCGAACTAGTATAAACCCTGTGTCTCTTGTGTGTTCTTTCAGTAGTTTAGATCTTTGCGAGACGGTGAGGTAGAGGGCGAAGTCTCCGCGCGCACCCCAGAGTTCGAACCTCAAGGGTCTGCCGGAGCCCGAAATCCGACAGATTGCTTTCAGTCCAAGAAAGATCATCGCAAAGGTTTCATTCCGTTTGGTATTCCTTTTCTGCAAAGCTCTAAAATAGGCAAAAAAACAGAAACTGGCACTGGGCCTCCGGTTAATAGGTTAGTCTCAAAAATAATATAAAAGAGCATATTAAAGCCCATTAAACATCCAAAACAGATAATATAATAGCATGGAACAATAAAAAGTTATAGATACGTTGGAGACGTATCAAGCATCCCCAAGCTTAATTCCTGCTCGTCCTCAAGTAGGTAAATGATAAAAACAGAATTTTTGATGTGGAATGCTACCTAACATAATTATCAATGTAATTTTCTTTATTGTGGCATGAATGTTCAGATCCGAAAGGTTCAAGACAAAAATTTAATATTGACATAAAAATAATAATACTTCAAGCATACTAACAAAGTAATCATGTCTTCTCAAAATAACATGGCCAACGAAAGCTATCCCTACAAAATCATATAGTCTGGTTATGCTCTATGTTCATCACACAAAGTATTTAATCATGCACAATACCGATGACAAGCCAAGAAATTGTTTCATACTTTAGTATTCTCAAACTTTTTCAACTTTCACACAATACATGAGCGTGAGCCATGGACATAGCACTATAGGTGGAATAGAGTGGTGATTGTGGAGAAGACAAAAATGAGGAAGATGGTCTCACATCAACTAGGCGTACTAATGGGCTATGGAGATGCCCATCAATAGATATCAATGTGAGTGAGTAGGGATTGCCATGCAACGGATGCACTAGAGCTATAAATGTATGAAAGCTCAACAAAAGAAACTAAGTGGGTGTGCATCCAACTTGCTTGCTCACAAAGACCTAGGGCATTTTGAGAAAGCCCATCATTGGAATATACAAGCCAAGTTCTACAATGGAAAATTCCCACTAGTATATGAAAGTGACAACATAGGAGATTCTCTATCATGAATATTATGGTGCTACTTTGAAGCACAAGTGTGGAAAAATGATAGTAGCATTGCCCCTTCTCTCTTTTTCTCTTATTTTTTTATTTGGGTCTTTCTCTCTTTTTTATGGCCTCTTTTTTTTCTTATTTTTCGTCCGGAGTCTCATCCTGACTTGTGGGGGAATCATAGTCTCCACCAACCTTTCCTCACTGGGACAATGCTCTAATAATGAAGATCATCACACTTTTGTTTACTTACAACTCAAGAATTACAGCTCAATACTTAGAACAAAATATGACTCTATGTGAATGCCTCCGGCGGTGTACCGGGATGTGCAATGATTCAAGAGTGACATGTATGAAAAATTATGAACGGTGGCTTTGCCACAAATACGATGTCAACTACATGATCATGCAAATCAATATGACAATGATGGAGCATGTCATAATAAACGGAACGGTGGAAAGTTGCATGGCAATATATCTCGAAATGGCTATGGAAATGCCATAATAGGTAGATATGGTGGGTGTATGGTACCGGTGAAAGTTGCGTGGTACTAGAGAGGCTAGCAATGGTGGAAGGCTGAGAGTGCGTATAATCCATGGACTCAACATTAGTCATAAAGAACTCACATACTTATTGCAAAAATCTATTAGTTATCGAAACAAAGTACTACGTGCATGCTCCTAGGTGGATAGATTGGTAGGAAAAGACCATCGCTCATCCCCAACCGCCACACATAAGGAGGACAATTAATAAATAAATCATGCTCCAACTTCATCACATAACTGTTCACCATACGTGCATGCTACGAGAATCACAAACTTTAACACAAGTATCTCTCAAATTCACAACTGCTCTACTAGCATGACTCTAATATCACCATCTTCATATCTCAAAACAATCATAAAGAATCAAGCTTCTCATAGTATTCAATGCACTTTACATGAAACTTTTTATTATACCCATCTTGGATGCCCATTATATTAGGACTAATTTTATAACCAAAGCAAATTACCATGCTGTTCTAAAAGACTCTCAAAATAATATAAGTGAAGCATGAGAGATCAATAATTTCTATAAAATAAAACCACCACCATGCTCTAAAAGGATATAAGTGAAGCACTAGAGCAAAATTATCTAGCTCAAAAGATATAAGTGAAGCACATAGAGTATTCTAATAAATTCCGATTCATGCGTGTCTCTCCCAAAAGGTGTGTACAGAAAGCATGATTGTGATAAACTAAAAATCAGAGACTGAAATCATACAAGACGCTCCAAGAAAAACACATATGATGTGGTGAATAAAAATATAGCCTCAAGTAAAGTTACCGATAGACGAAGACGAAAGAGGGGATGCCTTCCGGGGCATCCCCAAGCTTAGGCTTTTGGTTGTCCTTGAATTTTACCTTGGGGTGCCTTGGACATCCCCAAGCTTAGACTCTTGCCACTCCTTATTCCAAAATCCATCAAATCTATACCCAAAAACTTGAAAACTTCACAACACAAAACTTCAACAGAAAATCTCATGAGCTCCGTTAGTATAAGAAAATAAACCACCACTTTAAGTTACTATAATGAACTCATTATTTATTTATATTGGTGTTAAACCTATGGTATTCCAACTTCTCTATGGTTCATACCCCCTGATACTACTCATAGATTCATCAAAATAAGCAAACAACACATGAAAAACAGAATCTGTCAAAAACAGAAAAGTCTGTAGCAATCTGTAACCTTCGAATACTTATGTAAATCCAAAAATTCTGAAATAACTTGGTGGACATGAGGAATTTGTCTATTAATCATCTGCAAAAAATAAACCTAAAATCACTCTCCAGTAAAAAATGACAGCTAATCTCGTGAGCGTAAAAGTTTCTGTTTTTTTACAGCAAGATCGCAAAGACTTCACCCAAGTCTTCCCAAGGTTCTACTTGGCACAAACACTAATTGAAACATAAATCCACATCTAAGAAGAAGCTAGATGAATTATTTATTACTAAACAAGAGCAAAAAACAAAGAACAAAAATAAAATTGGGTTGCCTCCCAACAAGCGCTATCATTTAACGCCCCTAGCTAGGCATAAAAACAAGAATAGATCTAGGTATTGCCATTGAGAATAATTAACCATAATATTGTCTAGGAGTTTAGTAGCTTCCCTGAAAGTGATTTCCATAAAAGTGCCTCCCGCGGCCGAATCTAAAAGATTTCTAGAAGCAAAATTCAATCCGGCATAAAAATTATGTATAATCATCCACAAATTCAAACCATGTGTAGGGCAATTATGTATCATTAATTTCATCCTCTCCCAAGCTTGTGCGACATGCTCATGATCAAGTTGCTTAAAATTCATGATATCGTTCCTAAGAGAGATGATCTTAGCAGGAGGAAAATACTTAGAGATAAAAGCATCTTTGCACTTATTCCATGAATCAATAATATTTTTAGGCAAAGAAGAGAACCAAGTTTTAACACGATCTCTAAGAGAAAATGGAAATAGCTTCAATTTAGCAATATCATTATCCACATCTTTCTTATTTTGCATATCACACAAATCAACAAAGTTGCTTAGATGGGTAGCGGCATCTTCACTAGGAAGGCCAGAAAATTGATCTTTCACAACAAGATTCAACAAAGTTGTATTAATTTCACAAGATTCAGCATTGGTAGTAGGAGCAATCAGAGTGCTAATAAAATCATTGTTGTTGGTATTGGAAAAGTCACACAATTTAGTATTATCTTGAGCCATCATGACAAACAATTAATCCAACACACAAGCACACAAGAGGCAAGCAAAAAGAGATGAACGGAAGAGGGGCGAAGAAATGGCAAGTGTTTTCGAAAATTGTTTTAGAAGTGGGGGAGAGGAAAACGAGAGGCGAATGGCAAATAATGTAATGAGAGGGAGAAGAGTTTATGATGGGTACTTGGTATGTCTTAACTTAGCGTAGAAATCCCCGGCAACGGCGCCAGAAATCCTTCTTGCTACCTCTTGAGCATGCGTTGGTTTTCCCTTGAAGAGGAAAGGGTGATGCAGCAAAGTAGCGTAAATATTTCCCTCAGTTTTGAGAACCAAGGTATCAATCCAGTAGGAGACAACGCACAATTCACCTAGTACCTGCACAAACAATCAAGAACCTTGCAACCAACGCGATAAAGGGGTTGTCAATCCCTTCACGGTCACCCGCAAAAGTGAGATATAATAGAGATAGTAAAATAAATATTTTTGGTATTTTTGTTGTATAGATTGGAAATTAAAGATTGTAAAATAGTAAACGAGATGCGATGTAAATAAAAGAGAGGCAATATAATAGGAAAGAGACCCAGGGGCCATAAGTTTCACTAGTGGCTTCTCTCAGGATAGCATGTATTACGGTGGGTGAATAAATTACTGCCGAGCAATTGATAGGAAAGCGCATAGTTATGAAGATATCTAAGGCAATGATCATGAATATAGGCATCACGTCCGTGTCAAGTAGACCGAAACGATTCTGCATCTACTACTATTACTCCACACATCGATCGCTATCCAGCATGCATCTAGAGTATTAAGTTCATAAGAACGGAGTAACACATTAAGAAAGATGACATGATGTAGAGGGATAAACTCAAGCAATATGATATAAACCCCATATTTTTATCCTCGATGGCAACAATACAATACGTGCCTTTCTGCCCCTACTGTCACTGGGAAAGGACACCGCAAGATTGAACCCAAAGCAAAGCACTTCTCTCATTGCAAGAAAGATCAATCTAGTAGGCCAAACTAAACCGATAATTCGAAGAGACTTGCAAAGATATCAAATCATACATATAAGAGTCCAGAGAAGAATCAAATAATATTCATAGATAATCTTGTTCAGAAATCCACAATTCATCTGATTCGGCAAACACACCGCCAAAGAGTATTACATCGAATAGATCTCCAAGAACATCGAGGAGAACTTTGTAGTGAGAATCAAAGAGAGAGAAGAAGCCATCTAGCTAATAACTATGGACCCAAAGGTCTGTGGTAAACTACTCACGCTTCATCGAAGAGGCAATGGTGTTGATGTAATAGTTCACCGAAAAAGGCCCCAAGATGGGATCTCACGAGTACAGAAGGTTGCGGTGGTGGAAAAGTGGTTTCGTGGCTCCCCCTGATGCTTCTAGGGTATAAGAGTATATATAGGCAAAAGAAGTACGTCGGTGGAGCTACGAGGGGCCCACGAGGGTGGGGGAATGGCTACCCCCTGGGCGTGCCCTCCTGCCTCGTGGCTTCCTCGTGGACTTCTAGACTTGGACTCCAAGTCTTCTGGATTGCTTTTGGTCCAAGAAAGATCATCGCGAAGGTTTCATTCCGTTTGGACTCCATTTGGTATTCCTTTTCTGCAAAACTCTAAAATAGAAAAAAGAACAAAAACTGGCACTGGGCCTCCGGTTAATAGGTTAGTCCCAAAAATAATATAAAAGAGCATATTAAAGCCCATTAAACATCCAAAACAGATAATATAATAGCATGGAACAATAAAAAATTATAGATACGTTGGAGACGTATCAGCCTAACACAAACAGTTTTCAAGAGAATGTCGTGTGTGATTGTTAAGTGATCCAACACGGTTTATTCCTAGAAACTTTGTGCGTTGCCTGAGGTCATCATCCACGGTGTTTTATCAATTACCGTGTGCAATAGAAAAACCCAATTAGCAGGCTAATTGCCCTATTATTAATAATCCATTTATTAATCTAATTGACATTCATATTAAGCAAATAATATATTCCATTTCCATATTAAGGAAGCATGATTTCAAAATTGAAATACATCAGAGTACAACTTGATATAGCTTCAGCACTCAGCTACCCCATTACACAACTGCACCAGCACCAAGTTTCACATGCAACATCTAGAACCTTTCGAAATTAGCATCATAGATGGTACATAGACAAATGCATCTCATCTGGAAACTGCTGAAGGGGAAGGCAAATATTGAGCCTTCATTCATGTTGAAGGTCTTTGCAACTTTAGGCCAGTGCCTGTGGATGATTGACCGTCCATCCTTCGTCCTCTTCAGGAACACTTGAACATTGAACTATGGGTGTTGTATGAAAACCTTCCTCGCCTCCTGACCATAGAGGTGGTTTGAGAGGTAATCATCAGTGAACTGCTTTGGAAAGGCCTAAAAACAAGGATGTGCATAAATAACTTCTCTATATTGGAAATGGGGCAAAGGAATAAAAAAGGCAAGGTATAATAGTTAGTAACATCTTGTAGTGAACTGATGTCTTGTTCATTATGCAGACAAAGATTTTGCTGTTTATTGTCGCTAATTTATTTATCTCACAATCTTTCTGAGGCACTTGACTTGATTGATATTCATGGACAACTCATTTTCCCATATGCAAAAAGGGTCGAACAGTGGGTCAAAACCTCTGGCAGCAGAACCTACATGTGCAAGACCAAATTGTTAAAAACCTAAATATTAGAATGGTTCCTGCAATTGCACAATAATGTGCTATATTAGACAACGGACCATGCATGTGCTAACGTCGATTGTAAACCTCAGTGCTTCCCATTGTTAGTCATCAGGTTAAGTAAGGGTTTGCATGCTATCAGTAAAATATGTTGATGAAAAATAAGCACATTGCAGATTCATCAGATTAATTCAAGCCACATGGAAAACCCATTTATCCAAACCAAGCATGATTAAGAACTAGGAAATATAGCACTTGTATATGTTTCTCATGTATTAAGTGCAGCCAAATTTGATTTATTCCTCACATGCACAACAATACAAAAATTCTACCCATGATAATTGGACATCGCATTGCAGAATTGAACCAAGCAGTTAACTAAACACCACAACAAATGAACCAAACATTAACTGAGCACCACATTGCACAACATAACATACTCTTAATATAAGATCAGATAGTTAACCAAACCAATCATGCTTAACAATTAAATATAGCAATTGTATTTATTTCTCATGTATTTATTATAGCCAAATTCGATTTATTTCTCACATGGTATACAATAACAAAATGCACCCACAACAATTGAACATTGCATTGCAGAACCGAACCAAAGAGTTAACTAAACGCCACAACAAATGAACCAAACGTTAACTGAGCACCACATTGCACAATATAACATACTCCTAATAGAAGATCAGACAGTTAACCAAACCAAGCATGCTTAACAACTTGGAAATATAGCAATTGTATTTGTTTCTAATGTATTTAGTTCAGCCAAATTCGATTTATTTCTCACATGATATACAATAACAGAATGCACCCACAAAAATTGAACAGCACATTGCAGAATTGAACCGAACAGTTAACTAAACACCACAACAAATGAATCAAATGTTAACTAAGCATCACATTGCACAATGTATAACATACTAGAAGATCAGACAGTTAACCAAACCAAGCATGCTTGACAACTTGGAATTATAGCAATTGTATTTTGTAAAGAAAAATTCAATTTATTTCTCACATGGAAGGCAATACAAAATTGCACCCTTAAGAATTGAACATCACATTTGCAGAATTGAACCAAACAGTTAAGTGAACACGACAACTAATTAACCAAACAGTTAATAAGTGAGCACCACATTGCACGACATATGGAACATATACATTAGAGCAACAGATTGCATGGTAAAAGTAGATAGCACAATTCACTAGAATTTGGTAAGGAAAGGCAGTAGCTAGCAAACTGAACATGGGTCCTTATAGTGAGCTAATAAGACAAGCTACTCCTCATTGTCGGAGATATCAATGATGATTGGATCCTTGGACATGGAAGAGGGAGAGGCCTCCGCATCGTGGGTGCCCTCGTCGTAGTGGTGAGTTGCCTGAGCTGCTCCAAGCACCAACCTATTGGCTCTCGAGATGAGGTAATTAAGCACGTGCATGCTGAGAAAACACCTCGTAGTCTTCGTCGAAGGCACCGAGGGTGGCATCGAGAAAACGCCATGAAATGTCGTTTAAAACAGCCAACCGCGGCACGGCATCGGCGTGCGAGGCATCGATGGTGGCTTCGACGACGAGGTGCTCCTCCAAGATCTGGGGGGTCAGCATGAATGGCAGCCATCGCGACCTCATCCGCGTGTGCGGCTGCGATTTGCTTCTCCGCTGCCAAATTCCCCTTGAGCTCCTGGCTATACTGCGTGCACCATGGCTTAGGGCGGCGCTTATTTGGTGGAGGGGCAGTGATTTGGGTGGAAGGTGTCGCGCCAGCGGTCGGGGCATGTGGGATGTGGAAGGAGGAGGAGGAGGATGGTGGCGGGTGTGGATTACCAGCCTGGATAGACGAGGCCGAGCAGCATGAAGGAGGGTCGCTGGCGAGGAGGCGGCGCTGCAAGCAAGGAGTGAAGGTTTCAACTTGGAAAGGAAGGCGGAAACAGGGGAAATGTGGTTTTTGGTAAGGGGGAGGGGGTGGGGACCTAGATATTTCCGCGGAAGCCGAAAATTTTGAATCGCTTCAGCGAAAAATTTGGCGCACAAAGTGTAATCATACGGTGCTCCAGGATATTTTGTATTGCATCTCACATGGTTGGTCATAATAAACTATGTGGCATCTACTTGATTTTTCATCTTGATTTGAATTACATAATGGGTTCATAGCGGCAATGGACGGTGTTTGAATTGCTAGAACTTTTATCTGCAGTGAACATGCAACTATATGTGTGTCATAAAAGAATTGGAATTATTCAGGGTTCGTTTGGACATTTTATACATTAAATTGGTTTTCTATCTATTTCAGGTGCACATTTCAAAATTAAACTACACGCACATGCTTCGGTGCACCAACATGGGTTGTAAAATCATATATGTGTCCATGGGTTTATGCTTATGTCCCATGCAAGAAATGGGGACGAATTTCGAAAACCATGACACTGTGGCTCTCCGGCAAACGTTGTGGTACTTGCTTTTGTAATTATAGTAAATACAAAACCCGTCTGAAATTCATGAACCCTGGCATGCTATCATGGAATGGCATCAACATGCTGGTGTAAAAAATATTGTCCAATTTGGGGCAGGTTATGGTATAAGCTTCTCACAAACTAGAGCTTCTCATAAGAAGCCTCATGGTTCCGTTAGGGAAACGTGTTGCCTTTGTGGACAAAACGATATTCGTCGCCTCTTCATCCATTCAATTTTTTCCTGGTGTCAACATAGAACAGCATGAGTGTCGTGTTAAATTTTGGATTTTTTGGGGATCGTTTGGACATTTTTATACGTCAACTGAGTTTTCTAGGTATTTATGTGCATAATTCAAAATTGAACTACATGCACATGCTCCAGTCCATAAAAACGGGTTGCAAAATCAAATGTTTGTCCTTGGTTGCAAGCTTAGGTCACATGCAAGAAATGAGAATGAATGTCAAACACCTTGACATTGTCGCTCGGCCACTAACATTGAGATGCATGGTTTTAAAATTATAGTAAATCAAAAACTCATCTGAAATTCATGAAACTTGACATGATATCATGGAACGGCATCGACATGCCGTGGTAAAAATATTGTCCCATTTGGGGCAGGTTTGGGCATAAGCTTCTCGCAAACCAGAGCTTCTCTCACAACAAGCCTCATGGTTTCGGTAGGGAATGTGCCATCTTGGGGGACGAAACGATATCTGTTGCCTCTTCTTACTTTCAAATTTTTTCTCGTGTCAACATAGAACAACACGAGTGTTGTGTCAATTTTTGGGATTTTTTGGGGTTCGCTTGGACATTTTTATACATTAACTGAGTTTTCTATGCATTCATGTGGATAATTCAAATTTGAACTACAGACACATGCTCTAATGCATATAAATTGGTTGAAAATTCAAATCCGTGTCATTGGTTGCATGCTTAGGTCCCATGCAAGAAATGGGAATGAATGTTAAACACCCTTCCACCGTCACTCGGCCGCAAACATTGAGATACTTGTTTTTAAATTCTAGTAAATCCCAAACTCGTTTGAAATTCATGAAACTTGGCATGCTATCATGAAGCGGCATCAACATGGCGTGGTAATTTTTTTGTCCCATTTGGGGAAGTTTTGGGTATAAGCTTCTCACAAACCAGAGCCTCTCACAACAAGCCTGATGTTTTCGGTAGGGAGCGTGCCACCTTTGGGGACAAAACGATATCCGTTTCCTCTTATTGCTTTCAAAAAATTTCTAGCATCAACATAGAACAACAGGAGTGTTGTGTTAAATTTTGGAATTTTTCAGGGTTCGTTTGGACATTTTTATACATTAACTGGGTTTTCTAGGCATTTTATGTACATAATTTAAATTTGAACTACATGCACATGCTCTAGTGCATATAAATTGGTTGAAAAATCAAATCTGTGTCCTTGGGTGCATGCTTAGGTCTCATGCAAGAAATGGGAATGAATTTCAAACACCCTGCCACCGTCACCCGGCCGCAAACATTGAGATACTTGCTTTTGTAATTCTAGTAAATCCAAAACTCGTCCGAAATTCATGAGATTGCTATCATGGAGTGGCATCAACATGCCATGGTAATTTTTTTGTCCCATTTGGGGCAGGTTTGGGTATAATTTTGTCACAAACCAGAGCTTCTCACAACAAGCCTGATGGTTTCGGTAGGGAGCGTGCCACCTTTGGGGACGAAACGATATCCGTTGCCTCTTATTGCTTTCAAAAAAAATTTAGTGTCAACATAGAACAATAGGAGTGTTGTGTTAAATTTTGGAATTTTTCGGGGTACATTTGGATATTTTTATACATTAACTGGGTTTTCTAGGCATTTTATGTGCATAATTCAAATTTGAACTACATGCACATGCCACAGTTCATATAAATTGGTTGAAAAATCAAATCTGTGTCCTTGGGTGCATGCTTAGGTCTCATGCAAGAAATGAGAATGAATTTCAAACACCCTGCCACCGTCACTCGGCCGCAAACATTGATATACTTGCTTTTGTAATTCTAGTAAATCCAAAACTCGCCTGAAATTCATGAAACTTGGCATGCTATCATGGAGCGGCATCAACATGCCGTGGTAATTTTTTCCCCATTTGGGGCAGGTTTGGGTATAAGTTTCTCACAAACCAGAGCTTCTCACAACAAGCCTGATGGTATCGGTAGGGAACGTGCCACCTTTGGGGACGAAATGATATCCGTTGCCTCTTATTGCTTTCAAAAAATTTCTAGCATCAACATAGAACAACAGGAGTGTTGTGTTAAATTTTGAAATTTTTCGAGGTTTGTTTGGACATTTTTATACATTAACTGGGTTTTCTAGGCATTTTATGTGCATAATTCAAATTTGAACTACATGCACATGCTCTAGTGCATATAAATTGGTTGAAAAATCAAATATGTGTCCTTGGGTGCATGCTTAGGTCCCATGCAAGAAATGAGAATGAATTTCAAACACCACGACACTATTGATTGCCGGCAAAACCTTGAGATACTTTGTTTTTAAATTCTAGTAAATCCAAAAATTGTCTGAAATTCATGAAACTTGGCATGCTATCATCGAATTGCACCCGACATGCTGTGGTATTTTTCGTGTCCATTTTGAGAGAAGGAACACTCAAAGAAGAACCAACTAAGGCATTTTGAAAAAATGGATGCCACTTTAATATCTCAAACATTTGTATAATTCAAATCATGTGTGTTCTGTTAACCATTCACGTGACGCCACGTGTCTTGGTTTTAATGGCTATAGGAGGTGTCGTGCGGACAGCTGCTTGACTGAACGAGAAGCGTGCGAGCGCAGTCCGGTGCGCAGGCTGACCAAGAGGCGTGCAGGCTCTCCTCCAATGCGCAGGCTCACCGGGAAGCGTGCATCTCTTCAACGCAAACTGTTCATAGTGAATACGGTATGCAAATTAAAGCTAGACTTCGGTGCTAAGCCAAGAGACACTGTGATTTGTCAAAATATGCAGCTAAAAATCACTAGCACTATCTAATTTTTGCAACTAAAATTCAGTAATTAAGCATAGATTTCATTCATAGATTAAGCAGTCGTTCTCACTGGGAAGCGAGACAGCCTTTGACCGCCGCCCGCCTAGCTCCCGCTGGTCTGTATCAATGGCGCCCGAGCGGTCGCATCCCCCATACTCACCACACACACAATCCTCTCTCTCCACCCGCATCCTCGACGCCGCTCTCAGTCCTCAAAGCCGCCAGTGTATGAGGATGCTGTCGAAGCGCCCCATCAGAGGGAGTGGCGACGCCGGGGCTGCTGAAGCACCGGAGCACGACGTGAATATGGAGACAGAGGTTTCCGTCGCCGCCGACGAGGTGGAGAACGAGGCTGCCAACAAGCGGAGGCAGGTCGAGAAAGAACCACAAGTGACTCCAGCAGGCCTAGATTTTATCAGCAACCTCCCCGATGATATGTTGAGAGTCATCATATCCCTCCTCCTAATCAAATATGGGGCGAGGACAACCACCCTATCCCGGCGGTGGCGTCCCCTATGGATCCTAACCCCTGTCGACCTCCTCGACGCCCATGAGCTCTACAATGGCTATCACAAAATCTTGGATGCGTTCTCCCAGATCCTCGACAGTCACCATGGCCCAATCAGAGGCCTTATCACGGGCAAGTTCTGTTCCAATGGCAAGGACCGAGCCAATCTTGACATGTGGTTCCGATCCCCCACCATAGATCAGCTCGAGGAGCTCAGTTTTGATGATGGGCATATGCGCTCGCTGCCAATGTCCGCGCTCCACTTCGCGCCCACGCTGCGCCTCACCAAGTTCATGAACTGCCATCCCCCCTTAATGACGCGCCTGCTCTTTTTCTACCACGATTGAAGCACCTCGAGCTCGTCGCCGTCCGCATCCCAAAGGATGACATGGAGTGCCTGCTCCGTCGCTGTACTGCACTCGAGTTCCTCGGCGATGAATTGGTCGAGTACCTTCCACATCACCTCCAGGACTCTCCGGGCTATTTATGTGTGTTGTTGGTGCTGCAATGAGAGATCACAAAAGGTGGACCACAATATGGTCATTGAGGACACACCTTCACTTGAGAGATTACTTGTAGTTGATCAACAAGGTCCAACAAGAATCAATGTCATTTATGCGCCAAAATTGACAGTGGTGGGCTACTCGTCTGTCAAATACTACTACTTTCAGGTACAACAGTCGCCTTATACCTCTCCTTCTTGATTCAACATTATTTCTAGTTTTGAAGATGAATGTTCGTCTGTCATCCAGCAAAGCTTCATCCAGATTCTGGGCACAGTGAAGGTCTTGGCACTAGAATCTGTTGGCCCCAACGTGGACCAAGTTGTCAGTTGCCTGAGATGCTTTCCGTGCCTGAAGAAGCTGTATATCGAGGTGATGTTCCTTTCCTATTAAATGTTAACCATAAGGGAGTTCAATTTTTTTTGCACCTTTCCTCAAGTTTACAATGACAATGTACTATGATTTCTGAAGGAATTTTGGAGGATTTCAAGACATGCACCCCCACCCCATATTGGTTGCTTGATTCATATGGTTACAATCCATAAGCATTTCTCCTTTGGATGCATCTGTACTAGTTTTCTTAGGGACCTTTTCATCCAATCCAACCTCTTTTGAAGAAGGCTACATGTTTCTAGATTGTAATCATATGCCCATGTTAATCATGTCAGATCGAAGATGGTACGTTGGTGCATTTTACAAATCCTGCAAACCAAATAGGCGTTTAGTAGTGTTCAAAACTGCATGTAGGCACTAACACATTCTCTTCTTTTGCAGATAATAATAGGTCCGGAGGGGATAATGTTTATAACGACAATCACATCGAATGCGTGGATCTGCATCTCTCAAATATTACTTTGCACTCCTACCGAGGGACCTTACCGGAGATTACACTCGCCAGGTTCTTTCTTGCCAGAGCAAGGGTGCTGAGGGTACTGAGGTTGAACACGCATTTAATTAGGAAAGATGAATGGTATGTTGATCATAGCCGACAGGTACTACAGAATGGAAGAGGCACCAAAAAAGCTAAATTTCGTATTGGAAGAGCATATGACAGAGCAATTGGAAGTCATTGTGTCAAACCCAAACATGACTTGTTAGCGGTTGATCCCTTTGTAGAAATGACGAGGTTTGCAATGTTTGAATTTAGGCATTGTAATCTTTGAATTTGAACCTTGCAATATTTATGGTATTTGTTATATAACGTAATTGGATGTTTAATTTGGTATTGCAATCATGTCATGCTACAAGTATATATATGTTGTTCTTCTGTACACAGAGCATAGATGTTCTGCAGACAGAGCATATCACAACACACACGGACCGCACTAGGTAACCCGTCAGCGATGAATTCATCAATCGCAAACGTTTATATACCAGCAAGTGTCTGCCCACAGTTTGTCTTATTTGCCACGTATCACTGTACCGGCCTCTGCTCGCGTCCCTCGGCAAGCTCTGCTCGCCGTTAGGCGCCGCGGCTCTCTCTGCTCGCGTCCGTCGGTGCGCTCGGCTTGTGGACAACTTTTTCTTGCGTGTTCAACTGCTATATGCATATATATATATGGTTGCTCGCCATTGAGGCGACCGCAGAGTGCTCTGCTCGCGTCCCTCCGCGCGTGCTCTTCCAGCAGTTGGGCCTATGCACGATCACGTCGGGGCCCCCATATGCATGCGGTTGCACCGCGCGCGTTGCCACGCGATGCAGTTACGTGCGGCAGGATGGAGTTACGCGCTGCAAATTAGAACTGCCATCAGGGCGTGCCGATATTCCAGGCCGTCCAGCTTCCCCTTTAATTCCCGCGGCCATTATAACCTTAGTATCTTCAACCTTTCGATCGCGCCCCACAACACAACAAGCACACCCACGACGACCCATAGAGAGGGGATGTCTAGCGGTGCTCCAATGGAGTTCGGCGAGTATAAAGTGGAGACCCACGTGAGGGAGACGGATCTCTCGGTGGTGTACACCATCGAACCAGCCATGGTGGACGACTACATCAACACCGTTGAGCAGTTGCTTGCTCGAGACAAGTACAAGGTGGTCGGCATCGACCTCCAATACACCGCCGGTCGTCCCAACATAGATCACAAGGCTGCCATCGCCCAGTTGTGCATGCGCCATCATGTCCTCATCTACCACTACTGCATGGCCACAGAGCCTTGCGACCGTTTCACCAGGTTTGTCAACAACACCGACTATAAGTTTGCCACGATAGAAACCATCGACGATGTAAAAGCGCTCAGGGTTACGGGCTTGGCCTGCGAGAACCTTGTCGAAATCCATGAGCACTACAGGGTCTGGGGCAACACGAAGAAGGACTCCCTGGTTGAACTCACCTCGGCCATCATCGACCCATACTACGAAAAGATGAAGCAGGATGCCAACAGAACACGTCCCGTATCCTGGCACGGGGCCTGGATGCGGCAACTGGTTGAACCTCACCTCAGGTTCGTGGCCAAGAGGGTGTACACATGCTACAAGATGCACATGCGGATCATTGACATGAGGAAGTGCCTTGTTACGGAGATCGACGAGGCCGGATCGAGCCACAAGCAGAGTAAGCGTCACAAGAAGTAGATGATGATCAGATGATCGTTTATCCTAGTTAATCATGCATGTAATATATAGTTTACTTTGGTGTGTGAAAATGTCATGTGTGTAGTAGCCACCTATGTAATTGGATGTTTAATTTGGTTATGCAACCATGTCCTTATAAGTGTGTCTATATATTATAATCCCAGTATTAGAATAACTATTTGGATCACGGCGCCTCTATATAAGGCCCGATGAGGTGTTCCCGAACTTCTAAAAACGCAAAAGGGGAAACCTGGCCGGCCCATCATACCCCTTCGACCGGTTTCATCCCCACGCCACGAACTTCCTCCCCACCCCCACTAAACCTGAGAATGGTTTAGAAACTAAACCATTTCTGGACCAAACCGAACAAATAAACATGGCAGCCCAACCTGAACTAAACTGTTTGATATTTTCCTCAGCCCAACTAAAACCAAACCTGTTTCATCTTTCCACCCAAACTGAACCAAACCGAATGGCAACTTGTGGGTTGGAACCATCAACTGAAATTGGTTAAAACTGTTCGCTCAAATGGGTTGAGCGCTGGACTGTGGTCAGCTTGTGATTACTGGAGATTGGTAAAGTACACAGTACATACTCGTCAAATTTACAAGAGCAAGCCAACTCGTCATCACCACACACACACGGACACGAGCGATGTCAGTCAGATGCTCTCTGGTTGAGGAGCTCGGCGACATGGAACGCTGCGACAACACCGACATGACCTGCTCCATCCACCCCTCAATGCTGCAGTCGGGGCCCTCTCCACCGGCTCCTGCCGCTGCAGCTGACCTCTCCTTCGTGCTTCTTCCCCCAAAACGGCGGCTGTGGATCTTGATGCGTTGTGATCCAAACTGCGGGTGCCCCAGTCGCCGGATCCTGATGCCCCAACCCTCGCGGGGGCACGAGGCCGGATCCTGATGCCCCAACCCTCTCCTCGGGCGGGGCTCCTGCCGCTGCAGCTGACCTCTCCTTCGTGCTTCTTCCCCCAAACCGGAGGTGGGAGCGGTTTCGCGTCGGAAGGAGAGGGCAGAGACGCGGCAGAAGGATGCGAGGTTGGCAGCTCGCCGGAAGGAGGCGGGGGTGGAGAGGGTGGCTGGAGGGCACGCGTCGCAGGCGAGCACCCCACCCCTTGGACGGCAGTGAGTGAACTCCATCCCCATCACTCTGCTCCAGATCCGTGCTCTTCCGTTGACCCGATCCGTAATCTAGGCTTGTCGTGTGCTCTGCCATGTAAGTGTTCGTCAAAATGTCTAATAGGTTTCCTATAGAAAAAACAATCGATGTTACCTCATTAGCTATGCTCTCTATGCTGAATTCTAGCCAACAGAATGAAAACGCCTTTTTGATGTTTATGGCAGGTCAAACAAAGCTTTCATGGCAGGTCAAACAAAATGATGGTAGCAGGCCGAACAAACTGCATGTGTACAGCAAATAAATCTGATCTTCCTACTTGCTAGAAGACACAATATATAGATGTATTGCTCCTATCTAAAAATAAATTTCTCATTGAAAAATGTGTAAAAGTTCGATTTGCACATGTTCCTGGTTGCAAATTTTGTGTGTTTCTGTAAGAAAAAGAACGAGAATGAATAAAGATGGCCGAGGAGAAGTTCATAGTGTGATGCAAGGAGTTTCAAGTGTTGTGCCATCATTGACTAGCAGTTCAACAAGAAAACCTGCATCAGTTCTATTAGTATAATTCCATTAAAAAAATCAAGTTACGCTACTTGATGTTGACAACAACAACAAAATGCCATTTTTTGCGGCAAAATTATGCAATAAATTATAGTGGAATAATGTGCTCCCAAAAAGTGTTAGTGGTGTCCATAAGAACGCAACATTTTTTCTATTTTCCTTTCCTTTTTTGTATATAAAAGAATGCATAAAACTTGAGCCGGTCGGGGACATATTGTCGAGAAGTTCATGTATAAATGGACTTGTTAACTCTGGAAGTTCAAAATTAATAAAATGGAGAGGTCAATGAAAATGACAAACAAAAAGTTCAAACAATTCCAATGGATTTTGATGGATCTTTCTAATTTATAAATAAAACCAGAAGTTCAAATTAAAATAGATGAGTTGTTTGAGTTTTATTACAAACCTATCATTTTTTCCATTACGAAAAGAAATAAAACGAAGAAGTTCAAATTTAAAAAATGGAGCAGTTTGATATTATACTTGGAAACTCAATTTTTTCCGGATACTAAAGAAGAAAAATAATAAGTTCAATTCAAAATAACAAAGAAGTTCAATTACAAAAAAGCATAGTAGTTTGATATTTATTTAAAAACTCGGATTTTTCTAATTACTAAAGAATAAAATCAATAAGGTTAATTGAAAATAACGAAGAAGTTCGATGTTTCTAAGAAAACTCCAATTTTCACATTTCTAAAAATCACATAGAAGTTCAAATAGAAAAGTGAGATAGGTCCAATGTCTATAAAAAAACTCGGACATTCTCCGTTATTAAAGCGAAATAGATAGAAGTTCAAAACGATAATAGCCAGAAGCTCATGTACTACATGATGTGTGTTTTCATATGAGAAAAAAAAGACTAAAAAGGTGAAGTCCAAAAGTTTTGTTGCTAGAAGTTCAAGTACTCAGTGCGAGAAAAATTCAAAATTCTTGTGAGAGAGATTGAACAAAAATACGTGACGGAAGTTCAAGGTGAAAACAGCGGGAAGTTCAACTACTACACAGAATGCGTTTCAGATAGGAAAATAAGAATAGAAAATAAAAAGCTTAAAAGATTTTGTTGCTATAAGTTCACGTGCTACTCCCGGTGAAGTTCGAGATCTCTAGTGTGAGACGTCTGACCTTCAGTTACATGTAAAACAACAGGCAAAAACGACGTTGTTTTACGCATTCAAAAATATATTTTGAACCGTTGCGAGTATGAAAAACTCATCAACACAAAAAAGTTGCGTGTTTTTAATAGCTTTCCATCGGTATATCATTTGCTCAATTATGGTAAGTGGTTTGAGAATTACGGGCAAAAAACATCACGTCAAAAAACAGAGTGAAGTTCAAACAGAACTGCCACAGAAGTTCAAGTACTTCACGCGATGCATTTTCGACGAATCTGTTTCGCGATAAAGGCAGAACGAATGATCTCGCCGTTTTCGAAATTACTTGAAAACGACTAGGAATCAGAGAAAGTCATCAACATGAAAAAGTTTCGCATTTTTCGTAGCTTTTCAACGATATATTATTTGCACCATTCCGATAAAGTTCGTAGAAATTACAGCGAAAATACGTTTTTAGCTATTTTCAAATTTGAGTTAAAACCGTAAATAAATAGGAGAAACAATACATACCAAAAAGTTTCACATTTTTCAAGCTTTCCAACGCCATATCATTTGCTGCATTCGGGCACACGGTTAAAAAATGAGCTCGAAAATACGAACTCGGTAGGACTTGTACCGTTTTCTAAATTACTCTTAAACCGTTCCAAATTAGCAAAAACTTTCAACATGAAAAAGTAGAGCATTTGCATAAGATTTCCAACGCCATATCATAGGCCTCAATTGGATTAGCAGTTTAGAAATGACATTGAAAATATGAACTCGGCTGTTCGGTTTGCGAAATTTTATGTTTTTTCATATTACTCTTTCACGATAGGGAATTAGGGAAAACTTTCAACATGTGGAAGGAGCGGTTTTGCAGCAGCTTTTCAACGCCATATTATATGCCTCATTCCGTTAAACGGTTTAGAAATGCGATCGAAAATACGATTCACGTTTTTTGTATGAAGAAAAAACGATTTTCAAAACTGCTCTTAAACCGCTTACATTTTGCCAAAAGTTTAACTTGGGTCATGATACTGGTGTCCATAGCTTTCCAACGGTATATAGCAAGCCCCATTTGGGCAATGTTGGCAGAAGTTCAACCTAGCACAAGGGGAAGTTCAAGTTGAACAACTCAGGCAGTAAAACTGCAAAAAACGCGAGTTCATCACGACCCGAGTGCAAAATCCGCCTATGAGCGAGATTCCTATTTAAAACGTGTATTTAGTTGCTAAAAATCGTTTGCAGATTACACTAACATCATATAGAACACGACTAACAAGAATAATTCGCGGGGGAAGCCACGGTTGCGAAGATAGCCCGAAGGTCGGGTTCGTACAGAGGGAAGTTCAGACGCGTTACTCAAGCAGTTCAGGTTGTGATCAGAATATTATTCTGATCCCATGATCAGAATAGTGTTTATGTGTGTGTGTGTGTATATATATATATATATGTGTGTGTGTGTGTTGTTCTGTATGCAATTCCAACGCACAACACACACATCTTGTTGAATTGAACCGTTTCTGTTCTCTTGGCTCAAAGCAAATAGTTCATCCGAGTGAACCGTATGTCGTATATCGCACACACCTTGATCTGGCCAACCGTTTCTTTTGTGTTGCCTAATCACAAACAGTTCATCCAAGTGAACCGTATGCTGTATATCGCACACACCTTAATCTGGCTACCCGTTTCTATTCTTTTGCCTCATCGCAAACAGTTCATTGAACTGAACCGTATGCCCCTCATCACACATGCAACTCAATTCTGAACCGTGTTTGATCATCTGTCATCGCAAACGTTTTGATCTTCTTTGACAGTTTTTTACATCACCATTTGCGATTATTGCATCACACACAGTTTCGTCGAAGGGTCTCTAATCGTAGTGTCACGTTAGCAGCATCCTGCGGTAGTGTTAGAAGCATTAGTAAAATGTTGTTATTCCTATTTCTATGTTAATAATTTAAATTTCTATTTCTATCCTATAATTTCAATGGTTCTTGTATACGAGATTCACAGGAAGAATCAATTGCAGGTGTGAAAAAATTAACACCAAGAAGATCCCTAGTGTTGCCTCTAGAACTAGATCATGTATTATTGATGATCCAACTTTCCTAAACATATGGCATTGCTAAGAGTAACAAGGATGCTGATGGCTCATGTCCGCGTCAGTATTTCCCCGAAGAGGAAGGGATGATGCAGCATAGCTACGGTAGGTATTTCCCTCAGTGATGAAACCAAGGTTATCGAACCAGTAGGAGAACCAAGCAACACTATGTAAACGGTACCTTCACACAAAGAACAAATACTTACAACCCGACGCGTAAGAGGGGTTGTCAATCCCTCTCGGGTAAAAGATAGATTGGTTTGTATGATTTTTGGATAAATAGATCTCGCAATAAAACAAAATAAAATAAATAAAGAAAAAGTGAAGCAAGGTATTTTTGGGTTTTTAGAATAATAGATCTGAAAAAAGAAAAGAAAAATAGAACTCGAAGCAAATATGATAAAGAATAGCCCCATGGGCCGTAGATTTCACTAGTGGCTTCTCTCGAGAAAAATAGCATACGGCGGGTAAACAAATTACTGTTGGGCAATTGATAGAACTTCAAATAATTATGACGATATCCAGGCAATGCTTATTATATAGGCATCACGTCCAAGATTAGTAGACCGACTCCTGCCTGCATCTGCTACTATTACTCCACACATCGACCGCTATCCAGCATGCATCTAGTGTATTACATTCATGGAGAATTGGAGTAATGAAATAAGAATGATGACATGATGTAGACAAGATCTATTCATGTAGGAATAGACCCCATCTTGTTATCCTTAATAGCAACGATCAATACGTGTCTTACTGCCCCTTCTGTCACTGGGAAAGAACACCGCACGATCGAACCCATCATAAAGCACCTCTTCCCATGGCAAGAAAAATCGATCTAGTCGGCCTAACTAAACCAAAGATTCGAAGAAGAAATACGAGGCTATAAGTAATCATGCATATAAGAGATCAAAACTCAAATAACTTTCATGGATAAAATATACCTGATCATAAATTCAAAGTTCATCGGATCCCAACAAACACACCGCAAAAAGAGTTACATCAAATAGATCTTCAAGAGGCCATTCACACCCACGTGGGTTGGGCCCCCCTCGGGGGACCCCTCTGGTACTTCTTTGGCCCATATTGTGTGTTTTTGTCTAGAAAAAATCTCCAAAATTTTTCGCTGTGTTTGGACTCCATTTGGTATTGATTTTCTGTGAAGTAAAAAAACGAGCAAAAAATAACAACTGGCACTGGGCACTATGCGAATAGGTTAGTCCCAAAAAATGATATAAATTTGCTATAAAATGATTGTAAAACATCCAAGAATGATAATATAACAACATCGAACAATCAAATATTATAGATACGTTGGAGATGTATCAGCATTCCCAAGCTTAATTCCTGCTCGTCCTTGAGTAGGTAAATGATAAAAACAGAATTTTTCATGTGGAATGCTGCCTAACATGTTCATCACATATTCTTTTCTTTTTTAGCATGGATATATGAACTTTTATATGATTCAAAGCAATAGTCTAGTTTTGACATGAAGATTTCAATACTCAAGCATATCAACAAGCAACCAAGTCTTTCAAAATATCAATGCTAAAGCAAGTTATCCCTAGCCCATCATGCTCAATCATTTATCCATTCATGAAACACACTCGCATATTAGCTACATCCAATGCTCAAGTACGATCATAGTTCCCCTTAGTTGGTGCTTTATAAGAGAAGATGGAGACTCAAATAAAAATAAAAATTGCATAAAGTAAATAGAAAGGCCCTTCGCAGAGGGAAGTAGGGATTTGTAGAGGTGCCAGAGCTCAAAACGGAAAAATAGAGATAAATTTTTTTGAGAGGCATACTTTTCCCGTCAATGAAAATGACCGAGTAATTCCCAACACTTTCCATGCTGGATATATCATAGGCGGTTCCCGAACAGAAAATAAAGTTTATTCCTTTTCCCACCATTCTTTCAATTTCCATGGCTAGCAGTATCCACGGGTGCCTTTCATACCAACACTTTCCAAGGAATTTATTATTTGACAACATAAAGTAAATTGTTTTTCATTTCGGCACTGGGCATCCCTAATACTTTTGCCATACTCTCGTGCAATGACAAGTGAATAAACACTCATCTTGAGAATAACACCTAGCATAGAAAATATTGGCCACGTCCAGCCGCTTCATGAGCGGTACGAGCACACAAAAAGGAAATTTATTTTGAAAATTAGAGACGTCACATACAATTTTTCTTAGAACGGCACGAAAATACCGCATATAGGTAGGTATGATGGACTCATGTGGCAAAACTGGTTTAAAGGGTTTTGGGTGCACAAATAGTAATTCTACTTAGTACAGGTGGAGGCTAGCAAAAGACTGAGAAGCAACCAACCAAGAAACAAAAAATCACATAAGAGAGCATTAAGAATAACTAACACCGAATAATGCAACACAAGTAGGATGTAATTTCATTGCATAACTATTGACTTTCGTGCTTGCATAGGGAATCACAAACCTTAACACCAATATTCTTACTAAACCATAATTACTCACGAACATGACTCACATATCACTATCATCATATCTCAAAACTATTACAAAGAATCAAGTTTTTTTTGTCCAATGATCTTCATGAAAGTTTTTATTATATCCCTCTTGAATATTTGTCACTTTGGGACTAATTTCATAAGTTGCTTTTAATAAGCTCAAACAAATCTAAGTGAAGAACATGAGCATAAAATTTTTCTTCTCTCATAATAATATAAGTAAAGCATGAGAGAATTTCTTCAAAATTTTACTAATTCTCAAATAGATCTAAGTGAAGCATGAGAGCATTATCTTCAAAAATATTAAAGCACACCTTGCTCAAAAAGATATAAGTGAAGCACTAGAGCAATTCCATAGCTCAACATTTTTAAGGGAAGCACATAGAGCAATTCTAACAAATCATAGCATAATTTGGGCTCTCTCAAATAGGTGTGTCCAGTAAGGATAGATGACACAAACTAAAAAGTAAAACAAGCAAAGACTCATATAATACAAGACGCTCCAAACAAAACTCATGATATGTGACGAATGAAAATATAGCTCCAAGTAAAATACCGATAGTCGTTAGTAGAAAGAGGGATGCCACTCGAGGCATCCCCAAGCTTAGTTGCTTGTTCCTCTTTGGATAATAACTTGGGGTGCCATGGGGAATCCCCAAGCTTAGGCTCTTCTTACTCCTTATTCCTTCATCCATTGTGATCTCACCCAAAACTTGAAAACTTCAATCACACAAAACTCAACAAAACCTTCGTGAGATCCGTTAGTATAACAAAGCAAATCACTACTCTAAGTATTGTTGCAAACCCATTCATATTTTATTTTTGCATTATCTCTATCGTATTCCAACTTTGCTATGGCTTATACCCCCCGATAAAGTCCATAGATTCATCAAAATAAGCACACAACGCAAAGAAAACATAATCTGGCAAAAACAGAACAGTCTGTAGCAATATGAAAACTTCGAATACTTATGTAACTCCAAAAATTCTGAAAATTTAGGATAATGTAGGAAATTTGTATATAAACCTTGTGTAAAAATTTCAGAATTTTATTGCACTTCTGTGATTTTTAATAATTCTATTACTGGCGCGCAAAGTTTCTGTTTTTCAACAAGATCAAATCAACTATCACCCAACATGATCCCAAAGGCTTTATTTGGAACAAACACTAATTAAAACATGAAAAACACAATCATAACAATAGCACAATTTTGCAAACACTCAAGAACAGAAAGAAAAAGACAAAAATAAATTTTATTCATTGGGTTGCCTCCCGACAAGATAGCCTTTGAGATTTCAATGATGCTCACATGAAAGACAAGATTTGAAGCACAAAGAGAGCATCATATAGCATGCGAAAATAATATTTAAGTCTAGCATACTTCCTATGCATAGGAATTTTATAAGCAAACAAATTATCATGGCAAGCAAAAACTAGCATATGCAAAGAAGAGGAATAGAACATTGACAATCTCAACATAACCAGAGGTAATCTAGTAACATGAAAATTTCTACAACCATATTTTCCTCTCTCATAATAATTACATCTGGTATCATATTCAAATTCAACAATGTAACTATCATGTAAAATATTTTCTTCATGATCCACATGCATGCAAAGTTGACACTCTTCCGAAATAGTGGAATTATTTTTACCTAGAGTTGACGCTCTTCCAAACACACTTTCAATATTATTGCAAACATTATTATCAATTTCATATTCATCATGAGGCTTAAATAAATGATCATTAGTATAAGTAGTGGACATATCAAAATTAGCATCCCCAAGCTTGGGGTTTTGCATATAATTAACACAATTGACATTAATAGAATTTATAATAACATCATTGCAATCATGCTTTTCATTCAAGGAGCTATCATGAATCACTTTATAAATTCCTTCGTTTAACACTTCATCACAGTTTTCAGATTCATGAATCTCAAGCAAAACTTCGTAAAGATAATCTAGTGAACTCAATTCACTATCAATTGGTTCATCATAATTGGATCTTTTGAAAAGATTAGCAAGTGGATGAGGATCCATATCAATAGATTATTAGCAAGCAAAGATGCAAGCAAATAGAAGGCACACGGTAACACAAGTAGAGATAGCGAACTAGAGATCTGATGAGAAAAAGGCGAATAAAAAGAGGGTGAATAAAACCACAAATTTTTGTGAAGTAGGGGAGATGAAAACGAGAGGCAAATGGCAAATAATTTAAGTTGCAAGGAGATGAGATTTGTGATTAGGAACCTGATAGATGTTGATGATGTCTCCCCGACAATGGTGCCATAAATCCTTTCTTGATGGCTCGTGTCCGCGTCAGTATTTCCCCGAAGGGGAAGGGATGATACAGCACAACTACGGTAGGTATTTCCCTCAGTGATGAAACCAAGGTTATCGAACCAGTAGGAGAACCAAGCAACACTATGTAAATGATACCTGCACACAAAGAACAAATTCTTGCAACCCGATGCGTAAGAGGGGTTGGCAATCCCTCTCGGGTAAAAGATAGATTGGTTTGTATGATTTTGGATAAATAGATCTCGCAATAAAAAAACTTAAATAAATAAAGAAAAAGTGCAGCAAGGTATTTTTGGGTTTTTAGAACAATAGATCTGATAACAAAAGCAAATAAAAAAAGATCTCGAAGCAAATATGATAAAGAATAGACCAAGGGGTCGTAGATTTCACTAGTGGCTTCTCTCGAGGAAAATAACATACGACAGGTAAACAAATTACTGTTGGGCAATTGATAGAACTTCAAATAATTATGACCATATCTAGGCAATGATCATTATATAGGCATCACGTCCAAGATTAGTAGACCGACTCCTGCCTGCATCTACTACTATTACTCCACACATCGACCGCTATCCAGCATGCATCTAGTGTATTAAGTTCATGGAGAAATAGAGTAATGCAATAAGAAGGATGACATGATGTAGACAATATCTATTAATGTAGGAATAGACCCCATCTTGTTATCCTTAATAGCAACGATCAATACGTGTCTTGCTGCCCCTTCTGTCACTGGGAAAGAGCACCGCACGATCGAACTCATCACAAAGAACCTCTTCCCATGGCAAGAAAAATCGATCTAGTCAGCCTAACTAAACCAAAGATTCGAAGAAGAAATACAAGGTTATAAGTAATCATGCATATAAGAGATCAAAACTCAAACAACTTTCATGGATAAAATAGATCTGATCATAAATTCAAAGTTCATCGGATCTCAACAAACACACCGCAAAAAGAGTTACATCAAATAGATCTCCAAGAGACCATTGTATCGAGAATCAAAAAGAGAGAAGAAGCCATCTAGCTACTGCCTATGGACCCGTAGGTCTACAATGAACTACTCATGCGTCATCGGAGAGGCACCAACGAGGATGATGAACCCCTCTGTGATGGTGTCTAGATCGGATCTCGTGGTTCTAGTACTTGCGGCGGCTGGAATTGTGTTTTGTCGACTCCCCTAGGGTTTATGGAATATTTGGCTATTTATAGGGCGAAGAGGCGGTGCTGGAGGCCACCAAGGTGGGCGCAACCCACCAGGGCGCGCCTGGGCCTCCAAGCGCGTCTAGGTGGGTTTTGCCCCCTCGGGGCACCCCTCTGGTACTTCTTTGGCCCATCTTGTGTCTTCTGGTCCAGAAAAAATCTCCAAAAAGTTTCGTTGTGTTTGGACTCCGTTTGGTATTGATTTTCTGCGAAGTAAAAAAACAAGCAAAAAACAGCAACTGGCATTGGGCACTATGTCAACAGGTTAGTCCCCAAAAAATGATATAAAGTTGCTATAAAATGATTGTAAAATATCCAAGAATGTTAATATAACAACATGAAGCAATCAAAAATTATAGATACGTTGGAGACATATCAGATGCCGACAATAATGAGGAAACATTGTTGGCAAAACAATCATGTTTGATAGACCAAAGTTATGATATGCTATGAGATCCAATTGTCACTATGTTGCTGATATTATCATATGATGTGTTAAAGGTTTACTCACATCTTTAGACCATGAGAATATTGTAGACTTTCATACGGTATGGTTACTTTGGGGTTGCCAAACATTACCATAACCGGGTGATCATAAAGGTAGCTCACGAGTATACCAAAAAATTATGTCAAAGTGCTAGATAGTTCAAGAATGGGATTTGCTCCTCCAACGATGGAGAGATACTCTCCCGAACCACTCAATATTATAGTATCCATCGTTGTTTGTCTAGACACCATGATTGATATGATAGGGATACCGGAATACAGAAACGAGAAAAGATAACAAAGTTGCTAGCAAGGATATATAACTAGGGTATAGTGATCAAGGTGTTGCTTCACAAGGATATCGATAAAAGTCTCACCTTAGTTTTTGTAAACATATCGTGAAGCAAAGGAAATTGCATATGATAACAAAAAGTTTGCTCAATAAAATTCTTTGTTGATATGTGGGGATTATTATGGGTGGCCAGACCCTGCTAATAATTATTGAACGAAAGGTGTTCTAGACATGTACACATATTACCGAGCCTATAAGGTCACGCGCTTAACGACTAGCTCTATGTAAGAGAATTAGGAGATGATGGAGAATACGAGGATGAGATCCGAAAGTGTCATGTATGTATGGTTCGAGGAGGTCCCAGGAGCGTCCCAAATATCTCTAGAAACTCTTGGAAGGCCTAGAGAACTTCTAGAAGGGTCCAAAAGGTTTTGAAACCTGCCAAGACATTCTAGGGGTCCTTAGTGGGTTTTCCCTTGCTGAGCTAGGGGAAAATCCCACTTGTGACAAATTGGTCAAGTCCCAATACGAAAGATTGAGGGACAAGGGCAACTGGAGCAGAATGCTTGGAGGATTCCACCTCTAGGTTCAGCCAAACCGTAAGGAGGGTTTCCTCCCTCCCCAAGTGCGACTAGCCCCTCCCCTCCACCTATATATAGATGGGGGTATACCCCAAAGGCAAAACAAGCATGCAGGTGTCCTCTTTCCCTACTCGCTAAGTGTTGTTATAATATAACGACCTAGATCTGGTAGGATCTGAATCTCTGTGCCTACCATGCTATCCCCAGAGGACTCTCCCCGTCCCTTCCGGTGGCATTATAATGCTACCGGAGGACGTCATCTCCGCCATCGTCTTCAACGACTTCCCAATCGTCTCCACTACCATCTTCTTCCTTTGGTCAGAGGCTTCCCCTTCCACAAATTCTTGTAATCCTTTGGCAAAAATGATGTCTTGTGCTATCAATTATTTTCCCATGATTTATTGCATATTTATGTCTATGTTTTACTAATAACTTGGTCCATGGCATTGGTGAAATAATATGAGGATTGTTGAACTTTTATATGTTGGTTTTCGTGTAATATTTTATGTCTTGTGTATGAGTGCACAAGTGCATAGGGGGGACACTTAAGGTGCTGCAATGTGTTATAAGGAGTTTAGATGGGAGGCCGGAGAGACATAAATGACCATTCCCCGAGTCATGAATTATGACATAGGAGAGTAAATGGGACCCTATAGGAAGTTATGGCTATAAACTTTTTTACATTAATTACTCTTAGTATTCGCGGATGCCTGCTAAAGGTACAATTATAAGTGCTTGCGAGGCTCTGTGTAGCAGCAATGCGACATGCTATCTTAGGCCCCTCCCTAGAACCACACTTACTGAGGGAAAGCAAAAAGTCCATCTTACAATGTAGTGCCTTGTCTGCCAAGTGGTGAGATAACTTCCATGTGACAACGAAGGGTGCCAAGATGTGAGATAACTTGCACGTGACAACAAAGGGTAATTGCTTAAGTTGTGAGATAAGTTTCATGTTATAATCAAGGGTAATTTACTAGGTGGGCATTGAGACGCATCTTGGCATCATTCTTGTTCCCAAAAATAATAAAATCAATCGTGAACTTATGAAAAATAGACAATTGGCACGAACACTTGCTCTCACTGGATACCACTACATTCATCACTACCACCACACATTCTAGCTTTTTTGTTCTTATATTCTTTTATTATCAGCACCTATCATTTATTTTTGTATTGTTAAGCACTTTATTCGTCTTCTTAAAACCTTTTTTTACTTAGTACATTAGCTTCTACACTTGAAGCCTTTATATGATAGTTTTGGAGAGTCTAGGTAAGCTAAACACTAAAGTAAGTGGCATACACACTTGAGAGAGTAGGAAACCTACCTTTATCTCCTATGGGGTATCAATAATCATATACTTCCACCTCCACATTGGAGAGTGTTATAATAACTTCATGTACGTGGGCTTTCTCAAGCTCTTTTATGGCCATGTTGCCGTGGAGCATAGCGCTAGGTTGAGTATTCTTGTTTGTACTTGTTTGCTTTGCCATTAACATAATACTAACCCTATGATTTATATATAAAAATATACCAGAAAGATGTATCTCTGTGATGACTTGCTCTATGGTTACGTCATTAATTCTTGCAATAATACATGTGATGTTCCCACTGCTGCTACTAATGTTTTCATGAAGGAAATACCACTCTTGAAAGTTAAAGACTAATGGAACTAGTTCAATAAGGATGGATTAGCTACCCATGGATGCCTCCCAATGAAGATGGAAGTAACTCTGTTGCTCAAAAACTCATTAACGCTTATTTATCTAGTCTTAATGATGATTCTTTAATTGAAAGAACTCTCTTGCATGAAATATTTAAGAGTGTATATAAAGATGAATTAGACATAGATCACATTATACTTGATTACCCTCCATAAACGATTATGACTAGCTTGTGGGAGGGTGAAAACAATATTTTTTTTGAAGCTCAAACCATAGGGCAATTATTCTATGTTCTTTTCTGTTAATATAAATGAAGGTAAAATATTTACATGTAAAAGAAGAAAAATAAAATAAAAATAAAGAAAGTATGTCAACTATCCAATTTCAATCCTATGAAAGATAAGTAAACAGTCTTAATTCTCCATCCTACCAGTGTTCATCCTAGATGATCACCGATCCATCTTTGTAAGGTGGTCAAGTGCTTTGCCTTCTGAAAATCCAATAGTTGAAGCTAGGGACCTTCTTTGAACCTGGAGTTTGTAATGTGTTCTAGCATGCTGAGATCTTCTTTGAGCCTGCTGAGATCTTCTTTGTAATGTGTTCTAACATGTTGAGATCTTCTTTGAGCCTGAACTTCCAACAGTTGAAGCTAGGGAGATCCTTCCTGAAAATCTTGCAATTTCTTTGTTCCTAGATGGCCTAGCACCCTTGAATAATAACTTCCATTGCAATGTGTCTTGGTAATAACTCAATGACTAGAATAGTGTTTCCAAAATATAAAATCCCTTGTGTTTTACTAGGGATAATATTGTGCCAACAATCATGTACAAAACCACATTTCCAAAAGAGGTGCCTAGAAGTTTCATCAATACACTCGTGGCAAAACACACAATCATAATAGTCCAAGTGAAATGATTTTCGTTTTAGAAAAATCCTGGTATGAACTCTATCATGGAGTAGAAGCCAGAAAAAAAATGTATGCCTCAATCTGCAAGAACTCTTCTATAGCCATTTGAAAATGTGATGTTCCTCCTTCCGTGAACAGAGATGGTGTTACATTATGATTGAAGAATACTTGCTCTTTTGACACTTGCATGTCCATCTATCTTGCACTATAGAATTACTTTGATTCTAGAGAATACTCTGCACATGATTGAATTGATTGTAGGCTTGTGTGGAGAGGGATGTGTGGAAGTGTTGGTTTGGGTCTTCAGTCTGATTCCATGATCCAAAGATTGAGTATCAGTCTTTGCATAGGAATGTAGCTCTGGGAACATGTGTTTGACTGGTTGATCTAACCCAATGTCATGCCAGAGAATGATTGATTTGTCATTTACTAATTTGCAATTGGATTTCCCCTTATATGCTTCTTGCAATTTGAAATGATTTTTCCAGCAAATTGACCCTTCCATCTTAAATTCAGGCAGACAATCAAAATAGTATTTCTCCCAAATTAGAGACACCCAGGGCAATGGATCTTTGTTGAGAAATTTTGGAATATTCTTCATCATCAATGTTTTATTATGCAGAGACACATCTGAAATGCCCAACCCCCTGATCTTTAGGCTTACACACTTTGTCCCACAAAATTAAGGCAGGTCCAACAATTTGTTGCCCAAAATTTCTCCATAAGAATTTCTGAGATACTTGGTGATCTCGTTGATAATGGAAGCACAGAGTGCTAGGGTGCACTTGAAGAATGTTGGAAGGGCAGAAAAAACTGACTTAATTGGAAGAAATCTTCCATCATATGAAAGCATAGTTGAGAACCTAGACAAACTTCTTTCAATTGCTAGCAAATGGGGGTAAAATCTTCCACCTTGAGTCTGTTGGCACTGAAAGGTAACCATAAATATGTGAATGGGAAGTTCCCTCTTTTGCATTCCAAAGCATTGAGGAGCTGTGTGAAAATCACTTCTTGCACATTAATGGGGATCATGACTGATTTGTGATAATCTATTTTCATTCCAGTTTGAGTTGTATAGCGTTTCAAAAAATTATTCACTTGTTCCACTTGGCTTTCAATGGTAGGGAGGATTAAAATTGTGTCATGTGCATATTGTATTACTGGAAAATCATGATTTGAATGAGATTCCAGAGGAGCCTGAATGATACCAGCCATCATTGCCCTATTAAGAATGGTTTGGAGCAAATCAGCAACAATTACAATTATTAGAGGGAGTAAAGGTTATCCTTGCCTCACCCCTCTTTTACAGTGAAATTGTTTTCTAGGCACTCACATTTAGCAGGAGAGAAGAAAAGCTTGAGCCAAATATCACTTTTATCCACATGATAAACCTATTATGAAAGCCTCTTTCCTTGATAATTTCCAATGTGGTCTCATGTTCTATCATATCGAAAGCCTTTTCAAAATCTAGTTTCTGTAGAATCATTTCTTTTTTTAGTGTTGTCACTGGTCAATACATTCAAATTCCCAAACTAGGCAATCTTGGATTGACCTTGATTTGAGAAACCTCACTGATTAGTATGAACTATAACCCCAAATTAACTTTTTTTTGCAGTCTGTTGGCCAACAACTTTGTGAAACAATTGATAGTGCAGTTCAATAGTGATATGGGATGAAGTCTCTTGAATGGTGAGTGTTGTTCTTTTTTGGAATCAGAGTAATGAAAGAACTATTAATGGGTTGTTAACTGATTCCGCCATGATAAAAATCCTTAATGAGTTCACACAAATCCTTTGCAATTATGCTTCAACATGATTTGATAAAAGCTCCATTAAAACCATATGGTCCAAGGGCTTTGTCTATAGGGAGATCTTTGATGACACTATCAATTTATTTCTTGGAAAAGGGCAAATCTAACTCAGATAGGTGAATATCTGAATGAAGCAATCCATGGAGGTTAAAAAAATCCGGTTGGACTGGTGGACCCCATTGTACCCTTCAAAGCTCTCCACAAAATAGCAGACTTTGCTTGGTGTTTAGAGTGGTGAATGAAATCTTCATCTTTTAAGATTGCAGTGTGATTGTTTTTGTATTTTATTCTCCTTTTGCCTAGAAATCTATGTTTTCACCTCCAAATTTCACCCATATTATAGTTTCTCTTTGTTTAGAATAGGTATTTTGGTAAGAAAGGAGGTTGAGCAAATGCTTTTTATAACATTTCTCCCATTCCATTCCTCAACAGATAACTGCCTATATTCTTCAAGATATCAAAGAAAAGAACTAGATCACTGGAGTGTTGGATAAGCATTGCAAGTTGTGAAATATGCTTGGACCAAATTTGAGTCCTTTCCTTAGTTTCTTGAATTTTGTAGTGATCTTTTACCATTGTTATCAGCTACGACTTCTTGTTCACAAATATTCCTCATCATTTCTTTGAAATGAGCCACTTGTAACAAAAATTCTCAAATCTGAATACCTTGGCTTTAGGGATGCTTGTGCCAATCTGGATTAGGCGATGAAATAAATATTGATGACACAAAAACATCATTTGATCAAAACTCGTGTTGTGATGACTATGTTCAAAATTGGAATGAATATCACGATGCACCTATAGAGGAATTACTTGAGGATGATTATGCTACCATTATGGATGATGAAACTATGAATGATAATTTTGCTCTCACTTATGATAGTCCTATGTTGGTTTTGACTCTCCTAACTATAGTTCTGAGAGGAAATTTCCTGAATATTATGCTTGTGGCTTGCAATTTTCTTCTGCTCAAGATTATAATGAAACCTGTATTTAATGTTTGCTGCTTCTTCTTCTGATAATTTTGCGATATGAATAAATAAGGGCCCTCTATATGTCTCCCGTATGGTAAAATTGCAAGAAACTACTTTTATCATGCAATGGCACTCACTCTTTGTTAATGATTAATTTTTTGCAAGCAATGCCACTGCACAGGAAGAGGATTATAATTCTTTGTCATTTCCTCCATGACACTTTGTACTCTCTACTTAGATCGAAGAAACTAAGAAATACAAATAAAGTGGATACCAGAATATAAGGATTTTTTTTCAAAAATAGAAGTGATTGAGAGAAGGCAAGCACTGAAGAAGTGTGGGTCGACCTTAAGCATTTGTTCAGGCCCATGGAAAAATTATTAATATTTTTTCATGGAAGCTTCTCAATAAAAAATAATTATCCCCTTGTATCACCATTGTATTATAAAAATAAAGTGCCAAGAATTACATTTAGCACAAAAGGTTATTTGTTGATTGCTAGGTTTGCTGTTTTCAGCAGCTATGTTGTTAGTTAGAAAATTTTAGTTCTCTACTTGAAGCTCATATTTTCTTGCAAGTTTTACACAATACTCTTTATAAGTTCTCTATTAGTGGCAAAAGATTAAAAAAATATGGTAGTATAACTCCCTGTTCAATTCATTGTTGGTTGTATTGTTAAGACAAAATTCTTGTTTACTTGGTTTCAGGATTTGGATGCCTTGTATTTGGATTCTTATACATTGATAGGAGTTCAATTATGCAAGTATATACTCCAACAAGTGATTATTAATTTTTCCATGAGTTTTTACATCGCCTATATGCATAGATCCTCATTGGTTTGTGAACTAACCTACTCATAAGCCTACGCAACACAAATTGTTCTTTTAGAGCGGCAACCATTCTTAATTTCGGATTAGAAAGTTGTCTGCAGAATCGTCTATCTAATGATGTGTGTGCAGAAACGGTATCTCTTTCGTCTTTATTGTAGGACTTCCAAAGATCTTATGACCATGATGTGCACTTCCTTAGAGGTGGCCATGCATTCACCACTTGATCGGCGTACAAGCTCGTCATGACTTAGGGCGAGGTAAACACTCATGTCTAGGCTACTTGGTCATCAAAATCCCTAACCGCGTCAAGATCTTCGAAACTACTACACACACGACAGTTCCAGTGAACGACATGAGGACGATAGCTAATCCAACCGCTGGAGATGTTTTGCCTTGGACTTTGATGGTGGGATATGTTATATCGTCTGCATGTCGTCTAGCCAGTGTCATCCATGTAGCACTGCTCCTAGATCTTTGCATGGCCTCTCTTTTAGGACATGATCAAAATCCAAGTCCAACCTTCTTTGCAAGAACATTTTCTAGTGATCCTCTGTGACTAGGTGCCCCTTTTCATCTCATGCCCGGTGCCCATTTGCAGACATAATTTGGCAAATGTTCGATATCACCCCCTCGCGTCATCGAAGACATGTAGGCCTGCTCCATGCCTATGTTGATCTGGTCCACGGTTCTCCTGACCATACTGCAGAAGATATAAGCACCCCGAAATGTCATGGCCTTCAACAAAATCGATCATCACTGCTCCACCACCCTATGGTTTATTATTGAGAACTTGACCCAATGGTCACACCGGCTAAAGAGGTCGGTCCATAAGGGCTCCATTTATCATGGCAGAGATACCTAAATAGACAATCTTTTTGTGCCCATGTAATTCAACTATGTAATCGTTTGTGCTATAGTTACAACTTTGAGTAAAATATATTCAGTTCGGGGGACTCCCCCCCGTGATTCCTCAAAAAGAAGTTTTTGTCAATGAAGCTTTCAAGATTTAGATTTGGATGACCAACAAGAACATAAGCTTGTGGATGCCCCCGCATCCCTGCAATTTTTCAAGGAGGTCTCAAGACTTAGGCTTGGGGATGCCAAGTTTCCCCACTCTTCCTCAGTCTAGTAAATTTTTCTCGAGTCCTTTTGTTTCATCTTAATGTTTTGTGTAATATCTTGGAGAACTCTCTATCTTTTAGTGAATAATGAATAAATAGATACATGCTTGTTATAGTATGGTTTTTGGTGGCAAAAATATTATTCTACGAATTTCACTTATATCTTTTAGAGTAATGTTGAGATCATTGTTAAAAGTGGGTTTGTAAAGGTCAACTTTTGATACTTTTGATCCCACTATTTTGGGGAGTGTCACAATTGATCATGTGGATTGCAACCTTATCAAAGGTGGGTTTGAAGAAGTCAAACTTTAGGAATTAGTGTTAATCTCACTATTTGAAGAGTGATATAATTGATTGGGAAACTTATCGTAGTGAAAGCGATTATTGTTGGTGTGTTATTCTGAAATTGCAATGTTGTTGTTATTGTAAAACTTTAACAGACTTACCGGAGCATCAAAAAATTATGAATTTTTATGTAACATATCTTCATATGTCTAGTATCTATGATACAGTTTTGGAATTTTGTGAGTTACAATAGTAGTCTTTTTAATCGCATCATTACATGCTGGTTTGTTTTAACAGATTCTTGTGTAACTTGTCTTATAGCTACGTGTGTGCATAGTTTTTTATTTCTTATTTTTTGAGAGAGCTTATAATTGTGCATACTTTTACTGTACCATTATACCTAGTGACTTTTCATGTTTCCATGATTTGTATACAACAGATAGAGCTATTAGCAATTAATTATTGACTAACCATCTCACGTTTCATTCGAGTTTTGCTTTGGATGACAGTTTTTCAATTTAGGGGATCCATGGCTATCAAGGAAAGTCTAGAAGATCAAGAGATCCAAGCTTGGGGATGGCACCCCAATTTGTTTCAAAGAAGTCTCGAAAGGTAAAGCTTGGGATGCCTTTGGGGCATCCCCACTCTTCGACAACCTTTTCATGCGATCTCATTTCTATGTTGTAACCGCCGTATGTGAACTCATTCAGACATATCTGTGGACGTTTACGGTGTCTATTTTGATGGACGGCCGTTGAAGATGCCCTTATAAATTCTTATTCTTATCATTTTTTGCGTTTTGCATCCGTTTTCCCCCCACTTCTGCGTTTTCGGAAGTCCAAAAGAGATCCTCACACTGTTCGATAGTCTAGTGGCAACAATGGCCCATGTCTCCACACGCACACGCAAAGCTAAGCTTGTTCCCTTTGGACGGCAGAGACCAGACAGACCCGTCCCGTTGTACATGCATGGGATCTCATCTCACCCCCATTGAAGCTTCCTGTCAAACCTCTGCGACCTACCTACCTCCCAGTCAGAGGTCTACAGATCCATGGATCGAGAGAGACTGAGCACTCACATCACACTGGCAGAGAAGAGAGCATCTTGGTAATAGTAGTACACACACACAAGTGTGCAAAAGAGTGGCAAGCAAATGGAATATTGCATGCATGCATGCACGCACGCACCCCCCTGGAAGGGTAGCAGCAAGGTTGGATGGAATGTTTCAGCCAGCCAGCTGCGAGGCAGGCCCCAGATGCTTCTTGCCAAAGCCTACCATCATCATTTCTACTAGCCACCGGCTACCTGTGTGCATATACCTCAACTACCTCATCATATCATTACCCAGAAAGATGGGAAGAGAAGATGTGCACCCTCACCAATGGATCAGATCAAGGCAAGGGCATATCCCTTGCTTCCAACTCCAACCCTGCAAGACAAAAGCTTGCAGGCCTACTAATAGCTGTTATCTCTCTTCATGTGATTAGACAGTGCATGCTCTCTAATCACTTTGACACAAAGGTAGCTACAACCTACTCTATATAGGTACTACTGTGCACTGTACTGCTGAGAGTATCTCAGGGATAGAAAGATCATGCAAGGACTGCAAATCTGCAAGCCATGCATGAGAAGCATCAAGGAGGCAAGTGGAACACTCAACAGAAACAGTATATATAAACACATGTCAGGTTTATTTTATCTCCTGCTGGATCAAATGCTGGGATCTGATGCGCTACAAAGTCCACCCGGCCGTTCCCTGACATGGAGAGATGAGGGGCCAAGGTGTGGTGCTCTTGATTGAGTGGAGTTCAAGGAAGAGAAAGGGGAAGCACACTCAAAGAAACATGGGTCCGGCGGGGTGTGCATGCATGTGATACCATAATGTCAATTGCCAAAGGGTTAAATTAAACAAACTAAGGATTAATTAGCCATGCAAGGCATGCAATGACAACAACTGAGGTAGACCGATCCACTCATGCTGTTTCTTGTTGATGTATTTTTAGCGTGGCAAGTTGAAGGTCCTCATCATACAATAATTTCGAAGTTCTATACGTTTTCAATCTTTGGGAGCGTTTCTTAAAGAAGTTATTTCATTTCTTGGATCAGAAGCCTTAGGGATGTATTCTATATGCCACTTCTACTTCAGTTCTAAAAGGGGATTTCCGTTTAGTCCAATCGCTTGAAAAAACCCTCATATTTGATCAAGTATTCCTTGCTTGACGCAACTAGAAAAAAGGCAAGAAATGTAGTTTTTGTACTCACGACGGGACAATCAAGCACCTCTTCTTTCAATACAAGTTTACGTGTTTTACATGGCCAGTCATCCAAATAGTGTCAAATTTGTATCCACCAACAAATGTTGCCAATGTATATGGTCATTGGCTTAATGCAATACCAAATACGTTTAGCATGCTAATATAGGTGGGAGCGTCAGCCTTAGTATGATTGCTTTGGATATGTACAAATGATTATGTTTTTAGTGGCAAAATATATTCTCCTATGCAGGTTATTTATCGTTGTACACACTGTCTTCGTACGTGGTCTATTATGCATCGAACGAAGTATCAATCGTTGTTTAAGACGGTGTTTATGCGGTCGGAGCGGGTGGCCAGGGAAGTTTTTACCCAACATGGATGGCAGCATAATCTCCGAATCGGACCACCTTCTCCGTCGACATAGGCATAGTTTCGGTCTCATATTGCTTTACTGTTGCCACCTTGTCTTTTTTTATATTCTTTGTCAGACTGTTCGTGTGATGGTTGTGTACATCTTAGGTATACAGAAGTCGGGTGTCGCTCCTTATGCTTTGTATCCGCTTGATGCTACATTTTGAGTTAATAAAAACACACTATCGAAAATTTCATTAAATACTAAGTTTTTTACAATATAATCAAATATCCCATTTTTTTGATAAAATGTGTTTTATTACTTAAAGATTTAAGCAAGACACTCGGCCTCTTCATAACTAAGATACACACAGCCAAACCCAGTTCAAACTAAAAAAAAAGCAAGAATAAAGGCGAAATACAAGAAATCATGAGTTTGTATGACGCGTAAACTATATGAGGGCCAATCCTTGCTATCATCCATTTTAAAGTATCGCTCGCCGTGCGCTCCAAGCGTGACACACTTCCGTAAACAGGTCTTGACCATCCACACATTGTAGAGACGACCATAAACGGAGTGTATCGGTACACCTGTAGATAACCTGCATAATACATTCCAATTCAATACCAATTCCTATGTTTATCATTATTGTTTTTGCGAAACACAGTACAAACGCAAAGGCTCACAAACACATACATACACTCACCCCTATAAACGCATGTACACACACTTTATCCATATGAGCACCTCTGAGAGGCGGAGCCGGCAAGTCACGAGACTGGCGAAGTCACCGCACGCTTCTCGCTATCGACGGGCATGTCACTTACCACTGAAAGACTACAAAGCCGAGTGAAGAGGATATGCCTTTGCAATCCTTTCAAGTTTTCTTTTACTATAAACTAAAAATATTTTTGTAGTGTTGACTTTGACATCTAAAAATACTCAATTCTCACTCTATGTCAGCACAAGATTAATATGGAGCCAGATGATAAGCTAGTCGTTGATCATTAACATAGTCGGAATCCTAAAATGAAGGATGTGATAAGAACTGGAATATTAAAGCTTTTAGAGGCAGGTATAATATATCCTATAGCCGATAGTAGATGGGTAAGTCCTGTTCATTGTGTTTCTAAGAAAGGAGGCATTACTATTATTCCTAATGATAAAAATGAACTTATCCCACAAAGAATTGTAACTGGCTATAGGATGATAATTAATTTCAGGAAATTAAATAAAACTACTAGAAAAGATCATTACCCCTTGCCTTTTATTGATCAAATGTTAGAAAGATTATCGAATCATACTCCCTTTTGTTTACTTGATGGATATTCTGGTTTTTCTCAAATACCTATGCCGAAAGAAGATCAAGAGAAACTACTTTTACTTTTCCTTTTGAAACTTATGCTTATAGACGTATGCCTATTGATTTATGCAATGCACTTGCAACCTTTCAAAGATGTATGACTGCAATATTCTCTGATTTTGGTTAAAAGATTGTTGAGGTATTCATGGATGATTTTTCCGGACTTCTTTTAACGATTGCTTAAGCAATCTTGATCGGGTTTTGCAGAGATGTGAAGAAACATCTTGTCTTGAATTGAGAGAAGTGTCACTTCATGGTGAACGAAGTATAGTACTTGGGCATAAAATTTCTGAACGAGGCATTGAAGTAGACAAAGCTAAAGTTGACGCAATTGCGAATATGCCATGTCCTAAAGATATTTAAGGTATAAGAAGTTTTCTTGGTCATGTTGGTTTCTAAAGAAGATTCATTAAATATTTCTTTAAGAATTCTAGGTCGCCAACTAATCTCGTTCAGAAGGATGTTCCATTTGTTTTTATGATGATTGCGTAGAAGCCTTTGAAATACTTAAGAAAGCCTTAATTTTTGCACCTATTGTTCAACCATCTGATTGGAGTTTGCCTTTTCAAATTATGTGTGATGCTAGTGATTATGCTATTGGTGTTGTTCTAGGTCAAAGAGTTGATAAGAAATTGAATTTTATTCATTATGCCAATAATACATTGGATAGTGATCAAAGAAATTATGCTACTACTAAGAAAGACTTTTTACTAGTTGTGTCTGCATGAAATAAATTCAGACCTTATGTTGTTGATTCTAAAGTTACTATTCACACTGATCATGCTGCTATTAAATATCTTATGGAAAAGAAAGATGCTAAATCTAGACTGATTAGGTGGGTTCTTTTACTTGAAGACTTTGATTTGCATACTATTGATAGAAAAGGAGCTGAAAATCCTGTAGCAGATAATTTGTCTAGGATGAAAAATGTTCTTGATGACCCACTACCTATTGATGATAGTTTTCTGATGAGCAATTAGCTGTTGTGAATGCTTCTTGTCATAATAGTCCTTGGTATGCACACTATGCTAATTACATTGTTGCTAAATATATACCACCTAGTCACACCTACCAACAAAACAAAAAGTTCTTCTTTGATTTAAGAGATTACTTTTGGGATGACCCACATTTATATAAAGAAGGAGTAGATGGTGTTATTAGACATTGTGTACCTGAGCATGAAAAGGAATAAATCCTACAGAAATGTCATTTTGAGGCATACGGAGGGCACCATGTGGGAGACAGAACTTCACATAAGGTACTACAGTCTGGTTTTTATTGGCCTACTCTATTCAAGGATGCATGTAAGTTTGTCCTTTCTTGTGATGATGTCAAAGAATTGGTAACATTGATAGACATTGGGAAATGCCTATGAATTATTCACTTGTTATTGAACCATTTGATGTCTGGGGTTTTGATTATATGGGACCTTTTCCTTCCTCTAATGGATACATCATATTTTAGTTGCTGTTGATTGCATTACTAAGTGGGTAGAAGCTATTCCAACTAGTAGTTCTGATCATAACACTCTATTAAAATTCTTAAAGAAGTTATCTTCCAAAGGTTTGGAGTCCCAAGATACTTAATGACTGATGGTGGTTCACATTTTATTCATGGTGCATTTTGTAAACTCCTAGCTAAGTATGATGTTAACCATAGAACTGCATGCCTTATCATCCTCAGTCTACTAGTCAAGTTGAATTGAGAAATGAGAAATAAAATTGATTTTGCAAAATATTGTTAATAGATCCAGAAAGAATTGGTCTAAGAAACATGATGATGCATTATGGGCTTATAGAACTTCTTATAAAAATCCTATGGGTATGTCTTCATATAAATGGTCTATAGAAAAGCATGTCATTTACCTCTTGAGTTACAACATGATATATACGTCCATTTTGCATCATGTTTTCCTATTGTTATCTATAGTGTTTTATGCAATATAGCATTTTGTGGAGTAATTCTCTCATAATATGCAAGGTTTACACGAAGAGGGAGAATACCGGCAGTTGGAATTCTGGACCTGAAAAAGCTATGTCAGCGATACCTATTCTGCACAACTTCGAATGAGATGAAATTTTACGGATAATTATTTTGGAATATATAAAAAATATTGGGATAAAGAAACACCACAGGGGCCACCCAGGTGCCCACTAGGCACCAGGGTGTGCCTGCCCCCCTAGTGCGCCCTGGTGGGTAGTGGGGGCCCTGGCCCACCTCCGATGCCCATCTTCTGGTACATAAGGTCTTTTGACCTAGAAAAAATGAAGAGAGGACTTTCGGGACGGAGCGCCACCGTCTCGAGGTGGAACTTGGGCAGTAGCACTTTTGCTCTCCGGCGGAGCGATTTCGACGGGGATACTTCCCTCCAGGAGGGGGAAATCGAAGCTATCGCTATCGCCATCACCAACAAATCTCTCATCGTGGGAGGTCCAATCTCCATCAACATCTTCAACAGCACCATCTCATCTCAAAACCCTAGTTCATCTCTTGTGTTCAATCTTTGTATCAAAACCTCAGATTGGTACCTTTGGGTGATTAGTAGTGTTGATTACATCTTGTAGTTGATGCTAGCCGGTTTATTTGGTGGAAGATTATATGTTTAGATCTATTATGCAATTTCATACCCCTCTGATCTTGAAGATGAATATGTTTTGTGAGTAGTTACTTTTGTTCTTGAGGACATGGGAGAAGTCTTGTCATAAGTAATCATGTGAATTTGGTATTCGTCCCATATTTTGAAGATGTGTATGTTGTGATTCCCTTGGTGGTGTTATGTGAACATCGACTACATGACACTTCACCATCTTTGGGCCTAAGGGAATGCATTGTGGAGTAGTTATTAGATGATGGGTTACTAGAGTGTTAGAAGCTTAAACCCTAGTTTATGCGCTATTTCGTAAGGGGCTGATTTGCATCCATAAGTTTAATGCTACAGTTAGATTTTATCTTAATTGTTCTTTCGTAGTTACGGATGCTTGCAAGAGGGGTTAATCATAAGTGGGAGGCTTGTTCATCCACATATACTTGTGGGTCTGTCGGGGGAAACGACACCTGTGGGATCACTGGAATCCCTTCTATGGTTGGCGGGCGCGGGGCTGTGGAAAGAGCAGGATTGAGAGATCAATGCGCGCGCGCGCGGGGGGGGGGGGGGGGGGCTATTCCAGGTTCGGGCCGCAAGTGTTGCGTAATACCCTACTCCTGCTGGTTTCTGTTTATCTGGTGTTCTTGGACTAGCTACATGGCGTGCAGGGTCCAAAGAGTCCGAATCCTCTCCCAGTACGCCGCGGGCCTCCTTTTATAGACAAAGGGGCTGCCACAGTGGCACACAGGAGGTGGAAAGCTATAAAGTGGTCGAGTCTATCCTCTGGCACCATAGGACAAACACATTTAATGCGTTGTCAACGTGCCCTTCTTGCTTTATCGGGGACGGCAAGGAAGCTCGTCCCAGCTATCGCTGCCTCGCCTGGCTTCGACGCGCGTCCGAACTAACGAGGCGTGTAGTGCCACGCTGGCTGGCTGGCTGAGTTGGTGCGGTGGCGGAGTCTTCACGAAGATCGGCATGCCACCACGCAGGTGCTTGTTGAGTTGGCCTAGAGGCCACACGTCGCCACGCAGGTGCTCGCCTAGTTGGTGGCCTGGCAGCTGCATGGGAATAGCGGTGGAATCTTGGCAGATGTGGGCCTGGCTGCGGCCTCGCGGATGTCTCTGGCAAGGGTCTTGCCAGGGCCCCAGCAAGGGTCTTGCCGCGGCATCGCAGCCGTCCCCGGGAAGGATCTTGCCTGGGGTCTCGTGGGTTTCCTTGGCAAGGATCTTGCCGAGGATCGTCGTCTTCTATTTCTTCATCTAGTCTTGTATGCTTCTGGTCTTCACAAAGATCTGCATGCCACCACAGAGGCGCCTCCCGAGCCTTGGTTCCAATGTGGTTGATGGTGTTGGAACTCTTGGGCTCAAGGGTGGCGGCTCTGCTAGTGTCGGGCAAGTTGCTCCGGCAAGGCTCTTGCCGGGGCTGTGGAGGCCGCCCCGGCACGGGCCTTGCCGAGGGAGTTCTCCTTGCCCCTCTGCTCTTTTTGTTCGTGTCGTGGCGTTGCTCTGGTTGTCTTGTGGCTTTGCTTCCTCTACCCCGCCAAGGGTGGCCAGGGGCGTGGGGCTGCGACTGCCCGCGCACAAGTAAAGGGGTGCAAAAAGGGACCCCTACTTTTGTACACCGACAGGATCCCCCGGGCCTGGGCCATATATAAGTGTGGGGCACTATTGGGCCAGGCCCAGAACGGTGCGTGGGCGCGCGTGCGGCAGAGTTTTTACCACAGTAACTCCCTGGCCCGATGCGCTTCCCCATGACCCGCGTTGAATGCGCGACGTGGGGGTCGTGCGTGACGTGGGGGTCATGCATGGGGCGGTTGCTACCCTCATGCGTCACATCACAGTAAATGGTAAAGAGGCGGCCCACGCCTTCCCATAAAAAGGAAAAACCGCGGGCGCGCTGCTCATTTACCCTCTGTGCCTCTTCCAATCTTGGAACCACCGCTCCTCTCTTCTTCCTCAGGCGAAGGAGCCGAAGGCCCCGCCTCTGTCCGCCATCGCCGTGCCTTCACAGCCCCCAACCTCACCTCTTCCTTGGCCGCCATGGCGCCCAAAACCAGCAGAGGCAAGGGAGTGGCCGAGAATGCCGGGGAGAAGGAGCTGTCGGAGAGTGAGCTGGCGGTGCTCTGGACGCAGCTTGCCTACTTCCCCTCGACTGTTGAGGCGGTCCATCTCAGGGACTACTTCAGGCCTCTGTGGGGGGCGAAGACGATGGGGCATCCAGCCACGCACATCATCCCCGCCGATTTCGCCAAGGCTGGCCCGAATCGGTACCCCTTCTTCATTGACTACTTCTCCTGCGGACTCTGCCCCCTTTCCCCGATTTTTTCAATGATGTCATGCACACCCATGGCTTCCATCTTCTTGATTTCACGCTGAATGCCGTGGCGTGCATGTACTTCTTTGCCCATCTCTGTGAGGGCTTCGCCGGAATGCTTCCCAGCACGGCGCTCTTCCGCCACTACTTCTATCCCCGCATCTAGGCGGGGGGTGCCATCTTCGGCTGCGTAACCTGGATCCCACGGACCCAGGAGAAGGGGACGTACCCGGAGGGTGCCCACAAGGAGAGGTGGGAGGAGTGGCGGAGCCGGTGGTTATGGATCGAGGAGAAGGACCCACCAGAGTTCTACCGGGTTCGCCAGAGTCTGCCGGCCCGCCGCAAGGACTGGGGTGATGTCGATGCCGACGACAAGAAGCTCATGGTCGCCACCACCAGGATCCACCGTCTCACCATGGCCGGGCTCACCCTTGAGATGATCGGGGCCGATTTCATCCGCCGCCGAATTGCTCCACCGCACAACAAGGGGAGGCCGACTTGGCTCTTCAGGAACGCGGCCGACATCATGAGGCTTCACCCTGGTTTGAAGCACAACTTCACGATGATGGGGCATGCCCATTTCTATCAAAGGATCTTCCAGCTCGACGTGAACAACGACGGCAGGGTGGAGAGGAGCGGCAAGGCCGCGAAGGCTGGCAAGGCCGTCAAGGGGCCTCTATTCGGGTTGCCGGCGGGAGTGGTCCCGCTGAGCAACAACTCTCGCCAGTCCGCCATCATCGCCATGATGCCAGACTTCAACGCGCACGGACTTGACCCGTCCTGGGCCTAGCCGCCAGTGGAGAAGGTGCAGGAGTTCTTCGACACCTTGTCGGAGGCTTATGTCCACAACGAGCCGCTGCTCATCCAGGACACCACCAAGGAGGAGATGGACTACATCACCGCCAGGGCAGCGGAGGCGGCGCTTGCCAGGGAGGCTGGCAGCGCCGGCCACGAGGAGGACGAGGCCGAGGCGTCCACGGAGGATAAGGAGCTTGCCGGGTGGGCGGAGTCTGCTGGGGAGGCTAGCAGCACCGGCACCGGCCCCCCTCTCACCGAAGATGAGGTCGAGGAGTCGACCGAGAAAGAGGCCGAGGCTGATGACCCTCCTGCCACGGGAAAAGGCGCGTCCTGCAGCGGGCCAGCTCTGGAGAGCCGGTCCGACCCGGCAAGACTGCACGGTGGCAAGGGACCCAGGAGGAGTCCGTGCGCCTGACGAGGGCTGTGGCAGCGAACAAGGTGGTGAAGGCCGCAGTGGCGAAGAAGAAAGCGACCGCCTCTTCCTCGTCCAAGCGTGGCCGGACTCCATCCCCTTCCCCTCCTCCCGCAGATGTCGACCCGGAGGTCGACTTCGATCTTGGATCTCTCAGCCCAAGGAGGAAGAGGAAGGCAGTAGAAGAGGAGGTGGAGGATGAGTAAGCATCTTGCCCTTCATCATCCCCGTCCCTCCAGACCGTGCCGCTTTTCTTGAGTTTTTCATCTTTGCAAGGACAGGGAGACGTTGGCCCAAAGGGCGGCAAAGAGGGCCAGGGCCTCGACGGGCGACAAGCCCCCGGCGAGCACTCCGAACACGTCGGTGTTGGTGGACAGCAGCCCGGAAACCAGCCCCGACGTAGCCCTTGCTTCAGCCCCAAGCGTAAGCTTATCACTAACTCCTCCATTGACGAACCTTGGGGTGTGAGTTCTCGACGGTGACCTTGCCGGGTTCGCAGGAGGGGAACGGCAGCAGGAGGAGACGCCGAGGACCACTCTCAACACGCCGCCACCCTCGGCTACGCCGCCCGGAGGGGCGTCCCTGGCAAGGGCATCCACCACCGAGCCCATACATATGGAGGAGGGGGAGGTGAACTTGGGTGCCAACGGTTCTACCCCGGCAACGAATGTTGGCGGGGAGGGCGCCACTTCTTCCCAGCCTGGTGCGGGTAAATTGTTTGCTTTCTGTCCTTGTTCTTTCTTCTTCTATTTGAACTTCGGTCTTGGTTCCTCCTCATTCCCCTTCTTGGTATCCAAATCCCTCCCGGCGGAACGGGAGGACATCGACACCATCATCGAGGAGGTCGCCAGGGACGTTGAGGCCGAGGCCGACAAGATCGCTGCCGAGGAGGCCGCCAAGACCGCTGCTGAGGATGCCGCCAAGGGGCCCACCGAGGAGGCCGGCAATGGGCCTGCCGGAGAGGCCGACAAGGCCTCTGCCAAGGAGGGGATGGTTGATGACCAGCCTTCCTCATCTGCTGCCTCCAACTCGGGAAAGTACCTGAAGGTGAGCGACGATCTGTTAGTCCACCTCCCAGGGACGGCGAGCACCAGGGCGCCCACTGATGGGGATTGTTCGATGAAGAGGTGCTCGTCGCCGCCGGGCTTGAGGTTGTTGACGAGCCGAGCGCCGGTGGCGGCGGTTCCCAGGAGGAGGAGCTCCTTCGGGTCATGAGCGCCAACTTCCAGAAGCTCCGGGCGCTTCACCGTGCCCGCCTGGACAAGGCAAAGTCCATGATGGCGGCGGTGGACAAGGAAGAGGCGGATCTCGAGGGGCGCGTCACCGAGACGGAGGCCTGGTTCCGCCAGGCCCACGAAGACTTGAAGTTTGCCCAGGATCTACTGGCTGAGCGCAAACATGAGCTCATCTTGAA